>JAPYXD010000752.1:18062500-18764358 GCA_030998225.1 Diplolepis rosae
AACTAACAAAGCTACTAAATTTGCAATGAATACTTTAGCTTGAAATCTTAATTTATTGACTATGCGATTTTATTGATAATTAAATAACATTCACGTAATATAAACATTTTTGAGATCATGTGAATTCTTGGAAAATTCCCAGTAAAATTTAGTCAATAAATCTTTGAAGATTTAAATTAAGATATTAATTAAAACATGTTTCGAATTTAAAAATTTGATCAACTACATCAATTAGAAAATTTTGCCTTTGTGTAAAGCATTTCTTTTTAATATTTTATTTTTTAAACTCCAATATCATATTTTATCATTCCTTAATATATAATGTTCTCTACATAATTTTCTAATTGAATTATTTGATTCGCATAGCTAAAAAATATTGGAATTGATATTTTGTTTTGAAACTTTGAAAATTTAATAAATTGAAATTTCAATAGAAAATGATTTTTTAAGGTAGTACGAGCACGGTAGCATCTTCGAACAAAAGACTTGATTTTGTATTTTATGTGAAGTTCAAATACGACTAAACAGATTCTGAAAATTTGAGGGGGATTGACCGATTGTTTAAACAGATAATCGACTTCAAATGTCAGCATATTAAACATTGGTCTTATGGTAAAGTAGTGGATAGATGAAATGTTTTAATAATTTTCACCCAAATTTGTCGATGAAAATGAAAAAAAAACTATTTAATTTAAAGCTAAGACCTTAACGAAGAAATAAAAAAAAACGTAGTCACCGACTTACTAAAAAGCTATTTAAATAAAAGGTCAGCTTTTTAGAAAAATTAGCTGGCTTTGGTTGCCATACGTACAGCTGGGGTCACGTGATCAACCTCACTTCATTACCGCGGGCCCGCAGCGGTCTATCCCCACCCGGTACTCTGCTCGTAGTACCTTAAGTGTTTAAATCATCCTAAAATTTAAAATAAAATGTTTAGATATTCATTTTAGGTGAATGTTTTTGAAAATATCTAAGAAAGAAAGGTATTATCTTAAATGATATATTTCGTGATTTTAAATTTGTCGTCTGCTTCGCGCCACTTTGACACGAAGTCGACAGAAACAAATCGATCTTGGCTCAACAGCCGAAAGCGTTAAATCGAAGCGAGGAAGTGGGGACACACCGACACGGCGCGCTTGATTGTGTGGGGGCCGCCAGCTCCCAAATTCTAGGATCACTGGCAGGGCCCGCTCGCCAGTCGCGTTACCCGAGCCTACTCACTCTTTTCTAGAAGCTTACAAGCTGCTAGCGAGTATCTCAGTTTTAATTAAAAGATAGTTGAAAGTACGCTAACACTATTTTTTATCTGTTACATCTTGTAATTATAAGCTATTTCAACCTCTTATTCACCTATTCCGTACCAAAATTGAATTAAAAATATATTTATACACATAAGGTCGAAAACAATTCCAGAATAACATATTGACATGACGATAGGAATACTTGTATATGTAAAACATAATACCAATTGTCTGGGCATATATAAACTAACATAACATTATATTAACATGCAACATGATACAGCATTCTTAAAACATTATTTCAAATTTAATCAATATTATGTCACTCGTGTTGATTACGTCCTTTGTTTCCATCGAGAATAATTTTAAAATTTCCAATGACCTGCGCATGGAGTTCTGTAAATTACATTTTGAGACGGTTAACGCCTAACCTTATGGGAAACCGAGTTCATTTACAAATCCTGCCATAACTACCGTTCAGATTTTAAGAAAAATGACTGGTGCATTGATTGATAATATATAGTAAGCATCATTGTGCAAGTTAAAACATCTCAATTGGATACATGTAAGCGTAGCAAAATCCAATTAGTTAAGCAAAAATATAATTTTTCTCCAGTAACCGACGTCGATTAAATAGATGTGGCAACGTCGCAGAATAAGTGAAAGCGCGCGCCATTCACGTATCGTAAGAAGTCATCTGCTATACACACATTTATAGTCGCTTTCTTATGCGGCGTTGATAAATTTAGATACTACGTGAAGAAAATGAGAAAAAGTACTCATTTGATTAGCCACATACCAACAGTACTACCTTAAACAACATACCCATTGTCAGTGATTTTCATTACTGTTATGGATTATTATTTTGATCAATTATCGTGTAAATATTCTATTTAAAATTTCCTTCCTGAACGAACGCTCCAAGTGGCACGCGATTGTTTGATAAATAATTGTATATCAAAATTGTAATCGTAACACAAACTGTAATTTTAAGTTGTTAAAAACTATGTAAATTATAATCCAACATTAATTTGCTGTAATTATTTACTTAATTCTTCATTTTCAATTTTATGATATCATTTGCGTATCAGGCAGAACGTGGCTCCAGCCTTTTTTCAACGCCTTTAATAGTTCTTCTTTAATCAAGGCAAACTCGTCTAAAAAGACTTTGTTGAAATTCTCATCCAGGTCAGTATTTTGGTTGTACAGTTCTTCTGCTGTAATTTCATCTGAAACACAATTTTTGAGAAATAAACGTCTCTATTCACAGTTTATATAAATTATTTGAGCTTTTGCTAAAATAAGTTCCAATGATAAATTAAATAAGGTAATGACACCAATAACACAGGCCCACAAAAAAAGTGGAATGAACTTTGCATATATTTTGAGTTCCTGAATTCATATCTGACGTGAAAAATGTTCCACAGTACTTCAGAATTTCCCTAGCCTAGGGCAAAACGTAGAAAATTGTGCAAAAATCGATGTTTCATGCAGGACTTTTTCGCACGGGAAAGCTGATATCTTTCCGTCTTTTGAGTTGCCGTGTTCATTTCTATCATCAGAATTTTTATCCAGCTCCTAACAATTGCCCTAGCCTACGAAAATCCCATGATATTGTTTTATCAAGTCAAGTTTAGTATGGAGAGGGGGAGGAGAATTTTCGTAGAATCTACCAAAGGTTTCTGCAGTATATTTTTTGAGTCAGGTTTGAATCAACTCCTCTCAGACTATTTCTGTTTTTTGGAATGATTCTTGCAATCTCTGCTGTCCCACAAGCACAAAAAGCATGGATGTTTGGTGAAGCCTGATTGTTGCCCTAACAGTATTGTTACAATTTTAAGATCGATCCACATATCATCCATAGCTTTTCTTCAATATGGTAGAGTGTGCTATTGGTATGGATGCGAATTTGTTGGTATTGTGGATCAACACTGCTTTAAGATTGCGCTGAGAGGAATGAATGAAAAGTCTCCACTCCTCTTCTCTATAAACATTCGGTTCCAGTTCATTTATTAATCCATTAACATGTGAACAATAAACCAAATCAGATTCTCGAAAAAAGAAATTCAAAAACGCTTTTTCTCTGGTTCAATAAACAGTGGATTGAGTTCCTTTCATTACCAAGTTTCTTTTTTTCAATTCTGAAGCTAAATGTTCAGCAGCATCTTTGGGTAACCCTAAATGTCTGATGAGGTCATTCAATGATTCTTGAGTGTAAAACTCAGATTTCTTTTGTTGGCCTCATGGAATGAATTCATCTTCATCGTTATTATCAGAGTTATTCACACTGCTGTCGCTTGCGTATTCCTCGTGCAAATACGTTTCGATTGCGATTTCCTTCAGAGCTGAAACGACATTTTTTTCGGCAACCTCGATATTTTAAGAAGTCTTGATATTTTTGTCATGTTCGTTGCCAGAAAGAGTCGGCTTAGTTACGCTAGAAAAATTTGCATACTTGATTTTTTCTGTGTTCGAATTTTTAAAGCCGACGATGTTTGTCATTCAAAAATAGCAATCTTTTATATATTTAGGTTGGTTCCAAAGTGTAGGTGAAGTGAATTTGATTTTTTTGTCTGCTGTACTGCGGCGTAGCATGTTATAACAAAGACTACATATGACATGTGGTACCCAATCACTTTGTTGATTTTTCAATTTCAATATGGAAACATTCTTTGTAAAGTTTTTTGATTGAATTTGTAATCTTTCTTTGACATTTTTTAGTAACAAATTCACCGCAAACATATCAGAAAGCATTAGTGTTCCCGCTATATTGGTGATTATGCCCAGATTTTTGTTTGTTTTTGAAAATCCATATTTGATAGTGAAACCCACACGTTAAGGATCCTGGTCCGACCGCAGGTGAGTCCGCCGTCCTAGGAGTGATAACCCTCATACCTCCCTAGTCCTAAGTATGGGGGCTTTCCGACATTGACGAGGACCATGTCAACTCATCGTCGGACACACTACGGCATCATCCTCACTCCTTATTGTCCACCTGCATGGCAGCGCGCCTTCGCTGGCTTCGTTACCTTAACAAACCTGAGTAGGAATCATTCTACACATCCCCTTTCGGGGCAGTTGTCATCGTCCCTGTATCTGCCAAGGCAGCAGGATTTTGCAGTTTGTTAAGAACAATCATGTTTGCCCGTTGAAATGGGGTTGCATATGCGATACAGGCTCAAGATTCAAGAGGATACCAAATTCACAGAATCAACTTGCATATGGATATATTTACATATGAACATGGAGTAATTCTTTAAACGAGTAAAAATATAAAAATAACACGTATAGCACGAGTTGATTAAACAGGTATATATGTGTAAAATTAACATGGCTAGGATGTGTGACGGAAAACACGCTCTGAAACATGTAAAAATGGCGACAAACATTGAGCATACGTAAGTGTGTTAAGGGGTTATACGCACTCAGGATTTTCAAAAATTCAATTTTTTAAAATTCCAATTTCGTAATATACATATATTCAAGTTAAAACACATACAATTTTATATCGATCCGAAAAATATTTTGGAAATTACACGCAATTTTGTAAAGACGCCTTGAAAGGTTTGAAAGTAGGCGTAGCAGAGGCCTGGGCGGCAGCTGCCTATTTAAGGTTGTATGTAAAACACACACATACACATAACTAGCTTGGAAGCTTACGTGTAATCAATTCGGCTGTATAAAACCATGAATGTTATTTATTAAAAATGTTATTAAATGAACAAAGACATTTTTTGAACTTTTAACAATAGTCGTTGACATCAAGCTATTCAAACGCATATCAAAGTTGCTTAATGATGGTTAGGTTTAAATTGCAACGTTGCATGATCTACGAGTCTGCCACTGGCAAAGGATTGGTAACTATACGTATAAACGCATGTTACAAATTTTAAGCCAGTCGCGCACTAAAATTTTCACCATGCGGGCCCATGAAATTTTTTCAAAACCGCATAGCTCGACGGCGCCCCACGGGACTACTATTTGTACGGGGATGGGACTTGCATTCAACCTTAAGCGTTGCTTATAGTCTCGGATTAGGAAATCGTGTGTCTTTTTCTAAGGCATGCAAAACAAAGGAAAGAGGGAGGGCAGCACCTCCCTCTTTTCTTTGTTTTTCACGCTTTAGAAGACACACGATTTCTTAATCCACCACTTGTTGCTTAAGATAGTTGCTTAATTTTCCTTTCCATTGTATTAAAATACATTGTGTGACAGTGCAGGAGTGTTAGTGGCTTCACACAAAACAATAACGAAAGTTATAACCAGCTGATCTGGAAGATCACTTTTACATTATATGAGTGCAATGGGACTATCACTGGGGCCCAATGCGCATTTATAAGCCCAAAAGGAGGATACACTGGGCGTCAGGATATCCAACCCTAGAGCGCAGGAGAGCATACGAGAGGGAAGAATGATCCGTAGAGAGGACCAGATTGAATTGTTAGAGGCTGCTGGAAAAATGGAGGGTATATTATATGGCCCTGGAATAGACGACTCGATGTAAGTTGAAAAAAAAATCTGTTACTGTGTATAAAATGCTTCTGTAACTTTGAACGCGTTTCTTTCAGAACTATATTTTTGAAGTCGGTGTGCACGATTTCTCGGATACGGCTGAACGCAAGCTTTATGAATATAATTTTAGTAATTGAACGGAAGTTTAAACAATTTTTTCACAGAAAAAATTGTTTAAATATATATTGAAAATTCCATCTGGTCTTAAATGACGTTAATTCTAAATCTCAGGTTGATCGGAAGTGACGTCATACGCATTCTTGATCGTCTAAAACAACAACAGGTTTTGAGGTTCGTTTTAAGTGCGAATACAATTTCCCGCATATAATATGCATCACAATGTATCAGTTACAAAAATATAAGCGCGTAACACTTATCCGGAACTCTCCAATAAATTCCGATCGACCAATCCGTATTAGGTACGGGGTTTGCCGCATCCTTCTCTAGAGGATCCTTAATCCCACTCACTCTCCGCGACCTGCGTCGTGCGTTCAGTTTTGATGTCTGCACATGTAAATAGAGTCACATTGGTTACTCATGGTTCGAGGTGGGAATAAAGGGAGAAGAACGTCCGATTCCTTAACAAGAACTTTGCCGCCGCCTTAGCGCGAGTTAAGTTTATAATGCTTATTCCTTCATCCACTTACAAGATAATAAATTATATCAAAAAAATCTTTTTGGTTTTTTGAATTCAGATAATCCAGTCACAAGATATCGTGCATACCGCAAAACATCTGTTTTTTAGGAGCACGCAGAGATTGTCTACAGCGGCCTTGACACTCATCATTTTTGAAAATAAAAAATATTAGAATAGAGTTTAAAGTAACTATTATAAGCATAAAATTGTTCAAGTCATTCGATTGAAATCTCCATACAGAATTTCGTTTTTTGAAAAACCGTCTTTTTTGGCCTCGTGATAGCGTATAACCCCTTAAAATAACACGCTTGGATTTGCAGTGTTGTTAGGGAGATTCACAAGAACTTCTTGGAAGGTCAAAATTTGATTATAAAACATTTTTTTTAATATCAAGTGTGAGGTCCTGGTATAAAATCCTAGTACCTACCTATATTATTATTTTAATTAATTCCCGGTTTTTGATCGGTAAAAAAGATCAGAAGAATTTTTTAACCGAAACTGGGATAGGGATAGCCAACAATAATAAAACACAATAAAGGTTGTCAATACAATTTAATAATTTGATGTAAGCCAGTAGGCACATTTAACGCCACTTGATTTATTTTTCCTACAATAAGTTGAGGGATTTTCGTCTAGACAAATATTCAGGAAAATGAAGCGCGCGTTTGGTCAGGTTATCACGATTGGCTGATGGATTTTAGGTGATTAGAAACTGAGCCTTTGAGAGAGCACCTCCAGAGAACCTTAGCCACTAAATTGTAATATTGGATCTATAACTTAATTCGTGCGGTTTGCTAAGAGATGGCGTAACTTGATTATTATTCCATCGTTCCAAACATCCAAACATGCGTTGGAAAGCTTCTGTCATTGTACGTCTTTTTCAGTATATGTCATTCATTTGAAGCGTAAACAACAATAATTTTTTTTCACTTAAATATGTCGTACTTTGTGCCTGAAAAAGTGTTTTTGCGGGAAGTTCGTGTTCATTACTTTAATATGAAGAAAACTGCTGCCGAAAGTCATCGTATTTTGGTGGAAGTTTATGGTGAACATGCTCTAGCTGAGCGAACGTGCCAAAAGTGGTTTACACGATTTAAAAGTGGTGATTTTGGCTTGGAAGACGAAGAACGACCTGGGCAGCCAAAAAAGTTTGAAGATGAACAACTGGAAGCATTACTTGATGAGGATTGTTGCCAAACACAAGAAGAGCTCGCAGAATTTTTGGGAGAATTAGGTTCCACACAATTAAGCCGTTTGAAGAGAGCAATAGCCGAAAAACGCCCGGAATATGCGACCAGAAACGAGGCAATAATTTTCCATAATGACAACGCCCGGCCCCATGTTGCTATACCGGTTAAGAACAATTTGGAAAACAGTGGATAGGAAGTTTCACCCCACCCGCCTTATAGCCCAGACCTTGCCCCTTCTGACTATCATTTGTACCGGTCGATGCAGAACGCCTTCACTGGAATGCGGTTGACATTAGAACAGGGTATCAAAAATTGGCTTGATTCATTCTTGGCCACCAAGCTGGCGCAGTTCTTTTGGGATGGAATCCACAAACTGCCAGAAAGATGGGAAAAAGTCATAGCTTAAGATGGGCAATACTTTGAATAATACTATTGTACATGTTTTTCTTAAATAAATGTTCAAATGTTGAGAAAAACCGCACGAATTAAGTTATAGATCCAATAAAAGCTTTCTTTTATGAATTGATCGATCTTGTCTGTTTTACCATCCTCCACCAGCTCTTTTAAGAGCTAACGCTTTCTTTCGAAAGAACAAATTTCTTTTCTGTCTTCACAAACAACATCCTGCAGCATGGGATCTCCTGCCCACTTGGCGAGTAGACGTCTTTGAGGCGCCTGGGGAATTCCTTTCGCCATTTCCGGTCTTCGGGGTGGCATACCGCCCCGGCGATTATCATCGGGACGCTCTGACTCCTAGGTGGAATACCGGCCAGGAGCAGACTTCTGAAGAGGGCGTCACTCTGGGGCTGAATACCGCCCCAGGTAACATGTAGGGATTCGTTACAAGGTGGAATATCGCCTTGTAGTGGACACCTGGTGGTGAATGCCCCCTGAACTACGCAGCGGCGAATGGATTTCCTGACTGCGAATGCTGGTCCTTTTTTTAAAACAAGCTGAATATCTTTACGGTCCCGTAGAGAACGAAGACGACTCTGGGACCAACAACGGGCACAGGCTTACGCAGAACGTCCGGCGCTGACGGAGTAAGGATACGTCTCCCAGCCGACGCGTCCTGTTTTCCAGGGCAGGTCCACGAGGCTACCCGGTGGGGACTTCAAGCTCCTCCGCTTGGATCGATCGCCAGGATCCCCGCCAATCGCCTGGGCCGTAAACTATCACCGCCCGACGTGAACCCGCGAGATTAAGGACCCTTCATTGGGACGTCCAGGTTCTGAAGCCAGATCCTAAGAGACGTTTACCTCACGATTCCATCCATACGTCCTAGCCCTCCTCGACCATTTTTGAGGGAGTTGGGACGTCACCGAGACGTCTCGAATCTGGGGCCAGATCCGGGGAGACATTACGTTCAGGAACTCATCCTACCAATTTTTAGCGTTCCATCTCTCTTATCGAGGGAGATAGGGGACAAAGTACAAGACGTCACGAATCTGAGGCTGGATTTAAGAAGACAGGGCGTTCCGGAAGCCGTTCCACTGCTTCCCGAGAATCTCCTGCCAATCTCCGACGAAACAATTCGTCCACCAGACGAAGTGAGACGCCGAACAAGGGAAGTCACCCCACCTCGAGGAAACCCGTTCGTGGAGATCGTCACTCCGCCGCTGGACCGTCTTCCTCCAACTCCTGGTAAGCAGGTGGACCATCAGGACGCCAAAACACCAACCACCAGTGAGGACGTCCTGGACATTCCAATACACTGTTCCCCGATAGAAGCCGCTTCTTCGTTACGGGAATCGGCGTCTCGAAAAGCCACCAAGCGCAAGGTGTTCCGAGAGCTTTTTGGGAAGGATTCAGACAGTGAGTGAGAACTACTGAACCACCACCACAACCTTCCACCCGAACAACAACAACCTACATCAAATTAAACACAGTAGGAAAAACTTGGGTTATTGATTGCAAGAAAATATGGGGATTTGAGGAGACCTTATAATTGAAGGTAATCCACAAAAGGTTTTGCCAGTTAATGCCCCAATTAAATCCTAATTCCAAATGGGACTGGTCGAGGATTCCTTGTATAATTCTCGTATTCCTCTACGTTGCTGATCCCGTTGCTTCCACATGGATCCACTGATAATCCACGCTGATAACCAATTCCACCCTTCACTCAAATACCAGGTCTAGATCAGCCCCCTGCGTCTTAGCCAGAATGCACGTAATCCGCGAAACGAAAATGTCACAAGAATTGACCGTGGCCGCTAGGGGCGCTGATTGTTCATAAGGCCTGAATTCATTTTAATGCATGGGAAAAATGCATAAAAATTAAATTTTTGGGGATAAAAACTACTTGATCATATTTTTTTTACAACACATTAAACTAGAAAGTTTTAAATATTATTTAAAGCAATTTTTACTGATATAAAGGGTAATATGCTTGAAATTTGGGCAAAAATTGTCTTTGTAATTCTGGCTGGAAATTGAAATCAAAGTTCTGTTATCTTCGTTTTAACATTAATATTTACATTGTGATTATTAAATAAAAATACAATATTTATTTATATTATCAATATTATTGATATTATATCAGTCTTACATATTATAATAGAAAAATTGGCTATTGAAGTTCCATCAAATTGAATTATAATACGGGTATTAATTATATCATCTTGATTTTGTTAGAAAAATTAGATTTTATTATAGGACATTTTGTATTTTATATTTTAAAACTTCTCAGTAATTGAAAAAATTACATTTTTATGAACAAAACTTTCACATAAGGAATGAACGTACATTTGAAAAAGTAACAAATATAAAGAATTTATAAAATTCCTTTATAAGTATTTGAAAACACTAAGAACAAAGATGTTTGTAATAAATAATAATCAACATAATATACTATATTTCATAATAATATAATGGATATTTAGATCTCACATGCACATAATTTATTATGTGTATTTTATCTATAATTAGGGATGGGCGATCTCGATTCGATTCTACGGAATCTACGGAATCTACGGAATTTTTTACTCGATTAATCGGTTGGATTGATATTTTTTTTCGATCTTTACGAACGATTCTCCTTTCTTTTTTTCCTGTTTCCTATTTCTATAAACTGTTCCTATGAACTGTTTTTTAGTTTAAAAGTGAGATCAAGGGGTCGACCACGAGAATATCCTTAATGTGATATACAAAGTATATTAATATTATAAACTTTATAATAATACTTCATATTTATGCCAGAAATTTTATCATAAATAATACTTTAAGTGATATGCAAAGTTCAAAGTATATTAATATTATAAACTTTGTAGTAATACTTCATTTTCATGTCAGAAACTTTATCACTAATAATACGCATTGCTTTAGAAATTGTGCAATTTAAAAAAATAAAAAACGTTCCTGATTCGCAAATATAGTGTGTTTTTTAAGCCGAATTTCCTTTTTTATTGATATAAACACTTTTTTATTTTGATAATTTAAATTCACAAAATATGCAAGTAACAATTATATCTTCAATTGTTATAAAACATTTTTAAAAAAGGTTATTTTACAGAAATTTATCATTTTCAGAAAAAGGTATCGATTTTTGAAGATCGATTCAAAAATCGATCTTTTTAACCGCTTAATCGATCAAATTGAATCAATAATTTCAAAATCAATTCTTTTTTTTGAAGATCGCCCATCCCTATCTATAATACCTTAAGTTCAGTCAGTCAGCTTTGTTGATTTTTTTATTCAAAGCGTTTTAAATTTAGTATAGATTAAATTTTAATAAGTTAAAAGCGCTCATGATAAATAAACCCCAAAACAATGCACTTTTCTAGAGCATTACGTGTAGCCTGTTTTGCAACCTACAGCAACAAATTTCCGCATTTTCACTTAAATTTTTATATCACCGACTGTTAAAACCATTCCAATTTACCTAAAAAGTACACAAAAGCACTTCAGACACCAATTTTTCACAAAAAACGTTAAATTTCAATGTTCTATAATGCTAATCTGTATAAGGTCGGCCTCATGAACAGCCAGCGCCACGGTGGCCAACGGTCAACATCTGTGACATTTTCAACTCCAGAGATTCCGGGGGCTGGTCTAGATGTATGAAACCGGAATTTTTTTGCAAAAGCTACACGTCTGTTGCATGACAATGATCAAAAATATTTTATTCAAAGTAATCTGCATTGCTATTTACACATATTTTCCACCTTTCCGGAAGGTGATGAATGCCACGCCAATAAAACTGTTCGTCTTTTAAATCAAACCAGTTTTCCAGCCATTCTCGTAGATTTTCGTACGAAGTGAAGCGTTGTTCAGCGAGAGCATGGCCCAGTGATGCGAACAGATAGTAATCCGACGGAGCCAAGTCTGGAGAATAAGCGGCATACGCCAGTATTTCCCAACTGAACGTCTCGATCGTTTCCTTGACCCGTTTAGCTGTGTGTGATAGGGTATTATCGTGAAGAAAAATGACTTTGTGTTGCCTTCTTTGATAATCCGGTCGTTTATCTTGTAATGCTTGATTTAAATAGATCATTTGCTGTTGGTAGCGATTCGCGTTGACAGTTTGACCGGGTTTTAGCAGCTCATAATAGATAACACCCTTCTGATCCTACTAAACGCACTTTTTCGGTGGTTTTCCACGATCTTCGTTTCTCACATCAAAATTACCACTTTTGAATTTTTTGTACCACTCGAAACACTGTGTTTTGCCAAGAGCATGTTCACCGTAAGCTTCGACAAGCATTCGATGCGATTCTGCAGCAGTTTCCTTCAAGTGATAACAAACAACCAGTGCTGTCCGCAAATCGTAGTTCGTAGGCACAAAACTCGACATGTTGATGCTTGTAGTAAATACACTGGTATATCGAACTTGGGTTGTTGTCTACTGAAAATCTTTCTCAGCTGCTAGAGGGAGAACATGGCGCTGCAGAAGCGGTCGTACGGTCCTTAAAGTGATGGCAAGCACCATCAATAGGGAAATTCCGGTTTCATACTTCTAGACCTGCTAATTCGGAGAACACTGTTTCACTCCGAGGAAGTATCAAGAAATATTTTTCTTTAATTTGATTCAAATAATGAGAAATACTATGTCTTGGCAGAGTTGATGGAACTCGTCAACTAGGAAAACGGAAACGAACTCGACGATTTGATAAACGTGAAGGAACTCAATGGAGTCGATTGAAGTTAACGGTGAAGAAGACAGGGCTTGACTGACTGAAGAATAGTGACTGACATGGACTGACTCGACTTGGGGGTGTATTCATACCCATAAGGAATGGCGTTCCTCAAAAAATTGGATCGATATCCGTCAGTATTTCAGTCTTATTTAAAAAGTTCAATGCCTTCTAGCTTTATAGGGGCTGAAGTCGTTCTTTTTTTATCGATCAAACATTCGTGAGACATTCCTCACATTCCTTAACCCTCTATATCCCCCTGCAATCAATACTTTTGACACTTGTTGTTTACATTACATTCCGACATATATTTCAAATAAATCTTACATTTCATTTAATACATCAATATTTGATAAATACCTATTACATATTTTTAATTTTTTACATTAATTATTATATGAAACAATTAAATACATATTTTAAACAATTCAAAGTTAGTATTAAAACATTTATAATTGTCACAGGACGTGACATCTCCCCCCTTAGTTTGGACATGGTGATGAAATGACCATGTTCAAACTTTGGAAGATTTTGAAAGCAACTATCGTTTCCATCAATCTCTCAAAAATTCTTTATTAATGTATTATACTTCTTGGAACCCTCATTTTCGTGAACCAGAATCGAAAGCTCCCTTATTCGCAGTCCACATAGAACGAGTTATCTAATATAATTTTACGTAATTAATAATTTAGACATTTTGGAATATATATATTTTTTATCCTCTTTCTTAAAATTTTTATTGTTCATAGATACAATCATACAATTTATATTTATAACAAATTTTCTAAGAAGTTTGACTAAATATCATTTGATATATTTAATAATTTATATATGGGTCATTTCATGGGAGATTTACAGTCAAAATTTTTTTTTGACGAAACGTTTTTTTTTGCCTTTTTACTTCGAAAATAATCGACACGTATTTTTTTTTTCAATGTGTTACTTGAAAATTTCGAGATATAATTTTTTTAAGTTTGGCACTCGGGAAAATTTTTTTTTCCAACAGCTCACTGTAAAAGTAGTTTTGAATATAAAATCTAACCCTTGCACTTGAAATGCGCAAAAGAGTACAAGCTTTCAAAAAAGTTATAGCACACATTTCGTTGTTTTTTTTGTAATAACAATATAGTACATTTTTATAAACAATTGAATTTTTTTTAAATTTGGAATTAATTTTTTTCCGATTTTTTTGTTTCTAAATCTTTGTTGAAGTTTTTTCAATTTGCAGGCAAAATTTTGGAAGAGAAAAATGAAAACTGTAGGTGTAATTAATTTATAAAATCTGTCCCGCGCGTTGTAACGGGCGAGCTCGCACGCTGCAACTATGCTTAAGCTTGATTAGGCATGCTAGGACTCGAAGCACGTGTGGCAGTGAATGCAGTGACCGCTGTATTAGTTTTCTGTGAATGTTCCTCAAGTGTTCACCTATTTCAAATTAATACAGAAATGCCAAGCTGTCGATTTAAACATGTCTGCTGCAATCCCTTTAATAAAAAAAATCATAGTGGAAAAAAGCAAAAAAAGAAATTTGTGTCGCGTTTCATCATCGATAATTGAAAAATTGAAAATTTTCAAACCGGATGATGTTTCTTGTACACAATGCAGAATAGAAGCAACTATATATATTGTTGTTACAAAAAAAACAACGAAATGTATGCTATAACTTTTTTGAAAGCTTGTACTCTTTCGCGCATTTCAAGTGCAAGGGTTACATTTCATATTCAAAACTGCTTTTACAGTAAGCTGTTGTAAAAAAAAAAATTTTCCCGAGTGCCAAACTTAAAAAAATTATATCTCGAAATTTTCAAGTATCACATTGAAAAAAAAATACTTGTCGATTATTTTCGAAGTAAAAAGGCAAAAAAAACGTTTCGTCGAAAAAAAAATGTGGGCTGTGAATCTCCCACGAAATGACCCATATATATATATATAATAATTTCAAGTGACAATTACATTTCTAGGACTCAATATTTGAAAAGTATATTACCCTTCAGCTATATTGTTTTTTCGTACATATGTTAGATACAATTATACAAGTTACATTTATAACATATTTTTTAAGAAGTTTGATTACATCAAATATGATTTGATATAATTCAAAGTGACATATATAATTCAATGACTTGTTCTTTTGAAAAGTGTAGAAGTAATTAGGATATTACTATTCGACTATATTATTTAATACATTGACAACTATTACTTGAATAAACAGCGACCATACATTTTACGTGATTCATCAATATATACGCGCGAGCTCATGCAGATAAGCGTATATAGGTTCGATATCTCATAGTTAAATTTCAAATTATTATCAAAAATTTTTCCCAAAACTCAAGCATAATTAATATCTATTTGGAATATATCGTAGTGCAGTTGGATTCCGAATATGACAACTCCGTTGAAAGAGAAAAGAAGGGAAAAGAAAAATAAAATTTCTTAATTTAAGATTTCCATTTGCAATCGTTACGAGAAGTGACACCTCCCCCCTGTGGCTTAAATATGCGGATGAAGTCAGCATGTTCAATTTATATATAAAAATTCAAAGTTTAAATTTTATGCAGAGATTTTTTGTTTATAATCGTTTACAGGCATAACCTTTAGTTTCACAACAATTATTTCTGAAATTTATTGTTTCGTTTTGGGCGATGACAATTTATTGACAAATGTCCCCTTTGATAACAACGCTCGCAGGTATTATTCGATTTAAATAATATAGTTTTCTATGGTTTATCTTTAAACTAATTTTCTTGCGTATCGTCATCATGTTTTAGCTCATTAAATATATATTCGTTTTGCAAATACTCGAGTATTTTTTGTGCTGAACTACGCTTAGCTTCTTTATTTGTTTTTGATCTTTTTATAGTACATATAGCTATAAGTATTGGTATATTACTAGGAAATTTACACGTTGAATAATTTGAACATTTAAGCCCCTAAAATCGTGTTCAAAGCTTACTTTTTATATCATAAAAACTTCAGCTCAAGTCGTTAATGACATTCCTTGTTTTTTTATATTCAAACTCCGAAACAGGTACCTTATATTTTATTTTAGAGGACCTTCTGCTTTAGAATATCATTGATCTTTTAGGTTATTTGTTGTTTGCTTTTATTATTAGTAATTCTTTATCAATAAAATTTCACTTTTTAATAAATATTTTAGTTTCCTTCGATTCGTGTGCTTTGGAAACTAAGTATTTTGCGAGTATCCTTGAAAAACAGTGAATAACTATCTTCTCTCAAAAATAAAATTCAATTTTACAAAAGTTAGAAATAAATATTGGATAAATGATCCAATTTTCTTTTTACATTCTCATCATGGATGAGAAGGTATTGGTTTTATGTGAAAAATGACTTTCGAAATTTTCATCAAATCTTTACGTTTTGAGACCCCCTGAGTAAGAAAAAAGGGTTTTTACGAAAGTGTCTGTCTGTCTGTCTGTAGTAGGTCGTGTGCGGCATAACTCTCGATAGAATTATCAGATTGAATTGAGCTTTGGTACACTTTATCGGAGCCGAAAAAGTAAGGACAAGTTCGTTAACCAGCCACATCCAATCAAAATATAGCCGCCGTACAGGCCAGTATCGAGGAAAACCGTGAATTGTCCGTGCCACGCCGATCTCAGGAATTGGGCCTGTCCAGGATGACTACCTGGCGTATTTTGCGATTGGATCTTGGCCTGCATCCCTATAAGATGATTCTGGCCCAAGAACTGAAGCCTAATGACCATCGTTTGCGTCGGGAGTTCGCGGATTGGGCTCTGGAATCAATTGAAAATGATCCCAATTTTCATCAAAAAATCATCTTTTCTGATGAGGCGCATTTTTGGCTCAAGTCTCGGGGGACATTTGGCCGATATATTGTTTAAATCATAAATGGCATAGAATATCCAATATAATAAAAAAGATTTCGATCAATTCCGAATGAATATTCAGTGTTTTTTTTCAATTTCAAAACATATCACCCTTATTGGGAAACCCTTTATATTTTATGTTTTAATTTTTAATATTAAAAAATTCGATTTTTTTCACCAAAATATGTGAGATACGAAATAAGCGTTGTTCTGCAAAATCGTTTCCTTAAATAAAGTCTACGACTGTTTTTTCTTTTTGAGAGATTTGAAAGAAAATAAATTATTTTAATCATGTAATTTATTAAAAAGTTACTGAAATGTATACAGAAAATCGAACGCGAAGCGCGAGCGCCATGATGAGAATGTGTTCCTTAAGGCTGATAGAGCCTTAAGTAAATTGAATTTCATGTTTCACTTAAATTCAAAAAGAAATTGAGTGACTTTGAGAAAATGTGTAATTCACATCATCTGTAATATTATTATAAAATTGGTTTTGAGCTTCAGTATCAAATTATAATAAATAAACTTGAATGTATGTGAAGAGCACAAGAACGAGCGCGAAGCGCGAGGTCCAGAAAGAACGGAACGCGAAGCGCGCGATGAGAATGTGCCCGCGAAGCGGGCAGATTTTTTTGTATGGTAATCATAAAAATTGACTTGTGAAAAATTTGAGACAAATAATGGACTTTAAATATGAAAAGAATAAAATGTCTTTCGCACAAAATGCTTCTTGGATGGCTGTTTCCTAGAAAAGACAACAGAGACTATTAGTAATTGAGCCGAAAGTATAGATAGATTTCATTATGATCTGTAATAATTGTTTATTTGGTTTTTTAATTTTTTCCGACTGAATCCTGTTGGTTCTACACTGAAAAAAAAATTCGACGATACAGACATAATTGTGGTTCCTTGACCTATATTATATTGGAGATTTACCGAAAACCAAGGTTTGCTTGTATTAGTTCAGCCTGTATGTGTATTCCAAACATATGAATTACTATTGCAGCAATATTTTTGATGAACTGTCAAATATATTTTGTTGAATTACTTAAAAACAATAAGCTATATTCATATGGCTGATAAATCCCAAGCATTTCTTTCAGCGTATGTAAGAAATTCGAAGTCTATTAATATTAACAAATTTAGGTTTATTTTTAACCAAAATTTTCGCGTTTCCTTTTCCCAATATTTCCAATACTTCATATGGTCCTGAATATTGATTTTCAAATTTTTTCAACTCTCCACCTTCTGATAAAAATACACTATAACCAATTAAAAAATTTTGTGGATTAATTCTTCTATCCTAATATTCCTTTAATTTTTCTTTAGATGCAATTAAATTTTGTTTTGCTATTCCACGCATTTCATGTAATTTTGTAATCAATTTTGTCATGTACATATCGTAAGTTTCTAGTTTTTCGTGCTCTGGTGGAGGATCGCTGGATGGCAGACGTGCTAATTTTCTAAAAACTAATTCATAAGGCGTGCATTTCGTTCATTCATGAACGCTTGTATTATATGATAACATTGCCAATTCAATCCAATCGTCCCATTCTGCATTATTTTCGATAAATTGTTTAAGATATTCTTTAAGAACGTGATGGGATCTTTCCAAGGATCCATTTGATTGAGGGTGATAAACAGTAGTCTTAAATTGACATATTCAAATCGTTTTGCCATTTTTCTCATCAAATTGCTTAGAAAATCTGCTCCTTGATCTGTTAAAATCGCTTTTGGCGAGTCATATATGCAAATAAATTTCTTAACAAAAGCATCTGCGATTGTTCCAGCTTGGCGACTGGAAGTGGGATTTCTAAAGAGTATTTAGTAAAATTATCCTGAATTGTAAGTATATATTGATTTTGTGATGAAGTTATTGGTAACTTTCCAACAATATCCATCGAAATTTTCTGAAATGCTATTCCTGGGGTATCAGTGATTATCATAGGGTTTTTGTTTTAACCCTAACAAGTTTCTTTAGTTTACATTGTAAACAGAGTTGTATATATTTTTGTATATCCAATTTCATATTTTCCCAATAGTATCTTTGTCTGATTCTATTATAAGTTTTTGTTACTCCTTTATGTCCTCCTATGGCAGATGAGTGAGCTTCTTCGATTAATTGATTTCTTTGCTCTTTTGTAGAGTATTGTGTGATACCAATACAAATTATTACTTTAACTGGTGAATTTGAAAACGCTATTTTTAATGTAGCTATAATTTCTTCCCATAAAATCGAATTGGAATTAAATCCATAACATATCTCAAACATTGAGAAACAAATGTTTCCGAAATATTTTCTTCGTCAATCAATTTGCAAAGAGCGTTTCCATTTCCCTCATTTTACATTTTATTTAGTAATATATCAATCGATTTTTTATTTATAACGTTAAATAAATTTCCTTCGTCCAATTGTTCAATAGTTTTTTCATTGTTTTCATAAATTGTTCGTTTTTTTCTATCCTTAAAATCTAATTCACTATAACATTTTCCATTATTATCATCATTATGTTTCAATAAATATTCTTCATTTAATAATTGTTTAATATCTTCAGTATCATCCTCGTGGATCTTTTCTTCCTTAATATCATCATAATAACGTTTTTAACATTTTTAAATAAAGTTTCTTTGCTTATTTGTCCAATTTCTTTGAGATTTTCACAATTTTTTCGTTTTCCAATATCTTTATAATTTATATCATCAATAAATTCCTTATGTTTAATATCCTTGATTAAATTTTTATCGTTTATCGTTATTTGTTTGTTTAAAAAATACAGGTTGATCATCTGTTGTTGGAATGTTATGTTGTAAGACAGTTGTTGCTCCTAAAGGTTCTCCTGGTATGTGAAATCGATCTGCATATTTTTAATCAAATTTTCAACATGTTGTTTCTTCTTCTTCATTTAAATGATCTAATCTGAGTAATTCTTTGATAGAATATTCTCAGTATTTGTGTAAAATATTAAATGATTGTTCAAAATCATTTGTTTATGGAACCTGACTAATTAAATAATCAAAAATTTGTTGCGAAAAATTAACTTCTTTCCTGTCTTCTAAATCCGATTTTTTGTCAGTTTGATTTATTGTTTCTTTCTGTATCGATACTTCTTTAAAATCTAGCAACTCAACAATAGGTATAGTTAACTTTTTAGGTTGAGTATTTGTGTTGAATATTTTCATATACGCTTTATTATTGTTATTGGAGACAATTGCGTTTCCTAGGTAGACTCCTTCACAAAAATATAGCTGTGAAATAAATCCCTGTTTTTTTTCACAAGTTTTTACTCTTACATAAAAATCTGAAATAGTCCTTGCTGGTATCAATATAGTTTCCTGTGTTTCAGAAGGGTAAATTTGGTTATTTATTTCAAGTTGTTTTTCTGCATAATTGTTTGTAGCATTATTTTTTCTAAGAAATTCTGTGCCTAGTATACCATCATGTTCGATAGGTACTTCAATAGGTACTTCGTTAGGGATTATGTTGAGAGTGGTCAGGTAGCCGAAAATATTGATTATTGTCTGACCAAATGTAAATACAGGGTGTTCACTTATGCCTGTTAGTTTGAGGCATTATTTACTTTTACATTTGCTTTGACTGCTTGTTGTTTAATTAAATTTGATCCAGCTCCTGTGTCTATCATCATGTGTATAGGACTTTTCAATCCTTCAGTCGATAAAATTATGTAAGGAATTGTATTACTTGTACTTAAATTCACTTTTGCAGTTTTATTTTCAGTAAAATTAGGTGCTTATATTTGCCCATTTAAGCCCTCCTTTGTGCAGCTGTTCCAGGAAAGGCATTGGAGTTTTCCTGTTGATTAAATTTTTCTTCTTGAAATTGTTGGTGTTGTTGTTGCTGCAACTGTTGTGATTGTTGTGGTAATTGTTAATTAGTATTCATTCGTTTATTAAAATTTCTAGATGTATGTCCTGGTGTATTACACGAATAGCAAATAACTTTATAATTTTGACCTTGATTTGGGTTTTGATTAAAACTTGGAATTTGATTTCTATTTTAATTATAATTTGGTCTTTGATTGAAATAAGGATGTTGGTTAAAATTTCAGCCTTGATTAGAATTTTGACCTCCATTAAAATTTGGACCTTGATTGAAGTTTCTATTTGAATTTTGATTAACAGGTTCTATTTGTTACGAGCGTATCAAGGCGGCGGAAATTTTTCCAAAAATTCGCATTAATAATTCATTAATTAGATTTGTATGTCACTTGAAGCGCACGTAACCCGAGCACCATGACAAGACCGCTGATGCAGCTCATCAATGCTCGGGTCGAAGACTTTAAAATATGGTTGGTTCAGGAAGGAAATTTCCAATCTTGCTACTTTGAGCCAAATAGTTATTAAATTTAAATTATTATTATATAACTTCATCGTTAAGATGTTATTGATTTTGATGTACTTAAACATGCAAATGATAGATCAAAGTCAATGAAATTGTACATTATGAAAAATTGGTATACATTCATATTTTAATAAGTAACTTTTCAATCAAAATATATCAAAATTAAAGTTAGAATTATTAAAATACATGCATGAAGTATATTAAAATTAAAGATTAAAAGCTGTATCCTTATTAAGATGGAAGTATTTCGAATTTAATATTCGCTACTGAAAATCAAACTTCCATTATATGCGATGAAAGTTTAATACAGACATTTTTAACAGTATTCCAACACATTTTATCCGAGTAATAATTTACCAAATTAATTCGAAATTAAAACTAAAATTTGAATAAAAGCAGCATCATTATAAATATAAATGACGAGAACTAATATGTAAATATCTGCAGCCACGTATATAATCAAACGTGTTATATTTCTATATTCTGTTTTGTATTATATTGTTTTAGAGTATTAATGTAAATAATAAAAAAAACTAACGCGTGAATATCTGTATAAATTAATATAATTGTACATTTTGGTTTGTATAAATATTAAATTACACTATATTGTGTTTCAAATATATATATATATATATATATATATATATATTATATATATTATATGGTATATAAATATATATATAATATATCAATTTTCATTCATACGCGCTATTTCTAAATAAATGTATACTGTAGGAAAATATTTTAAATTGGCACAGGATTCGGATGACTGGAAAGTAAAAGCAAGAAGGAGAACGCAAGTCTTAAAGAAATAAATTTAAGAATTGAAATATTTAAAAATAGTACGCTAGCGCACATAGTCATTTTTCAGCTCTATCTGGCTACGTTGTGAGGAAATAATACATTAAAATCAGACTCAAAACGTGGAAACAAAATCAAAACACAAGTATCAATGATGTTTAGTTTTTCCATAGTTTCCAAATAGTTTCGACCTAGTTTTTATATACTTTTCCCTACATCCCCTTCCGAATTTCCTATTTATGTTTTTGTTAAACGCATAAGTACTACAGTGTTTTTCCATAAACACTATAAACTATAAATATTATAATCAAACCTTGATAGCTGCAAGTTACCATAGCCAGTGCAGACGATATTTCTGAAAAGGATCGGAACCATTGTTTTTTCTAACTATGAAAAATATTTAAGGTGTCAGAGTCCAGAATTAGTAATCAACAAAATCGATTTAATTATTTTATATCGATATTTGATTTATTGGTGTCATAAAATATGATCCAAAAATTTCAACTATGTCAGAAATATCCATTTCATCACAAACCTCACTTGGCAACAGGTAATAACAAGTAGGCTACCAAGTATGAATTCCTTCCAAAAATCAGGCCACCCAGAAAAATCCCAAAATCATCAAGATGCCCCACCTAAGCATCATCGATACAAGTCTATAAAACGAATCAATTAGAAATCAAAATTCGCAGTTACTCGAGCAACCTGGTACTAACCAGAACTACTCGGACAGTAGAGAATGTAGTTTTTCTACCTTGCCCGTCCGCGGTTCGGAACAAGTACGTCCTATCACCTGGATAGTTGACTTAGATTCGTAAAAAGGCCTAGCCAGGGCCACAAATTGGGGATTGTACTTGGGCGGACGTAAATACTTCTAAAATCTTTCCTCCGACGAAAGCCGTTCACGGGGTTGTCGCGCTAAAAAATTATACAAGTAAAATTTTTACCACTACGCTTCGCGCTGAAATAATATTTTGAGTGCGTCTGTGGTCGGTTAGCCGCGAGAGTTAACTGTGCGTGTACAGCCTGGCGTTGAAAACCTAGCTAGTTAAATACTAACTAGCTAAGGAAATCTACATCTCGTCGAATCTCAAAACGACGAGGAGTTATTTCCTTATAACCAGAAATAGGTTTATTGTGAGACAGGAGTGGCGAAGGACAGGCAATTTAAAAGTACTGCCTCCCTTCTAGTTCAAAGCTATCCATTTCTTTCTCACCTTAAAGCTATAAGGTTGAAGCAAAGAAAAAGGGTGTGAGAGCGATTGAGTCGCGTAAGGACAAGAGTGGTTCCTTTTTGGAACCACGACAATCTCAAATCGAATTTGGCCCAGATCTCCAGGACTTCAGCAGCCAGAACGTATTCTCCTTCTTTGCTTTTGCTCCCAGGACATCCGGTAGGATTAAGAAACTAGAAAAAAACCCAAGAAGGCGGTAACGTATACTTTGTATCGTTCTAAATTATTTTTTTCGTTTTAACTCATGTAAAAATGTTCACATCGGTTTGGTTGTTTTATTTTCCTTAAAAATAAATTCTCTCTTTTTATGTATATGAATTTTAGCAGCTTGATTCAAACTTATTTGAAGCACCTTTCCCCTTTTCTTTCGTTCAAAATTAAAAGTGATAAGCGTAAGCGTGTAGAATACACCCTCAGTCCGAGAGTAGAAGACCAGCGACCCCACATAATAATAAACGAATTTAGCTTATACTTATATTAACTAAATTCGGCAGTTTGGATGACCTCCGCGTACTCATTATACTAATGAATAAAATATATTAAGGGTAATTATTTTTTTTACCTTTTATGCATTTTATTTAAATTAATAATAGCCGTACGTAACACTATTGGTTTGGATTTTGATTGAATTTCCTGTTAAAATTCGAATTTTGGTCAAAATTTCGACTAGGATTATTTTGGTTAAAATTACGGTATACATTCTGATTATTTCGATAAAAATTTTGGTTTTGGTTAAATCTATTTCCCTGGGAAAAATTAGGGTGGGATGGGAAACTATTTATATCGCTTCTATTTCCTTGTTGACTTAAGCTTTGTACCTGGTATCTGTGAGTTTCTCCATGGTGTTCCCAGACCTTGCCTATTTCCCTCGTACTGATTATTTTGTCTAGTCGAGTTATTTCTAAACTGATTACCTTGTGAGTTTTTATTTTTTAATTGTTGAACATATTGAAAACAGGTTGCTGCTGTGTGACCTATCTTCTGACAGATTTGACATTTTATTGGTTCTTCTCGTGCTAAATTTATTTTATTTGTTTTTGAAAAATCTCGATTATTATGTGATGATTTTTCAACTTCTTGGACTAGTGAATGTTGTCTGTTTCCCCTTCGCAGTTCGTTTCTGGCTGTTAAATTTCTTTCTTCTCGTATTGCTCTTTCTGCTATTTCGTCAAATTTATCGGCTCTCCCTATTCGTATTTCTAATTCTGGTTTTAAACCTCGGAGAAAACAATCGATCGCGTCTCTTTCCAGATTTCTTTTAAATTCAGCATCTTCTCTACCACGGTGTGCCCACTTCCATGTATTACAAAGGGGTTCTTACAGATGGTGGCGGGGCGAATGAATTTATATCAGCGACATCTAGGGGACGTAGCAGGAACTAGATTTCACGAAAACTACCCCTCTCCTCTCCACTACAGATCCAGTACTAAAGGGCGCGAAATTTTCGCCTTCTCATGCGAAAAAGGAAAAATTCGGATTTTATTATATGTGAGGTTACTTTACATGGCTTGAATCAACTTTGAAGGCAACTGGAGTTTTATCTTTATCAACATTTAAAAGAGGATTTAAAGCTGAAGTATGAAAATCCTTTTTAATGCAAACTTTCTTACCGCGTTTTACAATATAATACGTAATGAATTTTTATAAACAAAACGAAAAACCAAGCCTTTATGAGTTTTATTTTAGATTCAAAACAAAAGTTATTGGTGACTTACCCGATTTGCAGCTACAACTATTTTCATTTGGAGGGAAAGCAGTAAAGCACTGCTAATTGTTAGCACATTAGTCTAGGCATTATAACTTTAAAGATCGAAGTTTATTAAAATCACTTGAAATCGCAATCAATTTTAATCAATTACAACATGCAGACAAGTGACAACATGTTTACCGCGCATGACGTTCATTTCCATGACACACTAGCGGCGACTAGGGGACATGGCAATAACTATTTTTCTTTCGCCACTTGGCCTATGGGAGTAGGCATACCGTGTCCTTTACCGTTATTGTTTTGCATATGACATTCGAGGATTTCTGCTGCAATTTCTTGTATGCGTGTTGCATAGGATGAAACACTTTCATTTTTCCACATATATATTCTACCTAAATCTCCTTGTAGTTGGTATACAGTTTTTGAAGGGGCAAAAATTGTTTTTAATTTTGAAATAAAGTCTTCTAAATTATTATAATAATTTCCGATTATACATCTTCTTGCTTCTTCTGCAAGTTTGATTCTTAATAATTTTACAAAATTTCCTTCTGCATTTGGGATTATTTCTTTTGCTTCTTTCCAAGCTACAATAATAGTATATTATGTGCCTAGGCGCATAATGAGGGTTATTACGCGACGAGCGACAATGCTCGCAGGAGATCGAAGCCAAGGCGTAGTCGAGACGTAGCTGAGGCAAAGCCGAAACGAAGCCGAGGCGCGATCAGTCCTGCGAGCATTTTAAGCGAGTCTCGTAATTACCCGAATTGTGTGTATTGGCACATATTCTATTTTGTGTGACTTCGGTGCGTATACGAGTTTTTATGCGTACACTCGAATCTAATCTAGTATTCATCATGATTCTCGTCCATTGCACTTGATATTCCGCAACTAGTTCCGGCCGTTTTGATTTACTCGATCTTGTGTAGTAGTACCGTATTGTACTAGACCCATGTGCAGTTCAAATGTACAAGGCTTTGTCAGTACGGTGCCAATGCTGTACGAAGAAGAAGAAGAAGAATATTATTTGTTGAATTTTCCCTATCAAATTTCCTAGAAGTTGAATATGGATGTGAAAATTTTAACGAATCAAGAGCTTGTTCAATATTCGCAGAGTCGTTGAGCGTAATTTGGTTTATTTTATTTGGTAGATTTTCTTGATGTTGTTGTGATTCCAAATTTGAATTGTTCAATATCGCTGTTTGGTTAAAAGATTCTAGAGTTCTATTTAATTGCGACTTAGTTGCAAATGGATATTATTATTCGGCTTAATAAAAGTTTTTAATTTATCAAAAAATAGACTCCTTCGATTTTTTACTTCAATAATTGATTTATTTGTCTAAATCATTTGCCGTTTTCAAAAATGTGCAAAGTTTTATCTGTGTTTCGTAGAGTTTTTTGTTTTGTTTGAAGTGGACCTTGGGAACTTTTTTCAATTTCTCTTGCTAAAATAGGATCTTTTCTTGATTGGCTACGAGTAACAGTACCCTTTTTACTGGTATCTCGTGATGGAATTGACATCGGTATTTTTCATATTAATTATCTCTCAGAACTAATTTGTTAATATGCTCGATTTTATATATGATTATTGATACTATATTTTATTTCTTAAAATTTTCTAATTAATGAAACCTTATTTTGACCTAAATTACGAATATTAGTTATCCTAGGCAAAAAGTTTTTATTGTAAGCGAAAATTGATTCTTCGGTTTCTGTTTCAGACCCTGTATCCGATGATATAATGATAATTTCAATACTTGGAGCTATATTTTCACTAGAATTAAAATTTTTTAATGTTTCCGGTTCAAAGTCTGATTTGCTATCTGGTATTTCAATGATTGGTGGTAAATTTTGCGTAGATTTATTCTTGAATGATTTAGGTTTAAGACTTTTTAATTGAAAACTTCCTGGTCTAGTTTCGGTGGATGTTACTTTAATTTTTATTTTTCCATATTTATGAGAAGTTTTATTCGAAATGAATTTTTCTGTTTTTTCTAACAATTTTTCGGAAAAATTTGATAATTCGATATCAGTTTTAATTTCTTCAATTTTGATATCTTGTGCAAATGTTTTTGGCTTAATTTTCCCTGCTCGAGGGCGTTTGAAAGTACGTTTTCGAGATGCTAAAGGCATGTATTGTTCAGTGTTAATAAAATATGACTAAGTATATTTTTCCTTACAAGATTTTGGATATGAGAAACGACCGAATCTATATGTTAAGTTTATTTTTATTTTGGCTACGGCTTAGTTCGATTTGACTTTAATGTTGATTTTCAAAAAATTGAAAATGAAATTAAAATAAAAAGTATCGTTAGACAACTTTTGGAGTATAGTCATTGAAATTTTGATGCAAAATTTATTATTATTATGAAATAAATAATAATAATAATTTTTGACTTTGGATTAACTACAATTCCAATTTCCAAGACTCAAATTTAAGGATAGCTGAGCGTGTGACGGCTAGGCGCTATTTAATACAACCCTCCTCGAGCGACTGCACGGAGAAGAGTTTGGTGAATCCGCTCGCCCAACACGTAGAACTGATGCGCTAAGCACACGGAGAGCTGCGCGACCTCTGTTTGGTTGAACAGCTCTGCCAATTTGGGGGAACCATTACCCCAAACTAGGCGAGCCGTTACGCGAAATACTTGGGCCAGCCGTTCTCTCGCAAGCTTTTCGTCAGTTTGGGGTAACCAGTGCCCGAATTTTAGAGTAGAAGTTACACTAAACAAAAGACGAGCGGCTTTCCCACCGCTAGCGCTACGGTTCTACTAAACTTCTCTCCATGTGGTTACGCTGTGAGGGGTTATACCCTCAAACAAATTTTGAATCAAAGCAATTGAGGCTATTATACAGTTTGTTAGGATAAATTTCAATCCTGATTCAAAAAATTCTAATTTGAGGATGGCTGTGCGTGTTACCGCTAGCCCTGTTCAATATAACCCTCCTCGAGCGACTGGTTACGCTGTGAGGGATTATGTCCTCTACAAATCTCAATCGCAGGGTTGAAGTCAAATAAATAAATTTTATTTTTAGTATCCCTTTGTTTTTTATTGCGTGTTCACCTTTCGGTACTTCAGTAATGAAAAATTAATTTATGTGCTAGAATTATTTTAATTTCTCAATCACTTGTCATATTTTGTATCACTATACAGGAAGGAATTTCATAAAATTTCTTTTAATTCATAAAATATTAATTTTATTCAAAAATCACTGATTTTATTTTATTTTGAATTAAATTTCAATAAATTGGCATTTCAATATTTTTAATTACTTAACTTTATTATTTTATATTATTATTATTCTTTTCTTATTGTTGGCTTATGGGTTTCCCGGGCCGATGCACCAAAAATATATATTATGTAAGTATGTGACGTCCTGGTATAAGGTCGTAGTACCTACCTATATTATTATTTTAACTAATTCCCCGTTTTAGATCGGCAAAAAAGATCAACAGGATTTTTAAACCGAAACTGTGATAGGGATAACCAACAATAATAAAACACAATAAAGGTTGACAATACAATTTAATAGTAAAACACAATAGGTCAAACTTGGGTTATTGATTGCAAGAAAATATGGAGATTTGAAAAGACCAATACCTTATAATTGGAGGTAATCCAGAAACGTTGTGCCCGTTAATGCCCCAATTAAATCTTAATTCCAAGTGGGACTGGTCGAGGATTCCTTGTATAATTCTCGTATTCGTCTATGTTGCTGATCCCATTGCTTCCAGATGGATCCATTTTTAATCCACACTGATAACCAATTCCACCCTTCACTCAAATAATTCGGAGAACACTGATTCACTCCGAGGGAGTATCAGGAAATATTTTTCTTTAACTTGATTCAAAGAATGAGAAATACTATGTCTTGACGGAGTTGATGGAACTCGTCAACTTGGAAAATGGAAATGAACTCGACGATTTGATAAACGTGAAGGAACTCAATGGAATCGATTGAAGATGACGGTGAAGAAGACGGGGCTTGACTGACTGAAGAATAGTGACTGACATCAACTGATTCGACTTGGGGGTGTATTTATACCCATAAGGAATGGTATTCCTCAAAAAATTGGATCGATATCCGTGTAAAATTTGCTTATTTCTAGGAAATGAAACCCCTTCGTATGGGTCAGTCTTATTAAGAAAGTTCAATGCCTCCTAGCTTCATAGGGGCTGGAGTCGTCCTTTCTTTTATTGATTAAACATTCGTGACACATTCCTCACATTCCTTAACCCTCTATATCCCCCTGCAATCAATACTTTTGACACTTGTTGTTTAAATTACATTCCGACATGTATTTCAAATAAATCTTACATTTAATTTGATACATCAATATTCAATAAATACCTATTATATAGTTTTAATGTTTTACATGAAGTATTATGTGAAAGAATTTAATACATATTTTAAACAATTCAAAGTTAGTATTAAAACATTTATAGTTGTCACAGGACGTGACAGAAGTATATTAGTTGCAAGTAAGTATAATAATACTTAAAAAAATTCCATTAGGCATTTCATTAAAACGCATTCTAATGACTTTAATGATATTGATATGGAATTGGATCGCATCCTTCCTCGGTAAGAAGGCGTGCATGGACAAGCATTGATTTTATACAATCAAAAATAAAGTAATGCTTATTGAATTTTTTAACGATAACGATCGTTATCTGGGTGAATAATAAGATGTCTGGGAACTCCCACGTGAATGCACTCCAAAAGGGAAAAAAATAAAATAATTTTTTTGAATGTTTTATCGTTTGCAAAGGTTGCAACACAATCATATTTTACATATCCGAAGGTGGCAACACTCTTTTTCCATTTTCTTAGCCACACTGCTCTTTTAAAATTTTCCAAATATAAATGATAGAATAAATGAAAATGAAAATTTTGAAATTCCAAAGAGATTAATTTTCGTTTTTACTTAAGAAATAGTTTGATACCATTATTTTGAGTTAAGATTTTCGAGCATATATCAAGAAGGCATAAAAAGTGTTAAAACTATTTAATTTGAATGTTATAACATTTAATAGTCTATTATGTGCCTAGGCGCATAATGAGGGTTATTACGCGACAATGCTCGCAGGAGATCGAAGCCAAGGCATAGTCGAGGCGTAGCTGAGGCAAAGACGAGACGAAGCCGAGAAAAAGTCGTGAAGAAGCCGAGGCGCGATCAGTCCTGCGAGCTTTGTCGCGAGTCTCGTAATTTCCCGAATTGTGTGCATTGGCACATATTCTATTTTATGTGACTTCGGTGCGGATACGAGTTTTTCCGTTAGAGCTAAGAGTAACGGAATGTTGTGTATTCCGTTACAGAGGAATATAATGTAAAAATTGAACTGCGCATGCGCATATAGTCTTACAGCAGAGCAAAATCTACCTCTTATTCTTCTTCTTCTTCTTCTTCTTCATACAGCGTTAGCACCCTACTGACAAAGCCTTGTACATTTGAACTGCGCATGCTCTATTACAACAAGCTGCTACTACTACACAAGATCGATAAAATCAAAATGGCTGGAACTAGTCGCGAAATATCAAGTGTAATGACTAGCGCCGCAAACAACTACAATACTAGATTAGATTCGAGTGTACGCATAAAAACTCGTATACGCACCGAAGTCACATAAAATAGAATACGTGCCAATGCACACAATTCGGGAAATTACGAGACTCGCGACAAAGCTCGCAGGACTGATCGCGCCTCGGCTTCGTCTCGGCTTTGCCTCAGCTACGTCTCGACTACACATCGGCTATACCTTGGCTTCGATCTCATGCGAGCATTGTCGCTCGTCACGCAATAGCCCTCATTGTGCGCCTAAGCACGTAATATACTATTATGTGACTTTGGCGCATTTACGAGTTTTTCTGCGTACACTCGAATCCAATCTCAAAAGGTCGAAATTGACGTGATTATCGAATAAGGGGAAGCGACGCTTGAGCTGGACAATACTTTTCCGATAATCAATAAAAAGTCGAAATGCATAAAAATTCGAAATAAGAAATATGTGATTGCTCTTCGCGTCGAGGTGCATCTTTTTTTTGAAATTTTTTTATTCGACAAATAGTTTTCGAGATAAAAATTAAAAAACGTCGTTTTTGCATTGATCAAAAATCAATGTTTTTTAAAATATAACTCGCGATTACTCGATCAATTCACAATGAAATGATTCAAAACATTCACCATTTTATTTCGCAGACTAGCGGAGTCGTCGAGTCTCAAAAAACAATAAATATCACTATTGTTTATACAATATTTAATAACAAAACCAGAGCCTCCGAAACTTGTGCACTGCGACGTTCTCGTGAAGGAAGAGTCGAGGAAATTTCAGGACTCAGATAACTTCCAGCGAGGCGATTGTTCCTTAGGGTTCAATGAAGTTTTTTGTAAAATTTCACGCAATTATATGTATAAACAAAGAAACAGTGCCGAGTTAAAACAACTGTCGTGCGATCACGTGGAACGCTTTGAGCACGAGCGCTAGCAAGTTTCAACCTGTTGTGTATTCTTGAAAGTTTTTTTCTATTTTCACCTACTTTTTCGGAGATTGTGTTAAATTTTATTGTTTAAATATAAAAATGAATTTATTCACACAAATCTGACTTGTATTTTCTATAATGATCTATACATAATTTACATGAATGCAGCATAGTATTAGCCAGTTTTTGTATTTTAATACTCAGTAATGACACTTCTGTTTTATTATTTCCAGCAATAATATTTATATTATTCATATAAGAGTTTTATTTTCTTCACATTATATTGAACATGAATTTCGTAGCATCGATATCTTTCTTAATCTTAAACTCACAAATTTTTGGCACAACGAAGACACATATTGTAATTAAATTGAACAATTACGCTCAGTCTTGAAAGTAGTCAGGAAGGACTCGTAAAGTACAATAGTTGAGTTGTAAGTTTGTAAAGTTGACTCGAGTAGACGTAGAGTAGAAGTGCTTTTTCTTGGCTATTTCTAACAAACGTAAAAATTAAACGACGTGATAAATGCACGCTTTATTTTTCAACTTGACAGCCGTGTCTTTGAATAAATTTTCATAAAAATCTTGCGCTTCTGGACTCAGGTATCGCAATAAACGTTGGAGATCATTCAATTTTTCCTCAGAAATCCCAACTCCTTCAGCCAGCACTGGATAGAGGTGTTGGATTTTCGTTTGGAATTTAATGGTCACCATTGACAGAAAAGTACCATCAAATAATTTTTATTTTGGCCACCAGCAGCGTCACAGTACATACAAATCTCATTGTAGCAGTCCAATTTTAATTCTTCACTAATAGCATGATAAATCAAATTGCAAACCGTATTTGCACCTTTTTTTAACGTTCCTTCGAGAAAATGAAACATATAACTGTTTGAGCTGTGGTTAACATGGACATTGAAAATATAAAGCCACAGCAAACGACAGTAAAACTGCCTATTGTCAGGAATCTTGGGACACGATAAATTTTATCCAAAATCAAATTCGATGTGTAAAACGTTTTTCTTTTGCAACATTTCTTTTTTCAAAACTTTGTACCGTTCAAAGCGAGCAACATGATCATCATACACTTCTTTATCATTTTTATCATTTTCAAAAGAAAAACACACGTCACAAACGTCCGTTGGGGATAAGCGGAAAGAAAAATTCATATAATGATTGAAATACTTCGAATATGTCGAAATATCTATTGGAATTTCTTCTTCACCTGTTATGGAGCTATAGTAATCCAAAAACAAGCAATACAAATTTTTTAAAGTTAATCGAGAATCTTCAAAGTAATTTAATTTCGAATTCTCTCGGGCATAATGTGATTCTGTACTTGGTAAGCTTTCACAATGTTTTTTCATTAATTCTTCAACTTCGTGAGTTTTACACTATGGTTTCCGTGGTTACCGCGACCATCAGCAAGACTATAGTTGTTAACCATTTTTTTTTAAACATTTTCAATTCTTCGCTTACCTATACCAAGCACAGCACAGATAAATTTTTTACAAACGGAAACATTCACGCTTTTTGTTGGGAAAAAATAATTCCAATGTTTCACGGTGTTGTTGTTGTCTTGCCGAGGAACGATTTTTACCATTGATTGTATTTGAATATTCTGGGCTAAATAATCTCCGTAATTCCAGAAATCGTGATGAAATTTCTGTTGTTCCGGAACTTCGATTTTTGAATAACATTTTTGGGAGCAACAGAAAACCACAGCCATAAATGTTCTCTCTTCAATCATTTTTCCTGATTTCAAAACATACTTTTCACCCTGTATTGATTTTTTTTCAAAGTAATAGAAATCAATGTGACGTCTAGGGTCACACAAGTTTTAAATTGTCTGAAGGACAATTTAAAAAGTAGAATTTTGAGTCTAGAGTTTTCACTCTAATAACTCAGGAACGAATTTACAATTTATTTGGCAGCTAGAATGAGGTAAAAAATTTCTTTCTTATCCTAGGGGAATCATTCAAAATTGGAAGAAGGGAAGTGAGAATTCAAACAAAGTTGCACATCGCATTACGGAGCACACCAGATTGTTTGGATTCTCGGGGATAGGTGTAAGGAAAGAGTTACTATGAATATTGATACCAGATTGGTTACTGGCACCCAAATATTCATAGGGAGGATACAATTTATTTCAAAAATATCAAAATAAAAGATTGAGAGAAAAGTTAGATAGCGATAGTATTTATTTAACTTACTTTGTTTGGTTGTAATAATAAAATCCTTGTACAACCCTGGTAAAATTCTCGTATAAATCCTTGGAGGAATCGATGTATCGTGGTGAAACTTGGAACTGCAACCCGCCTCCTTTTAGTATTTTTTATTTAAATTGGGGGACCGTGTATGAACTATAATTTGAGATGGAAACCGAACACAAAAAAAGAAACAAAATATTAATGTAGAAAATATAATTTAAACTTCGTATAAAAACTTTGAGGATATCACGACCGACGAGTACTTAGGAAAATTTCGTAATTTTTGTGAATGAAGAGAACGTTTTTTTGGTGAAAAAATGTAGAGAAGCGGAACTTATTAAAAAAAAATGAAAATGCATAGCTTTTATGTATTCTCATCTTTTCCCTTTCTACTTGAAAATCTTTTAGGGGAGTTGAATCCACTAGCTTCAGTTGTCTGATTGGTTGGCTGTCTATAGTGACATAGTTACGCCCCCGCAGTAGTCTACGAAAATCTTAAGGGCTGACCCATTGGGTTGGGCCTTGTAGGAGTTTCCAAACTTTTCCAGATTCATCGATTTCCCAAGAGATTGCGCTACATGTATATTATGAAATAAAATACTTTAAAAATTAATTATTTAAACAATTATGTTTACAGATTCAGTAATTTTAACTAATCGGAGCGTCAAACAATGATATGTTTCATTTATATCCTGACTTAACTTACAAAATCGTGAATTTACATTAAATTAGTCATGTTTTCACTTTAAATTCAAAAGGATCATTATTGCTTAAGATTAATACATATTTCAAAATTAGTTTTCTAAATTATTCTTATTAAACGTCGAATATTTTGTTTAAATATATATGATTCTTACATTTAGGAAGATAAATTTATATATAAGTTTATCTTACTGAAATTCGTTTCTTAAGATATAAGTACTAATTCTAAAATGTAACTTTGAATTCAATTTTCTATTGCTTTGTTTTAACGTTTTTACCTGTAGGTAAAGAAGTTATAATTTAACAATTAAAACAAATTATTTTGATTTGAGGGTTGCGTGCAAAATCACGTATAAAATATATATATCTAATTACATGATGGTGTCGGTAAAACAGAACATTGCTATTACTTAAAATTCTGAATGACATTTGTTTAATTGAATTATTAATATTCTAAATACAATTATATTTCTGCGTATTAATTACAAGTTGGTTTGGAGTTTTTGTAACTCAGATTGATTCAATGCTTTACGAAGTTTGAAATATGTTTATAGAGAATGGATGTATATTTTTATGAAAGTAAAATAGTTTGGTTTATTAAATTACTATTGAAAATAAGTATGAAATATATTTAATTATTAAATAAATTGATGTTGGATTTATTAGAATTAATTTAAAATACAATGAGAAATGTATTAAAAATTTTTCCGTAATTTATTACCTGGTATTTTACCTTCTTAAATAACTTTCCGTAAATTATCACGTCGGTAAAATAGGTCCCTGATTATTAACAACTTTTAAATAAATTGCCATTAGTTTACGTTCTATAAGTTTCAAACATTGGTTCAAAAATAAAATAGATGCAAGTTGCATTTCTCTCATTAGTCGAAATAATTTCTTTTCCTACTCATAACATACTGAATAATATTTTTTTATACTGAATAATATTAAAAGTAATGTTAATTTCTTATTTAATTTTAATTATTTTATAAAATATTATTTTCGAAAGTTTTATTTTCTGTATTGAATTGGCCTAAGATCTTATCTGGACAGAGAGTGCACTTTGCATCTATTTGTCTTTTCATGGGCGGGGTACCAGCGCGGTCCCTTTTGAGTGACAGCCTAAGCTGTTTATGATTTCCTGTAATGGCTAAATACTGGACTATCTACTGCTTGTATTTGTTTGGAGTTTTATGAATTTATCTTGTTAGGGGCTGGTAGACGTTTGTAAAGGAAATACGATTGTGGGCGACGCGTTTTGGTCGAAATAGAGAGGTACAAAGTTTATTATATTTTACGATAGTTTAAGTAAATTTTCAGTGTTCATATTGAAGCAGCTGCATTTCAAATTTATCTTGAAAGGTTTCTAGTCTTAGTTATTTACAAAAGATTGAGAAATTCGTCGAAAGGTATAAAATAATTTATAATGTAAAACCGCTCTTAAAGTTTCGAGAAATAGTGGAGAAAAATAAGATTCGGAGAAAAAAAAAAAAAAGTAAGTAATTTCAGAAGATGTCACACCCCCACCGTTAAATGGTTGCTAGGAGGTTGAAAACTGAATAGCAAACATAACTCTGAGTATACTTTTCTTGATTTTGAAGAATTTGTTCACAATAAAAAGGGTTGTTTTCTTAAATCTTGATGATCTGGTTGAATTCATTTTGGTTGAGAGGGTGGTTGATGTAGTCGTTGCTTGTAAGGTTTCCACATAAGTCAGTTGTGTTTTCCTCAATTCTGTCAGTTGATTATGTTAATTGAAAGAATTGTTTGTTAGTTGATGAGCTACTCCCTTCTTGTGCTGTTGTTGGTTCAGGTGCTTCGTGTGTCAAATGTTCTTGTGTGGCTGATGTATTTCCCATCTCGATATCGTTAGTATTCTCTGGTCTTCTAGATGCGTATATCAAGAAATGTGTGACTGAAGTCCATAGGGCTCCCAATAGGTGTACTGACCATCCGTAGACTGAATGAATGGCGTACCCTTGTAGTATAATGTCGACCGTAATTTTGATGATGTGAATGATCGTTAATATAGCTATTATCCCTGCACTTATTGTCCCAAATGTAAGGAATTTGGTCCAAACTCTGGTCCAAGTGTTTTCAATGATTTTCTCCATTGCATTTTCGTTTAAGAGTTTTAAAAGACTTCCTTCGCTATTTCCTAGAGGGTGTCCTCTCATTTCTCTTGCAAGGTCGTTTAATACAGCGGGCCTTTCCACTGGAAACATTATCCGTTCCCTGATCTGGTCCAATTCTTTTTCGGTGTAGATCCCGCTAGTAGCTAATTCTGCAGGGTTAGTGTATTTCCATGTTGGTCTTGTCATCGGTTTCATTATAGTTGGGTTCTCAGCTGTGGTAGGTAACGGTAAGATTTTGTACCATTGGTTTTCTACGTAGTATAGTGATGGTAAAATCCTGTTGCATGGTATTTCCGTACCCTTAGTTTTAAGTACGTGGGTCCTTGGTGTGAGGAAGAATGTTTGGTTGTTCCTAGTGACTTGAAGTTCGGCAAAACAGTTGTCTCCATGTTTCATTTTTATTTCTACGGGCACACATTTGACTATGTGTACTACTTCACCTGCAACGACTGCCATGTAACCTGGTCCTTTCATCAGATCAAATGCGAATTCGTCTGGTGCTTGCGTTGCTATTGACAAAGAATTTTTTTAACGTCTGTTTTTCTAGATTACATTTTTGAGTAATGACATCGTTATACAATTGCTTCATTTGTGAGCGAATATGTTTTTCAACGTATACAAATTTAGAGTTTACATAGGCGAAAATATCAAGATTGGATACAGAATTTTCTTTATTAATCGCAAAACTATCTCCTCTTACTGTTTCGAAAATTACTAATTTAGGATGTTCGGTCTTTACTAACGTATATCCACAAACTGATTCTCTGCCTTTTGCTGCCAAGGCGAAGGTTATATCTTGTGTCGCGAGAGAATATATGATCTGATCGTTATTAAAGTCAGAGTCTACCATTTTATTGGCTAAACCTTCGAATAAGATGCTATATTGATTGAATTTGCAATTATCAATTGGTATTGTATTCCAAAAAGTATAACCTCCCTCTTGATCTATACAACTTCCTTCAGAGAGAGAACATGCGGTTCCAGAGCGTAAATGAATAGTATTAGTGTTTAAATTGATTCTAGCTTGTTGTTCAGTTAAAGTAATTTTAATTGTGCCTTGAACTACTACATTTTCCCATGTTCCGAAGGGATCTGAATATCCTGCTCCGTCGCATTTTCCTTCTCCGTTTAAATATCCCGCTAACATTATACTATGTGTAACCGTTTGATTTACTTTTATCCCGTGGATAATATGTGATTCACTTACTTTTAAAATGCCGGTTTTGTGTACATCTTGACATGCGCTTTTACTTACATCATTAATATATTCGTTTTCGCCATTTAAAACAATAGAAATATGAGAATTCATTCCGCAATAGTAAATCGTACGATGAATTTCCATTTTACATTGAATAATTCTTGTTTCGGTATACTGATTTATCTGGAGTAGTTGTACATATCTTCTAGTTATATTTATTTTTGTTTCTGGTAAATCGCAATTCCCTACCTCTAATAATGATAAGGTTGTTACATTTAAATGACGCGACCCACAATCGTATCCTATAAAACCATAAGCTCCTGCTATAATTGTGAAAAGTAATGTCCAAATCATCTGTAATCAAAAAGAAGTATTAATTTCGGTTATACGGGTTTTTGTTGGCCCCATTATATACATTTGGTTGAGAAAGAGACAAAAATGATATTTCTATTCACTATCAGAATTTTCCTGTTTCTTTCTCTTAGGTTTGATTATTTGATTTATGTGTGAAATTCTTAGTCTATTTGCATGAACTACTTTTGATCCATTTTTATATTGGATCTTAATGTTATTTTTATTTATTATTTCTAAAATCTTATGAGGTCCTGAGTAATGATCTCCAAATTTTTTTGGTTTAGGACCTTTTAATAGAAAAACATAATCTCCTATATGGAAATTACGAGGATTAATAGCTCTATCATAATATTTTTTCGATTTTTCTTTTGATTCTACTAAATTATCATAAACTAAAGTTCTAATTCCATTTAGCCTTGTAACTAATTCTATAATATATCCTTTATAAGTGGGTAAAACATCTACTTCCCTTAAAGGATCACTTGAGGGTAATCTTGCAAGTTTTCCGAATACTACCTCGTAAGGTGTATGTTTTGTGCTTTCCGAAACACATGTATTATAATTCAAAATAGCGATCTCTAACCATTCATCCCATTCTTGGTCTACAGTTGTATACTGCTTTAGAAATTCACCTAGGGCATGATGTGACCGTTCTAGAGATCCGTTAGATTGGGGGTAGAACGCTGTGTTCCGTACTTTTTTAATTTTAAATCGTTTAGAAATTCGCGTCATAAGTTTGCTTAAAAAATTTTGACCTTGATCTGTAAGTACTACTTTAGGGGCTCCAAATATGCAAATAAATTTCTTTATAAAGGAATCCGCTATTGTAGTGGCTAAAGTGTCTTTCAAAGGAACAGCTAGGCAAAATTTCGAGAGTTGATCTTGCATAGTAAGAATGTACTCATACCCATTTTTTGTTTTAAGTAGAGGTCCTACTACGTCAAGTGCGATTTTATCAAATACCGTCCCCGGGGTGTCAGTAATTACCATTGGCTGTTTGGTTTTTAATCTGACTAATTTTTTTAATTGGCAATTAAGGCATTGTTGTATTCTTCTTTGTATATCCTCCTTTAGGTTTTCCCAATAAAAATTTTGTTTTATTCGGTTATATGTTTTTGAGACTCCTCGATGTCCTCCAATCGGTGAACAATGTAATTCGTCAAAAATCTCCTTTCTTTTTTCTTCAGGAACAAATTTAAGGGTTCCTTTGCAAACAATTATTTTGATTGTTTCCTCGTTAAATACTTTTTTGATCAGGAATATTACCTCAGACCATGGTAAATTCTCTATATATTCACTTTTCGCGATGCTTAAAGTTTTTAAATTCAGCTTAGATATAAGGTTTTTTAATTCTACTAAAACTTTATATACATTTTCTTTAATAGTCGAGATGGATTCGGTTTCAATTCCTTTTATACAGAGCGCAAAATGGTTTAATTTGCTTCTTTTTATTGTATAGTTTACACTTATTGGTTTAAAATTTTGTGAAGATTCAATTTTATTAAATTCAATTAGTTTTCTTGCTCCTTCATCACAAGGTTCGCCTGTGCTTGAAGTAAAATATATAATATTATCATGTCGGAACTGGATCATTTCTTTAGTTTCGATCACTTGACACGGTAAATTAGAGTTGTATTTTCTTGTTTCTTGATATGATGAATCACTATTAGAATTTGATGTGCTTGCGGTGGTTGAAATTGGTGCTTTTTCCTTGTTTTCGTCGTATTCAGAATTTGATCTCTCCATTACAACTGTATCCTCGTTGCCTGAATAAGTACTTAATTGTGGTATTTCAGATAAATCTTTGTCAGGAGGCATTTTCGTTTTTGCCTTAGGATTAATTGAATCACTAAATTCACTTTCTACATAATTAGGTTTATTTACAGTAGTCGTATTTCTAAGTTTCCTAGGAGTTTCACCTTTGTCCTTAAAGGTTTCTTTTTTGGATTTTTCTTTTCCTAAACTTTCTTTGATTTTTGAAGAATTCTTTGCTGGTTTTTGCTTGTTTAGTTCTTCTAGTTTTTTCTGATGTCTAGTAACTACATTTATCACCTGTTCTAGAATGGGTTCAGCAGGATTTCTCGAGAGTGCATCAGCATTTGCGTTTAATCTTCCTGGTTTATAAATTACCTCATAATCAAACTCGGATAATTTGAATCGCCATTTTTGAACTCTGGTATTTAGTTCTGCTGTTTTGAACCATACTAAGGGTTGATGGTCCGTTATTAATTTTACCCTTTTACCATAAATATATGATCTAAATGTTTGCACTGCATGTATCATTGCTAACGCTTCTTTTTCATAGACCTCATATGCTAATTCTGGGCCTCTTAAAACTCGTGAGCAATAGGCTATTGGAAGATCTTTTCCTATTTCTCCTTGGGATAGTATTCCTCCAATCGCGTAACCTGAAGCGTCGGTTGTAATGTTGAAGGGTTTGGAAAAATTTGGGTATTGTAACACCGGTGGGTTACAAAGTGCTTCCTTCAATTCCAGAAAAGCTTGCTCTTCTTTCTCTGTCCATGTAAAGTCGACTTCCTTTTGTAGTAATTTACACAAAGGTTTGGAAATTTTTGAGAAGTTTTTGATGAATCTGCGATAGTATCCAGACAGTCCTAAAAACTGTCGAACATTCTTGACATTTTTTGGTCGTGGGAATTTATCTACGGCTTCCAATTTTCTTGGATCCGGGCGTACTCCATCTTGGCTTAATATATGTCCTAAATAACAAACTTTATTTTTGAGAAATTCGCATTTGTCACAGTTTAATTGAAGGTTCGATTTTCGTAATCTCTCCATGATGAGATTCATTTTTTCTCCATGTTCTTCGAGTGTATCTGCAAATACTACGATGTCATCAATGAAAGTATACATTATTTTTCCTTGCAGGTCTTTAAAAGTTTCATCTATGAATCTTTGGAAAGTGGGTGGGGCATTTTTCAATCCAAACGTCATTCTTACGTATTCGTAATGACCATAAGCTGTACTAAAAGCCGTTTTATGGGAATCGCGAGGATCCATAAGGATTTGCTGGAATCCTTTCGCTAAATCTAAAGTAGTATAGTACCTATGTCCACCGACTTGATCAATAATTTGGGTAATGTCGGGTAGTGGGTATCCATCACTAATTGTTTTATCATTTAGAAGTCTGAAATCTGAAACTAGACGCCATTTTTGTTTTTCGGAAGCGTCCATTTTTTTAGGGACAATCCACAATGGTGAATTGTAGGGAGACGTAGATGGTTTGATGATTCCATCTTTTAGTAGTTCCTGTACCTGTCTTTCTACTTCATCTTTAAGAGATATGGGTATTTTATACTGTTTTACATTTATAGGTATATCGTCGATTGTTGGGATTCGATGCATTACCGTACTGGCTACACCAAGCTTTTGGCCCTCTTGGTAAAATCTATCTTGATTGGAAAGTATTAAATTCATTGTATGATCCTTTTCTTCTTCGTTTAAATGTTCAAATCTTAGTTTATTTAATAGATCTGTTTCTTTGGATGTTATTTCGTGGTTTTCAATAGAATAAATTTTTACAAATGGTGACTTTGAAGAACTTTCTTTAAATATCTGAAAAGTTTCATTTACTTCCATTGTGGAATAATTTTTAAAGTTGAGTTCCGAAGATACTTCATTTAATATATCCATAAAATGTGGTTTCGTTGAATAATCCAAATCTAGTAGTTCCAAGGGTTTAAAATCTGTTACAATTGAAAGATTTTCATTCGATGACTCAGGAATTTCTTCATCCATATCTTGAAGTTGGTTTTCATCGATATTAATTTGAGGAATTGCGGACACATTAGTTTCTAAACTCCACGTGGAATTTATTTTGTTCTCAGCTTCAGTTGGGTTTATTGGAATGTTCTGAATTTCATTTATAATGACGGAATTCGAAGTTTTTTCTTCATTAGCATTTTTCAATTCTTCCTTAGCTAATAAACATTGTTGTTTATTCATCATAGATGGTTCTTTTCTGCATTTTAAATTTGCTATTGTCTCGCCAATTTGAAGTGTACCATTTCCGTAGTCAATTATTGCTCCTGTTTCAGTTAAGTAAGTTACCCCTAAAATTCCTTCGCATGGAATGTCAAAATCTTCTGTTACTATTAAAAATGTCGTCGTTCTTCCATATATCGCAATCTCAATGGATCCCATAGTATTTTGAAATTTGTCTCCCACTCCTTTTAATAAAACTGTTTTATAATTATTAATATCTATTTCGGTTGGCAATAAGTGAGATTTAATGATATTGGCTTCTGATCCAGTATCTATCATAAATTGACCGTAGCTATTTGAAGGTGGATTGAAGATATCTATAAAGGGTAAGGCACTTGTTGAATTTTTATTCCATTTAGATATTCCATTTACTTTTAATTCAAAAGGTAATTTTTCATTCTGCTTAAATTTCATTGATTTTTCACCTACAATAAGTTGTCTGGTTTCAAAATTTAATGTTGCTTTTGTTTCTAGAAAATATTCTGAGCCTAAAATTCCATTGAAAGGAATGCAAAATTCTTCAGGGAATATGTTAAAAGTTAACATGTTGTTTAAAATTTTAATCTCAATTGTTCCTATTGTAGGAAGGATTGTTGTATCGATTCCTTTTAATAGTACAGTTTGGTCAGTATTTATTGTTTGAGTTGAAGAGACTGAACCAATTTTCATAATATTTATTTCAGAACCAGTGTCTAACATCAACTGTACACTATTTCTTTTGTCTGCATATTTAAATTCAATATATGGATGTAAACTTGATTGATTATTTACTCCGATGGTAACAACTCTTCTCGAAGAAAGTTTATTTGATTCGAATGCTCTTGGTTTCTCCTCACCTCCATGGATGCATTCTTGTCCTGAAGGTTCCGTCCGTTTCCCGCGTTTTGTTCTTCATTGTATTTTCTTTTTCTGCAATCTTCGATGGTGTGCCCAGGTCTTTTGCAGTATCTGCATTCTTTGATATCCTGTATCGGGGTTCGACAATACCTAGCTTCGTGTCCGGATTTATTGCAAATTTGACACGTTAATATTTTGATCGGTTCCATAGGTTTTTGATTAAAATTTTTGCTTAGTTGAAAGCATTTATCTGCACTATGGCCTAATTTATTGCAAATTTGGCAGGTTATTTTAGGTTTGTTAAGATTCTGATTTAAAAAACAATTTTGGGCTGTATGTCCCTTTTTCTGGCACAGTTGACACTCATTTAAGCTATAGCATTGAGTGGCAATGTGTCCTTCTTTTGCAAATTTGGCATGTTGCTTTATTTGCTGGATATTGGTTTTTATTTTTAAAACAATTTTCCAGAGAATGTCCATTCATTTTACAGGATGAACACCAGAATTTACTTTTGCAATCCGCAGTCTCATGGTTATTTTTATTGCAAATCTGGCATGCAAAGGTCCTTCGTGGTTTGAAATTGAGATTTTCTAATTTAGGAATAACTTTATTTCTTAAATTGCGCTGGGCTTCTAATCTTCTTTCAATTGTAATGGCATCTTGAACCAGATCACCTACTGCTTCATTTTCTAGCTGAGGTAATCTTTGTTCGATTTCTAATTTCAATCCTCTTCTAAAAGAATCGACTATAGTTTTATCGATGGATGCTTTGAAAATTGGGTTCAACCGTCCACCATCATCTAATTTTTTAACCTCTAAAATTCTTGTTCCTATTTCCCTAATTCTATTTGCGAACGATATTACACTTTCTTCGTCCCTTTGAAATTCGTTACCTAATTCTCCTAGTAATTGTGGGATCGATTTTGCTGGAGAGTAAATATTTTTAAGAAAATTCTTAAGTTGTTCTATATTTGCGAAAGATTGTCCAAAAATAGATTGACGTGCCTCTCCTGTTATTTTACTTCTTATTAATTTAACTAAATTAGCTTCGAATTCTGGCTCTATCATTTCTTTGGCCTCGCTGCAACCTTCAATGAATTGTCCAAGGGGTATATTATTTCCGTTAAATTCGGGTACCATAGTGAGTGCATCCCTTAATGTGACCATTTTCCCTGAAGGGGTGTGAACAGGAGGGATATCAATTTGGTCTTCCATTTTAAAATTTTTATTTTTATTGAATTTACTACCAAATTTATTACTAGGTTTGTCACTAGAATTTCCACTAGAATTACCACTAGAATTTTCAGAATAAGACCCTAAATCAACTACTGTATTATTCTCTTGGTCGGAACCTGACATAGAATTATTTAAAAGTGCTTCTTCTTCTTCTTCTCCTCTTGGTAACTCTTTTCTAGGCGCAAAAGGGTTATATTCTTCTATTTCACCCCTTAATTCATCATTATTTTGAGCTTGAGTTCTAGTGATTCGTTTATTTGACATGGGTAAATCAGAATATCAAAGAATTCATAAAATTCGTTTAGGAAAACAAGTTCAGTAAAACAGACATACGTAGATTTAAAAAAAAATATTTCAATAATTTGCATTTGGATTCTCGTGATCCTTTAAAGAATTTTGTAAGTAGGCTTTATATTCACCTATAGAAATTTAGAACATTTAAAATTCGGATTATTTTAATACATTCAACGATTTATTTAACCCCTTTTTATTTTTCTTATTTTTAGAGATTAGGATTTTTAATAATCCTCTTGAATTTTACTATTCTAGAATTTTGAAGTTTGAATTCTTTTAATCCGTTTAAAATTTTGTTAAAAATTTAGGATTTTTGTAATCCTTTTAAAATTTAGTAAAATTGGATTCTTTTAATCCGTTTAAAATTTTGTTACAAATTTAGGATTTTTGTAATACTTTTAAAATTTAGTAAAATTGAATTCTTTTAATCCGTTTAAAATTTTGTGAAATTTAATGATTTTGGATTCTTATAATCCATTTAAGAGTTTGTAAAGATTTAGAGATTTTGGATACTTATAATCCATTTAAAAATGTTTGAAAGTTGGATTCTTTGATCCTTTTATAAATCTTGAAAATTGGATTCTTTGATCCTTTTAAAAATCTTGAAAATTGGATTCTTTGATCCTTTTATAATTCTTGAAAATTGGATTCTTTGATCCTTTTAAAAATCTTGAAAATTGGATTCTTTGATCCTTTTATAATTCTTGAAAATTGGATTCTTTGATCCATGAAAAAAAAATTTTGTTTAATATTTGGAATTTTTGTAATTCCTTTTTAAAAATTTGTTGCCTTGGATTCTTTTGATCCATTTAATTTTGAAAAATTGGATTCTTATAATCCATTAAAATTTTTGGAAAATTGGACTCTTATAATCCTTTTGAAAATTTAGAAATGTAGAAAATTTTTTGAATCTGGATTCTTTTACTCCATTTTAATAATTTTAGGATTCTTGTGATCCTTTTTTTAATAAATTTAGGACTCTTATAATCCCTTAAAAAGTTTGAAAAGTGGATTTTTATAATCCTTTTAAAAAGTTTGAAAATTGGATTTTTATAATCCATTAAAATTTTTTGAATATTGGATTTTTATAATCCAGAAAAAAGTTTAAAACATTTTAGAATTTTAGAATAAATTTAGGATTTTTATAATCCTTTTAAAATTTAAGAAATTTGTAAAACATTTTAGAATTTTGTAATATATTTAGGATTTTTATAATCCTAAAAAAAAAGGTTGTAAAATTTTAAAATTTAAGAAGTTTGTAAAACATTTATAATTTTGTAAAACATTTTAAAATTTTGTAATGCATTTGGGAAAAATTAAAACATTTAAGACTTTTGTTATATTGCATTTTGAATATAACACTTAACATTTTTTTGGTTTCGAACCAAATTTCTTGGAAATTGTCATTTATTCAATATTTCGACAAATTCTCCATAAATTACCAGTAAATTTCCATAAATTTCAAATAAATGTAATTTTTAAACACTTAATTCAAAAATAGACACATGATTTTATTATTCATGACATTTAAATTTAATTATTTAATATTTAATCCAATTAATATTGTTTAAATTGTTATGATCCAATATAAAAAATACTAAAATGGCCGAATCAAGAAAATATTACAACGGGGGGAAGTATCTGAACAAGCGCCATTTTGCTGGCCTAACCTCATGCAAGTGCGTCATAATTTACGTAGGTTCATATTACGTATATTACGCAGGTATGCGTTAAAAATCTAAAGGCAGCATAATAAAAGAGAGAGAGAAGAGAAAAAAAAAAAAGAAAGAGAGTTTACGTATTTATGACCAGTAATCTACGTATTGCATATTAAGAAAGATGGGAATATTCATGGAAACTACCGTAAATCTTTTTGGAAATATAAGAGAATTATGATTTTGAAAATTAGTTTTCATAAAAATTCAATTAACAATATAATTTGATTATGAAAATATTACACATGTTTAGAATAGATAGTTTTATAATATATACGGTAACCAAATAAACAGATGTTATTGGCAAATGATAAATTCTCAGTTTCAGTTATATATTCAAATTCCATAATATTCTCGGTAAGTTCTCGTCCTGTCGGTAATGTATGGAAATTTCTTATTTTACCTACCGCAATAATACTTGGGAATTTCGAACTCTATTCAAGACTACCCTCTAAGTGTCGGTTTCACCAACATTGGTTCACTTTTAGTAGGCGGTTAAACTCACGGATTAACCAATAAGAATTTAGAATGACGGATCTAACCGCCGATTAAAATTTAAAAGAACTTGGTGAAACCGGCCCTAAGTGTCTTGATGAGTTTAAGATCATTAATTGTGAAATGTCATTGAATTCACAAACTTCTGACATAAAATATGGGAAACTTTTCAAAAAAATAACATAGGTTGTTGCCAAGGTTTAAAATTGAATGAAATGAATATTATATTTTAAAAATATATCTACAAATTTTGTCATAAAATATATCGAAATTTGTAAAGCACAAAGGTTATGTTTTATTTCCAAAATTTTGTAAAATTTGTTTAAGTAAAAAGGAAATTGGTAACTTATGTAATCTTTGTTTCGAAATTTTTAGGTTAGTTAAATTGATTAAATTTTGTGATATTTTAATTAAAAATTTTTGAATAATTTTGTAAACTTTTGTTTGATTTTAGGAAGAAATTGGTAAGATAATTTGTAAGATTTTGTTTCGTTTAGAAAATTCAGTTTTATTTAGTAAATTTGTAATATTTCGAAGAACTCTTAAAATTTTTAAAATTTGAAAAATTTATAAAACTTTATAAAGTAATTAAATTTTTGTTAAATTTGTAAACTTTTAATTGATTTTAAAAAGAAAATTTGTAAGATTTTATAAAATTCGTAAGAAAAATTGTTTAAGATAAACTTGTAAAATTTTCATAAAATTGTGAAATCAAATTGTATAATTTTATTAAATTTGTAAACTTGTGTTCGATTTTGTTTTATTTTAGGATATATTTGTAAAAATTATGGAAGTTTGTGAAAAGTTGAAAAATTTGGAAAATTTTAAATAATTTTGCTTATATTGCAAAATTTGTGAAAGTTGGAAGATTTGTATATCTTTTTGTAAAAATTGTAGAACTTTGAAAAATTGGCAATTTAGGAAATTTTTAAAATTTTTAAAGTTTTATTTAATTGGAATAATTTTAAATATATAAAAATTTTAAGGTTTTAAAAAATTTAGTATGATAATTTAAATTCATAATTATCATTTTTCACAACACGATTTATACGTCACCATTGGCAAATTTTTAAGTTTCTTCCTTTGTATAGGAAGAACTACTCAGATTGGGACTTAATCTAAATCAAAACATTTAAAAACATAAAACATTTGAACTACATTTTTATTTTCTTGAGTTCTATAGCTAAACCAGAATTTCACACATATATATATACGAAAAATATAGAAGAAAGAAAGAAATGAAGAAATATATATAAAATTTCGAAAACTTTTGAATGGGAATTATTTCAAAAGTTTTCTTTAAGAAAGAAATTTCAAGTTCAAACTGCCAATCAAAATTCAATCTATCCCTCCGGGGCCTCCAAAAATTTTCTATGTGACGTCTAGGGTCACACAAGTTTTAAATTGTCTGAAGGACAATTTAAAAAGTAGAATTTTGAGTCTAGAGTTTTCACTCTAATAACTCAGGAACGAATTTACAATTTATTTGGCAGCTAGAATGAGGTAAAAAATTTCTTTCTTATCCTAGGGGAATCATTCAAAATTGGAAGAAGGGAAGTGAGAATTCAAACAAAGTTGCACATCGCATTACGGAGCACACCAGATTGTTTGGATTCTCGGGGATAGGTGTAAGGAAAGAGTTACTATGAATATTGATACCAGATTGGTTACTGGCACCCAAATATTCATAGGGAGGATACAATTTATTTCAAAATATCAAAATAAAAGATTGAGAGAAAAGTTAGATAGCGATAGTATTTATTTAACTTACTTTGTTTGGTTGTAATAATAAAATCCTTGTACAACCCTGGTAAAATTCTCGTATAAATCCTTGGAGGAATCGATGTATCGTGGTGAAACTTGGAACTGCAACCCGCCTCCTTTTAGTATTTTTTATTTAAATTGGGGGACCGTGTATGAACTATAATTTGAGATGGAAACCGAACACAAAAAAAGAAACAAAATATTAATGTAGAAAATATAATTTAAACTTCGTATAAAAACTTTGAGGATATCACGACCGACGAGTACTTAGGAAAATTTCGTAATTTTTGTGAATGAAGAGAACGTTTTTGGTGAAAAAATGTAGAGAAGCGGAACTTATTATTAAAAAAATGAAAATGCATAGCTTTTATGTATTCTCATCTTTTCCCTTTCTACTTGAAAATCTTTTAGGGGAGTTGAATCCACTAGCTTCAGTTGTCTGATTGGTTGGCTGTCTATAGTGACATAGTTACGCCCCCGCAGTAGTCTACGAAAATCTTAAGGGCTGACCCATTGGGTTGGGCCTTGTAGGAGTTTCCAAACTTTTCCAGATTCATCGATTTCCCAAGAGATTGCGCTACATGTATATTATGAAATAAAATACTTTAAAAATTAATTATTTAAACAATTATGTTTACAGATTCAGTAATTTTAACTAATCGGAGCGTCAAACAATGATATGTTTCATTTATATCCTGACTTAACTTACAAAATCGTGAATTTACATTAAATTAGTCATGTTTTCACTTTAAATTCAAAAGGATCATTATTGCTTAAGATTAATACATATTTCAAAATTAGTTTTCTAAATTATTCTTATTAAACGTCGAATATTTTGTTTAAATATATATGATTCTTACATTTAGGAAGATAAATTTATATATAAGTTTATCTTACTGAAATTCGTTTCTTAAGATATAAGTACTAATTCTAAAATGTAACTTTGAATTCAATTTTCTATTGCTTTGTTTTAACGTTTTTACCTGTAGGTAAAGAAGTTATAATTTAACAATTAAAACAAATTATTTTGATTTGAGGGTTGCGTGCAAAATCACGTATAAAATATATATATCTAATTACATGATGGTGTCGGTAAAACAGAACATTGCTATTACTTAAAATTCTGAATGACATTTGTTTAATTGAATTATTAATATTCTAAATACAATTATATTTCTGCGTATTAATTACAAGTTGGTTTGGAGTTTTTGTAACTCAGATTGATTCAATGCTTTACGAAGTTTGAAATATGTTTATAGAGAATGGATGTATATTTTTATGAAAGTAAAATAGTTTGGTTTATTAAATTACTATTGAAAATAAGTATGAAATATATTTAATTATTAAATAAATTGATGTTGGATTTATTAGAATTAATTTAAAATACAATGAGAAATGTATTAAGAATTTTCCGTAATTTATTACCTGGTATTTTACCTTCTTAAATAACTTTCCGTAAATTATCACGTCGGTAAAATAGGTCCCTGATTATTAACAACTTTTAAATAAATTGCCATTAGTTTACGTTCTATAAGTTTCAAACATTGGTTCAAAAATAAAATAGATGCAAGTTGCATTTCTCTCATTAGTCGAAATAATTTCTTTTCCTACTCATAACATACTGAATAATATTTTTTTATACTGAATAATATTAAAAGTAATGTTAATTTCTTATTTAATTTTAATTATTTTATAAAATATTATTTTCGAAAGTTTTATTTTCTGTATTGAATTGGCCTAAGATCTTATCTGGACAGAGAGTGCACTTTGCATCTATTTGTCTTTTTTCATGGGCGGGGTACCAGCGCGGTCCCTTTTGAGTGACAGCCTAAGCTGTTTATGATTTCCTGTAATGGCTAAATACTGGACTATCTACTGCTTGTATTTGTTTGGAGTTTTATGAATTTATCTTGTTAGGGGCTGGTAGACGTTTGTAAAGGAAATACGATTGTGGGCGACGCGTTTTGGTCGAAATAGAGAGGTACAAAGTTTATTATATTTTACGATAGTTTAAGTAAATTTTCAGTGTTCATATTGAAGCAGCTGCATTTCAAATTTATCTTGAAAGGTTTCTAGTCTTAGTTATTTACAAAAGATTGAGAAATTCGTCGAAAGGTATAAAATAATTTATAATGTAAAACCGCTCTTAAAGTTTCGAGAAATAGTGGAGAAAAATAAGATTCGGAGAAAAAAAAAAAGTAAGTAATTTCAGAAGATGTCACATCAATATAACATAGTTGAATAGATCAATACTGCAGTTAAATACTGAGAATATAATAGTAATAGTAGCGTATTGTACGTAGCTGTACGAAGAAGAAGAAGATTACGCTCCATTGTATGGTTATAGGCAGATGCGCAGTTCAATTTTTACATCACATTCCTCTGTATTGTAATACACAACATTACGCTACTCTCAACTTTAGCGTAAAAACGAGTTTACGCGCCGGAGGCACATAAAAGTTTTTTACGTTGAAAATACAATGCATAAAATGTACGTCCCAGAATATAATCTTTGAATAGTATAATGTTTGGGTTTGATTATATCTTAGATCCCTTAATTTTTTCAGTAATCTTATATTTGCTGCAATGATTTTCAATTGCCAAAATACTTATGTCCGTTTGATTAAATAAGCTTTCTTAATTCAACGCCTATTGTGAACAGAAATTAAAAATTACAAAAAAATACACTACAATCTAATGTGCGGATAATAATAAATCACGGGATTCTAAAAAATCTAAATAAAAACTGCGAAGTCTCTAAATTTTCAAGCGATTTCTGGTAATCGGCCGATTTTTCATGTTTTATATCAAATTACAGTCGTAGAAATCACAGTCGAAGAAAGGTTTGGAACCATGAACTTTTAAAATGCGAACCTTATTCCTTTTGCGTTTTGAAACATTTTGTTTCCAACAATCTTCGTCCCGAGGCCGTCTGCGACCAATCATTGGTTTTTTCCATTGACATTGCTTTTTATTATAAGTACATATTTCTACGTAAACTAGCAACAATCTAATGTAGTTTACTATTTATCTAATGTGTATGAAAAACACTGGATGCTTTCCATCCCAATTCAACCGGTCCATTCGGGGCAAGAATTTATTTTTCAAAAAAACTCAAATATGTTGCTCTTTGATCGAAATAATGAGACACGTATTTTTTTTGGGCCGAAAAAAAAAAATTTCTGAGATTTACCGGCAATTTTGTTTTTGGGGTCAAAATCTATTTTTTTTTTAACTTTTTTTTCAATTGTCTATAACTTCGTCAAAAATTGGCCGATTTTAACAATTTTTACTTTTAAATGTTTGCAATAATTTACACTGCCGAATACAGTTATAAACAATCGCTTGTTGATTGTTATCAATTTTTTATTTAGCAATAAACAAAAATTGAAATTTTTTTTTGAAATTCAATATCTCGAAAAGTGTATTTTTTTTTCTCTCAAACTTTTTTAGCATTAAAAAGACACATTGAGTTTCAATTCTGCTGAATCTCTAGTAGCTAAAATTTTTTGTTTCCGAGTTATGATGTTTTGAAGGAAAAAATCGTTTTCTTCGTAAAAACGTGGACTGCACAATGCATATCAACTTTATATGTTCAACGTGTATGGTATAACGATGTATAGTTGTCCTTTACGATTATATTGTGAAACTCTAAATATCACAAAAAATTTTTACTCAGTCTTTATGACAAATTGTACCTAAAAGTCTTCATGAATTTTTCTCAGAATTAGATTTATGAATGACTTATCGCTATTTTGGTGTACCTTATACAAACCTCGAAACGTACACTTTAAAAAAGTGAAAAATTTGTTGAATTAGAAATTAAAACTTCGCCAAGAAAAAAAAGGCTGTACTTTTCCCGTCCGACAATTGGCTCCAGAGCATTATTTAATGAAGAGAATTATTAAAATGGATTATTCAGATTCAACACAACTCTGGACTTTTTGTTATAGTAGGGAGGACACATACATCAAAATAATCGCGGTAATTCTTGATTCCGCATCACATTTAGAACGATTAATACAAAAAATTGAATGAAATTTCCTTAGACGCCCGGCTATTGGTGCTTTTACCTTAATTTGTTAGTTTTTGATCAGCCGAAGAATCAACACATTATTTGTAAAATATTCCAAACACTTACATTAACCAGAATTATGTGTAAAATCAATCACCGAATTGGATGGTTCCAAAATGCGGGCAATTTTTTTTCTCAACGGAATATGAAAGATAATTGAATGAAGTACATATGTACATACATACATACATATGTATATATGGTTTTTTTCCAGTCGAAATCCGATGAAGAAGACATTTGTTTATCAATTTGTTATAAACAATTATTAAAATTTCACATAAAATTTCAAGTTTTCAAATCGGGAAAAATCATAGTCAATCTATGTTAAATGACGATTCCATTGTCACAAAAAACATAAAAATCGGATAATTAGATCAGCCAGAATTAATTTTACAAAATAAAGTGACAAAAATCTTTAATTGTTAATATTATAAACAAAAAAATTTGTTGAACGAAATCACTTTAGGTTTATGTCAGGAATGGTAAAAACTATCGTAAAAAATCATTTTGAAGTAGATTTGGATTTTCATCCAATTCGGGTGATCCGTTTCAGAAATTCTGACCCATTTACAAACGGAGAATATAAACCTTCTTTTTTTAAACTGATATCACAAAAATATCTTTAAACCAATGTTATATAAATTCTGTCACCTATTACCCAATAGCACTTTCGTCAAATGTAGTGTCCGAACCGGTGGAAATTCCCAGCTCATTTTCTAGTATTAAATTTTTCCTTCAGAAAAAACCAGACCTGATTATATGTTGATATTATGAATGAAAAATGTTTGATTTCAGATATATAATAAAAATGTATATGGGGGATTCCACACAATATTTGCCACCAAATTTATTTTCCATAAAAATTTTTTTTTACGGTTTAGCAGTCGGAAATGTTTGATAAGTTTTCAACACTCCACTCCCAAATTTTACGAGTATTAATCCGTGTCGAAATTCTGAGACTCGCTTCAATCTCTACTATCGAGATTTCGCAATCGCTTCGTAATCGTTCTTTACCGCGTTTAACTTATAGACAATTCACCTTCATTTTTTCGAGAGTTTGGGGGACATAAGTTACGCTCCACACTCGACCAACACTCGATTTTTGAAATAGAAAGTGTAGCGAGGGCGAAGCGAAGACAAGAAATTGTACTCGGGTTAAGAATAACGTTTAGTCTAATTTATTCAATAATAAAAAAAAAATCATGTCCAAGTTTGAAAAAATTCTATTTCTTTATAAATTTTCGATTTTTACCATTAAGAAAATAATTCAATTGGGTTTTAGTATACTTCATTCAGAAGTCAAGGAAAAGGCGCACATTTCATTTTTGGTATACGTTTTTATATCTTTGTTAGATATTGCAGTATGGGCGATTGAAGAAAGGCACTTTTTTACAATCGTGGAATTAAAAAAAAAAATTCTCGCAAATTTCGATTGCTAAACCGTGAAAAATATGTTTTATGGAAGAAAAAAAATTTGGTGACAAATATTGTGTGGAATCCCCCGTATACCTGAATGAAATACTTCTATATATTTTAGCATTAAAGATTTAAAATGATTTAAAAATATATAGTTATTGACATTTCATTTTTATTTAGAATATCTAAAATGAAAAATTGTATCTCTTTTTTTGTCACTACAGATCCGTCAAATGATGAGACGTATTTTGTCAAAATTTTACAAGAATATAACACAATGCGTCGTTTTCTTTGGAAGATTTACTTCTCATGTTGCAAGCACTTTTACATCTAAATTTCCTTTTAAACTGATGTTTGTTTATCATCAATATTCCTTTATTATCTACGAATTCATAACTCACATGACTTATTTGTTGTAGACTACTGCGTGACATCTTTGATAATATAATTCAACCTGGAGGATAATCTATACTTACATAATTATAGATTGCTTGGGACTGCTATATGCTTTATAATCATAAATTCATCGGTCAGGCCATGCACATCTGTTCATTTCTCGAAGAGACTTAAATTATAGGTTTCAATTAAATGAAATTACCAACTACCGATGATTGTGGACTACGAATATCAATAAAATGAGAATGTATCTATTTCAGTGCTACATTACCCTTTCTTTGAAGACACTTTCTCAGAATTATATTGTCATGAATGTTCTACCAAAACAATTTTCATCATTGTTATATTGTGGTCTTTGGGAAGAAGATGCTCTCAAATTTTCATTGAAAAAAAAACTGTACAGAGCAATAACGATTTTATTAATTTGTTATTTCTCTTTAGGAGAAACAATTTCTTTTTTCATCACGTATGAATCTTTTGAAAATATCACTGCAATTTATAATCCATTAATAAGTATAGTGTTTGCATTCAAGGTAATGAATTTTCTTTTAAAAGAAAATAATGTGCGTGAAATTTTGACTAATTTTGAAAACAACTCTTTTAAGTCAAAATCACCAAAAGAGATTGCTATTTTGAACATATACATCAAGAAATCTCAAGACATTTTTGTGTATCTTATGGGAATGCTTCAATTATGCAGTCTTTCAATAGCGTTAAATCCTTTATTGCAAAGGAAAGAAGAAACTCAACTTCCCCTTAATTTATATACCCCATACGATACTTCGCCATCTACTTCATTTGTTATCACTTATATTTTTCAATGTCTATTAACATCATTCTCAATTTTCGTAAATATTACTTTAGATACAACTGTTTATGGATTGATGCTTATAACTATCGGACAATTCGAATTATGCGCTTATAGAATTGAGAACTTTAGTCAAGATAATAAAGCCATTTCTGCAGAAATCATAAAAGAGTGTATTGAACATCATGTTCGGATTTTAAATCTTGTGAAAAAGATCAAGTCTTTCTTCATGATTGTGGTTTTACCATTCTTTGTCTGCAGCCTCTTTATTCTTTGCACTATCATAGTTCAAATAAAAAAGGTTATTGAACAAAAAAAGAATATGTACTACTCACTGAATTTGAAAAAGATACTTCTAAACATCTTTTTATTCACTAGGAAGAAACTATATTTGCTGGCCAATGGTGGCAAATCTTCACATTAGTGCAGTACGTTACTGGTGTACTTTCACAGATATTTCTGTACTGTTGGTATGGATGTAAAATTGATGAAAAGGTACATATTGAATTTGAAACTATAATATATAAATTAGAGAATTTAGATGAGAAAATAGGTGGCCTTTCCGGTCACCTTTCTTCTCTCAATTATAATACCAGTAACACCAAATCTACAAATATAATATATCAAAATTAAAAATACCAGTTGTACAAATAAATTTCCGCCATTTGACATAAGTTGGCGTCACCAGTACGTTTTGGTTGAAATTCACAATTGTAAAACGTCACGGTCGTAAGGTTGGACATCTGTCAACAATATAAACTTGGAATATTAGTGATTTTTATCAGCATAATATATTATTTTGTGTTTGAAAATGTCGAGTTTTGAGCCATATAAGCGTCATTTGCGGAAACTTTTGATTCACTTCTTCAATTTACAGCGGAGGTCCATCGATTGCTTGTAGAAGCATATGGTGAGGCTGCCTTAAATGAGAGAACTTGTCGTGAGTGGTTTCAAAAGTTTAGAACTGTGAATATTACATCGAAGACCAAGAACGTAGCGGTAAGCAGAAAGTGTACGAAGATGCGGAATTGGAAGCATTACTGGATCAAGATTCGTGCCAAACGCGAGAAGAACAATACGATCGACAATACTTTGAATGAAACATAAGGTTCCGTTTTTTCACAATAAATACCCAATTTTTTATAAGAAACGGCGGAAACTTATTTGTACACCTGATATAATTTTTCCTATTATCGAAATATTGATATGAATACTTTAAATTTAATGCAGAGCAAGTCCGTATCTATGGCAGTTTACAACAGCAACTGGGTGATTTCAAGTTATGCAGAAAGAAGAAGTTTATCATTAATGTTGATGATTGCAGAGAAAGGCTCTTCTATTTCCTTACATAGTTTATGTATTCTGAACCTTCAAACTTTTGTATGGGTAAGTACTTTTACAAATAAATTAGACTATTCATTAAAAGATATTATTCATTGTTTAACAGGTGGTAAAATCTTCGTACGCTGCAGTAAACTTATTATAAATCAAGCTACCGCTTCATAAGGGGATTACGACATACTTTATTTTTTATAGAACTTGATCTATACATTGTTTTATAAGTATTGAAAAAACATTGATGATAAAAGTAGGAAAACAATAACTGTATAGATAATAAAAAAATATGTTATTGATATGGAATAGTATATTGAGCAACGAGTGTGGGGTTGGATGCACAAGCAAAGTGAATCCGCACACCCGCACGAGTGGGCAATCAGTTGCCACGAGTTGCTCATACTAAAGGGTTTCCCAATAAGGGTGATATGTTTTGAAATTGAAAAAAAACACTGAATATTCATTCGGAATTGATCGAAATCTTTTTTATTATATTGGATATTCTATGCCATTTATGATTTAAACAATATATCGGCCAAATGTCCCCCGAGACTTGAGCCAAAAATGCGCCTCATCAGAAAAGATGATTTTTTGATGAAAATTGGGATCATTTTCAATTGATTCCAGAGCCCAATCCGCGAACTCCCGACGCAAACGATGGTCATTAGGCTTCAGTTCTTGGGCCAGAATCATCTTATAGGGATGCAGGCCAAGATCCAATCGCAAAATACGCCAGGTAGTCATCCTGGACAGGCCCAATTCCTGAGATCGGCGTGGCACGGACAATTCACGGTTTTCCTCGATACTGGCCTGTACGGCGGCTATATTCTGTGTAGAACGTGCGGTACGCATACGATTTTTAGGCTTAGTATCCAATAGAGTAAATTCACTCTCCAACTTATCGATTATTCGACGAATTGAGAGCGCGGATGGAGCAGAATGACGACCATATTTTGCACGATATGCTCTTTGAACACCGACAAAACTTCTCGAATTTTGATAAAATAATTGGACAATTTCCAAACGTTGTGGAAGCGTGAAACTACTCATGATTAAATGGCAAACCTTACTGATGAGAACTGACAGCAGACGTCAAAAATTTCAGTTCAAATGAGCCCGATAGGGACATTCAAAATCATATCACCCCTATTGGGAAACCCTTTATTTTCTTTTAGAAATGTGACTTTGATATATTGATATTAATATATTGTGTTAAAAGGACGCGATGTAGGTGATTCCCGCATGAATGTGGGGCCAGTACAAGACATCGTCTGCACCAAACTGAGTGCAAGCCTCACATTGATAAGGGAGTCACCTATCGCGCCCTGCAACACATACTATTTTGTGTTATTTTTACATGAGAATGACCCCATTCTATTAGCACCAATTTTAGTATCCAATGTGCCTAACTAGGCGCCAAAAATGATAATTACATAATCTGCAAATGTTATTCGCATTGGTACCAGACCCACAAAAAACAACAAGCCGCCGTAGTTTTTTAACAGATGGCGCTGATTCGGATGACACACAGACGAACGATATTTGGATGTATGCGTATTCTGAAGAGGAAGATTGGGAGAAAGTATGATTCTCTCCCTACTTCATATAATTATGATGCGAGAATTATAAATTCCCGTTTATTTGGCGATGGAATAATGCGGGAATCGAAAATTCTCACATCGTTCCAAATATGCGAGAATCAAGCAGATTGCGTACTAAAATTGGTGCTAGAATGGGGTTATTCACATGTGAGGATGAAAAAAATATATATTTTTTTACTAGCGGGTCATAAAATAGATTTTATTGTCATGCGCCAGGAAAACAAATCGTATGGTTGTTACTCTCACGTTGCTCGGGCATCAAGCTTCACACTCGCAAAATAAATTCTTTTTTCCCTAGTTGCAGAAATATACTATTATTCTCTAGTATCTCTTATTCTCTAGGGTAACATGAAAAGTCGTATTTGTTCTACCAGGCCTATCTGCATTTAAATTCTGACCTCTATAAGTTTCTGATGGCAGCATAGCTGTGATCACCATATTATTTGCGATATAAGAATTTAAAATTTTGTAAAAGGACACCTGTCGACAACGTATTCTATCTGAAACTCGACTAATAATAATGTAGGCAGTGACAAAAATTTCAAACAACAAATTATTAGGACCTTTTTACCTGGACTGGTGTTTTTTGATTCTCCCGTAGCAATCTTGTCCCCTTTAACGTAAACAATGTCCCCTATATCGAATTTTACATTATTTAGGCGTGTCTTATTATAACGTGATTTAACTTTCTTTGGTTCTAGTTCAATCTTTTCTCTAATTTCACGACGTAGATCTTCAGGAATTTTATACGTTCCTGAACCAATTGTCAACAGTCGAGTCTGACCTTCATTAAATCGAGGGAAGTATCCATAGAGTAATTCAAAAGGTGACTTCCTTGTCGTTTTATTTGTTTACCAAAACCTGTCAACACATTCAGAGTTTTTATCACTCTAAATCTGTATTCGGGAACTATTGAAGCTTTGATGGTACAGTTTGAACTGCCAGGGTCAATAAGTGCGTTTATAAAATCTGTACCGACTCGTACATTCTTTATATATTTAGTAATACTTTTGTCGGAAGAGTGTGTAACTGTATTTACTTCGATACGATACTGTACTCGTAGTCACGAACGTGTTTGAATTGAATCGCACTAACGCAGAGGTGTTCGTGTAAGTGACCACTGTGATTGGTTATTCACTTCAGTGATCCCAGATCGTGGGAGCTGGCGGCCCCCATCACGCTCCTGTGTGGGAGCACACACAATCAAGCGCGCCGTGTCGGTGTGTCCCCCACTTCCTCGCTTCGATTTCACGCTTTCGTCTGTTGAGCCAAGATCGAAAATTATGTTTTTGTCGACTTCGTGTCAAAGTGGCGCGAAGCAGACGACAAATTTAAAATCACCAAATTTATCATTTAGGATATTACCTTTCTTTCTTTGATATTTCCAAAAACATTCACTTAAAATGAATATATTCAGTTTCAAAACAAAATATCAAGTTCAATATTTTTTAGCTGTGCAAATCAAATAGTTCAATTAGAAAATTATGTAGAGAATATTATATATTAAGGAATGGTAAAATATGATATTGTAGTTTAAAAAATAAATTATTAAAATACTTAAGTAATACATAAATTATATCTAATTATATACTCGAAATAATACGATAGAGTTTCTTCTTTGGTATGAGGCAACATTGAAAAAAATTTCATTCAAATAAAATACTCAGAAAACTTTTTAAAATACGTAATATTATTCACATATGAATTTTATTATAAAACTGTGAATAAAAGGTTTCAGTATTCAAAAAACCAAAATCACATCTAAATTTTCATACGAAATTACACTTTACGATTTCTCTTATATAAAATAAGGATATAAAATATTTATTTCAAATAAAATAGTTTTGAAAAAAATTTTATTGTACGTGAATCAACTATATCAATTAAAAAATTAAGTGGGAAATATTTTATTTAAAAAAAATAAGTAATAAGAAATTAAGGTTAAAAATCTACTTTCTTAATTACATGGTGATAGTAGATAAAAATGTTCTCATTTTACGTTTTAGTGGCTTATATACATAGACTTTTCAATGAAAAAAAGCAAACACATAAGCAAAATTTTCTAATTGATGCAGTTGATCAAATTTATAAAACAGAAACATGTTTTAATTAATATATTAATTTAAAGCTTCAAAGATTTATTAACTTAAAATTTTACTTGGAATTTTCCAAGAATTTCACATGATCTCAAAAATGTTTATATTAGGCGAATGCTTTTCAGATATCAATAAAATTCCGTAGTCAATAAATGTTTAAAGTTTCAAGTTAAGGTATTGATTGGAAATTTAGTAGCTTTTTTAGTTAACTATTTTAATCAGTAAATTCTTCATTTTCGTAGATTTTTTCAACTTTTTAATTAAAAATTTATGCATAGGCTAAAAAAACGTGAGGTGAAAATTTGGAATCATCAGCCACAATTTCTAGGCAACAGAAAATTTAATTCGATTGTGGTAGGGCCCTAGCTGTTTTGCCCTGTCAGTAATCAGGTGCTGATCCATTTTTACAAAAATATGCAATAAGACGAAAGCGAAAAAAAATAGTTCTAATTATATAATATAAAACATTGTATGCAAGATTGTAGCCAAATCTGAAAAATATTTCTTTGAATGCAATGTATAAATAATCTTTTTTCAGAAATTTGGAAAAACATGTCGTCCTAATTATATAATGTCCGTAAATTAATAGTATTCAATAACGATCGTATTAGAATGATCAAGGTAATTGGCTGATATGCAGCAAATGCGAGTTCAAACCCCTGTACTTCTAAACATTTTTTTAATTGATTTTATCAAACAGCTAGGACCCTACACAATCGAATTAAAATTTCTGTTGCCTAGAAATTGTAACTGGTGATTCAAAATTTTCACCTCACGTTTTTGTGGCCTAAGCATAAATTTTTAATTAAGAAATTGAAAAATCTACGAAAATGAAGAATTTTCCGATTAAAATAGTTAACTAACAAAGCTACTGAATTTACAATCTATACCTCAACTTGAAATTTTAAACATTTATTGACTATGGAATTTTCTTGATATTTGTAAAAACATTCGCCTAATAAAAGCATTTTTAAGATTATGTGAAATTCTTGGAAAATTCTCAGTAAAATTCAAAGTCAATAAATATTTGAAGACTTAAATCAATATATTAATTAAAACATATTTTGGGTTTAAAAATTTGATCAACTGCATCAATTAGAAAATTTTGCCTTTGTGTAAAGCATTTCATTTTTTCATTAAAAAGTCTATCATATAAGCCACTAAAACGTAAAATGAGAACTTGAAATTGGAAAAAATGTACTGAAGTTTTATATATACATAAAAACAAAGTTTTCTTAATATTATAGAGCTCAACTGAATTTTCAAAAAATGTATCTTATAAACTACCAAACTGTAAAAGAACTTTCATAAAATTATCATAAAATTGTGTAACTGTAACTAAGTTTCAATTGCATGTGGATGAATTTTCAGTTGCATGTGAGTGCATTGAACTTCAGTTACCAAAACGTAAGATTATTCCTATTACAAGTATCAGTATTTCCAGGTAAACATATACAGAATATTCAACACTTTGGAACTGAAGTTTAATAAAAAAAATTATTTTTATAAATTTACTAAAAAGTAACAGAATTTCCTGAAATTCTGTCTAAATTTTGGGAGGCTGTAGCTGAATAAAACTCCACTCACATGTTCTGGGAAATTGCGGTAGAAAAGTCTAACAGTGTAGAATTCGTACTAGCAATTCTAAACTAATTTTCATAAATAATCCTTTGTAATTTTATACTACATATGTACTTACATCTATATCATCAGTAGCATTTAGACACAAATATATACTACTTTTTAGTTGATTTACATCAGAGTTATGTGCTAGAAATTTATTTTTATTCCTAAGGAAGTTTTTAGATAATTTACCAATGTTTTCTGTACAATTTTATGTAAATTTTCTCACGATATTTTACATTTTTAAGTTTATTCCAAAATAGGGATCATATGTGCAATATTTTATCCACTGTTTTAAAATATTAGAAATAAAGATCACTGATGAGGACTCCGATTAGATTTGGAATGTTTAAAAGTATGTGACTTCCTGAGTTATCATTTCTGGGCCCTAAAGCCAATTATTAACAACAACATCGTATAGAATTTTCATCTACTATCACCATGTAATTAGGAATGTAGATTTTTAACCTTAATTTCTTTTAAAAAAAAAAAATATATTTTCCATTTAAATATTAAAGAATTTGTAAATCTTTCTGTGGAAAAAAAGACGCTTTCGACTGCGCTGGAATTTGAGCCCAAGTCTTTCGATTGCTGGTCGACTGCTCCTAATTAATTTGAAATCAATTTTCCATTTAATTTTTTAATTGATATAGTTGATTCACGTACTACAAAATTTTTTTCAAAACTATTTTATTTGAAATAAATATTTTATATTCTTATTTTATATAAGAGAAATTGTAAAGTGTAATTTCGTATGCAAATTTAGATGTGATTTTGGTTTTTTGAATACTGAAACCTTTCATTCACAGTTTTATAATAAAATTCATATGTGAATAATATTACGTATTTTAAAAGGTTTTCTGAGTATTTTATTTGAATGAAATTTTTTTCAAAGTTACCTCATACCAAAGAAGAAACTCTATTGTATAATTTCGAGTGTATAATTAGATATAATTTATGTATTACTTAAGTATTTTAATATTGCATGGAAAAAAGCAAAATCAGCTCTGAGGCAAGGCATAAAGAAAAGCCGACTTCAGTGTTGGAAAGACTTGATCGGAGAAGCTTGTTCCCGCATGTAGAGCCATTCCAAAGACAGGACCGAAGTTCCTGCGTGGTCCGGAGCGAAGAACTCTTCACTCTCGAAGAACTAAAGAGAGCGGGTAGAAGGCTCAAGGCAAACACAGCGCCGGGGATCGACGGGTTGCCGAACGAGATCCTTAAAGAGGTGATCGGGATATACCCGGAAATCCTCCTAGAAGTCTTTAACTCCTGTCTTCGGGAGGGGAGGTTCTTCGCAGACTGGAAGAAGCAGAGGTTGGTCCTGCTAAGGAAGGGCAACAAACCTCTAGGGAATGCCTCATCGTATAGACCAATATGTTTATTGGATACGATGGGGAAACTTCTGGAGGAAATGATCCTACAAAGACTACAGGGTCACATGGTCGGCGAGAACGGTCTCTCGGAAAACCAGTTCGGCTTTCGGAAAGGCAGGTCCACAGTTGACGCCATCCAGGCAGTGGTAGACATCGCCACTAAAGCAAGAAGAGGAACCGGTAAGCGTAAGGGATTCTGCGCGTTGATCAGCATTGACATACGCAATGCGTTCAATACCGCGAGATGGAACATCTGCATCGAGGCGATGGTGCGGAAAAAGGTTCCAGACTACCTGTTGCGAATGATAGATGACTATCTGAGCGACAGGTGGGTGATATATGAGGGCGACAAATGGTCTCTCAAGGAAGAGATGACATGTGGCGCCCCTCAAGGGTCGCGGGTAGGTCCACTCGTTTAGAACGTCATGTACGACGATTTCCTGCGCATGGACCTGCCTGCTGGAACGAGCATCATCGGCTTCGCGAATGACGCACTTGTCGTGTGGGCCGCTGACGACGTCAAAATCCTGGAGCTGAGGATCAATGATAGTCTGTGGCGGGCAAAGCGTTGGTTAGATAGCAGATGCCTGAAAATGGCCCCTGAAAAGACCGAGGCTTTGCTGGTCACAGACAGGAGATCCTTCAAATACCCGAGGATCGTTCTCGGGGAACATGAAATCAAGTGGAAAAAGAGCATTAAGTACCTGCGTGTGCAGTTGGATCGAAGTCTTAGCTTCGGCGAACACCTGCAGATCGCGACTGCCAAAGCCATCCAATGTGGGGCCGCCTTGACTCGGCTCATGCCCAACATTGGTGGTCCTAGTGAAGCTAAGAGAAGGCTGGTGGCGAGCGTGGTGAATTCGAAGCTGCTCTATGCAGCTCCGATCTGGACAAGTGCCCTTAACAACCATGCTATCCTGAAGAAGCTGTTCTCGGCACAGAGAGGTGTGGTGATGAGAATTGTCTCAGCATACCGAACTGTGTCGACGAGCGCTGTGCTGGTCCTGGCGAGCGTCCCGCCAATAGATTTATTGGCGGAGGAAAGGCAGGAGACCTTTCAGCTTCGCAAGGAGCTTACCTGCGCGGACCTGCAGGAAATCGCTCGTGCGAAGGAGGCCATCCGCAAGGATGGAAGGCGCAGACTCGTCGAGAAATGGCAGACGAGATGGCATGATGACCAAACCGGGAGATGGACACACCGTCTGATCCCGGAGCTAGCCACCTGGCTGGATAGAAAGCACGGTCAAGTCGGCTTTTGCCTGGCGCAAGCGCTTTCGGGCCATGGTTGCTTTAATGCGTACCTAAAGCGCTTCAAGAAAAGAGATGATGAGTCGTGCCGCTACTGCGGTTCCCTTGTGGAAAATGCAGAGCACACACTCTTTGTCTGCGCCAGGTGGGGCGCGGAAAGGGAGGCTGTCGGTCGGGCAGTGGGCGCACATCTCACTCCTGACACGATGGTCTCTCTCATGCTCCAGTCTGAACAGATATGGATGCTTATCGAGTCATTCGTCACCCTGGTGATAAAGACGAGGGAGCTCGATGGGCGTGCAGAGCGCGGAAACAATGGGGGCCAGTAGAAATCGCATCGGGGCTTACACCCGCGGTCCTGCGTCTTGGGCGGACTTGGCTGTTCGCGTTGACTGGGGGAGGAATCTTCTTATTCCTATCCTGGCTGGCGCGGCAAGCCGGCCTGCCTGACGGACGTGCTTCCGCGGATGGGAGTCCCGGGCGAACGGATGACGGAAGAATCGTACGCGACTTTAAGCTGGAACCAACTGCCCGCGAAGTTTAAAGCCGAAAGGCGGTTCCGCGGGCGGTGTATTGGTTCGTGAGAGGGTTTTTTTTGGTTTTAACAGGTATGCCTAGACCCGTCCTAGGAGAGTCCTGTACAACGTCTATAAAAGATTTCGCCATTTTTCCTCCTCACCAAAAAAAAAAAAAGTATTTTAATATTTTATTTTTTAAACTACAATATCATATTTTACCATTCCTCAATATATAATATTCTCTACATAATTTTCTAATTGAACTATTTGATTTGCACAGCTAAAAAATATTGAACTTGATATTTTGTTTTGAAACTTTGAAAATTTATTGAGTTTAAATTTTAATAGAAAATCATCTTTTGAGTCTTTAAATCATCCTAAAATTTAAAATAAAATGTTTAGATATTCATTTTAAGTGAATGTTTTTGGAAACATCAAAGAAAGAAAGGTAATATCCTAAATGATAAATTTGGTGATTTTAAATTTGTCGTCTGCTTCGCGCCACTTTGACACGAAGTCGACAGAAACATAATTTTGGATCTTGGCTCAACAGACGAAAGCGTGAAATCGAAGCGAGGAAGTGGGGGACACACCGACACGGCGCGCTTGATTGTGTGTGCTCCCACATGGGAGCGTGGCGGGGGCCGCCAGCTCCCACGATCTGGGATCACTGATTCCCTTTCCGTAGACCCCATTTGACGATATGCTCGCGGGAGATCGAAGCCGAGGCACGATCAGTCCTGCGAGCATTTTAAGCGAGTCTCGTAATTACCCGAATTGTGTACATTGGCGCATATTCTATTTTATGTGACTTTGGCGCATAAACGAGTTTTTATGCGTAAACTCGAATCCAATCTGAAAAGGTCGAAATTGCCGTGATTATCACCTATCTCACTTGACATTTCGTGAATACTTCGGCCATTTTGATTTTCTTGATCTTGTGTAATAGTAGCGTATTGTAATAGATAAAAAATATATTCTATAAATATACAATAATCATGATTTCTTTGCAATAATGTGTTGGTGAACTCAATAGCTTTACGGTTTGCTTAGTTACTTTGCGAAACGGCGCATGGATAAAAATCAAATCTTAAAATTCTGCAGCGTAATGGTGCACACTTACCACTAGTGTCATCGATCTTGATCGATGAGGAATAAACTATCGACGTATTATTAATTAAAAAAGTACTACAGAAAGGACGGAGCACAAGCTGAGAGACGAGTTCTGCATGAACTACAAGCTTACTGGGTGTGTAATCAAGTTTTCACTCTTCGTCGCCACGTAAATAAAGCGACATATGACCGTATAGTTCAACGTAGATTAAATGTCTGATTGCTGAGAGGTGTAACACAGAAGTGTTTAAATGGTCTCAAATAGTGCACAAAACTCCTGCCAAAAAGCAATCAGGACCCATACAGGAGTTTCACATGACTTCCAAAAAGAGCATAACGGAGGCAAGTAAAAAAAGCCTACAACGTTGCCGAAAAACACTCTAAACTATATTTCCTTGACGACTATGCAGACAAGCATTCCATAATAACTAAATTGAGAATACCAGTTCATGCCTAATTTTCCGTATTTGTTGCTGAACATGTACAACTGTTGCCTTTTAGTACGGATTTTCAAGGCAAGAGAGAAAGGCTCCTTCTCTCACAAATTGAACGAAATTCAACTCACCAAACGAATTTCCATTTGCGATTCACTGCTGAAACGTAACGAAATCGATTCATTTTTAGAGAGAATCATAACAGGCGATGAAAAATGAATTGTTTACGATAACGTCGTGCGAAAAATATCATGGAGCAAGCGAGATGAGCCTGCACAATCGATATCATAAACCGATATTCATCAAAAGAAGGTTACGCTGAGTGTTTGATGGGAGTTCAAAGGTATTGTTTATTTTGAGCTGCTCCCAAGAAACCAAACTATCAATTAGAATGTCTACTGTCGCCAGCTAATGAAATTGGACAAAGAAATCAAGGAAAAGCGGCCAGAACTGGCAACTCGTAAAGGCGTTATCTTCCATCAAGATAACGCCAGACCACATACACCTTTGGCCACTCGCAAAAAATTATTGGAGTTAGGCTGGGAAGTGATTCCTCATCCACCGTATAGTCCTGACCTTGCACCATCCGATTATCATTTATTCTGTTCACTTTAAAGTCATTTAAATGGAAAAACATTTGATTAAAATGAGGCTGTCAAAAATAGGTTGATTCTGCTTTTTGCCTCTAAGAACCAAACTTTCTACGAAAGTGGAATTATGAAGCTGACTGAAAGATGGCAAAAGGTCATCAAACAAAATGGTTAATACACAATTGATTGATGTTTTTTATTTATATTAATAAACTTGCTTTGAAAATCATGAAAAAAAAACGAAATAACTTTCTTGCCAACCCAATACATTATCCTCGTTCAAACAAGTCTGTAAATTTAGAGTTTATTTATTTATTCTCAACTGTACATACCAGGGTATTTGATACTGACGTGATAAAATGAACAAGAATTCATTTTTTTGGCAAAAATCGGTTTTCTTTCTGAATGTACTCTCTGTTTGGCTCGATACAACGAGTCAAATAATCTTTCAACTTTTCTATGCCTTCCAAATAATACGATTTGTCAAACCCTCCAAAATACCCTTCTGTTTCCCATTCAACTTGTTCGTTCAACTCAAAACTACCACAAAGCCATCTCTTGAGGTTTGGCAACAGATAATAGTCGCTGGGAGCCAGGTCTGAATAATACGCTGGATGCGGAAGCGATTCGAAACCCAATTCATGTTTTTTGCCTCTTATTATGAAAAAGGATTTATTTCTTCCTCAAATGTGGCCGTTTCTTCCTGATTTCGTTAACCAATCGATCCAATAATGCAGCATAATATGCTTCAGTAATCGTCTTTGCTGTCTCAAGGTAGTCGATGAAGATTACTGCATCTGCATCCCAAAAAGCACTAGCCATAAGTTTTCCAGCTGATTGATGCATTTTCGGACGCTTGGGGCATTTTTACCAGGTCTAATCCCATGCTTTGATACTACGCGTGATTCCGGAGTATAGTGGTGGATCAATGTTTCATCCACCGTTACACATCGGCGCAAAAACTATTTCGAATTGCGGTTAAAATAGGCCAAATTTTTCTGCGAAGTGGTATCGCGAATGCGTTTTCAGTCGATTGTGAGCACAGAGCTTTCTCATGCACAAATGGGTATCCAAAATATTGACCACACGCTCAGTTGAGACGGATACGATCTCAACTATCTCACGCACTTTTACTTTTGGGTCATTAAAAACAATATCATGGATTTTATTGATCATTTCTGGTGTAGTGATCTCATTTGGACGACCGAGACTTGGTATGGTTTTTGTGCTCGTACGACCACTACGAAATTCGGAAAACCACTTCTAAACCATTTCATACGACGGAACAGAGTATAAATAATATTCATCGAACTTGGTCTTGGTTTCTTATAAGATTTTTCCATGCAAAAGGTAGTGTTTAATCAACACACGAAATTCACTTTCTTCCATCTTTGCAAAAATTCGAAGGTTCGTTGCTTTCAGATACTGTAACATGTAAACTAATTAATGGATATGGTTCAAATTTTGACAGAAGAGGTTTACAGGACAGCCGTTTGTTATTAGTGCCGACATCTCATATAAGTATCACGTCAATATCAAACACCCCAGTACACCATTTTCTGTAACACCCTACAGAGAAACTTGTACTACTAGTATCAAAATTTTATCGTATTTCCTGGGGACAATAATGATCTTGCGGTACAAGTTTCACTTCGTATGAAAGCTTACATTTCGTTACCGTTGTGAATTTTAGATAGGTTCCCCTAAAATCCTTCACACTCAAGGAAATATTACAAAAAAGAAAGTCATTTTTTGAGAAAACTGTCTATAGGTGACACTTATGCTATTAGTATTTTTGTTAAGAATCTTATGAGTTGCAACATATCCAAAATTCAGCCAATTCGACCGGGGCCGGATTTAATGTGAAATGTGCGGGGTCTTTCGCGAAAACGTGAGGTACTATTATTTACAAGAATTTACCTATGGGATTTTCATAAAAAGGTTATATAAAAAGTCATGAATAATCTTGATTTGCCTGCATGAGTTAAACATGAGTGCTACTAACTTCACATTCTTCGCCTAATGTTCATTTGTTGCATAATATCTAGATTTTTTGTGCATGTTTACAAAAAAGGATTTTTTACCTCAAATACTATTAAATTTACCCAGATGGATAATGAAAATTCAAATTTCTAGCCTATTAAGTTCTACAACATCTTTTTGTCCGTAAAGTATAGCCCATAATAGTTATTTTCTTCAGTCAAGGTTTATCGCTATTGGGATTTGACGTCGGTTCTAGCCCTGGCCTTGGATATTCACTAAATGCTGCCTTTTTCCATGATATTTCCTAGAAAGAAATTTTTCAAAAAAATTGTATTTTCAAGAGTCGAAGTCACCCAAGAAACATTTTTAAATTGCCCAATCACGAATTTTAATGTAGTCGAATTTGTCGGTACGCACTGAGGTCTTAGAAAACTTCAACTTTTGTTTCCATTTAATGAATAAAGAAGAATTCAATTAAAACTACATAAGTAAACTTGAAGCACCTAAAACAAATTCCAAAATAGTATCGAACTGTAAAATTGACTCACCTTTTCTGCAAATGAAAAAGAGAAAAATTTAAGTCAGTTATGTTATTAATTTTAATTTTTCATCTTATAATAGGATAACTGATCTATTTCAAATGAATCAAATCAAATCTCACAGGGTGCGAGTAAAAGTCTAAGACTAATCTTGTCTAAAAGACGTCTTTGAAATATAGAACATCATTAGATTGTCATAATTTCTAGAATAAAGACCACTAGACATCCCTAATTCGTCCCTATATCGTACAATGTCCATATGCCTACAGAATTAAAAAATACACGAAGTTGATATTTGCATTCACCTGCATTTTTCTGTGATTTTGAAGCTGTTTCTGTGCTTTTGTTTAAATTTTTATTAAATAGTGCATCTGGGACAGAGAAGAGTAGAGGAACTCGCAAGGCCACGTCAAAATTGCTGTACTTTGCCCACTCTGCGTGCTCTCCCAACGACCAACCTTCACAAATAATAATTATATTCTGAAATAAATGTTAGTTCGTAGCGAAAAAAAACGTCGAGGCCGATTAAGAAACATCGTTAGAACAATAAATATTCTTATATTCTTATCCAAGTTTGCATTGGACCAGGCGTCCCGTATTCGAGGGACATCATTAAGACATAGCATGTTATATTTTTAAGGGTATATATAAAGGGTTTTCCAATAGGGACATAACAATTTCGTATCTTTATATGAACGCATCCTTGAACTTTTTTAATAAACTGTCAATGTCAGAACGTTAGTTAAAGTCAACATTTTCATCATGGTAAAGTTCACGAACCAGCAACGTTTAGAAATTAATAAAAATTACTACCGAAATTCTGAGTCGGTGGTCGCAACTTTAAGAGCGATTACTCCAATTTTCAGCCGTAATAATCGTCCCATCCGACAGGCTGTGCGTGCTATAGTGGATCAATTCGAGAACAAATTTACACTATTAGACGTTCCGGTGCCAAAAAGACGTCGTATTGCTCGAAGCGAAGAAATAATCGCAACCGTAAGTGCATCGATTCAAAATGAGCCAAATCAGTCGATTCCACGTCGTTCTCAAGAATTGGGCATCGCTCAAACGACACTGTGGCGTATTATGCGAAAAGATCTTGGCCTACATGCTTTGAAGATTATGACTTTATACCTCCTCTTTATAGCTCTTCCATGGGAAAAACTTCTGCTGAGGTGTATATACATTTATACTTCCTTTTTTACAACAAAAAATTGTATGTCGTATAGAACAGAACTTAAAATGATTAGCAAGCATATCCCGCTCAAAATTGCAACAAATACCCGTGTTACAGAAATTCTCGATTAAATAATCAATGAAAAAAGTTCATCAAAATATTTTTCTTTAAATATTCTGCACTTAACATTACTTGATTCAAATTAAGGGGGGAACCTGGTTTAGAACGCCGAAAATTGCATGATATTCGACACAGTTTTTTAGGCTGCCTAACTTACGAAATGTTTCAAGTACTGTTGAAGTAGGTCATAGATACACAAATCTTGCAGAAAAAATTTATTTTTATTTTATTCGATAATGTTTAGCAATAAGAATTCGTATTTGTTTGGGGCACTACTCGCTTGAAGATTCTCCACTGCTTACATGATAGCGATCGTCCTTTTTATCTGAAACATTAAAACGGAATTTTTTTTTGTACTTTAGGAGTTTATCTTCTATTTAAACCTAAGAAAATGATTGAAATGTTAAAAATTGCAAATTTTATGAGTGTTAAAAAAAAATTCGCGTTTTACTGACGAAATTTTGAGATAATTAACAAAAAATAGTTATTAAAAAAAAATTTGTTATGTGATTTTTTAGGTTCTCATAGAAGCTTACACTTTGAGCTCTAAAAAGAGCTATCACTTATAAATATGCGGCAATTACAACATTCTTAATCGTGTACGCAGTGCAGGAAAACGCTGTTTCGAGAAAATCGCGTTCAAACTTTTTTCCAAAAGTTCATTGTATATATTTCAAACTCACCAACACCAAATATCTGCGAAACGATTTGGAATTTGACTCTGAAATTTTGAAGACATATTTCTGAATATAATTCTAATCGAATGAGATGACTTTCAAAAAATTGATTTGTTTACCCTCTAAACCAGGATCCCCCCTTAAAACAGTAGGATTAAATTAAGTTAAACTTACAGTACTAAATTAATGTACTGAATAATAAACTAGTAATATTTTCATGAACTTTTTTCATTATTTTAATGGAAAGGAAAAAAATATATTACGTATTCGTAAAGAAAGACTCTATTTAAAAAGAAAATTATTCAAACCATAGAAAATATGTTCTCGAAATTGGAAGTTCTGATATTTTGATATTGGAAGATATTATGAGTTGTTTTATTGAATAATGAAAATATTTTGAGTTACGATGAAATAAATATAAGAAATTTTTATTTAGGAACCATAATTATACTTGCAAATACAAAAATGTAGTAACATCGTGTGAAATTTGATACTTTTATTTTTTACTCACTTTTTTTGATTTTTAAATTTAATTTCCCTGACACTCCAAGTTGTAAAAACTATTGTCAAAAGAATTTATTTACTTATTTTCATTTTTAAATTTTTACCAAAGTTTATTAAATTTTATAACGGGTGACCTCCACTGAAACGTCAAAAATAAAAATGCATTTAACAAGGCGAACCCGAGGATTCGGGATTATCCCCGGTGTCACCGGCGTTACTAAGGCGACTTCTAAATTGAGCGCCTAGCGTCTTCCGACGCCATATTTATAAATTGATGACCCTGAAAATAAGAACTTAGCATGCAAAAGAAAGAAAAAAAAGCGAAGCCAAGCAGGGGTTCCGGCTAGGGTAATTATGGATTCGGGAGTCCGGATCAGGTAAAGGTTTTGAGGTTAAGGAAGGGTTCCTAACCTAAGAATAGGAGCTCTTGCGCAAACAAAATAAAATAAATTAAGTAGTATAAAAAAGGATAGGTTACAATTTATTCAATTATTGGGCATGGCCCTGGCTCGATATAAATTCAAAAGAACTAACAAAAAAAATTAATAAAATATCGTGGTCAACAGTGGCACATGGTACCAAAAAAGGAGGCAGAGCTCTGAGAGAGCCTGAGAGCCACGCGGTTTAAGAGAATAAAAATTTTATAATGGCCCGGAATAGAGTCTCAAAGACTTACCGAGGATCTGACCGCGATCTCGCGCCTAACTTCGTCCAAATCGAAGTCCATTGTGGCGTCCATGATTTATTTCGCTCTCGAGATTGTTTGACTCTCGCGTGACAACGACAGAATAAAGCTGCGCCCCAAAGATGTCGCGCAGTTTTATTACATCAGCTGGAAAGGCTAGCGCACGCGCATGAAGCTCAGGTTTGCGCGGGCGACTCGCCTTGTGAGGACGACGGCGCCAGGCAACCAATGAGCTGAAGCGTCTATCGGTCAGCTTGCCCCATTGGCTTAAAACGTAGAGGGTTGCGTTTAAACTACGTAGAGTTTGTACTGCACAACAGAGCAGTTACAAATAGACCAATCTAATATACAATATATAATGTAATTTATAAGTGTTCCAACTCGTCATGCCCTTTCTATATTAATTATAATAATAATGGTGCATCGGTGTTGGAAACCATAGGCTGCAGCACTTGGTCGTTTCAGATGCCATGCCAGTTGGGTGATGCCCTCTGTGGCTTGCCTGTGAACCCCTCTGACGTACGATGGTAACACAGCGATCTCTTTTTGGCGGCGCCTTTCAAGCTGGTGTTAATGAAACTTTATGAGCAGCTCTCAGACTATCCCTGACAATGTTGAGTTTTTAATTAAAATGTGGTTTGGGCTCGATTCTGTCGTTGCCGGTCGAGGTAAAAAAATTAAACGTAATCTACCACGTTACAACACCCCCCGGCCAGACCGGAAACGACCCCCCGAGTCTCGAAGACCACACTCCGGGCTGACTGACCAATTATTAGGTCTAGAAGATCAAAAGAGATATGCAACCCCGCGGCCCAGGCTGTCTGAGAGCATGTTTCAATACTTAAAACTAGTGCAAACTCACGAGCTAGGAATATCAAAAGACGTAAGCCTATAAAAAAAATGAAAAAAATGGAAAAAGGAGAGAGAAAAATAAATATGCGTCAACTCGCTGGTTGCGATGCCGAGAACGAGCCTTATCAACTAGCTTAAGAGCTACTATCTTATAGGTTCTAGAGATAGGCCAAGGAATCAAACTCTCCATATACGAAAAGAAACTTTTTACATTTAATGTGCCTGTGAAAAGTAAAGCTTACAACAAGGTTTTTGCATGCAGGACAACAACATTCGACTCGCATGGACTGACAATGACGAACAGTGCCCCTTGGACAATATGGCCACTACCTAAATTAAAACAATTGTAAGGTATCCGAAGACGCTATTCAGAGGCAGCGGCCTCTAGATACGGCTTGAAGTCTTTGGTGTCCGCGCGGCCGACCGATTCGCCTCTTTCATTCGCGAGTTCATATATGGTACGCGAGATTACCCTCGATACCGTGAATACGCCGTCAAATTTATTAGTGAGCGACTCGGTTACTCCTTTACTCGCGGAAGAAAGCGTACGGTCTCGCCGAAGAACGCGGTCGCCGATTTGGTAAGTACGCGGACGTACCCGAAGATTGTACGCGTGCGCCTGCTTATTATGGGCAGCATCTAAGTTCCTCTTCATGAGGTCTCTCAAGGCTTCGAGCCTTTTGACTCTCTCGGACCAGGTGTCGACATTCCCGGGACGAGGGGGTTCCGATGTAACAGGCTCAAGTTTCTCATGAAGAGTACCCTGGGGCATCGGATCCCGGCCGAAATTCAAAAACGAAGGCGAGGTTTTCAAAGACGAATGATACGCGGTGTTAAATGCGAAGCGGAAGTCGTTAAGATGGACGTCCCATTTACGCTGTGTTTCCTTGACAAACGATATTATCATTTTCTTTAATACTCGGTTGATTCGTTCGACCGGGTTCGCTTGCGGGTGGTATGGCGGCGTCTTAACGCGCTTAATCGCGTACTCCTGGCAGATCTGGTCTACGATCTTATTGCAGAATTCGGTACCGTTGTCCGTGAATAGAAACTTCGGCGTACCCCAGCGAGTTATAACCAGGTCTTTAAATGCCTTGGTTATGGTCGCGCCATTCGCGTTTCTTAATGGAAGGACTTCTATCCACCACGTGAAAAAGTCCTGAAGAACGAGGACATAGCGATGCTGGGCGGATGAGGGCGTATAAGGACCCATTATATCCGCGCCAACCATGAGCCATGGCTGTTCGATCACCCGATGGCCCATCCCGCCAGCAGGTTTCGCCTGCTCTACCTTGCAGCGTTGGCAAATATCGCAGACTCTAACGTACTGCGCAACGTCGTGGTAGAAACCCGGCCAATGATAGCGGGTGGCGAGACGGTGGTAGGTTTTATCCACCCCTAAATGTGCGGTAAACTTCTTCGTCGTAAGCCATACGAATAACGTTGGCATTGCCATCCACAATTAATCTAAATTGTCGAATGGCATCCATGCCCAGAACACATTGGTACTTAAAGTTCGGTACCACTTTGTATTCTACGCATTTTTGGACGACATCTAGGGTGCTAGGTAGCGCCACTTGCCCTAAAACTGACTCTATGCTACCATTCGGGAATAGAATTGCTTTAACTTCATAGGGTTTGATCTCTTGGTTAAATTCTCCGGCTAATTCTATCCCCTCTTTACCCAGAATGGATTTCGTGGAACCCGAGCCCACTAGCGCGTCGAGTTCTCTGTTGGCGATTTTTAATTTCACGAAAAATCGTGTGCCTTGTTCATAAAATTTTAAGGCTGCGCAATCGTTTTCCGAGAACTTACCGGAATTGAGATATACGCGTGATTCGCCAGGCGACATACGCGACCCCTCCCCGCCAGAATACGATAAGGGCGAGAAAAATGGAGAAACAGAGTACTCATTAGAGACGCTGGTAGCAAGGTCTGATAAAATTGGGCTAGGTTCAGCGCTGACCTTTGGCGCTGAGCCCGTTTCGCGTTTCCCGGAGGCTTTTTGGAAGCTTTACACTCCGGTGTTGGACAATCCGGGGTTCTATATCCTGCACGACCACATTTGTAGCAAAAAATTTGCTGTTTCTTAGTACATTGCATTGTACTGTGGTCGTGAGGTGCAGGTATGCCATAAGAAAGGCAATTCCTGCATATAATCGTCGCCAAAGTAGATGGCGCTTGAGAAATCGCGTCTACATGTATTTTTGCCACATTTTGTTCACGCTTGTTTGCCGAGGGAAGTCTACGCGCTTTATTGTCCTTAATTTTTGCTACCCGGCCTAGGACTTTTTAGCCTAAGTGGGCTATGTGACATTGCGTCGCATCTCGCTATCGGAGGGGGTGAATGCGTCTTTTTGCTGGGAATATTTTTCTCCTCGAAATTCGCGTCCATTGCTGCCAAACTTGCCCTCGTGTTCCGAGTTTCTTCGCCCTTATACGCGAATTCCGGTAAAAATGACGTTTCCGGCGCAGGGGCTGGTTTGTAATCGCGGATGGTTGCCCATTCCGCTTCCCAATCTTTACCCAGCTGCGCAAGTTCCTCGAAATCCGTGACATCTTTGCGTTTTATGACGCGCCTAAATTCAGGTCTCAACCCCTTGTGAGCATTATCAAGTTGCTCTTCGACCGAGTATGGACCGTCTAACTTGTCGTTTAAACCTAACAGGCAAGTTAGATAGTCTTCGATTTTTTCTTTCGCGCCTTGAGTGCGCACGCGGATTTGATCTCTTACACGGCAGTCAAAATTATCGTCGCCAAATCGACTTCTGAAGGCTGTTCTAAATGTGGACCATGATGTCCATTGCGACTTCTTCAGCCGATACCATTGTAAAGCGACACCTGTCAGCAGCAATGGTAGTGCGCTAATTAATTCAATATCCGAGAGTGGAGAAAAAATTCTGCACTCGTCTACTCGCGTTAGAAAATCTTCCGCGCTTGCCTTAGATGAGCCATCAAATTTTAAATTCCACTGGCGTACTACTTTACCGACGTCCCTATTTAATTCAACACGAGTGTTGGTACCTCGCGAATTATGATTATAGGGGTTGGTAGGCGCGGAATTAAAATTTTGCTCTTCATCCGATGTTATTGGCGGAATTCGCGTCGAGTTATTTACATTTGCGCCACCGTTATTGTGCGGCGCATAGGGGTTAAAATTACTATGAATATTAGGGGTTGATATCCCCATGTAATCGAAACTTTGTTGCGCGACGAAGGGTATAACGCGACGTGGAACAAAAGGCGATGATTCCGTCGTTAAATTGCTTGAAATAGTTGTGCTCGGGGCCTGGTGCATGACAGGGTACGAACCTGGATGCATTTTCGAAATGCGATGCAACGGGCCCTGGGTAGGCTGCGGTGTACGCCTGTGAATACGGTGCATATGACGCGCCTGCGCAGGTCGTGATTGTCGACGTGGTCGTCGCGGTGGAGGTAGCATGGGCGCGGGTGTTAAACGCAGTCGCGTCTAAAATGTTCGATAGGTCAGACGGTTTTCGAGATACCGTCTGATCTTCGCGTATTTGTTATTGTGACGTGTCTAGTGTGTCGTCTTCTTCCCACGGTATGTTTGTGTCGCCCGCTCTCTTTTTAATATAGCGAACTACACGGTCTCTTAAAATTGGGACCACCCACACTGCATTAATATTAAATGCATTCGCGAGTCTGCGAAGTTCCGTTTCGCCCAGTGTGTACACTCACGATTAGGTTGTGTTCGAGTCCATTATCGAGCTATTTGCAATCAATGATAAGCAAAAAGTTCAATTAAAGTAACTATCAATTACTAATAATAGAGTAATTTTGTTAATTAATAACAATTAGCAATTAAAAAAAAATCAAACAATAGTATATTCAAGCAATCCTTTTTCGAGCTAATAAAATGGTGTGAGTGATATAAGATTGTTTAATTCAACGAAAACGTGAATTTATTTCTTTATTTCCTCGCGCTGTGGTATGAAGTGACAGTTCGGCTGCTAGAAAAGGACCGCGATAATACGAAACTAGCCGAGCGCAGTCACGAAGCCCACATGCGCATCGACGAGTCGAGGCAAGAAGCCAAGATGGCGAAAACTAAAATTCACCGCTCCATAATAGCGTCGGTTCCCGCGAAGCACGAACGCGAGCGAAGACGTACGAAGTTTGTCGAGCCGTCGAGCGAGGTAAGATGGCGAGAACTGCGGAAGGCTGTCAGCTAGCAGGCTGAGACCGCGTCACGCGAGTCGAACCGAGCTGTCACGAGGAGTACCGAAGGCGGTCAAGCGTCGTGCACTGTGTATGCAAGCTATGTCGAGTGACAGGTGCGAGAGAATTACTTTAATTCTCTCGAACGTTTCACTCGATTTTTATGCTTTTCAGGTTTTTTCTTATCGTCCAAATTTTTGGAATAGTCTCATAAATAGTTTTACTATTTAATGAGACTATGTAGGATATTTTACGATCGTGATTTTAATTGAAAATTAATTAAAATCGACCGAGCTGTCAACCGAACAGCTGTATAATCGCACTCCCGGAAAAACAGAGGCAAACACTTCACTCGCGTACACGATTTTTCGCGACCTATCACCGCCTACCCGCACTTTAAATTAATATGGCAGCTTTATAGTGCAGAGCACTTTTATTCTTGTATATCACTTTAGCGCTTTTATTCTTGTATAGCGCTTTAGCGCTTGATAAAAAAAATATAAGATATAAAATGTGCAACACAAAATACAAATCAATATATAAATACATTTAAAACATAAAAACATATAATATATAAAATAAATATTTTTCTAATTTGGAAAATGAAATAATCCAAAATCCTGCGCGGATAAGCGAGCGCAATCAAGCTGAAAATAAAATTCAGGAGGAAAAAATCATATTCAAGAAGAATATGAAATAGAAAATTTCAAAACTCAACTCAAAATTAAAAATTTGAGTCTTGAGTATTCAATGAAATTTTCAAGCTTCATAAAGAAAGGAAGCTTGTTCACAAAATAAAGGCTTTTGTGAATATTTTTTCCGATGATTCGAACTCCTTTTAGCCGTTGTGCGCCATTTATAACGGGTGGCCTCCGCTGAAACGTCAAAAATAAAAATGCATTTAACAAGGCGGACCCGAGGATTCGGGATTACCCCCGGTGTCACCGGCGTTATTAAGGCGACTTCTAAATTGAGCGCCTGGCGTCTTCCGACGCCATATTTATAAATTGATGACCCTGAAAATAAGAACTTAGCATGCAAAAGAAAGAAAAAAAAAGCGAAGCCAAGCAGGGGTTCCGGCTAGGGTAATTATGGATTCGGGAGTCCGGATCAGGTAAAGGTTTTGAGGTTAAGGGAGGGATCCTAACCTAAGAATAGGAGCTCTTGCGCAAACAAAATAAAATAAATTAAGTAGTATAAAAAAGGATAGGTTACAATTTATTCAATTATTGGGCATGGTCCTGGCTCGATATAAATTCAAAAGAACTAACAAAAAAAATTAATAAAATATCGTGGCCAACAGTGGCACATGGTACCAAAAAAGGAGGCAAAGCTCTGAGAGAGCCTGAGAGCCACGCGGTTTAAGAGAATAAAAATTTTATAATGGCGCGGAATAGAGTCTCAAAGACTTACCGAGGATCTGACCGCGATCTCGCGCCTAACTTCGTCCAAATCGAAGTCCATTGTGGCGTCCATGATTTATTTCGCTCTCGAGATGACTCTCGCATGACAACGACAGAATAAAGCTGCGCCCCAAAGATGTCGCGCAGTTTTATTACATCAGCTGGAAAGGCTAGCGCACGCGCATGAAGCTCAGGTTTGCGCGGGAGCCTCGCCTTGCGAGGACGACGGCGCCAGGCAACCAATGAGCTGAAGCGTCTATCGGTCAGCTTGCCCCATTGGCTTCAAACGTAGAGGGGTGCGTTTAAACTACGTAGAGTTTGTACTGCACAACAGAGCAGTTACAAATAGACCAATCTAATATACAATATATAATGTAATTTATAAGTGTTCCAACTCGTCATGCCCTTTCTATATTAATTATAATAATAATGGTGCATCGGTGTTGGAAACCATAGGCTGCAGCACTTGGTCGTTTCAGATGCCATGCCAGTTGGGTGATGCCCTCTGTGGCTTGCCTGTAAACCCCTCTGACGTGCGATGGTAACACAGCGATCTCTTTTTGGCGGCGCCTTTCAAGCTGGTGTTAATGATGAAACAAAAAAAAATGAGAAAAGGCCAGAAAAACAATCAAAATAAAGAATTTTATGAGCAGCTCTCAGACTATCCCTGACAATGTTGAGTTTTTAATTATAAAGGTGGTTTGGGCTCGATCCTGTCTTTGCCGGTCGAGGTAAAAAAAATTAAACGTAATCTATCACGTTACAATTTATAGTTGAGGAAAAGAATTTGCAAAATAAAGTAAAGAGGGTATAGAAGTGACTTGCATTATAATTATAATTATTTAAAAATAATTTAATAAATATATATGAATTGCAAGAATATATATAGATATATGAATATATGTATATATCATGTATAGTATATATATATAATTATAATACCACCGACCTCATTTCATGCTTCAAATTTTGTTTACATGCTGAGAGAAAGTATTAGTCGTGGCTACCCATTTTTTTATGTAAGAAAGGGTCATAAGTATATTTTTCACTCTGTATCATCTAAACACCTTAGTTCTTACAGTTAGATTAACTAAGTAGCAACTCTCCAAACCTGCATCAGTGAAATAGTCACTGATTATATCAGTGAAAATATATAAACTGATAAATCAGTGCCCTGCTTTTATTCCACTGAGGAATCAGTGAAAGTGCCACGTGAACATAACTTTTGAATTCGCGATTTCAAATGTTATAACTATAACTCGAGATTTCCTATAACGAGATTCCCTGTAACAAGACCTCCCTTTTACGAGCGCGTCACGGTTCCCCATAACGAGCAGACGATCGACCCCTCTTCCCCCACTACTACGTAATGAAGCATGCTCGAATTTGAAACAGTAATCAATGAGTTTGATGGCTTTTATCATAAATTAACCCTTAGATGACACATGGGGTCCAGTGAACCCCACGTCATTTTCGGATGTAATTTTTTATATATTCCCGCTCGAATTGAGACTTGAGGCCCCATCTACCTTTAGTTGGGACATGCAACTATCCCTCTATTAGTATAGGGCAGATCAGTTCGTTGGCTGGCGTCTAGGAAGAAGGTACCTTTCCGGTCTGGGGTCCAAAGAATCCCACAGTGTGAGCTCACAATAACTACCAGTTCTATTTTAAAGTGCAGTACTTCAAGCTTACTTCCTTCAATTTTTAGCAAAAAATATTTAAAATTAACAAAGATGTGGTTATTTACGTGAAAAGTCGAAAATTTAAGAAAACAATTTTTCAATAATTTTTAAAAATATGTTCACAACAAAATCTGATCAAGGTCATGTTATACCATTGTTTTAGAAGTATTCAATTATATCCTGTTAAATTTTCAGAGCAATGTATTGAAAACTCTATGAAATATCGACACTTTTTCACGCTGGGGTTCAAAAGACCCCTTGTGTCATTTATGCAATTATTTTGAAGTGTGTCATCTAAGGGTTAATGAGAAAATAATTGGTCAATTATTAAAAAATTATTTATTTGTGTAATTTTACAGTATTTGAAATGAAAAATTTAACATTTAATTTTTCCAATCTTTTCTTCAATATTCAATATTTTGGAGTAAAGTCGGTTATCGAACATTAAAATTGCATGAGTTTTTTTGGAAATTTTAATATGTCACACATTACTGTAGATAAGTGAAATTCTCCCTTTTTAAACAATATGTATAAAAATTTTATATAATTACAATTAATCAGTATGTTCAATTTTGCGCAGTTTATTATTGTACACTTTATCGCAGCCGAAAAAGTAAGGACAAGTTCGTTAACCAGCCACATCCAATCAAAATTGAGGGATGGAGCACTACTTTTGTGTTTTTGAAAAAATCAAAAATTCCAATCCTGGTTTTTGATAGTGCTCATAAATCTCTACAAATTATTCTCATAATATTTTGTGATTAAATCAAAATTAGAAATGTTACAGCATATTCAAATTCGAAAAAAGTCAATATCAAAATTCCATTTTCCAGTTAAATTATACGAGATACGAAAAAACGTATGATACAATATTATTGAATACATAAAGGCCTACAAATTTGAATTATAACATTTTTTCATAAGATGCATATTTTTCTTTTTAATTAAAAAAAATACTATTGAAAATCCAAAATTCAATTTTTTAACAATAATATTGGAAATACCAAAAAAACGTAGGAATACAAAGTTGTTCGTTTCAAAAAGATCTACAAATTTTGTCTGGCGCAGTTTCTGAAAAAACATATATTTTTCGTTTCAATTCTAAAAAATACGATTAAAATTAAAAAATTCCATTTTTTAGACAAAATATGTGAGATAAAAAAAAACGTTTAGATGGAAAATTGTTTGCCTAAATGAGGTCTACAAATTCTGATAAAGAAATTTCGGAACAGGATGTATATTTTATGTTTTGATTTTTAATATTGAAAAAATTCGATTTTTTTCACCAAAATATGTGAGATACGAAATAAGCGTTGTTCTGCAAAATCGTTTCTTTAAATAAAGTCTACGATTGTTTTTCCTTTTTAGATATGTGGAAGAATGTAAATTCTTTTAATCATGTAATTTATTAAAAAGTTATACTGAAATGTATACAGAAAATCGAGCGCGAAGCGCGAGTGTCATGATGAGAATGTGTTCCTTAAGGCCGATAGAGCCTTAAGTAAATTGAATTTCCTGTTTCACTTAAATTCAAAAAGAAATTCAGTGACTTTGAGAAAATGTGTAATTCACATCATCTGTAATATTATTATAAAATTGGTTTGAGCTTCAGTATCAAAATATAAGAAATAAACTTAAATGTATGCGAAGAGCACAAGACCGAGCGCGAAGCGCGAGGTCCAGAAAGAACGGAGCGCGAAGCGCGACGATCGAATCGCGCGCTCTAGGCGCGCTCAAGCTTGCGAGCAAAGCGAGCTGCGCGCGATGAGAATGTGCCCGCGAAGCGGGCAGATTTTTATATTATTATATTTTTAGAATTTTGAGTACATGCCGTCAAACAAGTCAATTCCATGTTGAATACTCGCAAAAATCTTTTTTATACGCTTTTTTACTATGTTTATTCACATGGCATCACTGACAGACTGACTGCACGCATCATAAAATGCGCATAACAGCGCATAGCAACAAGTAGGATATTGAGGGGATACCTCTCGCGCTCGATGCAGAGAGGTCTTCGATGCTCGAGCTTCTCGTTATAGGGAATCTCGAGTGTACACGTCACATAATATAACTATACACAATAACAATTACAATATAAAATAATAATTACGTAATTTCTTTTTATAGTGTTGTTTAAGGGGGTCTTCTACCTTGTTGGTTCAAAAAATTAGATTTTTTTTTTTTAATTTTCCAACCCAGAAGGTGTTAGGAATATACCCTTAAAAGAATATAACTGAAACCTTATTATTTCGGGGTTTCCAGAGCCGTCAAATATAGCTCCGCTCCACTCCGCGATTCATGCATGAATATCTTTAAATGCGATTTCCCAAAAGTTGCGTTTTTGTAACTGGTTGACATGATATCTCGAAAACAAATTGATTGATTAATTGAAGTTATATATCAAAATTTGTGAAAAACATGTGCCTATCGTCTGACAGATGCTTTTTAGATTTTTTTTATTAGTATTATTCTAAATGTGCAATATTTTAAATCATTTGAAAAATGAAACACGAAATTTCAAAATTTAAAACCACTTGAGACTTGAGAATGATATATATATTTTAAACCTAACCTCCACTTTTCTTATGTAATATATTGAATATATAACAACTTTATAAACCTCCAATAACTTATAATATATTGTCTGTAGATTACACACTCGAAAACATCCTGTAAAATGTCCTGAAAGTAATTAACATATCATATTTCAAGACTTCAAACGTCAATGTTTTCAAGCCTTTGTTGGAGTTGTCAAATTTTGTAAACAAATGTGACAGAATACGACCTCAACCTCCAAATCCTCCAAATCTTGAAATCTTGAAATTAGCCAAGCCGGCGAAAAAATACAAGTTGCAATCGTGCATTCTCGACAATCCTCGACTTTCTACGAACCAACAATACCGAACGGAAGAGCCGAAGCTAAGCCGACAGAATACGAAGTGACAATGGTAATCATATTCCATACAATCATGAATAAATGAAAGTACAGCAATTAATTTTTTTAATTAAAAATTTGTACTTAGACCACATTAAATTAATATTAAATTTAAATGCAAATCCGGTGTAAACTATATTGTTTTTCGACCTGAGCAACATTTCTTGACTTTGAATTTCATTGGAAGATTTTTCGATTAAAGTTCAAATTTTTCAACAAATTTGCCATATCAGCCAATTGCAAAAGTTTTCAAAGTATTTAATTAAAATAATTACACGTATTTCTCGAATATTTCAAAATAAAAATGGCCTAAAATAAAGATTTATAAGATTTTGTAAAATTGTGGGAAAATTTGAAATTTCTTATTAAATAAGTGGTTGATCTCTAGAGCTTGAAAATCTTTCACTTAAAGGAGTTACTCAGGATGAAGAATTAACGAACAGAAAAATCTTAATCTTTGCAGAGCGTTAGAATATAATTAAAAAATTATCCGTACGAAATTTCAAGGTCTGAGGTGGGTTTTTTAGTGAAATTTTCATATTTCTATTTTGCGCCTCTCTAGTTGATTCAACGTGGGCTCTTATGAGAAATCGCGAAGGTTATCGTGTATTATCATTGATATCTTTTCAACTGACGAACAGATCATAACGGGATTTGAACAGTAGAAAAATAAGACGTTCAGGAACAGTTATTAACTTTAATAACATTCAAAGGTGGGTTCTAAAAGTACTAACAAATACGATTAAGATTAGAAATTGCTGTGATTTTGGTCTTTGGTTAGGTATGTGGCAACGTCGCATTCGTAGGTTATGTGCGCGAAATTTGAAATGTATGCGTCATATCTATTCAGCAGCTCCTACCAACTGGTGATTGAAATTTGTTATGAAAATCATGTTTTTAATAAATGAAATATAACATATTAATTATTCGTATGATAAATAAACGAATTAAGTACATACAAACAACTTTATTTACATACATATCATAATACGTAGTACGTAAAATATTTCTCAATGACATACTTAATTTGTCTTATTTTCACAGTCTTGAATCGATATAACAAGTTTTCAATACATATCTATTTTCATCACAATCGTTCATTAATTATTATTTAGAATATTTGATACATATACAATAAATATATACCAACTAAACTAAAGTAAATTAGTATTTTCTTTTCAGATAATCACAGATTTTATTTTTAACCTTCCTATTATTTGTCACACGAATTTTCCCGTTTTTATCAGCACCAAACAAACGAGATAATCCATCAAAACCATGTTCTTTGTATGCATCGATAACCATAGCTACCGTGATGTCAGAGGCAATAATTTTTTTCCTCATTTGGACGGATGTGCAGCTTTTTAATTCATTGTATAATTTCATGTCTGAGAAACATTTCTTAGGTACTGACGTGACCATATGTGCGACTGTACATCTGTGCGCACACGCACAAACAAGATGCGACGTTGCCAGATCAAGTACTACTGTAGACAACCTGCGTGTTTAACCCTGTTTTGATTAGGCGGGTAGGTGAGTATCTCCCATAATATTTCGATTTGAGACATTGAAAATTTATAGACTTTGGATTAAGCAAAAAAATTTGTTTTGGAGTTTTAAAATCTTTTTACAATGTAACAAGATGAACCAAATACTTTAATTTTTCTGCATATAGCCGCAGAATGAGTATGTTTGTAGTTAAATAATAGTTTGGACACTACAATAATTTTTTCAAATTCCAAACAGCAAGACATTTATTTTAAAAGGTTCGCATACAAAAAATTTGCTTCTGGTATATACACAAAGCATTTAGTCTACTGAAATTATAGTTTTCAAAACTGTAGAATATACAGAATTTTTTTTGTACAAAAACAGATAGAATATATAGAATATACATTTTTCATCTGCAGAATCTACGACATAGCCCGTAAACTGACTAACTGTATTTGTAAAATTAATAGATTGAACTAATAGAAAATACATTTTCCATTTGTATAATTTGTATATTTAATCTGCAGAATTTACCGATTTTATCTGCGAAATTTACAGGTTTTTATTTGCAATTAGGCTACTAAAACTTGAGATGAAAATATTTCTAACATAAAACTAAGAATGTAAATTTCAAACATAAATTTTATGTACATCTCTTCTCAATGAAAAATAACTTGCCAACTGAAAATTGTTTAAATGTACGACTTTGTTAAGAAGTATGGAAATTCGTAATTACTAATTGAAGCTTTGATTTTTGAAAAGCTAAAAATGTTTTAAATGTATATATTAAATCAAATTTTTCACATTTAACGTGTTAAAACCCTTAAATAATTTCACAGGATTTTTCAGATATTTATTTTAGGGATATTTTCTAAAAATTTCAAAAAAAGAAATATAATATCTTAAACAACATATTTCATATATTTAAAATTGTCGTATGCTTCGCGCCTCTATTGCACGATGTCGAGAAAGTTGAGAGAAACACAATTCTCAATTTCCACTAAATAACCGACAGCATGAAATCTGGAAATATACGTGTTACAATCGTGCATCCTCGGCAATTCTCGACTTTCGACGAACCAACAGTACCGAACCCAAGAGCCGAAGCGAAGCCGAGAGAAAACGAAGAAGCAGTGTCTCCAGAACGTGGGATTTTTCGGCCCCCACCACGTTCCCATCTGGGAGAAACACATGCAAACGTGGCGTGTCAGTGTGTCGGCTCTGCTACACGCTGCGGTCACCAGCTTCGTGTAAAGCCGAAGGTGCACGAAGACGGACTTCGTTACAATGCTTGAGTTTTCAAGTTATTTTTAGATTTCACGCTTTCGTTTATCGAGTCGAAATTAAGAATTGTATTTTTCTCGAGTACGTGCAAAAGAGGCGCGAAGCAGACGACGAATTTGAATTTACGAAGTATATAGTTCAAGAAATAACACTTTTCTTCAATTTCTTGAAGAAAGTCTGCATGAAATAAACATCAGTATGATCTTGGAAAATTTCATGAGGATTTCAACACTTCAAAAATAAACTTTCAGTGAAATTTAGTGACAATAAATGTATAAAATTTGAATCAATATATAATTTTCCATTCAAATTTATATACTTCTTACTAATTTTGTACATTTAACAATTTTTCAATTAGAACAATATTTTCTATCAAGATAAAATGAACATAAAATTCAAGTTCATAATTTATATTTTCAGTTATATGTTAGAAATATTTTCATCTCACATTTTTGTAGCCTAAGCACAAACTTTTCATTCCAAAACTTAAAATCTCTACGGAAATGGAAAATTGTCTAATAGCAGTAGATAAATTAAAAAGCTAAAATATGTGTTTATTGGTATTTCCATATTAACATATAAATATCAATCAACTTTAAATTTTACATAAAAATGTTCGTTCGAAGTGTTCAAATCTTGTTACAATTTGACAAGATTTTATGGAGGAGTGCAATCTTTTGGATGAAATATTTTGTAGTTCTTAATTTGTCTGTCCGTCTGAAATCGTAGTAAGATTTGAACAGTAAACAACAAATTTTCCAATAGAATTCAGGATCAATAATAATTGATTCAGGAAATACTTCAACTCTGTAGAGCATTTTTGTATTTCGAATTCAAAATGTGTGCTTAAGCCACAAAAAAGTAAGCTGAAAATGTAGATATAAAACTAATTATGTCATGTTTATGTCTTCTTAATGGAAAATACTTTGCATATAATTCTCTAATTCGATATTTTTTTAATGTATGAACATTCAAGAAATTGATAAATATTCCATCTTTTTATAGGAACTAAAAATTTCCGGATAATGCTTTGATTGAGAAAGCTAAAAATTTGTCAAATATTGATATAAATTGCAATTTTACAATTGCATTATTTTTCAAATATTTTAACATCTCTTCAATCTTGATAATTCTTACAAAAGTTTATTTCATGTGAGTGACTTTTTCTTTTTCTAATGAAAGATTTCGTAATTCTAAACTCGGCCCAATTCGTAACATTGTAAAAAGATTTCAAAACTTCATAAAAATTTTTTTTCTGTTTTATTCAAAGTCAATAAATATTCAATGTTTGGAAGCGAAATATTAAGTAAATAATTTTTAATTTCTGGGAATAAACTGCTTTAATAAGACAATCTTTCTTCTTTGTGAGAAATCTCAATTTTAAAATTAAAATTCTACGCATAGGATACAAAAACATAATATGAAAATACTTTTATTACAGAATTTTGAAATATACAAGTTGACCAATTTTTAATCGAGTAAATCGGCTACTTTAAGCCAAAAATTATGTTAAAAATATTTTATCAAAAAAAATAAGACACATTAAATTACGGTTTAAAATCCACATTCATAGATTGATGGTAAAAGCAGTTTAAAGTTTTTTAATCTTACGTTTTAGTGACGTGTGCACAGACTTTCAATCAGATAAATGAAATGCTTTATAGAAAGTCAAAATTTTCTTATTACTGCACTTAATCAAATTTATAAAGTAAAAATATTTTTTAATTGATGCTTTCACTCAATTCTTTAAACATTCATTAATTGAAAATTGTACTCAAAATTTAATCTTGCAGCGTTCCAATATTCCCACAATGTTACAAAATCTTATTAATCATTATTTTAGTCGAATTATTTTCAAAATATTTAAAAAATAAATGTAAATATTTTGATTAAATACTCTGTCAAATTTTGCATTTGACTGATCTTGCAAAATTGTTGAAAGTTTTGAATACCGATAGAAGAAACTTTAAATGAAATTTTATGTCCATAAATGCTTAAAGTTCTATATAGAAATATCAACTACAACATTCTCAAATTTTATAAATAAACTACTAAATTCAAAAAGTTTCGGATTTTTTTAAAAACTGTACAAATTTCAAATATGAATCAGTCAATATCTACTGATTATCAGTGAAATTTGACTGATTTAAATAACTAAAAACAGGTTACTGTGAATCAGTCAAATTTCACTGATTACTTCAGTGAAAAGTAACTGATTTAACAGTGAAAAATATTGTTTCCACTGATGATTCAGTGAAAAAGGCAAATAACTGATTCAATCAGTGAAAATTTGACTGATTCAGATTTAGAGTGTATACAAATTTCAAATATAAAGTGTACTCTGTACATTAATCAAACAAATTTAGAAGATGAATATTTTAATAAATATTCCTAAATATTATTGGAATATGATACATATCGATTTAGAAAAACTTCTTCAAAGTACTCAGACATTTTTCTTATTTTACGACATTTTTGCACCATGTTTGACCTTTGGGTAGGACTCAAGAAAACAATTGTAGACATACTTTCATTACTTAGTAAAATACTATGAAGACTTGCTTTTTAAATTAAAGCGAAAACTTTTAAAACCTTTAACAATCGGTTGCATAGATTCTGCTCTAATCTTGGACGCAATTAGAGAAATAGGTTTTTTTGCTTTTTTTAGACCTAGTTTTTGCCTTAAACATAAAAGAAAGAAAACACATTTGAAATATTAAAATAAAAAAGCTGGTTCATTCTTAGAAAATCCCAAATATTCTGAAATAAAACTCCTTTCCACACCACCACGGAGGTAGAGTTTAAGGCTCGTTTTTTTTACGTGGTATCCCCTGTAGGCCTAGTCTACGTCCTACGAAACGAAAAGGGTTTTTGCTTTCAAGCAAAAAGAAAAAAGGAAAAAAATGAAGCAAAGTGGCAAAAAACGCTACAAATGTAGCCCGTACTTCAGGCTTGCCTCTATCAAATGCCAGTATACGTCGAACAAAAATGTTTTGTTTTAAATCAAATAATGAAGAAGTTTGATTAATTCGGGATGATTTGGGGTGCTTGATTATTGTGAGTCCCCTTGCCTCTCACTTATGCGCAAAGCGTGATATTGCTCAATTTCAGTATGTTTTCTTACTCACAAAATAATAATTAAAACTAAACAATTTCCATACCCGAGGCACGCGAAGAAAGGAATAAAGAACGTATCTCTGATATAAGAAATAAAATGTCATTATTTTGTGAGTAAGAAAGGGGTTTGAAATTGATTAACGCCATGCCTTGGCCATTAGAATTAATCCTCTCCTTCGTGAGCGAAGAGCAACAAACCACTTTCCCTATCACTTTCTGCCATCTCATATAGATTTTCGGTCATTAATTGCAAATGCTTCGAAGTGATGCTCGTTGTTCTGGCTGTTTCAGCTCTCGCCTTTAGGGCTGATCGAGTAACACAAATTGAGTTGACCGTCCTGTTTCCTAAGCGATTTCTTTTGGGAGTTTTCGCGTCCGTGAGCATGGAGAAACCTCGCTCCGCCTCAGAATTTGAATGAGGAAGACTCCGAACATGATTCAATACTGAGGTCAAATTTGGAAAAAGTTTTTCTCCTGTACTCGTCGAAGATACACCGATACTAGACCACATTTCGTCAAAAGATAAATTCGACCACTTTTCTTTGAGTTCCTGTCTGATTTTGAGTAAAGAATCCCACTCTTTTTGTACACCTATTCTATCAAACGACCCTAAATCTTGACAAACTTTCCAGACCCTAGGAAAAGTTTCGCTTCGATCAGCATAGAAAGCTACTTGAGGCCGGAAAACAGCAACGCAAGACAAAAAGATGTCATCAAAAGGAGCTCGATTGCGAATTTCTTCGCTTGCTGTGACATAAAATTTCAAGCAATTACGAAGAAATAGATCAACTTCTACTATTTGCAACTTCTTGTTTGTAAGTTGCTGCTGGAAATATTCTCGCGTTTCCTTACCAACGTCAATGTATTGAAGCGGCTTTTGATTACTAGGATCTGCAAAGTTAACATTTCTAATGATTTGAAAGAATAAATTCGGTTGAAGAAGACCCTCTTTCAAATAACTGCTAAGAATCCATACGAAGAATTTAGCCGAGTTTGGCTGGAGTTCCTGAACCATTGTTTCGCGACTATTCAAAGTAAATTTCAAGAATAGGAAATATGCGAGTGTCAAAGGATTCTGCATTTTTCCTAACAAGTCTTTGGCCTTCTCTACCTTCTCAGATACGAGGACCATAAGATACTGAAGAATAACTTCCCAATTCTTTATTATAATATCTATGCATCGATAGCGGACAAGCCAGCGAGTTTCAGAATGACTAGGAATTTTTTGATAGTCATTTCCTAATTCCAAAACAATCGATCGAAAAATAGCCGTTCGCTTGGAGCTAGCATTAAGAAAAGCTGGCAAATCTTTGATTACATCCTCTACATCTGGGATTGTGGCACAAGCATATTTTGCTACAATTGCTGACGAATGCGAGACACACGGGAAAACAATTAAACGGGGACTTTTTTCCTTTAATTTTGTTTTAAATGAGGACCTATTGCCGACCATCACCTGTGCATTATCACAAGCTAAAGCACAGATATTAGATAAAGGGATTTTCTGCCCGGACAATGCTTTTTCGAACGCATCAAAAATTTTAGAGGCAGAACAATCCGAAACATTTACATTAATAAGCTGGAGCAATTCCACCCTGACAGAAAATGTCGTTGGCTCCACATATCGACCCATTAATGACAGCCACTTTTCTAGAGTCCTGTCGGTCGTTGCGTCTTCGTACACTGAAAATGATTGCTTGCGCAAAATAATTGCCATGCGATCAGTTTCAGCAGCACATACGACGTTATTTACAACTAGGACCATTTTAGTGTGGCTCAATCTAACGTCTTTTAAAGCCGAAGGTTCCATATCTTGGAAAAGTCCTATCAATTCTGATGAAATCGCGAATGGTAAATTATGCTCTACGAAAAATGTACTAATCCTAATCTCTGCTTCTTGTACTTTCTGTTTGAAAGTAACACTTTCCGGAATCGTGGAATTTGTGAATTCTGAAGCAGAAGAACTTGCTACACAATGTTCAACACTGTAAGAATTGTCAGTTACATTAGAAGAATTTTCACTTACTACTCCATAACATTCTAATTTATTTGAAAACTCTTGCTTCTTTCTGTGTGATAAAGATGCTTCATGCTTTTCAATTTCCGATTTGCCACATAGCAACGTTTTATTGCAAATTTTGCAATGAAATCTTGTTTCATCTGCTAATGTAACCACCCACTCTCTCCACGACGGAAATTCCTCAAACCATCCCAACTGAAAGTTTTTTGCATTTTTATGACTTTTCTAGCGGGTTGACATTCGTTTGAACCAGAGTTCAAACGGTGGTCAACCTTCGTTTGAACCTGGCTGTCCTTCAAAACACTCGAATTTGGGTCAACCGGATTACTCATTGTGAACAATAAATTATACGACGAAGGAAAACAGAATTATTTGAAAAGAATTAATAAGATGAAAAGTCGATAAAATTGAGCGAATGTGAATAATTTGTAATCTGCACACAAATTAAGTTTCACAAAATAAACTTACCCACAAGCATCAAACAATAACGTACGTAAGAGCACTCACGTATCACCAAATAATAATATAATATTCTTACTTTTGCCGTTTTCAATAAGGAATTACGATAAAAATATGAAGAATGCACACTCTTGCCTTCTCAAATAACGCATAAAGCGAGAATCAAGTATATCTTAGAAGAAAACAAAAGAAGTTTGCTATTATTATTTGTTTTCGTCTCCAATTTGACCTCTATACCGTTCGTTTGCGATTTAATACATTGGTTATTTTTTGGATATTTATCTGATTGAGCTACAACTTTTCAGAAAACTTTCTTTACTAAAGTACTAAAATTTTTCTCCTGTAGATAGTTTCAGAAAATGTAGACACTTAATACAATATTAATAAAATCGTAAAATTCTGAAAATTTGTTAAGCTAGCGCGAGTGGAAGTAGAGAAAACAATTTTTTTTTAATGTACTTCTCCCAATTACTTGAAAAATTAGAAGTTTTAAAAATTTTTGCAAAAGGAAAAACGATGTGCCTTGAAAGTGTACATAAAATTTATTGAACTATTACTAGTAAACTCTACCTCCGTGGTGGTGTGGAAAGTTCAGAATATTTGGGATTCTCTAAGAATGAACCAGCTTTTTTATTTTAATATTTCAAATGTGTTTTCTTTCTTTTATGTTTAAGGCAAAAACTAGATCTAAAAAAAGCAAAAAAACCTATTTCTCTAATTGCGTCCAAGATTAGAGCAGAATCTATGCAACCGATTGTTAAAGGTATTAAAAGTTTTCGCTTTAATTTAAAAAGCAAGTCTTCATAGTATTTTACTAAGTAATGAAAGTATGTCTACAATTGTTTTCTTGAATCCTACCCAAAGGTCAAACATGGTGCAAAAATGTCGTAAAATAAGAAAAATGTCTGAGTACTTTGAAGAAGTTTTTCTAAATCGATATGTATCATATTCCAATAATATTTAGGAATATTTATTAAAATATTCATCTTCTAAATTTGTTTGATTAATGTACAGAGTACACTTTATATTTGAAATTTGTATACACTCTAAATCTGAATCAGTCAAATTTTCACTAATTGAATCAGTGATTTGCCTTTTCACTGAATCATCAGTGGAAACAATATTTTTCACTGTTAAATCAGTTACTTTTCACTGAAGTAATCAGTGAAATTTGACTGATTCACAGTAACCTGTTTTTAGTTATTTAAATCAGTCAAATTTCACTGATAATCAGTAGATATTGACTGATTCATATTTGAAATTTGTACAGTTTTTAAAAAAATCCGAAACTTTTTGAATTTAGTAGTTTATTTATAAAATTTGAGAATGTTGTAGTTGATATTTCTATATAGAACTTTAAGCATTTATGGACATAAAATTTCATTTAAAGTTTCTTCTATCGGTATTCAAAACTTTCAACAATTTTGCAAGATTAGTCAAATGCAAACTTTGACAGAGTATTTAATCAAAATATTTACATTTATTTTTTAAATATTTTGAAAATAATTCGACTAAAATAATGATTAATAAGATTTTGTAACATTGTGGGAATATTGGAACGCTGCAAGATTAAATTTTGAGTACAATTTTCAATTAATGAATGTTTAAAGAATTGAGTGAAAGCATCAATTAAAAAATATTTTTACTTTATAAATTTGATTAAGTGCAGTAATAAGAAAATTTTGACTTTCTATAAAGCATTTCATTTATCTGATTGAAAGTCTGTGCACACGTCACTAAAACGTAAGATTAAAAAACTTTAAACTGCTTTTACCATCAATCTATGAATGTGGATTTTAAACCGTAATTTAATGTGTCTTATTTTTTTTGATAAAATATTTTTAACATAATTTTTGGCTTAAAGTAGCCGATTTACTCGATTAAAAATTGGTCAACTTGTATATTTCAAAATTCTGTAATAAAAGTATTTTCATATTATGTTTTTGTATCCTATGCGTAGAATTTTAATTTTAAAATTGAGATTTCTCACAAAGAAGAAAGATTGTCTTATTAAAGCAGTTTATTCCCAGAAATTAAAAATTATTTACTTAATATTTCGCTTCCAAACATTGAATATTTATTGACTTTGAATAAAACAGAAAAAAAATTTTTATGAAGTTTTGAAATCTTTTTACAATGTTACGAATTGGGCCGAGTTTAGAATTACGAAATCTTTCATTAGAAAAAGAAAAAGTCACTCACATGAAATAAACTTTTGTAAGAATTATCAAGATTGAAGAGATGTTAAAATATTTGAAAAATAATGCAATTGTAAAATTGCAATTTATATCAATATTTGACAAATTTTTAGCTTTCTCAATCAAAGCATTATCCGGAAATTTTTAGTTCCTATAAAAAGATGGAATATTTATCAATTTCTTGAATGTTCATACATTAAAAAAATATCGAATTAGAGAATTATATGCAAAGTATTTTCCATTAAGAAGACATAAACATGACATAATTAGTTTTATATCTACATTTTCAGCTTACTTTTTTGTGGCTTAAGCACACATTTTGAATTCGAAATACAAAAATGCTCTACAGAGTTGAAGTATTTCCTGAATCAATTATTATTGATCCTGAATTCTATTGGAAAATTTGTTGTTTACTGTTCAAATCTTACTACGATTTCAGACGGACAGATAAATTGAGAACTACAAAATATTTCATCCAAAAGATTGCACTCCTCCATAAAATCTTGTCAAATTGTAACAAGATTTGAACACTTCGAACGAACATTTTTATGTAAAATTTAAAGTTGATTGATATTTATATGTTAATATGGAAATACCAATAAACACATATTTTAGCTTTTTAATTTATCTACTGCTATTAGACAATTTTCCATTTCCGTAGAGATTTTAAGTTTTGGAATGAAAAGTTTGTGCTTAGGCTACAAAAATGTGAGATGAAAATATTTCTAACATATAACTGAAAATATAAATTATGAACTTGAATTTTATGTTCATTTTATCTTGATAGAAAATATTGTTCTAATTGAAAAATTGTTAAATGTACAAAATTAGTAAGAAGTATATAAATTTGAATGGAAAATTATATATTGATTCAAATTTTATACATTTATTGTCACTAAATTTCACTGAAAGTTTATTTTTGAAGTGTTGAAATCCTCATGAAATTTTCCAAGATCATACTGATGTTTATTTCATGCAGACTTTCTTCAAGAAATTGAAGAAAAGTGTTATTTCTTGAACTATATACTTCGTAAATTCAAATTCGTCGTCTGCTTCGCGCCTCTTTTGCACGTACTCGAGAAAAATACAATTCTTAATTTCGACTCGATAAACGAAAGCGTGAAATCTAAAAATAACTTGAAAACTCAAGCATTGTAACGAAGTCCGTCTTCGTGCACCTTCGGCTTTACACGAAGCTGGTGACCGCAGCGTGTAGCAGAGCCGACACACTGACACGCCACGTTTGCATGTGTTTCTCCCAGATGGGAACGTGGTGGGGGCCGAAAAATCCCACGTTCTGGAGACACTGCGAAGAAGCAGTGGCAATCATCCAATTCTCTATTTGCAAGCGTGCAAACAAGCGATGGAGTGGGGATACATCGACACGCCGCGTTTATATGTGTTGCTTACACGCGGGAACGTGGTGGGAGAAAAAATCTTACCCATTCTGGGATCACTGATCCGCAGTATTCACAGATTGCGTAAGATTTTTGCTCCCACCATGGATCCCACCAGCTCATTGTTTCTTCCTCGCTCCACTGCCTGAAGTTGGTTGTATGAAGAAGACGCAGTGAGCTGGTGGGATCCATGGTGGGAGCAAAAATCTTACGCAATCTGCGAACACTGGCTACCCGAGCCTACTCGCTCTTTTCTAGAAGCTTACGAGCTGCTAGCGAGTATCTCAGTTTTGATTACAAGATAGTTGAAAGTACGCTAGCACTATTTTTTATCTGTTACATCTTGTAATTATAAGCTACAATATTTCAAGCTCTTATTCACCCTTTCCGTACCAAAATTGAATTAAAAATATATTTGTACACATAAGGTCGAAAACAATTCCAGAATAACATATTGACATGACGATAGGAATACTTGTATATGAAAAACATAATACCAATTGTCTGGGCATATATAAACTAACATAACATTATATTAACATGCAACATGATACAGCATTGTTAAAACATTATTTCAAATTTAATCAATATTATGTCACTCGCGTTGATTACGTCCTTTGTTTCCATCGGGAATAATTTTAAAATTTCAAATGACCGGCGCATGTAGTTCTATACATTGAAATTCTCTTGATTGTGACACCATCACTATTCGCAACTGTATCCAATAGAGGAATGCAAACGGGATATAAAATAGTGATACTAGCGCGACCCAATGTATGTGCCCATTAAACTTTTAAGGTAGTACTGTCGTAAATGGAAATACCGTTCAGATATTGATAAAATTGAAACCACTGGTGAACATTAAGCCAGAAATGACTCAATTAAATTTTTGAGGACCTCGGGTACACTGGAAGGGAGTAATTAGTAATTGCATTTTGAGACGATTAACGTCTAACCTTATGGGAAACCAAGTTTATTTACAAATCCTGCCATAACAACCGATCAGATTTCAATAAAAATGACTGGTGCATTGATTGATAATATAAGCATCATTGTGCAAGTTAAAACATCTCAATTGGATACGTGTAAGCGTAGCAAAATCCAATTAAGTAAGCAAAAATATAATTTTTCTCCAGTAACCGACAGCGATTAAACAGATTTGGCAACGTCGCAGAATAAGTAAAAGCGCGCGCCATTCACGTATCCTAGCAAGTCATCTACTATACACACATGTACAGTCGCTTTCTTATGCGACATTGACAAATTTAGATAGTGCGTGAAGCAAATGAGGATAAGAACTCATTTGATTAGCTACGTACCGACAGTACTACCTTAAACAACATACCCATTCGATTCAAAGTTTCCTTCCTGAACGAACGCTCCAAGTGGCATGTGACTTTGTTTGATAACTGTATATCACAATTGTAATTGTAATACAAACTGGAATTTTAAGTTGTTAAAAACTATGTAAATTATAATCCAACATTAATTTGCTGTAATTATTTACTTAATTCTTCATTTTCAATTTTATGATATCATTTGCTTATCAGGCAGAACGTGCCTCCAGCCTTTTTTCAACGCCTTTAATAGTTCTTCTTTGATCAAGGCAAACTCGTCTAAAAAAACTTTGTTGAAATTCTCATCCGGATCAGTATTTTGGTCGTACAGTTCTTCTGCTGCAATTTCATCTGAAACACAATTTTTAAAAAATAAACTTCTCTATTGACAGTTTATATAAATTATTTGAGCTTTTGCTAAAATAAGTTCCAATGATAAATTAAATAAGGTAATGACACCAATAACACAGGCCCACAAAAAAAAGTGGAATGAACTTTACATGTGAGTATACTACTACTCTGTGGAAGCAATTTTGATCTACGCAATATTAAATAAAACGATAATGTTTTCACGTATCTCGAGTCGCTGAATTCAAATCTCACTGTAGAATCCCACTAGAGTAGCTCAGAATTCCACTAGCCTAGGGGAAAAAGTGTTAAGCTGAGCGAAACTTGCGATTTCTGGAAAGTTCTATTTTTGCGCAAGAAAGCTTATTTATTTTCGTATTTTGAGTTCCTGAATTCATATCTGACGTGAGAAATATTCCACAGTACTTCAGATTTCCCTGGTCTAGGGCAAAACGTATAAAATTGTGCAAAAATCGAAGTTTCATGCTGGCCTTTTTCGTACGGGAAAGCTGATATCTTACCGTCTTCTGAGTTGCCGTGTTCATTTCTGTCATCAGAATTTTTATCCAGCTCCTAACAATAGCCCTAGCCTACGAAACATTCCATGATATTGTTTTATCAAGCCAAGTTTAATATGGAGAGGGGGAGGAGAATTTTCGTAGGATCTACCAAAGGTTTTTGCAGTATATTTTTCGAGCCAGATTTGAATGAACTCCTCTTAGGCTATTTCTGTTTTTTGTAATGATTCTTGCGATCCCTGCTGTCCCACAAGCACAAATATCATGGATGTTTGATGAAGCCTGATTGTTGCCCTAACAGTATTGTTACAATTTTGAGATCTCCACATATCATCCAGTTATGCTCCGAGTACTTAATCACACTTAACACTTTCTCCATATTCACATAGCTTTCCTTCAATATGGTAAAGTGTGCTATTGGTATGGATGCGTATTTGTTGGTATTGTGGATCAACACTGCTTTAAGACTGCGCTGAGAGGAATGAATGAAAAGTCTCCACTCCTCTTCTTTATAAACATTCGGTTCCAGTTAATTTATTAATCCATTAACATGTGAACAATAAACCAAATCAGATTCTCGAAAAAAGAAATTCAAAAACGCTTTTTCTCTGGTTCGATAAACAGTGGATTGAGTTCCTTTCATTACCAAGTTTCTTTTTTTCAATTCTGAAGCTAAATGTTCAGCAGCATCTTTGGGTAACCTTAAATGTCTGATGGGGTCATTCAATGATTCTTGAGTGTAAAACTCAGGTTTCTTTTGTTGGCCTGATGGAATGAATTCATCTTCATCGTTATTATCAGAGTTGCTCGCATACCACATATAACATGTGGTACCCAATCACTGTTGATTTTCAATTTCAATATGGAAAAATTCTTTGTAAAGTTTTTTGATTGAATTTGTAATCTTTCTTTTACATTTTTAAATAACAAATTCACTGCAAACATAACAGAAAGCGTTAGCGTTCCCGCTGCATTGGTGACTATGCCCAGATTTTTGTTTGTTTTTGTTGGTTTGTTTTTGAAAATCCATACTTGATAGTGAAACGCACACGTTAAGGATCCTGGTCCGACCGCAGGTGAGTCCGCCGTCCTAGGGGTGATAACCCTCATACCTCCCTAGGCCTAAGTATGAGGGCTTTCCGACTTTGACGAGGTCCACGTCAACTCATCGTCGGACACACTACGGCATCATCGTCACGTCTTAACGCCCACCTGCAGGGCATCGCGCCTTCACTGGCTTCGTTACCTTAACAAACCTGAGTAGGAATCATTCTACATATCCCATTTCGGGGCAGTTGTCATCGTCCCTGTATCTGCCAAGGCAGCAGGATTTTGCAGTTTGTTAAGAACAATCATGTTTGCCCGTTGAAATGGGGTTGCATATGCGATACAGGCTCAAGAGTCAAGAGGATACCAAATTCACAGAATCAACTTGCATGTGAATATATTTACATGTGAACGTGGAGTAATTCTCTGCAACTGAAATTCATTTCCACAGGCCCAGGTTAAATTAAGAGAGACAAAAATATTTCGTAGCCTATGTGTGATTCAATCATGCTACCTATTTTAAAATACATAAGTTCGACCCACATTGAAACTGTAGTTTTTCTCAGTTATAACTTTTCTTTTCTTTGCTAGAAAGTAAAAGTGATATACAAAACAGAAAAAACGAGGACAAATTTTAGTTCTGGCCCTCACAATGCTTAAACACATGATATATGCTCGTCAGCTTTATCATGTAGAAATCAAGTCACCGTAAAACCCACGTAGTACACTTTTTACCTTAGACTAGGAAAATTTCTAGGTCCTGTAGGAAAAGTCTGATATCAGATATGAATTCAGCTACACGAAAGACGAGAAGACATAAGCTTCTCCGTATAAAAAAAGGGCTACGTGAAATTGTAAGCTTCCCTTATCTTTGCACATTTTCCCTAGGCTAGGGAAATTCTGAAGTTCTGTGGAACATTTTTCATCTCAGATATGAATTCAGGAAATAAAAATACGAAAATATATAAGCTTTCTTGCGCAAAAATAGAACTTTATAGAAATCGCAACTTTTGCTCAATTTAACACTTTTTCCCCTAGGCCAGTGGAATTCTCAGGTACTCTAGGGAAATTCTACAGTGAGATTCGAACTAAGCGACTCGAGATCATAGAGATATTACAGATAGAGTCGACAAGCCATAGGCCGCACTGTAAGTGGCAACGTCATTATGGAAACTCAGTGAGAGCGAAAGAGAGAGACGATAGGAGGCTTTTTACCAATTTTTTTTGAAATCATGGAAAAACTTTTTTTTCCAGAGACCTGTTTTTTCGCATGATAACTACCTCAAGACATCAAGCACAAGCACAGAGATGAAAAAATAGCATCTCACGTCGCAATTTGCAGCAATAATGTGTTTCAAATAATTGTGAATGAATACCAATTCCTAGTTAGAAACAGTATCTCAGCTCCATTTAAAACTGCTTTTATCAATGTTTCAGATTTTAAATATTTAGATGATGTGCAAAATTTTTTTTCATCAGCTCTTCTATAATTCTAAAGAAGTTAGAGCTAATTTAAACAATTTTATACACGTGTAGGACACAAAATTAAACAACACAGCATTATAACGGTCTTCCCAAAAGAAAGTCCACTATTCCATGAAGGTAAACCAATTAATTCTGCTTTCTAGAAATAATCGTCAAATTTTCACAAAATTATTATGTAACTGTTTGTCAATGAAGCACTTGTGAACTTACAAAATTGTTGAATACTAATTTTGAGTGCTTCAAATTAACAAATTTTATTATAAAATGGCAAAAATATAAATTATTCAGGAATGAGAAATATTCGAACACAACAGGATTCTAGAACGAACACTTTAACGGATATTCTCAAGCCAGAATTATATTGATAATCAATTAATCAAAATTTCTTTTGAATAAATATGCTATGTGAATTAAAGGATTTCAATAAATACGGAAATAGAATTCCATGTTGAATTTTGCAGCAAGGTTGCAACTCAAATAGAATATTATAGAATAGGTAACTATACTATAGTATAATATACTATAGTACGTATAAACGCATACTACAAATTTTAAGCCAGTCTCGCACTAAAATTTTCACCATGCGGGCCCATGAAATTTTTTTCAAAACAGCATAGCTCGACGGCGCCCCACGGGTCTCTACTATTTGTACGGGGATGGGACTTGCATTCAACCTTAAGCGTTGCTTACAGTGTCAGATTAAGAAATCGTGTGTCATTTTCTAAGGCTGCAGCCCCTCCCTCTTTCCTTTGTTTTCACGCTTTACAAGAAGACACACGATTTCTTAATCCACCACTTGTTACTTAAGATAAATGCTTAATTTACCTTTCCATTGTATTGAAATACATTGCGTGACAGTGTAGGAGTGTCGGTGGCTTCACACAAAACAATAACGAAATTTATAACTAGCTTATCTGGAAGATCACTCAAAAATTGTTGAAATGGCTGCATACATCGCTGCCAGTGTATTTAACAATAGAACTGCTTCACTTTTATATTGTATGAGTTCAATGGGACTTTCGCTCGGGCCCAATGCGCATTTATAAGCCCAAAAGGAGGATGCACAGGGCGTCACGATATCCAACCCTAGAGCGCAGGAGGGCATACGAGAGGGAAGAATGATCCGTAGACAGCACCAGATTGAATTGTTAGAGGCTGCTGGAAAAACGGAGGGTATATTATATGGCCCTGGAATAGACGACTCGATGTAAGTTGAAAAAAAAATCTGTTACTGTGTATAAAATGCTTCTGTAACTTTGAACGCATTTCTTTCAAATTTATATTTTTAAAGTCGGTGTGCACGATTTCTTGGATACGGCTGAACCGATCGTCTTAAAATTTTACGCAAGCTTTATAAATATAATTTTAGTAATTGAACGAAAGTTTTACCTGACCAATAAATATTTTTCATTTTATGAATAATTTAAGGCTAATATTTTGATAAAAAATGGGAACAATTTCAAAAAACCGCCATTTTGTTAAAAAGTGATACATTTGACTCGCGCTAAGGCGACGCAAATAAAACCGAGTATTTTCGTTAAAGCGTCCGCAAGAGTGAATTCCACTTAAGGATCCTCTAGGTAAGGATGGGACAATGTTCTTTCACTGAGCCCTCCGCCATGAAAATTGGATCGGAAGTGACGTCATACGCATTCTTGATTGTCTAAAACAACAGCAGGTTTTGAGGTTAGTTTTAGGAGCGAATACACTTTCCCGCATATAATATGCATCACAATGTATCAGTTATGATGCATATATCATAATTAGATACTTATTAAACGAATATACTCACATTCGTTATAAATTACTAAGCAAAAACATAAGCGCGTAACACTTATCCGGAACTCTCAAAAAACTCCGATCGACCAATCCGTATTAGGTGCGGGGTTTGTCGCATCCTTCCCTAGAGGATTCTCAATCCCACTTACTCTCCACGACCTGCGTCGTGCGTTCAGTTTTGATGTCTGACATGTAAAGGGAGAATAACTTTTGATGCCTTAAGGTGGCTTGAGGGTTTTTGAATAAATTTACAGATTGCTCTGAAACTTAGAGATTATCTTAATAAAATATGCTAGATTCATTTGGAATAAACAAATACCGTGGTTGACGATGTCAATGCCGAAAAAATCGTTACCGAAAAAATGTCAGTTTAACACGTAGTCTTATGGGATTCCTCATCAAAATTGGTGAAACTCCGGAACAAAACACAAGTCCCCATTAATCAAATATATAATAGTACTTTCGATTTCGAGGAATCTATAAGTATTATAAAAACGAAGGGTTAACGACTTCAATCAAGAGAAAATTGCGAAAAAGGTATAGAATATAGAAATCGCCTCGAGGTGAAACTAATAATTTTTTACTATCACTTTTTTCAGGGGAAATTTCCGTGATTTCTTACCCTTCTACTTAGATGTAACTATAATACATATGATTATTAAAAAAATAAGTAGCAATGAGCATTCATTTAACACGTGCCCCCACGGTGCCCCTCACTTCATACGACACCAAACGCTCAAGCCACCTTAACGAGAAATTTGCCGTCGCCTTAGCGCGAGTTGAATTTATAATGCTTATTCCTTCATTCACTTACAAGATAATACATTTGTGACGTGGTAAAATTTACCCGTTACATTGAAAGAATTTGACTTGGTTAAACTGACCGGTTTGACAGGTGGGGTTATGTCCCTGGGGAAAAAGTCGTATGGCAAGAGACCGCACTTCGTCGCCACCCGAGAGCACTCGAAAAACTAATCACTCACTACCCGCACTTACGCTTCCTGTCCCGTCTGTTCCATACGATACGATGACAGCAGCACCGGAGGACAGCAGCGCTGGAGATGAGGCACAATCGGCTAAAATTATGTCGTATGATGTAAAGGGACACTAATTATAATAGTGCCAATGCACTACACGCGCTGTTCGTTGTAATTGGGAGAACCGCGTGTTTATAGAAATTATTTGCCGAGGGCAATCGCTATACTAGGCACGGGTTGCCCAGTTGTCTACTAGATGTATGACATGTGACTTGCTTCCGGGTCCGCGATTGGGTCACGCGTTCAATTTGTGGGGCAGGTCGGGAGTTTTATCAGCGTCGCGTCTTTCATCATCACTCTCGTCCTGCGACTCGTGTAAACACCAGCTGTTGTGACTTTGCCTCTCAAAAAGAAATCTAAACTCCCGAGGAAACTATTGGAAATTCGACCTGTTGGCGATGGAAGCCGAATTTTTTTAAAAATACGATCCGGTCTTGGACGATATAATACAGGTAGCGTAAGTTGGTTTTATTACATTTTTCCTTTGGCAAGTGGTCCGGACGTACCGAACAATCTGTAACCAACATTGACACTTCATGGCGTCCATCGTTTCTACCGAGACCACTTTGCCTCTCTCTTTCTCTCATAGCTTCGCGAGTGCTCTCTTATATTTGTCCTATTTTTTGAAAATTTCTCTCTCGCGATGTTAAAAGTTTCTCTTAAATTCAACAATTAATAAATTCTCGTTCTCTCTGGTGGTGACGCGTGATAGTAAATTGAATCCGCCATATTGTCGCGTGGCTCGGAAAAATTCCGAGATTTGTGTTATTTTATTTATACTTACCGCTATTGATATAGATGTTTTGGGCTTTTATAATTATTCACTTTGTCTCGTATAGAGTCGTTATTAAATTTCATAAATCTTGTTCAGACAATTATTTTAATAATTAAATTCTGGTGTTTGATTTATTTTACCCGGTAAACTGTTGTGATCTTAGTTGAACCCGCCTGGTATTTGTTATTATTTGTGTTTCGAGTCTTAGGGTTATTTGAATCGACTTTGTCGCTTTAAGCAAAGTGACTGGCGCTAAACGATCTCAAGGTAGATCTTTTATTTCCGAAATATCGACCAGCAATACGAGTTGACAGGTCACGGGTAAAATCTGCATCTCACATTATATCAAGAAAATCTTTATGATTTTTTGACTTCAGATAATCCAGTCACGAGATATCGTGCATACCGCAAAACATCTATTTTTTCGGAGCAGGCGAAGATTGTCTACAGCGGCCTTGATACTCATCATTTTTGAAAATAAAAAATATTATAATAGAGTTTAAAGTAACTATTATAAGCATAAAAATTTTCAAGTCATTCGATTAAAATCTCTATACAGAATTTTGTTGTTGTTGAAAAACCGTCTTTTTTGGCCTCGTGATAGCGAATAAACCCTTAAAATAACACGCTTGGATTTGCAGTGTTGTTAGGGAGATTCACAAGAACTTCTTTAAAGGTCAAAATTTAATTATAAAACATTTTTTTTAATATCAAGTGTGACGTCCTGGTATAACGTCCTGGTACCTACCTATATTATTATTTTAATTAATTCCCCGTTTTAGATCGATAAAAAAGATCAAAAGGATTTTTAAACCGAAACTGGGATAGGGATAGCCAAGAATAATAAAACACAATAAAGGTTGACAATACAATTTAATAATTAAACACAATAGGACAAACTTGAGTTATTGACTGAAAGAAAATATGGAGATTTGAAGAGACCAATACCTTATAATTGGAGGTAATCCAGAAACGTTGTGCTAGTTAACCCATTAACGTCTGAACGGACGTTTTTTCCCGCAAACATTCCGGCCATAAAAAAAATTATGTAGAAAGTTTATAAATAATCCAGCCAAGGTTTTTCTGAAGTTAAATTTCATCTTCTTTGAGAATCTCGCCCTAATTTTTCGATAAAACGTAAGCCTTCATTGTTATTAACAATTTTATTGAAAAACAGCGAAATTATCGAGATCGATCACTTTTGAAACCAACGAAACACATCGAAATCGAATTCCAAGAACCGCAGAAATCGTTTTTCTCGCGTCCATAGACATAAAACTCGAAGTTCACTTGCTGTTTGTTAACATTGCGCAGATGTCGCTTTTTGACACAGCTTTACGCGATTTATAATTTATCTGATTTTGACATTTGACCATAATGATGTAAAAAGTTCATAGTATGGCTTGAAAATGTGTACTCGGGGGTTTCGAGGATCACTGATCACGAATTTAAAGTTATTATTGAAAAATTATATTGTTTAAACAATTTGTTTAAACAAACTATGTCTCCGTTCAACTTTTATCCAAGCTGCAACCGAACTTATTTTTTTGAAAACTAAATCTCATGATGACACCTAGGTACCGAAAATCAAAAAAACAGCAAATGAACATCGAGTTTTATGTCTATGGAGGCGAGAAAACCGATTTCTGCGGTTCTTGGAATTCGATTCCCATGTGTTTCGTTGGTTTTAAAAGTGATCGATCTCGATAATTTCACTTTTTTTTCAATAAAATTGTTGATAACAGTGAAAGCTTACGTTTTATCGAAAAATTAGGGCGAGATTCTCAAAGAAGATGAAATTTGACTTCAAAAAAACCTTGGCTGGATTTTTTATAAACTTTCTACATGATCTTTTTTATGGCCGAAAAGTTTGCAGGAAAAAACTTCCGTTCAGGCGTTAATGGGTTAATGCCCCAATTAAATCTCAATTCCAAATGGGACTGGACGAGAATTCCTTGTATAATTCTCGTATTCCTCTATGTTGCTGATCCCATTGCTTCCAGATGGATCCACTGATAATCCACACTGATAACCAATTCCACCCTCCACTCAAATAATACTGAGAACACTGGTTCACTCCGAGGAAGTATCAAAAAATATTTTTCTTTAACTTGATTCAAAGAATGAGAAATACTATATCTTGGCGGAGTTGATGGAATTCGTCAACTTGGAAAACGGAAACGGAAGATGACGGTGAAGAAGACGGGGCTTGACTGACTGAAGAATAGTGATTGACTCGACTTGGGGGTGTATTTATACCCAGAAGGAAAGTAAGTATTTTGCGAGTATCCTTGAAAAACAGTGAATAAGTATCTTTTCCCAAAAATAAAATTCAATTTTACAAAGGTTAGAAATAAATATTAGTTAAATGATCAAATTTATTTGTTTGTATGGTAATCATAAAAATTGACTTGTGAAAAATTTGGGCCAAATACTAGACTTCAATTATGAAAAGAATAAAATGGCTTTCACACAAAATGCTTCTTGGATGGCTGTTTCCTAGAAAAGAGAACAGAGACTATTAGTAATTGACCTGAAAGAAGAGTTATTTGTAAGATGGAAAAAAGGTTTACAGATCAAACTTCGTTTATGAAAAAAAGTTGAAAAATTTTCTGATAATTGTAGTTCATTTCCTGTAGCTATTTTTGCTTTATTTTCCATTCTACATTATGATATGAAAATTATTCTTTTGTCAATGTTAAAACCTTTGTGCCCACATTTAATTGTTAAAGCCTTCAGAATTCTTATTTGATTAAGATTACCCAAAGTTTTGGCTTTATATATATCTCCTTGTGATTTTGATTCTTTTCGTCTCGTTATAGATGGTATAGATTGGGTTCCCACGTAAATACTTTCCTTGAAGAATATAAGAAAAAATGAAATTTTGTTGTAAGCTTTATAGTAAATCCTAATATGCATTGGGTCCTCTTGTTTGAATCTTTAAAATGATGTGTTTAATTATTTCTGGATTCGTTATATCTTGAGACCAATCTGGTTCGTTGCAGTCATTATAATTTAGTATTCCATTTATGAATAAATATGGCCATAAAGCTTTCATATCAACTTGACGAACGATTAGATCACATAGTAAATCTATACGATGACGATGTATAGATAGGTTTCATTATGATCTGTAATAATTTTTTATTTAGTTTTTTAATTGTTTCCAATTGAATCCTGTTGGTGCTAGATAAGAAATTGGAAGTCTATTAATATTAACAACTTTAGGTCTATTTTTGACTAAAATTTTTACGTTTCCTTTTCCCAATATTTCCAATACTTCATAAGGTCCTGAATATCGATTTTCAAATTTTTTCAATTCTCCACCTTCTAATAAAAATACATTATCACCAATTTAAAATTTTGTGGATTAATTCTTCTATTATAATATTCCTTCGATTTTTCTTTAGATGCAATTAAATTTTGTTTTGCTATTCCACACTGAGAGAAATCCTATTAGTTGTGCTGACTAAAAGGTCACAACTATATATTTTTAGTAAGCAGTACCAAAAATGTTGTAAATGCTACTAATTTTTTATGTAAAATTGATCAAATTCATTCATTTTGAGAAACGTAAATATTTTATTTCCATATGCAATATTTCGTGTGTAAACATAACTTGCAATTCTTTGGTAATAGTAAACTTCAAGAAATAATTGTACAGACGAATTAGATTTTACCTGCCTATCAACTGTTTTGAATCGGTTTGAAATCGTTACATATATTGATTTCTTAAAATGTTGCTTTTGTTCTTCATCCAAATGAGAAGAATTAAATCATGATAATTTTTAAGTATAATTGTAAACTGTTGTGCAGTTTTTGATGAAAAACCTCTCAACAATTATCATCCTTTGTTACATTTGGAAAACAATAATTAAAAAAGTTTTTCTCCTAAACAATTCTAACCTAAGAAAGTTCTCATCGACATTAACAAAAATAAAATAGATAGAATGGTAAATTTAACATTTTTCTCAATGTTGCAATTACTATTTTAATCATGTACGGATGAAAAAAATTAATCAGTTTCTAATTAAGATATTGGAATAGTTTTTGACAAAGCTTTTCTCCGATATGTCGAAAAAATATATATTTTTGTAATAACTACACTGGACAAATAGTAAAAGCAATTAACGCAATTAGTAAGTTTTACAAAAACGTATTGGTAACATCTATTATAAGCTCGATAAAATGTGGGAATGCATGAAAATAGTCGCGGCTACAAAACGGACCGACTAATCGGATTTTGTAAGTTTTACTAAAAATTCTAATCATTGCTAATCAGTTAATATTGCCGTAAGAACTAAGGAGCTTTAGGTGATACAGACGAAAAAACATACTTGTGACCCTTTTTTACAAAAAAAAATAGGTAACCACGACTAATACTTTCTCTCAGTGCATGCATTTCATTTAATTTTGTAATCAATTTTGTCATTTACATATCGCAAGTTTCTAGTTTTTCGTGCTCTGGTGGAGGATCGCTGCATGGCAGATGTGTTAATATTCCACAAACTAATTCATAAGGTGTGCATTTCGTTCCTTCGTGAACGCTTGTATTATATGAAAATATTGCCAATTCAATCCAATCGTCCCATTCTGCATTATTTTCGATAAATTGTTTAAGATATTGTTTAAGAACGTGATGGGATCTTCCAAGGATCCATTTCATTGAGGGTGATAAGCAGTAGTCTTAAATTGACGTATTCGAAATCGTTTTGCCATTTTTCTCATCAAATTGCTTAGAAAATCTGCTCCTTGATCTGTTAAAATCGCTTTTGGTGAGCCACATATACAAATAAATAAATTAAGTATATATTGATTTTATTATAAAGTTATTGGTAACTTTCCAACAATATCCATCGAAATTTTCTCAAATGCTGTTCCTGGAGTATCAGTGCCCCTAGCGAACTGGCTGAACGCTAGCTTTACGCTGTACGTAAAGTAGGATTATAATTCATGAATGAGGCAAAATGAATATTCAAAATGTTTTTATCCTTATTCTACGTTGAAAATAACGTTAACTGGTAATTGAAATATGCAATAATTTTATTTATTAACGCTAAAAATTTAAAAAAACATAATACCTGTCATTAAAGGCAGTGAAGTGGTTTATTACTTTCCATGTCTTCACCGTCAGGATTGACTATTTGTTAGAGTGAGATGAAAGTATAGTTGTGTCTCACTCCGACCAATGGTCAACTTTAACCGTAGAGACGTTCCATAAAAGGTGAATAATGCTACTCTACGATAGCTTTACGATAGCTTTATGATAGCTTCATCCTACAGCGTAAAGCTAGCGTTCAGCCAGTTCGCTAGGGCATGATTATCATACGGTTTTTTGGTTTAACCCTTACAAGTTTCTTTAGTTGACATTGTAAACAGAGTTGTATATATTTTTGTATATCCAATTTCATATTTTCTCAATAGTATCTTTGTCTGATTCTATTATAAGTTTTTGTTACTCCTTTATGTCCTCCTATGGCAGATGAGTGAGCTTCTTCGATTAATTGATTTCTTTGCTCTTTTGTAGAGTATTGTGTGATACCAATACAAATTATTACTTTAAGTGGTGAATTTGAAAATGCTATTTTTAATGAGGGTAGAATTTCTTCCCATAAAACATTGTTAATATGTGTAGGCTTCGCAATACTTGTTGATTTAAGATTCAATTCCTCTACCATGGACTGAAGAGAATAAATTGCTAATTTAATATCCTTACTCGTTTCCCCTAGATTTGTCTTGAATTCATCCTCAATTGGTAGTTCAAAATGGTATTGATGTCCTCTTCGGAATTCATTAACTATTTCTTTTTGTTAATTTTTAAATTTTGGTAATTTTCCACATTTTTCCAGAATTTTGGAACCTACGTCACGAGGTTCTCCTTTATTAGTTACAAAATATGCATAATTATCTTTCCTCATTGTTAATTGGTCACGGCATTCAATTATATTCTTTTGTGTCTTAAAGAATCTGGATGTTGAAGGTTGATCAGAAGGTGGCTCTGGGTGTGGCCTTTCTTCTGTAAAATCATCTTCATCGGAGTTTTTAGAATCTTCTATTTCTATTGTATCCAATTGTTCGTTCTCATTTCCATATTCTACGTCCTGGAGATTTTCCAGTGATTCTTTTTTTTTCATCTTCACTTGACAAATCAGAGTTTGTTTCAAAATTACTTTCTTCATTTGATTCTTCATCTTCCTTAAAATGTTTCTTCTTCTTATTTGCTTTTGGTTTGTGTTTAATATTATAATCTGGATCAGAATCGGATTCGTCTTCTGATTCCGTAAATTTACGTTTTTTATTAATTTCAGGTGTTTTATTAATATATTTTTGGGTCTACCTCTCCTTTTAATTGTTTCCTGTAATTTTGGAATTAAATCCATAACATATCTAAAACATTGAGAAACAAATGTTTCCGAAATAGTTTCTTCTTCAATTAGTTTGCAAAGAGCGTTTCCATTTCCCTCATTTTTCATTTTTTTAGTATTATATCAATCGATTTTTTATTTATAACGTTAAATAAATTTCCTTCATCCAATTGTTCAATGGTTTTTTCATTGTTTTCATAAATTGTTCGTTTTTTTCGATCCTTAAAACCTAATTCACTATAACACTTTTCATCATTATCATCATTATTTTTCAATAAATATTCTTCATTTAATAATTGTTTAATATCTTCAGTATCATTCTCGTCAATATTTTCTTCCTTAATATCATCATAATAACATTTAAAAATAAAGTTTCTTTGTTTAATTGTCCAATTTCTTTAAGATTTTCACAACTTTTTCGTTTGCCAATATCTTCATAATTTATATCATCAATGAATTCCTTATCTTTAATATCCTTAATTAAATTTTCATCGTTTATCGGTATTTGTTCGTTTCCTCCAGAATTATCAGTGGTTATATTTTTGTCTTCAATATCCTTATAATTTAGTTTATCATAATTTCCTTGCTTATTCCTATTCTTAAATAATTTTTTCTTATTCATAAATTGTTTAATTTCGTCAGAATTATCCTCATCAATACCTTCTTCGATATTATCATAGTTAATTTCTTGATGGCATGTTAGACCGTTCCTGATACTTTTTCCTTATATTCTAAATCAGATACGCATTTTGGATTTCTTGGTTCAACTAAATTTACTACAATACTAGTCTTATTATTTATATAATTATTTTCAATATTCACTAAGATTTCTTGATAAAGCATCTGCATTCATATTAGTTTTACCTGCCTTATATGCAACATCAGAATCATTATCAGCTAGTTTCAATTTCCACCTAGTTACTCGAGAGCAAGGGTCTTTCGAATTTTGAAACCATACTAGTGGTTTATGGTCTCTGACCAAGGTAAATTTTCGTCCATATAATTCAGGGCGAAAATATGTTACACAATAAATAATTGCTAAAGCTTTTTTTCGTATGTGTCATATTTCTTTTCACAATCATTTAATGATCTAGAAGTATAGGCTATAGGTTTATCTTTACCTATCTTACCTGAGAAGTCTGGTCTTTGTAGTAGGGGTTCTTCACATAATTTTTTTTTTTAAAGTTCAGATGCTTCTTGTTGCTTTTCCGACCAATTAAATTAAACATTCTTCTTTAAAAGTTGATTTAAAGGTGTTGCAATTTTAGAGGATCCATCAATACATGTTATATAATAACCAGCCAATCCTAAAAATTGTTTAATATTTTTAGTTTTTTGGTACTGTAAAACTTTTTACTGCTTCCATTTTCTTTGGGTCTGGGCGTACTCCCTCTTTTTCTATTATATGTCCTAAATAAGCAACTTCTGGGCGTAAAAATTCACATTTATCTAGTTGTAATTCAAGATTTGCTGCTGTCAATCTTTCCATTAATTTACTAAATTTTTTCTCATGTTCTTCAAGGGAATTTGCATATAAAACAATGTCATCCAAGTAGACAAATAACTCAGTTCCTTGAAGTCCTGTTAAAACTAAATCCATTGGTCGCTGAAAAGTAGCAGGTGCATACGGTCAAATTCATAATAGCCATAAGAAGTTGAAAAAGCTGTTTTATGAGAGTCTTCCGGACCATTTTTATTTGATGAAATCCTGAAGCAAGGTCGAATGCAGAAAAATACTGAGCTGATCCTAGTTGGTCCAAAATATCAATAATATTTTGTAAAGGATAAGAATCTCCAATTGTTTTTTAGTAAAGTTTGCGAAAGTCAAGTACCATTCGCCATTTTCTATTTCCATGTGAATCTAATTTTTTAGGCACTATCCGAACAGGTGTATTTTATGGTGATTGTGAGGGTTTGATAATTTTATTATCGATCAGTTCATTTACTTGGCGTGAAATTTCTTCTTTATGTACCGAAGGGAATCTATATTGTTTCAAAAATACCGGTCGATTATCTGTTGTTGGAATGTTATGTTGTAAGACAGTTGTTGCTCCTAAAGGTTCTCCTGGTATGTAAAATCGATCTGCATATTTTTAATCAAATTTTCAACATGTTTTTCTTCATTTAAATGATTTAATCTGAGTAATTCTTTGATAGAATATTCTCAGTCTTTGTGCAAAATATTAAATGATTGTTTAAAATCATTTGTTTGTGGAACCTGATTAATTAAATCATCAAAAATTTGTTGCGAAAAATTAAATTCTTTCCTGTCTTCTAAATCCGATTTTTTGTCAGATTGATTTATTGTTTCTTTCTGTATGAATACTTCTTCAAAATCTAGCAATTCAACAATAGGTATAGTTAACTTTGTAGGTTGTGTATTTGTGTTGAATATTTTCATATATGCTTCATTATTGATATCGGAGACAATTGCGTTTCCTAGGTAGACTCCTTCGCAAAGATATAGCTGTGAAATAAATCCCTGTTTTTGTCCACAGTTTTTTATTTTTACATAAAAATCTGAAATAGTTCTTGATGGTAACAATATAGTTTCCTGTGTTTCAAAAGGGTAAATTTGGTTATTTACTTCAAGTTGTTTTTCTGCATAATTGTTTTTAGCATTATTTTTTCTAAAAAATTCTGTACCTAGTATACCATCATGTTCTATAGGTACTTCGTTAGGGATTATGTTGAGAGTGGTCAGGTAGTCGAAAGTATTGATTGTTATCTGACCATGTGTAAATACAGGGTGTTCATTTATGCCTGTTAGTTTTAGGCATTCAGATTTATTTACTTTTACAGTTGCTTTGATTGCTTGTAGTTTAATTACTTGTACTTAAAATCACTTTTTCAGTTTTATTTTCAGTAAAATTAGGTGCATATATTTGCCCATTTAAGCCCTTCTTTGTACACCTGTTCCAGGAAGAGCATTGGAGTTTTCCTGTTGATTAAACTTTTCTTCTTGAAATTGTTGTTGTTGTTTTTGCTGCAACTGTTGTGATTGTTGTGGTAATTGTTGATTAGTATTCATTCGTTTATTACAATTTCTAGATGTATGTCCTGGTGTATTACACGAATAGCAAATAACTTTATAATTTTGACCTTGATTTGGGTTTTGATTAAAACTTGGAATTTGATTTCTATTTTCATTATAATTTGGTCTTTGATTAAAATAAGGATGTTGGTTAAAATTTCTGCCTTGATTAGAATTTTGACCTCCATTAAAATTTGGACCTTGATTGAAGTTTCTATTTGAATTCTGATTAAAAGGTTCTATTGAAGTTTGGATTTTGATTGAAGTTTAAATTTTGATTGAAGTTTAGATTTTGATTGAAGTCCCTGTTAAAATTCGAATTTGGTTGAAATTTCGACAAGGATTATTTTGGTTAGAATTATGGTATGTATTCTGATTATTATTTCGATTAAAATTTTGGTTTTGGCTGAATCTATTTCCCTGGGAAAAATTAGGGTGGGATGGGAAACTATTTATATCGCTTGTATTTCCTTGTTGACTTAGGCTTTGCACCTGGTATCTCTGTGAGTTTCTCCATGGTCTTCCCTGACCTTGCCTATTACCCTCGTATTGATTATTTTTTCTAGTCGAGTTATTTCTAAACTGATTACCTTGTGAGTTTTTATTTGTTAATTGTTGAAAATATTGAAAACAGGTTGCTGCTGTGTGTCCTATCTTCTGACATATTTGACATTTTATTGGTTTTTCTCGTGCTAAATTTATTTGATTTGTTTTTGCAAATTCTCGATTATTATGGGATTAATTTCCAACTTCTTGGACTAGTGAATGTTGTTTGTTTCCTCTTCGCAGTTCGTTTCTCGTTGTTAAATTTCTTTCTTCTAGTACTGCTCTTTCTACTATTTCGTCAAATTTATCGGCTCACCCTATTCGTATTTCTAATTCTGGTTTTAAACCTCGGAGAAAACAATCGATCGCATCTCTTTCCAAATTTCTTTCAAATTCAACAGCTCCTTTACCGTTAGTTTTGCATGAAATTCAAGGATTTCTGCTGCAATTTCTTGTATGCGTGTTGCATGGGATAAAACACTTTAATTTTCCCACATATATATTCTACCTAAATCTCCTTGTAGTTAGTATACAGTTTTTAAAGGGGCAAAAATTGTTTATAATTATGAAATAAAGTCTTCTAAATTATTATAATAATTTCCGATTATACATCTTCTTGCTTCTCCTGTAAGTTTGCTTCTTAATAATTTTACCAAATTTCCTTCTGCATTTAGGACCATTTCTTTTGCTTCCTTGCAAGCTTCAATGAAAATAGTTAGCGGTACTTTACTTGATCCGTCGAAATGTGGACCGATCTCTAAAGCATCTCGTAGATACTTGTTGGTTTGTTGGTAAATTCATTTCGGTAGCTTGTGTAGGTATATTATTATTTGGTAAATTATTAATTACTGTTTCACTGGGTAAATTATTTGTTGAATTTTTCCTATCAAATTTTCTAGAAGTTGACTATGGATGTGAAAATTTTAACGAATCAAGAGCTTGTTCAATATTCGCATAGTCGTTGAGCGTAATTTGGTTTATTTTAGTTGGTAGAGTTTTTTGATGTTGTTGCGATTCCAAATTTGAATTGTTCAATATCGCTGTTTGGTTAAAAGATTCTGGAGTTTTATTTAATTGCGACTTAGTTGCAAATGGACCTACTAATTGGTGTCTTTGTTGAGATGGGGAAAAAATTTTATTATTTGATACAATCACTAGAATTTTCTTGCGGGCACAAAGTTCTATCACACAAGGTAGAGTTTGCTGTAACGCTTTCAAATATTAATTTTTCATTCAGTGTTATATCCCCTACGGTATCGTCAAATGAACGGTTAATTTGTAGGGTATCGTTAAGCTTATCTCCGGCAATAATTATACTATTATTCGGCTTAATAAAAGTTTTTAATTGATCAAAAAATGGACTCTGGATTTTTTACTACAATAATTGATTTATTTGCTGTACTTGTTTCGGGATCAGAAATACTTCCTACACTGATATCTAAAAGATCAGTGTGCTCTAAATTATTTGCCGTTTCCAAAAATTTGCAAATTTTTATCTGTGTTTCCTAGAGTTTTTTGTTTTGTTTGAAGTAGACCTTGGGGAAGTTTTTCAATTTCTCTTGCTAAAATAGGATCTTTTCTTGATTGGCTACGAGTAACAGTACCCTTTTTTACTGGTATCTCGTGATGGAATCGACATCGGTACTTTTCATATTAATTATCTCTCAGAACTAATTTGTTAATATGCTCGATTTTATATATGATTATTGACACTATATTTTATTTCTTAAAATTCTCTAATCAATCAAACCTTACTTTTTCCTAAATTACGAATATTAGTTATCCTGGGGAAAAAGTTATTATTGTAAGCGAAAATTGATTCTTCGGCTTCTGTTTCAGACCCTGTATCCGATGATATATTGGTAATTTCAATACTTAGAGCTATATTTTCACTAGAATTAAAATTTTTGAATGTTTCGGGTTCAGTCTGATGTGCTATTTGGTATTTCAATGATTGGTGGTAAATTTTGCATAGCTTTGTTCTTGAATAATTTAGGTTTAAGGCTTTTAATTGAGAACTTCCTGGTCTAGGTTCGGCTGATGTTACTTTAATTTTTATTTTTCCAAATTCATGAGAAGTATTATTCGAAATGAATTTTTCTGTTTTTTCTAAACATTGTTCGAAAAAATTTGAAAATTCGATATTACTTTTAACTTCTTCAATTTTGATATCTTGTGCAAATGTGACGTCCTGATATAACGTCCTAGTACCTACCTATATTATTATTTCAATTAATTCCCCGTTTTAGATCAGTAAAAAAGATCAGCAGGATTTTTAAACCGAAACTGGGATAGCCAAAAATAATAAAACACAATAAAGGTTGACAATACAATTTAAAAATTAAACACAATAGGACAAACTTGGGTTATAGATTGCAAGAAAATATGGAGATTTGAGGAGACCAATACCTTATAATTGGAGGTAATCGAGAAACATTATGCCAGTTAATGCCCCAATTAAATCTCAATTCCAAATGGGACTGGTCGAGGATTCCTTGTATAATTCTCGTATTCCTCTATGTTGCTGATCCCATTGCTTCCAGATGGATCCACTGATAATCCACACTGATAACCAATTCCACCCTTCACTCATATAATTCGGAGAACACTGATTCACTCCGAGGAAGTATCAAGAAATATTTTTCTTTAACTTGATTCAAAGAATGAGAAATACTATTTACTATACTATATACTATACTATATCTCAATGGAGTCGATTGAAGTTGACCGTGAAGAAGACAGGGCTTGACTGACTGAAGAATAGTGACTGACATCGATTCAGTGTTCGCAGAACGTGGACGTAAACGGCCCTCACCATAGATGCTTCGAGCTCATTGTGTCTTCCTCATTCAACCAACCTATGGCAGTGGAGCGAGGAAGAAGCCATGAGCTGGTAGGGTCCATGGTGGTGCCGTTTACGTCCACGTTCTGCGAACACTGCATCGACTGACTCGACTTGGGGGTGTATTTATACCCATAAGGAATGGCGTTTCTCAAAAAATTGGATCGATATCCGTCAGTCTGTCAGTCTTATTAAAAAAGTTTAATGCCTCCTAGCTTCATAGGGGCTAAAGTCGTCTTTTTTTTATTGACTAAACATTCGTGAGACATTCCTCACATTCCTTAACCCTCTATATCCCCCTGCAATCAATACTTTTGACACTTGTTGTTTACATTACATTCAGACACGTATTTCAAATAAATCTTACATTTGATTTAATACATCAATATTCGATAAATACCTCCCTGCTTAAAATGACGGATAGAACCCAGATAAGAACCGAGTAAAAGTCGGTTCTTATCCGGCGCTAATGGATTTGTACCCGGTTTTTGTCCCCGGTTTGTACCCGGAGATTATCGGGTTCTATCTGGGATCGCATAATATCATCACCGGTTTCTATATGGTTCTTACCTAGGACCTTTGAGATTTTTATCTGGTTTGTATCTGTCTCCTTAAAATACTTATACCCGGTTCTAATCCGGCACTTAATCGCATTCTATCTGGGTTGATATAATATTTTGTCCGGTTTCTATATGGGTCTTATCTGGGCTCTGTAAGAGTTTTATCCTGTTTGTAGTCGGGTCCTCGAAATACGTATACTCGGTTCGTATCCGGCGTTACTGGATTTGTACCCGGTTTTTGTCCCCGGTTTATACCTGGAGCTTAACCGGGATCTATATGGGCTCGCATAATATCTACACTGAGAGAAAAAGTACAGGCAAAATTCGAGTTAAGACTATAGTATTTACCGTTTTTAATAGCAATGGAGGAATATTTGCTTGGAAGGTTAAATTTACTGTTTTCACAGTAAAAAATCTGTTATCAAGCTGGGAAATTTTATTTGAGTAAATTGACAGTACTTTTTTGTTACACGTACACCGAAAAAAATCTCAGTAGGTTTGACTACTTTTTAACTTACTTTTCGTAGCTCGTAAAGGCCCCAGTGTCATTTTTTAAGTTAAGTGATCTGCAGGAACATAGGTAAATCAAATAAGAGCAGTAGTTGAATCGATGAATACTTTTAGTATATTTCAAAACTGTATTTACTATTAAGTAGACACTTAACTTACTATTTTTATATACACACTTACCTACAACACACACCCCCCTCTACACTACAGAAACGCTCGTTTAGACAGTATTAAAAATTATTCTTAACGCTGCGGGTTCGAACCCTCTCACTTATAATTATCGCATTAGTAACCTAACGACTAAGCCTCTCGGCTGCGCACGCTTGGAATACAAGAAAGGAAATAGCGCTTATAACCTGCAACTACTTCAGGGCCGTGTAAAAAGTGTTTGGGCCCCGTTATTGTTACTACCTCGACACAATCAGATATACACACATACACACACGTGCTCGCATATGATTATTATGATTACATTACATAATTGCTTGCTGACTCCCGAGTTTTTTTAACCAACTCACAGCAAAAGTCGCTCGTATAGGAATTGTATTTCTTTAAACACACTAACGGCATATTTTTCTGTTGGGCTTGTATTTTATAACTGACATCAAGAGAAACTTTTAAAACATCGTACTGTGAAAATTACTGAAAAAAATATTGCGGTGCAAACAAGTATATTTTAAGGATAGTCGCAGAAAAAAAATTACGGGACAGTAAAAGTTTTTGGTTTTAATAAATATCCTTGCTATACCTCCGAAAACCGTAAAATAATGTGATAATTTTCTTTCAGTGTACCCGGTTTTCCGGATAAGATCTTATCCGGGACCTTTGAGATTTTTATCCGGTTTGTATCCGGCTCCTTAATAATTTGCAGGTCGACAACTGCCTTATAGAAACCGGATAGGATTCGGGTAGAAACATATTTTTGTATTTTAATTTGCTGGGTCAATATGCCAGATAGGAACCGGGTAGGGTCGGGTAGCAGATACACTTTCACCTTTACAATTTGCAAGTCGACAACTGCCTTATAGAAACCGGATAGCATCCGGGTAGAAATATATTTTTGTATTTTAATTTGCTGGATCCGTATGCCAGATAGGAACCAGGTAGGGCCAGGTAGCAGATGCACTTTCACCGTTAACAATTTGCAAGTCGACAACTGCCTTATAGAAACCGGATAGGATCCGTGTAGCAACACATTTTTGTATTTTAATTTCTATTTACATATGCCAGATAGGAACCAGGTAGGGCAGGTAGCAGATGCACTTTCACCTTAACAATTTGCAAGTCGACAACTGCCTTATAGAAACCGGATAGCATCAGGGTAGAAACATATTTTTGTATTTTAATTTGCTGGATCCATATGCCAGATAGGAACCAGGTAGGGCCAGGTAGCAGATGCACTTTCACCTTAACAATTTGCAAGTCGACAACTGCCTTATAGAAACCGGATAGGATCCGGGTAGAAACATATTTTTGTATTTTAATTTGCTATATCCATATGCCAGATAAGAAACCAGTAGGGCCAGGTAGCAGATGAACTTTCACCTTAACAATTTGCAAGTCGACAACTGCCTTATAGAAACCGGATAGGATCCGGGTAGCAACATATTTTTGTATTTTAATTTCTATTTACATATGCCAGATAGGAACCGGGTAGGGTCGGGTAGCAGATGCACTTTCACCTTAACAATTTGCAAGTCGACAAGTGCCTTATAGAAACCGGATAGGATCCGGGTAGCAACATATTTTTGTATTTTAATTTGCTAGATCCATATGCCAGATAGGAACCAGGTAGGGCCAGGTAGCAGATGCACTTTCACCTTAACAATTTGCAAGTCGACAACTGCCTTATAGAAACCGGATAGGATCCGGGTAGAAACATATTTTTGTATTTTAATTTCTATTTACATATGCCAGATAGGAACCGGGTAGGGTCGGGTAGCAGATGTACTTTTACCTTAACAATTTGCAAGACGACAACTGCCTTATAGAAACCAGATAGGATCCGTGTAGAAACATATTTTCGCATTTTAATTTCTGGATCCATATGCCAGATAGGAACCGGATAAGACCGGGTACAATATTCATACAACTTATTTTCTGTCACCACTTCCCGGGTAAGGACCGGATAGACCCGGATAGATCCCGAAAAATGAAATTAGAGTCCAGATAAAAACCGTAATGAACCGGGTAAAACCCGAATGGGTTTGCATCCGGTTTCTTTCCGGTATCTACTCGATTTCTACCTGCCATTTTAAGCAGGGCTATTACATATTTTTAATGTTTTACATGAAGTATTATATGAAAGAATTAAATATATATTTTAAACAATTCAAAGTTAGTATTAAAACATTTATAATTGTCACAGGACGTGACACAAGTATATTAGATGCAAGTAAGTACAATGATGCTTGAAAAAATTTCATTGGGCATTTCATTAAAGCGCATTCAAATGACTTTAATTATTGATATGGAATTGGATCGCATCCTTCCTCGGTAAGAAGGCTTGCATTGACAAGCATCAATTTTATACATTCAATAATAAAGTAATGCTTATTGAATTTTTTAACGATAACGATCGTTGTCTGGGTGAATATTATGATGTCTGGGCACTTCCACGTAAATGCACTCCAAAATGGAGAAAAATAAAATAATTTTTTTTGAATGTTTTATCGTTTGAAAAGGTTGCAATGCAATCATACTTTACATATCCGAAGGTGGCAACTCTCTTTTTACATTTTCTTAGCTATACTGCACTCTCAAAATTTTCCGAATATAAATGATAGAATAAATGAAAATGAACATGTTGAAATTCCAAAGAGATTAATTTTCGTTTTTACACTGAGAGAAATCGGCTTTGGTTCCCGTGCACATAGCACATAAATTTTTTGTACAGTAGTTGCCTTGACCAAAAAAGTTGAGAGAAGCTACTACTTTTATAGTTATCATGGCACTAATTTGGACTTTATTGTGTATTCGGTTGTTGTGACCAAAGTTGATGATTAGAATCAGCTTTATACGTACCCCAACAGTTAATACACATACATTTTCTCTATATGTACTGCCAAGCTCCTTTGGTTACTACAACCGCAGCGTTCGCTGTTGCGCTAGACAACCCAATGGGCACACGATATTAGAAACGTTTATATAACTTTCATTTTTTACAACGAGATAAGCCTATCGTGACAACTATTAAATCTTGAAATAGTCACACAATTTAACTTGCACTGCACTGGAGATAAGTAGTTACTTCCAAAAAGATATATTTTGTGAAAACTATAATCAGTCAAAAAAAGTTTATGGTGATGAAAACAGTGACAATTTTTTAACTTAATCGACGAAAGTTATCATAAATATCATAATACCGGATTATTTTTCTAGATCTTTTCGGTGGAACTTTATTTTTTGTAATCAAATTGAATTCGTATTTTGATAACTAGGAGAACCATACCTATAACCTCAAAAATAATTTTGGCTGGGTATTTACTGTCCATAGACAATTCATTACAAATTAATCTTAGAAAATGATCATAACCTAGTGATTCTGGTTTTTATGCAGAAAACTTAAAAAAATAAAGATGAATTTTCATAAAATAATGTAGATTCTATAAATAAAGCAATTTGATAATAACTGTACTTGGTCATTTTAACTAAACTCTATGCTTAAACGTAGTTGCAGCGTGCAAGCTCGCACAAAAATTTAGAAACAAGAAAATCGGAAAAAAGTTAGTTCGAAATTAAAAAAAAATTCAATTGTTTATAAAAATGTACTATATTGTTACTACAAAAAAAACAACGAAATTTATGCTATAACTTTTTTGAAAGCGTGTACTCTTTCGCGCATTTCAAGTGCAAGGGTTACATTTTATATTCAAAACTGCTTTTACAGTGAGCTGTTAGAAAAAAAAAATTTTTCCCGAGTGCCAAACTTAAAAAAATTATATCTCGAAATTTTCAAGTATCAAATTGAAAAGAAATACGTGTCTATTATTTTCGAAGAAGGCAAAAAAAAATATTTCGTCGAAAAAAAAATTTTGACTGTAAATCTCCCATGAAATGACCCATATACAAACGGAGGATATGAACCTTCTTTTTTTAAATTGATATCACAAAAATATCTTTAAACCAATGTTATATAAATTCTGTAGCCTATTACCCAATAGCACTTTCGTCAAATGTAGTGTCCGAACCGGTGGAAATTCCCAGCTCATTTTCTAGTATTAAATTTTTCCTTCAGAAAAAACCAGACCTGATTATATGTTGAAATTATGAATTTTTCAAATATTAGAACTGTCATCGTTAATTTATTATTCGATTCACTGAAATAAAAATAGTAGTTTAATAAAGACAAGAAAAATGTTTGATTTCAGATATATAATAAAAGTGTATATAGGGGATTCCACACAATATTTGCCACCAAATTTATTTTCCATAAAAAATTTCTTTTACGGTTTAGTAGTCGAAAATATTCGATAAGTATTTAACTCTCCACTCCCAAATTTTACGAGTATTAATCCGAGTCGAAATTCTGACACTCGCTTCAATCTCTACTATCGAGATTTCACAATCGTTTCGTAATCGTTCTTTACCGCGTTTAACTTATAAACTATTCACCTTCATTTTTTCGAGAGTTTGGAGGACATAATATTCGCTCCACACTCGCCCAACACTCGATTTTTGAAATAGAAAGTGTAGCAAGGGCGAAGCGAAGGCAAGAAATTCGACTCTTAAAAATAACGTTTAGTCTGATTTATTCAATAATAAAAAAAATCATGTCCAGATTTGAGAAAATTCTATTTCTTTATAAATTTTCGATTTTCACCATTAAAAAAATAATTTAATTGCGTTTTAGTATACTTCATTCGGAAGTCGAGAAAAAGGCGCACATTTCATTTTTGGTATACGTTTTTATATCTTTGTTAGATATTGCAGTATGGGCGATTGAAGAAAGGCACTTTTTTACAATCGTGGAATTAAAAAAAAAAAATTCTCGCAAATTTCGATTGCTAAACCGTGAAAAATATGTTTTATGGAAGAAAAAAAATTTGGTGACAAATATTGTGTGGAATCCCCCGTATACCTGAATGAAATACTTGTATATATTTTAGCATTAAAGATTTAAAATGATTTAAAAATATATAGTTATTGACATTTCATTTTTATTTAGAATATCTAAAATGAAAAATTGTATCTCTTTTTTTGTCACTACAGATCCGTCAAATGATGAGACGTATTTTGTCAAATTTTACAAGAATATAACACAGTGCGTTGTTTTCTTTGGAAGATTTACTTCTCATGTTGCAAGCACTTTTACATCTAAATTTCCTTTTAAACTGATGTTTGTTTATCACCAATATTCCTTTATTATCTACGAATTCATAACTCACATGACTTATTTGTTGTAGACTACTGCGTGACATCTTTGATAATATAATTCAACCTGGAGGATAATCTATACTTACATAATTATAGATTGCTTGGGACTGCTATATGCTTTATAATCATAAATTCATCGGTCAGGCCATGCACATCTGTTCATTTCTCGAAGAGACTTAAATTATAGGTTCCAATTAAATGAAATTACCAACTACAGATGATTGTAGACTACGTATATCAATAAAATGAGAATGTATCTATTTCAGTGCTACATTACCCTTTCTTTGAATACACTTTCTCAGAATTATATTATCATGAATGTTCTGCCAAAACAATTTTCATCATTGTTATATTGTGGGCTTTAGGAAGAAGATGCTCTCAAATTTTCTTTGAAAAAAAAACTGTACAGAGCAATAACGATATTATTAATTTTTTATTTCTGTTTAGGAGCAATAATTTCTTTTTTTATCACGTATGAATCTTTTGAAAATATCACTGCAATTTATGATCCATTAATAAATATTGTGTTTACATTCAAGGTAATGAATTTTCTTTTAAAAGAAAACAATGTGCGTGAAATTTTGACTAATTTTGAAAACAACTCATTTAAGTCAAAATCACCCGAGGAGACTGCTATTTTGAACATATACATCAAGAAATCTCAAGACATTTTTGTGTATCTTATGGGAATGCTTCAATTATGCAGTCTTTCAATAGCGTTAAATCCTTTATTGCAAAGGAAAGAAGAAACTCAACTTCCTACTAATTTATATACCCCATACGATACTTCGCAATCTACTTCATTTGTTATCACTTATATTTTTCAATGTCTATTAACATCATTCTCAATTTTCGTAAATATTACTTTGGATACAACTGTTTATGGATTGATGCTTATAACTATCGGGCAATTCGAATTATGCGCCCATAGAATTGAGAACTTTAGTAAAAACAATAAAGCCATTTCTGCAGAAATCATAAAAGAGTGTATTGAACATCATGTTCGGATTTTAAATCTCGTGAAACAGATCGAGTCTTTCTTCATGATTGTGGTTTTACCATTCTTTGTCTCCAGCCTCTTTATTCTTTGCACTATTATAGTTCAAATAAAAAAGGTTATTGAACAAAAAAAGAATATGTACTACTCACTGAATTTAAAAAAGATACTTCTAAACATCTTTTTATTCACTAGGAAGAAAATATATTTGCTGGACAATGGTGGCAAATCTTCACATTAGTGCAATACGTTACTGGTGTACTTTCACAGATATTTCTGTACTGTTGGTATGGGTGTAAAATTGATGAAAAGGTAGATATTGAATTTGAAACCATAATATATAAAAATTAAAAATATCAGGTGTACAAATAAATTTCCGCCGTTTGACAAAAGTTGGCGTCACCAGTAAGTTTTGGTTAAAATTGACAGATGTAAAACATCATGGTCGTAAGGTTGGACATCTGTCAACAATATAACCTTGAAATAATAGTGAATTTTTATCAGTATAATATATTATTTTGTGTGTGAAAATGCCGAGTTTTGAGCCGAATAAGTGTCATTTGCGGAAACTTTTGATTTACTTCTTCAATTTGCAGTGGAGGCGCATCGGTTGCTTGTAGAAGCATATGGTGAGGCTGCCTTAAGCGAGAGAAGTTGTCGTGAGTGGTTTCAAAAGTTTAAGAACGGTGAATTTGACATCGAAGACAAATAACGTAGCGGAAAGCAGAAAGTGTACGAAGACGCGGAATTGGAAGCATTATTGGATCAAGATTCGTGCCAAACGCAAGAAAAACAATACGATCGACAATACATGGAATGAAACAGAAAGTTCCGTTCTTTCACAGTAAATGTCCAATTTTTTATAAGAAACGGCGGAAACTTATTTGTACACCTGATATAATTTTTCCTATTACCGAAATATTGATATGAATACTTTAAATTTAATGCAGAGCAAGTCCGTATCTATGGCAGTTTACAACAGCAACTGGGTGATTTCAAGTTATGCAGAAAGAAGAAGTTTATCATTAATGTTGATGATTGCAGAGAAAGGCTCTTCTATTTCCTTACATAGTTTATGTATTCTGAACCTTCAAACTTTTGCATGGGTAAGTATTTTTACAAATAAATTAAACTATTCATTAAAAGATATTATTCATTGTTTAACAGGTGGTAAAATCTTCATACGCTGCAGTAAACTTATTATAAATCAAGCTACCGCTTCATAAGGGGATTACGACATACTTTATTTCTTACAGAACTTGATCTATACATTTTTTTATAAGTATTGAAAAAACATTGATGATAAAAGTAGGAAAACAATAACTGTATAGATAATAAAAAAATATGTTATTGATATGGAATAGTATATTGAGCAACGAGTGTGGGGTTGGATGCCCAAGCAAAGTGAATCCGCACACCCGCACGAGTGGGCAATCAGTTGCCACGAGTTGCTCATACTATTTTCTTTTAGAAATGTGACTTTGATATATTGATATTAATATATTGTGTTAAAAGGACGCGATGTAGGTGATTCCCGCATGAATGTGGGGCCAGTACAAGACATCGTCTGCACCAAGCTGAGTGCAAGCCTCACATTGATAAGGGAGTCACCTATCGCGCCCTGCAACACATACTATTTTTTGTTATTTTTACATGAGAATGACCCCATTCTATTAGCACCAATTTTAGTATCCAATGTGCCTAACTAGGCGCCAAAAATGATAATTACATAATCTGCAAATGTTATTCGCATTGGTACCAGACCCACAAAAAACAACAAGCCGCCGTAGTTTTTTAACAGATGGCGCTGATTCGGATGACACACAGACGAACGATATTTGGATGTATGCGTATCCTCAAGAGGAAGATTGAGAGAAAGTATGATTCTCACCCTACTTCATATAATAACGATGCGAGAATTATAAATTCCCGTTTTATTTGGCGATGGAATAATGACGGGAATCGAAAATTCTCACATCGTTCCAAATATGCGAGAATCAAGCACATTGCGTACTAAAATTGGTGCTAGAATGGGATTATTCTCATGTGAGGATGACAAAAAATATATTTTTTTACTAGCGGGTCATAAAATAGATTTTATTGTCACGTGCGAAGAAAACAAATCGTATGATTGTTACCCTCACGTTGCTCGGGCATCAAGCTTCACACTCGCAAAATAAATTATTTTTTCCCTAGTTGCAGAAATATACTATTATTCTCTAGTATCTATTATTCTCTAGGGTAACGATTTCCGTGACGTAGAGGGCAACAATGAAAGTCACATCAATAGAATAATAACAAGATTGTAGAAATTTCTATTGAAATATTATCTGTTGTACTACCGGTGGCAACTGCAGGTACTATAATTATATCGATCATATAGAACGTCAGTTCCTAAATTTATAAATGATAATAAATTAAATTTGTTTTCGACTCATGTTAGATTTTCCAAATAAATAGACCAAACTAAGTCAATCACAATCTTACTGTTTACTGAAGAAATTCAAGTTTATTATTTAATAATTCAAATACAACCCTAGCGGACCCGGTTGAGAGAACGGTCAGAGTATTCTCTGACCGTTCTCTGACTGTTCTTTGACCGTTCTCTGACCTCGCATGATTATGGCTAAGGAAGGTAAAAAATACATTTAAGTTATAGCAATTATGATTCTGCGACCAAATTTGACTTCTTCAAAATCTTTTCTACCAAGCCAAATTTTTAATTGGCTCACATGAAAAGTCGTATTCGTTCTACCAGGCACATCTGCGTTTAAATTCTGAAGTCTATAAGTTTCTAATGGCAGAACAGCTATGATCACCATGTTTTGTGCGATATAAGAGTTTCAAATTGTCTAAAAAGACACTTTTTGACAACGTATCCTATTAGATACGCGACTAATGATCCTCCGATAATGTAGGCAGTAGCAAGAATTTTGAACTCAACTAATTAATAGGACCTTTATACCTGGACTGGAGTTTTTTGATTCTCCCGTAGCAATCTTGTCCCCTTTAGCGTAAACAATATCCCCTATTTTGAATTTTACATTATTTAGACGTGTCTTATCATAACGTGATTTACGTCACGCTCAAGCTTTGGCAGATTTAGGTCCCAATCACGACCTTCAGTGTGATTCAAAGTTGCCTGCATGGCTGGAATTATGATCTGATTAGGGCGTTCCACCTGCCCGTTGGCCTGAGGGTGGCGACTCGAAATCATAACGTGTTTCACTCCATGTTTTTGAAAAAATTCTTTAAATTAATTAGCCGTAAAAGACGTTCCCCTATCTGTAATAGATCGTACCGTTGCACCGAATCTCTATGAATTCCTCCACCAGCTTGACAGTTGTACTGGATTTTGCACTTTTACCCATATATAACTGAACAAACTTAGTCAAATTACAAATTGCCGCTAATACGAATTTATTTTCTCGCCCAGACGTGACAAAAGGAGCCAAATCATCTTGGTGCACAGTTTCGAACGGTCGGTTACCTACAGGAATAGGATGTAACAATCCTGGCTGCCTACCTACCATATTTTTCGAGAGAATACATTCTACGCATGATTTGATGTGTCTTTTAACATACGGCCTCATACCAGGAAAATATTAGTATTCTCTCATTCAGTCCATTGTACTGTCGATACGAAAGTGACTACTCAAAATGTGATTTTTAATGACTAGTACCTTCCTCATCGCTCGTGAAACTATAAGGGCTGTTCAATAAGTCCGTGACTTCTCGAAAGATAGTGCTGTTATCGTAAATATGTTACTACTCTAAGAGAATACCATCTAATATCAGTGCGTATACAAAGTTTCAAGTCCGTACGTTGATTCGAAAATTTTTCACAGCCAGTTGAATTTAGTTTTTTATTGTCTGCTCCATCGCATGCCATTGTTCATAAGTGGTTCACTGAATTTCGTTGCGGCCGTATCAGGACAAGTGATGCTGAGCGCCCTGGCCGTTCAAAAAGGCGACTTCTCAAGAAATGATAGATAAAATCCACGATATCATAATCAACGATCGTCGATTGAAAGTGCGTGAGATTAGTGAGACTGTAAACATTTTAGTGGGACAGGTATGGCACATTTTACATGAGGAAGCTGTCTGCAAGATGGGTGCCGAGTTTGCTCACAGCGGATCACAAGTGGGCTCATGTGGTTGCGTCTGAGCAATGTTTGGGCATGTTTCAACGTAATTAAAAGGAATCCATTATTATACGCCAGAAACAAAAAATCATTCGAGAATGTGGACTGGGCCTGGCGAATTTGTACCGAAAAAAGCGAAGACGGTTCCATCAGCCTGTAAGGTCATGGCCACAATTTTTTGGACTCACATGGTATAATATTAATAGATTATCTACAAATGGGAAAAACTATTACAGGAGAGTATTATGCCTCATTATTAGATCGATTTGATGGCATACTGAAGGAAAATATCAAACACCCCAGTACACCATTTTCTGTAACATCCTACCGAGAAACTTGTACTACTAGTATCAAAATTTCATCGTATTCACTGGGGACAATGATGATCTGTCGGTACAAGTTTCACTTCGTTCGACAGGTTACATTTCGTTACCGTTGTGAATTTTAGATAAGTTCCCCTAAAATCTTTCACACTCAAGGAAATATTGCAAAAAAGAAAGTCATTTTTTGAGAAAACTGTCTGTAGGAGACACTTATGCCATTATTATTTTTGTTAAGAATCTTATAAGTTGCAGGATATCTAAAATTCAACCAATTTGACCGGGGCCTGTTTTAATGTAAAATGTGCGGGGTCTTTCGCGAAAACGTGAGGTACTATTATTTATAGGAATCAACCTATGGAATTTTCATAAAAACGTTATATAAAATGCACGACTTGAAGATGAGTGCTACTAACTTCACACTCTTCGTCTAGTGTTCATTTGTTGCATAATATCTAGATTTTTTGTGCATGTTTACAAAAAAGGATTTTTCACATTAAATACTATCAAATTTACCCAGATGGATAATGAAAATTCAAATTTCTAACCTATTTAGTTCTACAACATTTTCTTACCCCAATTCGGTCTAATCGTTCTAGATGAAAAACGAATCCATGCAGTATACCGGAATCTTTTTGTCCGTAAAGTATAGCCCATAATAGTTATTTTCTTCAGTCGAGGTTTATCGCTATTGGGATTTGATGTCGGTTCTAGCCCTGGTCTTGGATATTGACTAAATGCTGCCTTTTTCCATGATATTTCCTAGTAAGAAAATTTTCAACAAAATTGAATTTTGAAGAGTCGAAGTCATCTAAGAAACATTCTAATTGTCCAATCACGAATTTTAATGTCGTCAAATTTGTCGATACGCACTGAGCTCTTGGAAAACTTCCACTTTTGTCTCAATTTAATGAATAAAGAAGAATTCAATTAAAGCTACATAAGTAAAGTTGAAGCACCTAAAATAAATTCCTAATGGTATCGAACAGTAAAATTGACTCACCTTTCCTGCAAATGAAAAAGAGAAAAATTCAAATCAGTTATGTTATTAATTTTAATTTTTCATTTTATAATAGAATAACTGATTTATTTCAAATGAAATAAATTTTGCAAAATTTTTTGGAGGATTACATTGAATACCTTTTATGAGCGGCAGGAAAGAAAGACCTTCACTGCAAGGATTAATTTTCTGACCTTCTGTATCAGAGCAAGTTGGAATTGGATGTTCTGCTAATTCCGCAATCGTTGGAAACAAATCCACTAGTTCGACTATCTCATCTACTTTGTTGTAATGCTGAATTTTCGTCGAGAAAGATGGTTCTGCTGACTTCCATTTGTTTTTTTGCAGCATGACTAAATCAGATTTGAAATCAGAGTTTGCAATAGATGATTTTCTTTCGTAATTTTCTACAGTTTTATAGAAATTGCTGTTTCCATTTTCTACTACTTCAAATATTTGCTCTTTATCCATTTTATATGGAAAACTTTCTTGAGTACTTCTGTGGTTTGAAGTATATCTGAAATCTAAAAACATACTTTTCTCAAGGCACAGGGTGAGAGTAAAAGTCTAAGACAAATCTTGTCTAAAAGACGTCTTTGAAATATAGAACATCATCAGATTGTCATCATTTCTAGAATAAAGTCCACTAGACATCCCTAATTCGTTCCCATATCGTACAATGTCCATATGCCTACATGATTAAAAAATACATGAAGTTGATATTTGCATTTACCTGCATTTTTCTGTGATTTTGAAGCTGTTTCTGTGCTTTTGTTTAAATTTTTATTAAATAGTGCATCTGGGACAGAGAAGAGTAGAGGAACTCGCAAGGCCACGTCAAAATTGCTGTACTTTGCCCACTCTGCGTGCTCTCCCAACGACCAACCTTCACAAATAATAATTATATTCTGAAATAAATGTTAGTTCGTAGCGAGAAAAAACGTCGAGGCCGATTAAGAAACATCGTTAGAACAATAAATATTCTTATATTCTTATCCAAGTTTGAATTGGACCAGGCGTCCCGTATTCGAAGGACATCATTAAGGGGTATATACCTTTTTCTGGCTCAAAAAATCAAAAAAATTTGTATTGCTTATTTTTAATGTACACCCAAGGCAAAGTATCGCTTTTAAAATGTAAGCGATCGCTTATTTTTAAAGCGATATCCCTCTTTTTCAAAGCGACAACTCTTATCTTTAGCGCCGTCGCTTTTCACTTCAAGCGATTTCGCTTAGTCACAAGCGTCATCGCTTTTTACCTCAAGCGATGTCGCTTCAGGCACAAGCCTGGTCGCTTTTCACCCTAAGTGATATCTTATTAGCGAGCGACAACGCTTTTAAAGCGATATTCCTAGTCATAAAAGCGCAGTCGCGTATGAGGAAGATTAGCTTGCAGGTAATTAGCTGCAGGCCTCTTGCGCTTGCCCTTAACATTCAAGTGTGCGGACACTCGCAGCTAGAGCGCAATTGTCTACATCAACACTATAAATCCTTCAAAAACTTTTTGATCTTTAGAAATTTGCATCTGAAATTAAAATTGCTCTAAAAAAAGGAATCGGACATCGTTACTGAATGATTTATACACTTAATTCGATACTGATAGCAATTATTTGTTTATTATACATAAAAATGTGGATTCACACTTAATTTCTTTCATACACATCGCTTTTCGAGAGATCTTATACTCAAGCAATCGCTTCAGCTAGATCTCTTACATAGCGATGGCTTGATTGAGAGATCTTTTACAATTAAGCGATCGCTTGAATAAGAGATCCCTTAAAAGAAGCGAATTCGTCCAAAAGCGATCGCTTTTCAAGAGATCTCTTACACGAGCGGTCGCCTGACTAAGAGATCTACAAAGCGATCGCTTGTGGACGAATTCGCTCCTTTTAAGAGATCTCTTGTCGAGAGATACTTTTCCATGGGCATACTTTTAACAATGTTTCTTCAAAATTTCATCGAGATCCGGGCAATAGAACCTAAGATACGGCCGTTCATAGCGCGCAGTTTCTGGAACTACTTAATGTCCACCTAAAACTATAAACGCGATTATCTCGGAATCGTATTTTTGAAAAAATGCCATCGCGATGAGCACGATATCTCGCTAACCACTACATCGATCAATTTGAAATTTGGAGGGGTTGTTTGTACTTACAATAGCTAGTTTGTGAACAAAGGAATTTTTTTTCAGACAAATCCTTCTATTTTTTTTGGCGGAAATCTTAATTTTTCAACCTTAAAAAATCGACTTTTTTGGAAAAAATATCACTGTAACTGTAAAAAAATTTTTTTTGTAAAATCCTTCGTTCACGAACAAGATAACACTATATACTAAGGTAGTTTTTTTTTTTTTAGCTGAGCCGTTACCGTTATTTCATGCTCACAGTAAGCCATTACAAACAGAAGGAGTTCTGCGGCAAGGAGTGTACCTTCCCTAATTTTCCGAATTTTCACTCGAAATTTTATACAAAAACACAATGAGAGATGTACTTTTTGAAACTTTTTATCGCATTTGAATAAAACTATGGTAACATGATTAAAAAAAATAAATAAAAAACCTGTATTTCCTTAGAGAAAAAGGTATATAACCCCTTAAGACATAGCATGTTATATTTTTAAGGGTATATATATATATATATTGGGTTGTTCCAGAAGTAATTGCCGATTTCACATATAGATGTCTTTGACCATCTTTTTAAATGGCTTCTTTCCATGTCATGATTTTTTCATTCTGGCATTTGTTAGCTGTTACTCTTAGCTTGCTTTACAAAGAAATTGCGCGTAATTTCGTTTACAGTTTTTAGTTTGGCATCAACTTTAAGATGAAATGTAGAAACGAGCTTCGGCATATTTTGCTTTTTTATTTCCGTAAAGGAAAGAACGCAGAACAGGCTGTTAAAAAGTTACGTGATGTGTATGGCGACGAAGCCTTAAAAGACAGGCAGTGTCGAAATTGGTTTGATAAATTCCGTTCTGGAGATTTTTCACTCAGAGATAAGCAACGTTTAGGTCGGCCAAATGAAGTTGATGATGACTAAATCGAAGCCATAATCAAATCGGATCGTCATGTGACTATGCGAGAGATTAACGGAATATTAAAAATACCAGAATCAAAAATCGACCGCCATATACAACGTCTTGGACTCGTTAAAAAACTTGATATTTGGATTCCACATGAATTGAAAAAAAAAATAATTTAACAAAACGAATCAACGTTTGTGATTTGCATCTTAAACGCAATGAATTCGATCCTTTTTTGAAACAAATGATGACTAGTGATGAAAAATGGATTGTTTACAATAACGTCGTTCGAAAACGATCATGGTCCAAGCGTGATGAACCACCACAAATAACATCGAAAGCTGAATTGCATCGAAAAAAGATTATGCTGTCTGTTTGATGGGATTGGAAAGGTATGGTATTTTCTGAGCTTCTTCCAAGGAACCAAACAATTAATTCGGATGCCTATTGTCGTCAGCTGAACAAATTGAACGCAGCAGTCAAAGAAAAACGGCCAGAATCGGTCAATCGTAAAGGTGTAATTTTTCACCATGACAAAGCTACACCACACACATCTTTAGCCACTCGCTAAAAATTATTAAGGCTTGTTTAGGAAGTGATGTTACATCCACCATATAGCCCTGACCTTGCACAATCAGATTATAATTTATTTCGATCTTTGCAGAACTCCTTGAATGGTAAAACTTTTAATGATGGTGAAGCTGTGAAATCGCACTTGGTTCAATTTTTTGCCGATAAAGACCAGAAGTTCTATGAGCGTGGAATCATGAAGTTATCAGAAAGATGGCAAAAGGTCATTGAATAAAATGGGAAATATATTATTGATTGAAGTTCATTTCTTATATTTAAAAAAATATGTTTAATTTGTATGAAAAAATCGGTAATTACTTCTGGGAAAATCTAATATGTATGTATACCATGATCAGAAGTCAATATAATTATAGTATTTTCTCTCAATTTTGAGGAATACAGTTGATTAAGAAGCATCCCAATCAAATCATCCACGTAAGTAACAGCTGCATAGTAAGACTGAATTATTTTCTGTGCGAAGGCAGCTGAAATAAAAACCATAAAACGCAATTTATACATCTGAGATCAAAATTCAGAGATTTATTCACAAAAAACTGCTTACTAGGTATTTTTTCCCAAGGAAACTTTAAATGCAGAGCTTCTACATCTTCTCGTCTTCGAAGATCCGTCCAAGGATTGTAAGCAACATCGCTGACATTTTCAGGCCACAGGTACGGAGTAGGAATGGAAAATTTGCTTACCGGATGAAATTCTTGAAAAAAAGAATGTGCGGTTCTATACATAATGTTAATAAAATTTCTTTTTAATCAAGTAAATCAGTGAACTCCGAAACATTGGACGTCATGAGGCCTTGTATTATCTTGATAATATCTATTGTCTTTAAAATTTCTTTTAAACACTGAACTTTTCAGATCAATAAAAGACTAACACCAGACATTGGGTGCCCTAAAAACGTTTTATGCTTCATCGCCCACTGGGATCTTAATTCTTAAACAAAGTTCGGAAAAAATCTTTTTCTTCGAATAATTTGAATACATAATTACTTAAGTACTTCTCAGGATATTTCAGGGGTATGTGAGGCTTTTGAAAACCAACAGCTAAGAAAAATGGATTTTTATCATCTTCATGAGTCTGTAAGAAAGATTTTGCTTTATTTAGCGTTTCAATGTCAGGAAGCGTCCCATTTGGCATTAAATTCAATTTCACTGGACAGACCTAAAGATAAATATAAATAACGTTTCAATTAGACTTTTATATGAATTTTAATTTTGACTCTTTCGTTGCCAATTTATACATATTTTCTTAAATGTACTCATACCAGATTTTTTGCTGGGATCGCTTCTTCGCTATTTCGACAGACAGATGCTTCCTTATACCGGTCTGTGTATGGATGAAAAGGTTCTTCTGTCCATGAGTAAGGACTATCATCGGTTCCGTTCGAACTTTTACCTAAAGCATATAAATTTAAAATCACTTTTGTTCAACAATGAGGAAGAACAAATAATAAAAATTTAAATACAACGCAATCTGTCACTATACAAAAATTATATTCAAACCTTCCTGACTATATAGATTTGGAAACAAACAATTATGAAGAAACTATATTATTAACGAAAAAAGACTTTCACTTTGCTTTCACCCCCTTTCCCCTTTTTTTATTGAGTTCATTTTGTAGAGTAGCTTTAAATAAAGATCCCTTTTTTTATCGGCGAACTTGTACATCTAGGGGCTGGAAAAAATCTTCAAAGTGTAAATGTCGGTCAGTACATAAGTGAATATCGACAAAACTGCCGATTATACGAAAAATGTTTTAGAAAAAACTGACTCTGATTCAAATGCAATTTTAAATAGTTCTAGAGGAGTCAGTCAAATGATAGAAACCACATAATATGTCTTACTTAATTTATCTTAGTACTGAACTGGAGTATTCAATTTAAACGGCCCTAAGGTATATTGTAGAATATATTAAATCAGGACAGAAATGTTTTTCTTGGAGTCAAATACCTGGGTATCGCTATGCTATGACTATTCCAAAAAAGATCCACGTTTCATCTACAGTTATAAATCGAATGAAAAAATCGTTTCCACTGTAGCAAATGATCGAGCAGAGTCCTCGTAAACAGCGCACAACTCGGCTTTGATTTTCGTAGGCGTATTGCCTTTTAAATACAAGTATTTAATTACGGTGCATTATGAATACGGTGCGATATTCGATGGCTGAAATTTCCAGAATTATCTTCAAAGCATTACTTAACGAAGTTTACTTCTATTAATTTATCTTTAGAGTTTCCGTGCTCGGACTCTCGGAGGCGAATTGGTTCGTATAGTAGTTCGTTTTTATCCACTGCATTTTTAAGTATTCATAGACGTTTGAAAAGATATCACGAGTTATTTTCCTCTTTTTGGTTTATATTCAGATTTATAATAAGACTTTTCCGAGCTTGTTTCTCAGCTTTATGTTGCATTCCTTGGTGGAAGCTTCCACGAAGACCCATAGAATTAAATAAGCCGACCCTAGCGGACCCGTGTGAGAGAACGGTCATAGAATACTCTGACCGTTCTCTGAATATTCTATGACCGTTCTATGACCTCACATTATTACGGCTAAGAACGGTAAAAAAGACATTAAAAGCTTTGCAATTATGATTCTGTCGCGAAATTTGGATTAGAAGGTGAAGCAATAAATACAATTATCTTATTTTTTCAGCGATAAAAACTAGGAATACATCATGTACCTGTCATTGAAGGCAGTGCAGTGTTTCACCATTTGCGGAACGTCTCCATCAATAGTAAACCTTCACGGTGGAGACGTTCCGCCATTTGTGAACCACTGCACTGCCTTCAATGCCAGGTATTTTGTTTTTCTAGATTTTAGCGCTGCAAAATAAGATAATTGTATTTATTGCTCCACCTTCTAATCCAAATTTCGCCATAGAATCATAATTGCAAAGCTTTTAATGTCTTTTTTACCGATCTTAGCCGTAATAATGCGAGGTCATAGAACAGTCAGAGAACGGTCAGAGTATTCTATGACCGTTCTCTCACACGGGTCCGCTGGGGAATCAATTTCAATCCTTTGTTATGCGTAAAATAACTAACACTTGTTTTACAAGATTAGTGCTCGTAGGAGGCGTGTAGAAGACTGTCAAGCAGTGCAGCGCACGGGTTGACGTATTTTAATTAAAGTGGTGGGCGTATCATCTCACAAAATTATCCCTCTTTATTTTGAATTTAGCCCCCTAATTTCATACTTTTCGAGGTTTTGAGTCGACATCGGGGTTCAACAAAGGTTGAACACTTGCATTATAAGTAACTACAAGTGTCGTCGCTTCAACTTTTCTTTTAACGTAAAAAAGGACACATTTTTTGGTATACAATTCAAAATGTAATAAAATACTCCTATTTTGTATGGAGTATATAAAGTGATTGCACCGATTGCTGAATATCCTAAATACTGTGACCATTTCATAGAAGTTTCTTTTCACGTCTTTATGCGTCGATGATTTGCTATGTTGTTTAGTAGATTTTCAGTATCATCTGATCTGATTCTCGCAAGTTAGAATTTTTTATTATGTAGTAGTTTTGGTATTAATTGTATTAGTCTGTTTTCTAACTTATTTAACCTTTTTACTGTCAAGCAACGGCCATACCATCGCCTATGTTAAGTAATGGTTAAGTCTTCTTCTTCTTTAGTTTTAATCTATTCACAAAAAAATATTCTTACATGCAGACTGCAACAGTCACATACAAAATTTCTATTATTTAACCATGGGTAGTAAAATTAATAGCCAGACGAAGCACTATACAGAAAATAGAAGAAACTACTTATAGCTAGCGCCATTTATCCACGCTCAACACCAACAGGGTTTCCGCTCGAACTACATACCTTAATCAAGTTAAAACATGAGATGTCTAATTCTAGGTTTTTCAGCGGTACAATGATATAACCGTTATTTATTGGTATGAAAGTTTCTTGGAGCAGCAAGTAAGGTGAGGAATTACATTTTGTTTTAGAATGTCGTTTGAATAATGTGGTTTCACAAGTTTCGTTGTCTGATAGTTTAATATTAGATTGATTTTGTTTGCTCACCTTGCATTTAAAGATTTGTTTACAACTTGTTACTGTAAATTATTCGGTTGGAACATACGAGTTTCGGAATTCGATTGCATAGTCATGGTTGGGAATGATAAAAAAATAGATGTTATTAATCTGTCGGGGAATTGGAATTATGTGTTGAAGCATACCTTCTTTTTCCAAAACTGGAATTTCTAATATGTATGTAAATAATCCTTTGATAATTGCTACTGATAATTGGCAAATGTCGATTATATGCTGATAGTTGTCATCTCCAGCATCAAAATGACAGTACGGTCTCTGTTTCTTTTCAAGTTCTTTAATTGTTTTTTATAGCATCATCAGTATTAGGATTCGAGGGTGTACTATCCCGAGTTTCCCATCATTAATAGAATCAATTGCAATTTCTGTTGATTGGATGGTTTTATCTATTGATTCGAATCTCTTATCATTAGGTATAAAGTTTATAGAAATAAAGAGTTTCCCAATAGGGGTGATATGATTTTGAATGTCCCTATCGGGCTCATTTGAACTGAAATTTTTGACGTCTGCTGTCAGTTGTCATCAGTAAGGTTTGCCATTTAATCATGAGTAGTTTCACGCTTCCACAACGTTTGGAAATTGTCCAATTATTTTATCAAAATTCGAGAAGTTTTGTCGGTGTTCAAAGAGCATATCGTGCAAAATATGGTCGTCATTCTGCTCCATCCGCGCTCTCAATTCGTCGAATAATCAATAAGTTGGAGAGTGAATTTACTCTATTGGATACTAAGCCTAAAAATCGTATGCGTACCGCACGTTCTACACAGAATATAGCCGCCGTACAGGCCAGTATCGAGGAAAACCGTGAATTGTCCGTGCCACGCCGATCTCAGGAATTGGGCTTGTCCAGGATGACTACCTGGCGTATTTTGCGATTGGATCTTGGCCTGCATCCCTATAAGATGATTCTGGCCCAAGAACTGAAGCCTAATGACCATCGTTTGCGTCGGGAGTTCGCGGATTGGGCTCTGGAATCAATTGAAAATGATCCCAATTTTCATCAAAAAATCATCTTTTCTGATGAGGCGCATTTTTGGCTCAAGTCTCGGGGGACATTTGGCCGATATATTGTTTAAATCATAAATGGCATGGAATATCCAATATAATAAAAAAGATTTCGATCAATTCCGAATGAATATTCAGTGTTTTTTTTTCAATTTCAAAACATATCACCCTTATTGGGAAACCCTTTAATTAGTCGCCAAGTTTCGTGATCTCGGTGTATTTTATCTTCTTTTGCGATGAATACATTGTCTTTTCGTTCTTCCAGTGTATAGTTTCCTTTAGATACGATGATCATCGTCAGAATCGTCAGGATTTTGGGTGTTGGAAAATTTTCTAATGTGGATGGTATTTTTGTACAGGGTGCGCCATCTAGACCTTCGGTATTTCAACATTGAATAACTCTGTTGTTTTTCAGCCGATTTTGACAAATGAGCACGATTCTGAAACGTCATTCAGTACCATTTTAACCATGAGTCAATACACACCGAAATAATGCGCTGAAATCGTAGCGTTTTACATTGAAAACAATCGTTCTTACAGCGCAAGTTCCCGGGACACGTTGTGTCGAAAATTGGCGATTTGGAGTGGCCTCCTCGTTCTCCGGATTTAACTGTACCTGACTTTTTTCTTTGGGGTTATTTAAAAAGCAAAGTTTATGCCAGCAAGCCAAAGACAATTGACGAACTTAAATGTAACATACGAGCCGAAATAGCTGCTATAACGCCCGAAATCCTGGCCAATGTTATGCAGAATGCGCGAAAAAGAGCTGCTTTTTGTGTATCGAATGGAGGTGGTCATTTAATCGACGTTGTGTTCTAAAACTAATTTGAAATAAATGGTAAAGTATATCCTAAACAAAACCTTCCTCATTTGCCAAAATCGGCTGAAGTGTCATAGTTATTCAATGTTGAAATACCGAAGGTCTAAATGGCGCACCCTGTATCTCTTCCGAAAGTCAGTTCAAATGGTAAGAATATTAATATAACTACTACTACTACTCTTTTTATAATTATTTTCGGAATCGACTACAATTACATTATTCCAATCAAATTTATGGTTGAAATTTATTTAATGTTGACTTACAACGGACTCATTTTTTTGTTGTTATTAATATGTCCTTTATTGCGTGTTTTTAAAGATCTGTTTCTTTCACCATTGTAACACGCTTCGCAGTTTTCACAAGACAATTTATAAACGACGTTGGTTCTAACCATTTTATTGGTAATATCCTTACCCAATTTGATGACAGAGCTTAGATTTTTATTGAAAATTGGAATCGTGGAAATATTGTAGATTTTTAAAGTTGAAAACAATTTTTTGAAAATTCTTTAAAGTAAGGGTAAGCAAATAACTGTTTGGGAGTTATGTTAACAATTATTTTTCTTTATACTAATATCATCAGTATGACTGGAATTATGAGATAAATGTCTTATTCTTCATAAATATAAACTGTTTTTTATATAAACTACCCTAGACTCAGCTACAAAGAATATAATATATAAATTGGTGTTGATTTGAGATTTTAGATGCTGGTTCAGAACCTGCTTTAAAAAAGCGTTAGAATCCGATAAAACCCTGTTAGAACATGGGTTTCTCCCTGGGTGTAAACGGAGTTGTACACGGTTTTTGCAAATGTGTCCTGCCCCGGGTTTTATTCGGTCCTAAGAAGGGTTCTAAAGGATTCTAAATGGAAACAAAAATTATGCGACTATCGGGTTCTACACGAGTTGGAACCAGGTTGTACCCGATCCTAAAAAGAGTTCTAAATGGTTCAAAAAATTGTGCGTCAATCAAGTTCTATATGGGTGTCAAGCAGGTTCTAAGAAGAATTTTAAAGGGTTTTATCTGGGTTCTATACGCAACCAAACATTGTTACGCCAAGCCCTTTTAGACACGCAGAGCGCTCTCGACCAAATTTGTCAATCTATACCCCGGCTATGACCTGTTCAGGCCCTGTTAGACGCCCACACTTTCGATTCAAGAGATCCCTGACAGAACAGCGGTAGACCCGTCTAAATACTCAGAGTGCAATTTGACCAAATTTGTCAATCTATTCTCGAAATCTTTTTTTTCCACTCCAAACTTTTAAGGTTTGCCAGGAATTATTCAACAACATTTTTTTAATCAAGCCATGCTCTTTTCTCAGTTGAAGTTATTTTAGTAACGAAAACGTCATTTTTGACATCTATTGAATTTGAGATTCATCAAATATCCCATCTTTCAATGTAGCATTGGAAATTTGCGGAAACTGAGACATTATATAGTGAAAAAATTGACCCTTTTCATCTAGTACTACCACAAATTGTTTCATGAGACCCAACTTAACATGGAGATGTGGAATGAGAGGTGCCAGCGTCTACTGTAATGTCTGCAGTTTTTTTGATTTGTCGTTACAGTGTCTGAAAGCAACCAACCTCCGAATTTTTTGCCAAGATGGAAAACAGTGAATTTCGTGTGTTGATTGAGCACTACTTTTTGCGTGGAAAAACCTTATCAGAAACCAAGGATAAGTACGATAAATATTATTTGGACTCTGTTCCGTCGTATGGAATGGTTCAGAAGTGGTTTACCAAACTTCGTTGTGGTCGTTCAAGCACAGAAATCATACCAAGTCCAGGTCGTCCAAATGAGATCACTACGCCTGAAATGATCAGTAACATCCATGATATTATTTTGAATGACCCAAAAGTGAAAGTGCGTAAGATAGCTGAGATCGTATCCATCTCAACTGAGCGTGTGGTCAATATTTTGCATACACATTTTTGCATGAGGAATCTCTGTGCAGGATGCGTGCCGTGATTGCTCACAATCGAACAAAAACGAATTCGTGTCACCACTACGCAGCAAAATTTGGCTTATTTTAACCGCAATCCGAAAGAGTTTTTACATCGATTTGTGACTATGGATGAAACATGGATCCACCACTATACTCCGGAATCACGTGTAGTATCAAAACAGTGGATTAGACCTGGTAAAAATGCCCCAAGCGTCCAAAATGCAACAATCAGCTGAAAAACTTAAGGCTAGTATTTTTTGGGATGTAGATGGAGTAATCTTCATCGACTACCTTGAGAAAGCAAAGACGGTTACTGGAACATACTATGCTGCATTGTTGGATCGATTGGTTAACAAAATCAGGAAGAAACGGCTACATTTGAGGAAGAAATAAATCCTTTTACATAATAACAATGCACAATCTCACACATCGAACATCGCACAGGCAAAAAGCCATGAATTGGGTTTCGAATCGCTTCCGCATCCACCGTATTCTTCAGACCTGGCCCCCAGTGACTATTATCTGTTCCCAAACCTCAAGAAATGGCTATGTGGTAGGCGTTTTGAGTTGAACAAACAAGTTGAATGGGAAATAAAAGGGTATTTTGGAGGGTTTGACAAATCATATCATTTGGAAGGTATAGAATAGTTGAAAGATCGTTGGACTTGTTGTGTCGAACTAAGCAGAGAGTACATTGAGAAATAAAACCGATTTTTGCAAAAAAATTAATTTTTGTTCATTTCATCGCGTCAATATCAAATACCCCAGTACATGCTCTAGCGGACACGGTTGAGAGAACGGTCAGAGAATACTTTGAATCTGACCTCGCATTATTATGGCTAAGAACGGTAAAAAAAACATTTAAAGCATTTCAATTATGATTCTGTGGTGAAATTTGGAATAGAAGGTGTAGGAATAAATACAATAATTTTATTTTTCAGCGATAAAAACTAGAAAAACATCAAATACTTGTCATTGAAGGCAGTGCAGTGGTTCACAATTGGCGGAACGTCTTTACCGTCAAGGTGGACTATTGGTTGGAGTAAGACACAACTACTTTTATCTCACTTCTGAAAATGGTGCACCACTGCACTGCCTTCAATGACAGATACATGATGTTTTCCTAGTTTTTATCGCTGAAAAATAAAATTATTGTATTTATTCCTACACCTTCTACTCCAAATTCCGCCACAGAATCATAATTGAAATGCTTTAAATGTTTTTTTTACCGTTCTTAGCCATAATAATGCGAGGTCAGAGAACGGTTAGAGTATTCTCTGACCGTTCTCTCAACCGAGTCCGCTAGTGATGTATAATTAAAAAAGTTATGTAGCTAATTATACTAACATTTTAATATAACTAACATTCGAGTGCTCAATAAGATGGTTCTCTAAAAGATATTGAATGACAAGCAGTCGTTGAATTTACAAAACTATAGCAATTATTAAATTCCATACCTGGATGAAATACTTTTCCAACTGACATTGTTGTGTAACCATTATTCTTCAAATGTTGGGGTAAAGTTGTGAAATTTCCAACTCTTTCTCGCCAATAGTTGTAGAAGTCGTACAATTGAAGAGTGTCAGGCCTCCGACTGGTAAGAAACGAATTACGACTCGGCACACACAAAGATTGCTAGATAAAACAATACCAACATACAATTTCAGTTATTTTTTGTTCGATATTCAAACAACGCTTTTTAAAAATTTTACAAACATTTAAATGATTTCCATTGTTACGTCCGGATACTTGAGGTCTAAACCCCAGAATTTTTATTTATGATGGAATTTCTAACAATACCAATGTTATGACCTTAACGTTGATAATTTGGTAAATCGATGGACAATTCACATCTGCTAAACATCACTTCCGGTATAATATACGACAGGTAGAGGTTAAACAATGATTGCGTAGTTAGCTCAATTAGGGCCTGGTACCACATTCAATGTAAAACACTATAATTGACAAAATATGGAAAATTTGAATATGTGGTGAACTGTATTATATGCTTGGCACCACACTAATATGAAATACGAGAAGTTGGTAAAATCTTAGAAATCATAAATTGTGCTAAGCTCTATTAAAAGACCTGACATCACATTAGTATAAAATACAAAAATTTGGTAAAATCATAGTAATCATAAATCGTGCTGAGCTCTATTAAAAGGCTTGATACCACATTATTATAAAATACAAAAATTCGCTACGCTTACGCGTATCCAATTGAGATGTTTTAACTTGCAAAATGATGCTTACATTATCAATCAATGCACCAGTAATTTTTATTGAAATCTGAACTGTTATGGCAGGATTTGTAAATAAACTCGGTTTCCCATAAGGTTACGTGTTAATCGTCTCAAAATGCAATTACTAATTACTCCCCTCCAGTGTACCCTAGGTCCTCAAAAATTTGACTGAGTCATTTCTGGCATAATGTTTACCAGTGATTTCATTTTTAACAATATCTGAACTCTATTTCCATTTACGACAGCACTACCTTAAAATCCACTACTACTACACAAGATCGATAAACTCAAAATGGCTGGGACTAGTCGTGACATATCAAGTGTAATGACTAACGCCTCAAACAACTATAATACTAGATTACATTCGAGTGTACGCATAAAAACTCGTATACGCACCAAAGTCACATACAGTCTGTTCAACAAGAGCGAGTCCTCGATTTTTCGAAAACTTTTAGATTTTAAAACGTTTTTTTTTTTAAATAAAAGCACTCTCGAAGGACTACGGCGCTACTACCTAATAGATGGTCCAGTCCCCATCGTTGTCCAGAATGGCCTGGCACCTTTTCGGCATGCTTTCCACTAATTTTTCAGCGTAGTCCGTTGGTAATTCTTGCCATATCTTCCTGATTTTTTGCGAGAGCTGTTTCAGGGTGAACACACGTTTTCCCGCAAGCTTCCTCTTTAAAACACTCCAGACATTTTCGATTGAATTCGCATCGGGGGACTGTGATGGCCAGTCCAAAGTTGTGATGCCATTTTCTGTTTTCCAGGCGGTGCAGAGACGGCTTCGTTGTTTCGGGTCGTTATCTTCTTGTAAGATCCAATCAGCCGTATCGGCTCCAAACGTCTTTGTAGCAGACCTTAGAAGACCACGTTCATATATTTGGAGCATTTTCTGAGCATTCAAGTTCTCGGTGAAGAGCTCTAAATACCCAAAACCGCGCCGTGAGAAGCATCCCCAAACATTTGCCTCTTTTAGGCAGATCGTCGACTGTTTTATTGGCTTTATAACGCTCAACCCACTTCTTCACGAACGATTTCGACTTTTTGATGTATTTAGCAGCGGCTGTATAGGACATAAGTGGTCCCTTTGGATGGGTACACAAGAAGACCGCTTCAAAACGTTTCGCGTACACAGAACTCATTATGACTCACGTCTGCTCTCTCGGACGATTCGAACGCTACTGAATCGCCTTGGTAATTGCGCCATAGTCCTTTGAATGTACTTTCATTAAAAAAAAAAAAAAAAGTTCAAAAATCTCTATTAGTTTTCAAAAATCAAGAACTCGCTCTTGTTGAACAGACTAAAATAGAATACGTGTCAATGCACACAATTCGGGAAATTAAGAGACTCGCGACAATGCTCGCAGGACTGATCGCGCCTCGGCTTTGATCTCCTGCGAGCATTGTCGCTCGTCACGCAATAACCCTCATTGTGCGCCTAGGCACGTAATATACTATTACTTACTTGTAATATTTATTAAAATTGGAGTTGGTACAGAAAATTGAAGGTCGAATGCCACACAATTCACAGTACTTAGTTTGTAGATACTAGATGAAAAACATTTCTATTCAGAATATAAAAAGGTAAGATTTGTATATATTGAAATTATGGAAAGTCTATCTGGAATCTTAAATGATTCTTACTTTAAATATATTTATCGAGTTTTAGGTGTACATTTTGATTGAATGCAATTTTTATATGCACGTTTGACATATATATACAGGGTGTCTAAAAAGTCCCGGGACGGTTGGATATTTCCTCAGGTAAAATATTTTCAAAAAAGTGAAGGTCATTCCTGAAGTAAATTTCAACGAGGAATTCAATGGTGACCTTCATTTTGACCTTGAAGTTGACTTTGAAGTTGACCTTCATGGCTTTTTCAAGGTCAACTTTGTTTTTTTAAATGGAAACCCCCATTTTTTTACATCTGCTAACGATAGAGCGGAAAATTCTACGTTCAGATACGTACTCAAGTCATAGGTCAATTGTAACGTTCAAGGTCAATTAGAGGTTATTTGACATAAACAAAGTTTTAAAAGAGGTAAGTGCAATTCCTGAAGTATTTTTCAACGGGGAATCCAATGGTGACCTTCATTTTGACCTTGAAGTTGACCTTCGTGGCTTTTTGAAGGTCACATTTGTTTTTTTAAATGGAAACCCCCTGTTTTCACATCTGCAATCGATAGAGCGAACAATACTACATTCAAGTACGTACCCAAGTGATAGGTCAATTGTAACGTTCCAGGTCAATTAGAGGTTATTTGAAATAAACAGACTTTTCCAAGAGGTCAGTGTAATTCCTGAAGTAAATTTCAACGAGAAATTCATTTGTGAGCTCTGTATTGATATTGGTTACAGCGTTTTGAATATTGTAAAATCATATGTATAGGAAATTTTTCATTAAAAGTTCCAGGAGTTCTGATGAGAGTTCTGTTCCTCCCCAAAGAGTTATATCGACAAATCCTATACCGTTTTTTGATACCTTAGTCAATACCTAAGGCGATACCATAAGTCCTATACCGTTTTTCTATCTTCATACGAATATTACGAATCGAAACCAAATTTACGTATTACAAGTATATACTTACTATCTTTCGCTAAAAGATTATTATGGCGTAAGCTAAACTTTCGGAACGAGAGAGGGTATCTGTATTAATGATGCGTGGTTGGGGAGAACGAGTTCGATCTTATGATCAAGTTCGTTTGCTTCTTAATCGCACTTTTCGTAATGGAGAAGGGTTAAATCCTGTCTCAAAATTAACAATTGAAAGAACTGTAAGGCGCTTTATGAATCATGGATCTATCAAGGACCTTCAGAGAACTGGTCGGCCAAAATCTGCAGGAACTGAGGAGATGCAGATGGACATAGCCCAAACATTTGTTGAAAACCTACACCTTAGTTTACGTCGAGCTAGTGATGAGCGTGACGTTGCTCCTGAGACAGTGTGAAATATTTTAGAAAGCATTTAATTTCCATCCTTACAAAGTTCATCTCGTACAAGAGCTCAATGAAGACGATCCTGATCGTCGGGTTGAATTTTGTGAAATTATGGTGGACAGAATTGATAGAGATCCTCTTTTCTTGTACAATACAGTATTTTCAGATGAAGCTACTTTGACTTTAAAAGGTGAAGTTAACAGGCAAAATTGTAGATATTGGTTGTTCCTAGGTAATGCTAAACGTAAACGTAAACTGCTTGGGAAAAACCTTGAAAAAACCTTGAAGATCATCACCAAGATCAATACAGAGCTCACCAATGAATTTCTCGTTGAAATTTACTTCAGGAATTCACTGGCCTCTTGGAAAACTTTGTTAATTTCAAATAACCTCTAATTGACCTTGAACGTTACAATTGACCTATGACATGGGTACGTACTTGAACGTAGTATTTTTCCCTCTATCGATTGCAGATGTGAAAAAAGGGGGTTTCCATTTAAAAAAACAAATGTGACCTTCAAAAAGCCATGAAGGTCAACTTCAAGGTCAAAGTGAAGGTCACCATTGGATTCCCCGTTGAAAAATACTTCAGGAATTGCACTTACCTCTTTTAAAACTTTGTTTATGTCAAATAACCTCTAATTGACCTTGAACGTTACAATTGACCTATGACTTGGGTACGTATCTAACGTAGAATTTTCCGCTCTATCGATTGCAGATGTAAAAAAGGGGGTTTCCATTCAAAAAACAAAGTTGACCTTGAAAAAGCCATGAAGGTCAACTTCAAGGTCAAAATGAAGGTCACCATTGAATTCCTCGTTGAAATTTGCTTCAGGAGTGACCTTCACTTTTTTGAAAAATATTTTACCTGAGGAAATATCCAACCGTCCCGGGACTTTTTAGACACCCTGTATATATATACATATAGTATTACAATATATATGTCTATATAATAAAATGTATATATTTATATATATTATAATACTTGTTTGTTTAAACTATTTTATTCGCATATTTATCTATTGTTACATATATATTTCTTCATGAGAATAGAAAAAAAAGAAGAGAAAAGATATAATATGTGCTAACTGTTTGAAATGTCTATTTGCACTCTCATACGTTTTTCATGTTAGTCATAATATAATTTTATGGATTGGTATATAATTACATGTTTCCTTATTATTTCAATTATAAAAATGTTTAAAAGAAATCGAATCTCGATCTTGTACGGTGTGAAGTTATCATGCCTTGCGGTCATTTAATTGAAGCACTTGTGATAGATTTTTAAGGAAAGAAATGAAAATATAATAAAATGTTATTGGAATAGTTTGAAGGTGGGTAGAGTCAACCAGCATATGCACCGAATATCACACCTTGGACCAGCAGTTGCACTCTTATCTCAAGTACTTATTCTGTTTGTTAGGGGACAAGGTCCAGTTTTGGTTTGTCTGACAGACCCTCTTTTTTATATCTATCGGGTAGTATAATTTCTATTGATCTAAGCCTATCTATTATTACAAGCTAATCGTTTGACTATATTAAATATTCACTCGAACGTAACACTATCCCAGTTAATGGCATTCGTACCTGGTTCTTACGAAGATCGTATTCTAGATACACTGAGAGAAATCGGCTTTGGTTCCTGTGCACATAGCACATAAATTTTTTGTACAGTAGTTGCCTTGACCAAAAAAGTTGAGAGAAGCTACTACTTTTATAGTTATCATGACAGTAATTTGGACTTTTTTGTGTATTCGGTTGTTGTGACCAAAGTTGATGATTAGAATGAGCTTTATACGTACCCCAACGGTTAGTACACGTACATTTTCTTTATGTGTACTGCCAAGCTCCTTTGGTTACTACAACCGCAGCGTTCGCTGTTGCGCTAGACAAATCAAGTATAACTTTCATTGAAAGATATGCAGCCTAAGTTGAATCCTGCCAATTCTCGTTCTCGATTCCTGGACTATATTTCACCGTGCCAAGCATTATCAGGTAAATAATTCTATTATAAATATAGTTTGACAATTCTTTCTAAATGATAAACGATTTTGTTCGGGGACAATGCAATGCGTTCCAATTTTGCTGTCTCGTCGTATTTTGTCAAAACTATAGTCAGTCAAAAAAAGTTTATGATGATGAAAAAAGTGACAATTTTTTAACTTAATCGACGAAAGTTATCATAAATATCATTATACCGGATTATTTTTCTTAGATATTTTCGGTGAAACTTTATTTTTTCTCATCAAATTGAATTTGTATTTTGATAACTAAGAGAACCATACCTATAACCTTAAAAATAATTTTGGCTGGGTATTTACTGTCCGTAGACTTAGTCATTTTAACTAAACTCTATGCGCGGCTTTACGATGGACTTTGGTTCCTATAACCGCAGCGCTATGGTATTTCAAGTACCAGAATCGTGGTCTCAGTAACGTTCCTTGCAGTTGAAGTAAACACTTTTCCAATGTATGACAGCCACTACCATGATTGTCATGAGAACTTTAACATTTTTGTAAAGACGATTTTAACAAAAAAACTTTGGTCAGTGAAACCTAAAATTTCTCTCTGTGTACATTTAAAAGCTTTCTAGAACATCTGACGGTAAAATGTGTTCTTAGAAAGAATAAAGTACATAAAATCCTGCTCGAAGCAAGAAAAAAATTATTATCCTGATTCAATAGGTTTCAAGATAAGGTCTTTTCCAAAAACCTCCAGTTTTTCCTATTTTGTGCCAAAACCACTACTCTTTGAAAATAGCTCTGTACTGTGGAAAATATCAATTTTATCAAGAAATTTCAAAAGAAGAACAATCCCCTTGGTTTGATAGGTCATCATTTAAAATCTCCTGAACATAATCATTTTCGACCTATTTTCAGGGGCAATGGACGTAGTCGCAGATTTTTCAAAATAAGTCGTTCCGGGATGATCCTACCCCTAGCGGACCCGGTTGAGAGAACGGTCAGTCTCTGACCGTTCTCTGACCTTGCATTATTATGGGTAAGAACGCTAAAAAAACATTTTAACCATTTCAATTATGATTCTGTGGCGGAATTTGGAGTAGAAGGTGTAGGAATAAATACAATAATTTTGTTTTTCAGCGATAAAAACTAGGAAAACATCATGTAGCTGTCATTGAAGGCAGTGCTGACGTTCACCATTTGCAGAAGTGAGATAAAAAGTAGTTGTGTCTTACTCCAACGAATAGTTAACCTTGACGGTGGAGACGTTCCGACAATTGTGAACCTCTGCACTGCCTTCACTGACAGGTATGCGATGTTTTTCTAGCTTTTATCGCTGAAAAATAAAATTATTGTATTTATGCCTACACCTTCTATTCCAAATTTCGCCACAGAATCATAATTGAAATGATTTAAATGTTTTTTTACCTCTCAACCGGGTCCGCTAGGGACGTTAAAGATGCCAGAGGATTAAGTAAAGTATGTGATATGTTGTAAGAAGTAAAAAAAATTTAATCCTATAGTTCTAATATTTTCGGATTTGTGATGTTTCAAAAATCGAGCTTTTTTCCATATGATTTATATACTTTTTCACTATTCCTCAAGGATAAAAATCCATCTTTATTTCCATTTTTTAAATGTATTATCAAAAAAACCCATGTATTTGACGTAGGTTTCTACGCCCTTGAAGAAAAAATAATTGGACCCGATTGAGACTGATTGATCCGATTGACCACATTTCAAAAACATTATTTAAACCGATTTATTAATCGGATTCAATATGGTCTCGCTGGATTGAATCCGATTAATAAATCGATTTCAATGATGTTTTTGAAATGGGGTCAATCTGATCAATCGGTCCCAATCGGGTCCAATTATTTTTTTCTACAAGGGCCTCCAATATTTGAAACACGTCCAAAACATGTCACTAACTTATAATTTCTATAAAAAAAAAATATGATTGGACCCATTCGCCGTAAAAGTGTAGTAATCGTCTAATTTTATATTTTTATGAAAATTTTACGTGCGCCGCACTCAGGAAATCCGTTTACTCTCATTCACTTGTGACAAAAACAGTATTTATTTCCAGATGCTTAATTTCGTTTTTATGTCTTTTCTCCGTGATGATTATGGCGATGCATAATACGTTTTTCGACATGTAGAATCCCATCTCCATCCATGCTGTATATCACCAGGTAGGATGCCGTTCCATAGATGCGTAATGTATTGTGTCATAAGAAAAGTAAAGAGACAAAAGTGTACTTGAATTTACTTCACTCTCGTTATGACGCAACGGATTACGCATGAAAAGTAGACATAAGACGACCAAAGGAATGTAATAAAAAATAGACCCATTCCCAGTTCCGAATATCTTCCCAAGCGTGGCACGAGTGTTCGATGTGCCCACTCAGCCAAATGTTTCAAACTTGAAACTTTTGATTATTTATGTTTTTAAGTATACAGAGCAAAGACTGAGGTTCATAAAATTATATTGCTAATTTTAATTACATTTTTTTTATAAGAGCAAGTAATTTTTAAATTCATTAGGATTTAATTTTATTGGGAAAATCACATTTTATTTATATTTTTTTAAGCTTTCAAACCGTAAAAAGCAAATACTGAGTATGAGAAATTTGTATGACAATGCTGGATGGTGAGATTTAATTTTGCAAGAAGAGAATCAAATTATTGATTGGTAAGATTTCAATACTCATCACAATCAAATTCATAAATATCCACTTTGAAGAAGAACAAAGTTCAGATAGTTTTTTAAAAATAATGTTAAGGAATTAATTGAATAATTATTCTGTAATTTTATCCGATTATATTTTGCAATCATTCATGATTTTGATTTCAATGACAAAATTTGGTGGGATCAGCTCGATGTGGTGTATTGTGAGCTGTCGAAACCGAGTGAAACCATCACAGGAGATCGATATCAAACGCAATTGATGCGTTTGAGTCGAGCATTGTAGGAAAAACGGCTACAATACCAAGAGAGACACGACAAAGTCATCCTCTATCATGACAATGCTCGGCCACATGTTGCAAGACCGGTTAAGACATACTCGGAAACGCTGAAATGGGAACCCAATAAATAATTTTGTTCTCAATATTTTAAACTTACAAAAATCTTAAAAATTTTAGTTACGAAGTTATATACGAGGTCTGTCCGGAAAGTATCGGGCCTACCTTTATATCTCCGTGCCATAGTGTTCGAGCGACCTCTGCGGGGCATGAATGTCAACAGTAAAGCTTCACGAATCTATCGGTTGCTTGCTGACATATGCCGGACGTTTAGTTCATGCGCAGCGTGTCTTTGTTTACAAAGCTATTTTTGAGTTCGGCGGATTTTGTGATTGTTAAAAATGACTGAAAAACAAGATCAACGAATTTGCATGAAATTTTGTTTTCAACTCGGAAAAACGAGTTCGAAAATTATTCAGATGATGCAGAAAGCCTTTGGGAATGAGCGTATGAGCAAAACACGAATAAAAGAGTGGCATAATCGTTTCAAAGCAGGCCGTCCTTCTGTTGATAGTGATTCTCGTTCTGGCCGACTTTGGACGAAAAAAACACTGGATAATATTGAGCGGGTGCGACTTGCGATTGATGGTGATCATCGATTAACTGTTCGTGAACCAGAAAATGATCTCGGAATACCGAAAAATACTGTTTGGGAAATTTTGAACAAGATTCTAGGAATGACTCGCGTGTGTGCGGTGACTGACTTCTTCACCACGATAACGCGCCATCGCATTCATCGAATCTTGTGCAGCAGTTTCTGAGTAAACACAGTATCGCATGGCTTCGACAACCTCCGTGCAGTCCCGACATAGTCCCCTATGACTTTTGGCTGTTTCCAAAACTCAAAAAACCACTCAAAGGACAGTGATTCGATGACAAAATGACGGTTGAAAATAATGCGACGAGCGTACTCAAGGCCATCCCTAAAAGTGAGTTCCAGGACTGTTTCGAGAAGTGGAAAAATCGCTGGAACCGTGTTATTCAATCAAGTGGGGATTACTTTGAAGGATGCCACCCGGACGATGATGAAGAATAACGCCAGCGCGAAGATATAAAGGTAGGCCCGATACTTTCTGGACAGACCTCGTAGGTATCAATTGCAGTTATCATTTTAGTACTGAATTTTGTTTCTTGTTTCTGTATTCTATTTCGGATTTACTCCAAATACATAAATATTCGAAAAAATTTAAATAATGAATAATAAATTATTATTTACTGGGGTAATTATTGTGTTGTAACTAGGCTCGTTTTTCATGGAGAAATTTTCTATAACTAAGGTTAACTTGATTTCAAGCGACAATCAAATTAATTGATATTTGAATGTCTCAAGTTGAGAGAAGATTTCAGAATTCATACAGTGTTTCTATATAATTAAAACTAATAGAGATAATTTCTTATCTCTGAAATGCTATTCATAATTTAACTTGAATTCTCCATCAAAAGAATGGAAAAAAATGCTGATGTAATTGAAACAAACATTATTAGAATAATTTATTTTCTGGGAAAATTATTTCGTTTTATAAATCAAATTTAAGGTAACAATCTTCGCGGGGAACAAGGCCTGCGGCGCATCTAGGTTTATGATATCTGTGGTCAAATGTATACCTACATTCAGTGTTGGGTAACGACACGTCCAAAACCCATGTTTTTACGTAGTTTTCTACAAACAATACGTAACATACATCGAATACGTGTCGCAAGCTTTCTTTTGTGTGAATAAGGCACCTAATTGGCTATTTCTAACATATTCAAATAATTTTAAATTTCAGTTGTCAAAACTGATAGGACTTGACACTCATAAAAAAGTTTATATCAGTTGAAAAATGTGCTTATTTTTAAGATATAAACAGAGCTTGAGTATTCGATACTCAATATATTAAGATAGTCTTATTATATGAAAGATGCACTACAACTGATACGTTACACGGAGAGAACTGTTAGAGTACACGGAAAAAATTTGTCGCTTAAAATTTAACAGACTATTCGAAGAGTCGTGGACAAAAAGTAAAATCGGAGAAACTCTTGTAAGGTTTCAATGACTTTTAGGAAATAGTAGAAAAAAGTCGAATAACTTTTAAAAAACAAAGTCGAAGAAAAAAAGTATCGTATTTAATATTATAAAAGTATTTTAAACACTAACTGATCTTTTCTAAGAAGTAATGAAAAGTTTCATAATCTTTGGATTCATTTGTCATAGATTTTAAAAGACCATCGAATAATTTGAAATGAAAGTAATTCAAGCAAATAGTTTTGTAAATTGTATTCTAAAGTCCATCAGATTTTATATGCCGTCTTCTAAAATTTTCTCGACAGTCGCAAAAAGCGATGCGATGCGAGAGTTTATATTCATTATAATGGTTGAAAAATATGTTTTTTTTTATGAGGATACAAATAAAGCTTGATTATTCCATACGAAAAACTCTAATTATATTATCTGTAGGTACACTATAGGTGATACGTTATTTAAAGCCTTACCTGAAACATTAAAAATTCCTATGATTTAATTTCCAGCATCTTTATTCAGCTTTCTCATTATTTCCAAAAAATATTAAATTCAGGTAATCTTTTAATTTGGAAATATATAACGTTAAGGCATCTCATCTAATCCTTCAGCAAGTTAATTTTAATCAAGCAAAGAATTATGAATAAATTATTATGAATAATATTATTATTATTATGAATAAATATAATAAATTGTTGTACTCATATAGCATGTAGCAAGATTTTTAACTCCCATTTGATAATTAAACATTTACAGAATTTGAATATAAATTATAATTTTTTTACAAAAAAGTTTCTAGTTTCCAATTGGAGAACAATTTTGAATGTATTTAATTATGAATTATTGTATTTTAAATATATATCTGAAAAAATGTTCTGTGAATGTTCACAGAATCTATTTACGCCAATTTGGCCACGGATATATCATGAACTATTTACAAATTTGTAAATAATTATTCTAAACTTACGAAAAAAATTTATTTAAATGGCGCCCTCATGTCATATGGCTTAAGGTTCCTCTAGGGAAGGATGGGACAAACCCCGTGCCTAATACGGATTAGTCGAGAGGAGTTTGTTGGAGAGTTCCAGTTAAGTGTCAAACGGTTATGTCTTTTTTAGTAATTTATAACGAATATGAGTATATTGACAATTAGATCGGAAGTGACGTCATACGCATTCTTGATCGTCTAAAACAATAACATGTTTTGAGGTTAGTTTTAGGAGCGAATACAATTCCACATATATGAAGTGTGTTCAGAAAATAACGAGAATTTTTTAATGTCGCGGGTTTGGAGAGTCATATTGTCAAATTTTCTTTTTTATTATGTTGTTACCCAGGAAAAAAAAACCGATAGAATGCGCGTCTCTTTGAATTGTGTATCTGTCATTTGCATATTCAGGAAATAAAAATTCAATCGGATGGTGACACTTGGAATCTGCCATTTGTGCGCAATGTTTTAAATCTACCATTCGACATTGGTTAAATCGTTAAGTGAATAGGTTTGAATAAGACTGATTAACCTCAAATAATTTCTAATGGCAATGTACGATTCATTGATGTTCGCATGAATCGGTTGAAATTCCAAATGAAATGGAAGTCTTAAAAGGTCACTCTGAATAAGAGAAATACAATAAAAACAGAATACGAATTGTATTTTAAACGATTGTTCACTTTAAATACATTATTTTCTATCGGACATATTGGTTTTCAATCTGTTAATGCTGAAATTCCAGTGACAGATACGCAATTCAGAACACCTCAAAGCCCATTCAAATTTAACGCAAGTGAATGGTTTTTTGTTTCCTAGGTATACAGTATAGTCGGAAAGTATTAGAACAAGATAAAAAAAAGTTATTTTTGTCAGTTTATCGTATCATTTATTAAAAAATTATTCACATATTTGTAGTAGTTTTGTACGTTCAACGTAGCTTCATGATTTAAAGACATTTTTAATGCATTTGACTGAAATTTCCATCAAAATTTATAACAAAACAGCCTATGGCCGAAAATCGTGAAAAGTGTCCATAACTGCCGCATTGGGTTTTCAGTTGTTTTTCGCACTAAAATCGATTCAGCTGTGGTTTAAAAGGTTACATTTCAATCATTTAAACAAAAAAGATGGTATTATCGTGTCTGGTGCATTAAAGTGCCATAAAAAACTGTAAGTCTGTTAATTTGACAGTCGTTGCGTTTATGCATAATTGTGCCCGCTTTTTCGTTGAAATAGCCTCAGAATTATATTTTTCTAGATTGAAAATGGCCAAGCCAAAGGAAATATCTGTCGAGAAACGGGCCCAAATCATTATTTTGCAAAAAACAGGCAAAAACTATCGAGAAATAGCCAAAATATTGAAAATATCTTTGTGTTCAGTTCTTACGGCCATAAGAAGATGTCGGGAAACTGGACAAAATACTAACAGAAAACGATCTGGTTGACCAAGAAAGACAAATCAAGGAATCGACAAAAAAATAAATGCAATAAGTAAGGGCAATCGATAGAAATCTGCATCAGGAATTCGTGCTGAAATCAATGACGACTTGGATTCACCAATATCGCTCACGACAGTCAAAGGCGAGCTTAAAGAAAAAGGTATGATTGGACGCATTGCTGTCAGAAAGCCACTTCTACGGCCATTAAATACACAAAAAAGACTGAAGTTCGCTCAAGAACATGTTGACTGGACGATTGATCAGTGGAAATCAGTTTTATGGACATACAAATCAAAATTCGAACTTTTCGGTGGCCGTCGGCTTCAATATGTTCGCAGAAAAGTCAATGAAAGATTCAAACCAGATTGTATTGTGCCAACTGTAAAACATGGCGGTGGCTTAGTAATGGTTTGGAGCTGTTTCAGCCACGCTGGCGTTGGTCAAATTAAAAAAATTGAAGGAATTATGAAAAAAGAGCAGTATCACAGTATACTCCAATGCCATACATTACCATCTGGCTTCAATTTAATTGGTCGTGGATTCATTTTCCAACAAGATAACAATCCGAAACATACATCAAAACTTTGTACTTCTTATTTGGAACGAAGAAAATTCGCAGATGACCTCAATATAATGGAATGGTCGCCTCAATCCCCCGATTTAAATCCCATCGAGCTATTGTGGGAAGAATTGGACCGACGTGTGAGAGATCTAAAGCCAACACGCCTTCCTGGTCTCTGGGATAGTTTGAATGAAGCGTGGAATAATATTCCACCTCAAACACTTCAAAAACTCATCGAAAGAATGCCAAAATTGTGCGCTGCAGTCATTAAAGCAAAAGGTGGCCATTTTCAAGAAAATCGCTTGAAGTAACATATTCACTGTTTCCTTATAAATTTTGATGAAAATTTCAGTAAAATGCATTAAAAATGTCTTCGAATCATGAAGCTACATTAAACGTACAAAACTACCGCGAATATGTGAATAATATTTCAATAAATGATACGATAAACTGACAAAAACAACTTTTTTCATCTTGTTCTAATACTTTCCGACTGTACTGTACATGCCCCTGAAGTTTGGTAAAATCTTCAGCTGTATTCATTGTTTACTTTGTCTGTAGCTGCCTCTAAGGTTAGACGTTTTATGAGCTCGGCGATTTTCTTTTGTTAAAAGAAATGGATCAAAGAATTTGTATCAAATTAGTTTCGACGGCATTTCCGTAAACCCATATTTCGTCACCCGTTATAATACGTTTCAGTAATTCTGCATCGTCGTTGACCTCATTTAGTTACACTTTATTTTATTTTTTACGCAAAATTTGAAACAAATTCTTTGATCCATCACTTTTAACCAGCCCCGTCCGACTCCCTAGTATTTCAGCAGAAAACTTTCAGTCCTTATTGCTACGAGTTTCTATCTTTTAATTTTCACCGTACGGCGGCGCTTCCCGCGTGTAGGCCTACTCTGACATGCAGTTGTATGTAAACGATGTAAACAAATGAGATAAATACAGATAAATATGTGTTGAAAAAACTAAATAATATTGAAATAATAGTGGATTAAATTATAAAAAAATAGTGGATTCAATTAAAATAATCTAGTGCTGTATTATAGTGGATCAGTGATAATAAAATGGTTAATAAGTGCATCGCCCCAAACTGTTCATCGAGTTACTGTTCAACTCATGCTAACAGCGAGAAAATTCATTTTTTCAAAGTGCCTAAAGATTTAGTTGCTGAATATCAAAAAGCAATAAAAAGAAAAAATTTTATTGTAACAGCCGGACAGTTTGTTTGCGAGAAACATTTTCTTAAAGAAGGGGTTATTTGGAAGAGAGAAAGAAAGGATCCTGCTGGAAATATTATAGCATCGGTATGTGTAAATAAATATGTAAATAATAATTAATATTTGTGTAAAACTTGATGTGATAAATTTTAAAAGATATCATTTTCAATTTTTATTGATTCAATTGTAATGACCGAATTCTAACCTAAAGAAGATGTCTGTTGTTTTCCGGCTGTTCCTCTGACTTTTTTTTCCATCTCTTATTATTCTTGAGTTCCTTTACGTTTGGGATGCTTTTAGTTTCAATAAATAAATGAAAATATAAAGATGTTACATTAGCTAATTTTCTTACCTTTTATTGTAAGAAAAATTTATTTTCAAATTAATTCCAAAATTTTTCCCAATTATTCCTTGAATTAGTAAGCCAATTTTCCAGAAGAATATTTTCCTTCAAAAAAGTAAAATTAGCGAAAAATATACATAACCAAGCTAATTTTAAACAAATCCCACGAAACAAAATTTATTGTTAATGCGATATTTTTTAATTTCTTCGTATTGCAGGAAAATTATTCAGTTCCACGGCTGAAAAAAGGCACGATACCAACTCAGTTTCCTAACTGTCCAGCATACTTGTCTAAAAATTTGAAAAGGCGCAAATCACCTAAGAAAAGGCAAGCTAAACCGACTGTAAAGAGCGTAAAGAGTCAAAGAAGAAGAAAAGTTGTAGGTAATGCTCCTGACGATTTGCTGCCTTCATCAGGCATGGACGGCATGGATATTTCTCTTCCTGATGCTTCTTCAACTCAGATGTCTTCTGATCTTTCCGCTGCTATCTCTGGGTCTGCTAAGTCTTCTCGGTCTTTTGAATTGCCTTCTGTGTTACTTCCTGACGTGTCTCCTGTTCTTTTCTCTCATGGAATTACTAATCATGATTATACAGTTACTGATGCGCCTCTTGTTCCTCCCACAATTGAGGTTTCGGAGGATTCAACGGTTAAAGACAGTAAACAGAAGGAACTGGAAAGAATTGCCTTATTTGAATCGTTAATTTCAAATAAAGAAGCATTTAAATTTCCTACTGCGTGGACTCGATGTGACGTTAGTGACGGGATATTTCAAGCAATCACTTTTGTTCAGTGGACAGGACGAATAAAAGATGGGAAATTTAATACGGTGTGTTCCAAAAAGGTTGTTTTGTACAAAGGCATGACCGTTCATGCCTACGTGTTGGATACTCCAGTAGAAGTCGAGAAACTAGGATTCATGAGAAAGTTCGTATCCTGCCCAGAAGAAATCGAAGTGCTAATTCAAACTTTTCACAAAATTAAAACATGTGAAGGATGTGCGGTTCCTAACTCAGGGTGAAATTTTGAAACCTCCATTACTGTTCGTGATACCTCAGGACACTTGCGACATCAAAATTGTAATTTAATAATGGACTCGGCTAGTCTCCCTCACAAGAAACACTGCTTACCTTGTAAGAAAGCAAAAGCAACACTAAGAAATAAGACTGTGAGACTGCAAAAACAAAAAGATTTAAAAATATAAGGAAAATGACCGAGCTGGACTAAATAGAAGTCAAAGTTTATTATTGTATGGCCAACGTTTCGAAGACAAACACCGTCTTCCTCTTCAGGGCCTACATTATTAATATTACTAATTAGAAATTACATGAAATACTGAATTAAGAATAACAATATAAGAATTTAAAATAAGGAAAAAAAGACGTATAATTAAACAATTTTAAATAGAACAATTAAAAAATTAAAATAGAGAAAATGGATTACCTTAGTATGTAGATTAGAAAACACATTTAGTAAAATCAAAACCAATATAGTGAAACATCACTGTCAAGTAATGAGGCTGGTCAATGTTGATAAAACTTAACTGGTCACAGTTAAAAATCGTTGCTTATAATGTGTAAATTATGTAAGAGTATATCCAATTAGCAACATCGATTCCATCATTCTTAATTCGTCTTCGAAACGTTGGCCATACAATAATAAACTTTGACTTCTATTTAGTCCAGCTCGGTCATTTTCCTTATATTTTTAAACATATACAAACTGGACATCTCTTAACAAATTTGAACAAAAAGATTATCGAAGACTGAAATTCACAGCATGTAGCCCTAATAAAATAAAACTTCGTCTCATGAGAGAAAAGTTGAAAAAAGTAAGAAAGAAAATGGACTACAATGAAAGGTCGAGAGACCTTCTAAAAAAGCAGATGATTGATGCGAGGAAAAATTGGCTTCCACGAATATGGTCTCTTTAGAGTTAGAACTGAATGCAAAAAATATTTCTCAAAATGAAAAATTGGTCATGACGGAAATTTTGGAAGCATCACGGCACAAAAGCAGAAAAGGGCATCGATACTCTGAGTGGATCGTCTTATGTCTCATTTTCCACATGAAATCGCCTGCAGCTTACCGAATTTTGAGGGAAACGAATGTCTTGCCACTGCCTTGTAGGAGAACAATTAAAAGGTAATAAAATTATAACTAAAAATCTAAGTAATTTTATATTCACCGCTATTGTTATTTTTGGAAGAAAAAAATTTTTTAATGTTTTATTTTGTTCAATATAGGTACCTATCTGTAATCGATACACCATGTGGTTTTCATTAGCCGAAGTTCGATTTACTGGAAGAAAAATTGAAATCCATGCCAGAGATGAAACGACATTTTATCATATCTCGATGAGAATAAGACGTAAAAATGTTCAGTTAAATACAAAAACACGCTTTTTCTGATCCACCTCATCTGATTAAGTGCATTCGAAATCGCTTATACGGTATGCAAGAATTGAAGGTAAGTTGAAGGTATTTGCATGTCTTTTTGTCTAAATTTAGTCGCTTTTTGATTCTTGGATTTTAAAATATTTTGAAATTTAAGAATTTGGTTATTAAATTGTTTTTTGGTCGTTAATGAGGATTTTAAATTTAGATTTATCTAAATTTAATTTCATAATTTTTGAAGGTGTGTATAATTCAAAAAACATGTCAACTTACGGACAAAAAAAAACTTGTCGTCTGAGACTGATATCCGTGTCATAAGTGATGAGTTTCGTCCCTTCTCATTACATGATTATAATTTGTTACTTAGGTCACAGTGTTACATGTGAGGTAGGTACGTACTCGTCCGTAAATTAATTTTCCTAGTCATTAAATTCATACAGTAGTATTCCGAAAAAGAAACCGATGAGCACAAAACAGGTAAAATAGAAAGATAAAAACTTAAGATATTGCTACTTTACTTAAGAAGCATGTCCATTTACTTCTTTTTCAGAATATTGCCTTATGAATTTATTGACTTTGAAGAAATTAACATTAGGGTTCAAGTGGATATCTACTATTACTCATCCATGTAAGGAGGGATATTCTTCAAGAAATAGATCCTGACCAATGAAGTGTTTGTGGGGTATTAGTGGGCAAACCAAGTACACACCTCATTGGTCGAAATCATTTCAGAACATATTTCTTTAATTTTTCGATTTGCAGCATGGGATTATTCCATTATCAACTCACTGACTATATCCTGCATACAAGACCGTAGGCGTAACCAAGGGGGCAGACCCCCCCGGAATTCTTGCCAAGGTTAGACGGTAAACATTTACCTGAGCAAAAACTTGAGTAAATACGACACTTTCTCTCGCCAAAGAATCAATATTTGGAGTGTGAGCATTTTTATCTCCATAACACCCTAAGGCTGGTCTTAAGTCATCCACAATTATGAATAGAAAATTCGGTTTGCCGTCAACATTGCATGCCAATAATATAAGAAATAGTTGAAGCAACATACTTGCACAAAATATTTACCACGGATATTATTTATGTTTGAGTTATGCTGTTTGCAAAACATGTAGGTTAGAGACTACTACTCAGTGCTGCCAGATTTTTTTTTCTAAAATCCGAGAAATGGTGAGGGAACGCCCCGAAAATCCGTATATTCGTCGGTCTATGGCTGCGAGAGGGCGGCATAAGCGGACGTGGCCGAGATGTACATGTGCGAAGGAGACAAACAACATGGGAAAGTGGTGGGGGGAACGCTCGAGAAAATCGAGCCTGACAGAGGGAGTAAAGCAGACTTGACTTTTCGTTTCTGCGAAAAGTGGCGGCTAAATATTTTTTCGGATTTATTTCAATAAAACATGGAACGAATTTCAGCAAGATTCGTCATATATTTCGTTTAAAAAAAAATCGCAAAGAAACCATGACTTTTCAGTTTACACGGAGAAAATTCATTTGTGAAAATTTAATCATAAGTCGAGTAAAACTGGGAAATAGTGGCTTTTGGTAAAAATAAAATTTTTTGTTGCGTATTTATTCAATAACGAATTATAAAGTTTAATTGAAGAGTTGAGTTAACTCTAAAACAGTTGATTAAACTTTATAATTCGTTATTGAAAAACTTTTAAACTTTCACCAAAAGTCACTATGTCCCAGCTTTACTTAACTTTTAATTAAATCTTTACAAATTAATTTTCTCCGTGTATTTTACAGTGTTTTGTCCTCTTAATCAATTAACTTTTCGTGATTCGCTAATTTTATGCGGTAACGAAAAATTTAATTGGTCAATTCCATTAAAAGCATTGTATTTACCATAATTTCAACCAATAAAGTTCTGCATACGATCTGGATACAGAAGGTATCACAAAGCTCTAAACATTTTTTCAGTATATATAACAAAAATCCATAGAAATCCGCGTAATTCTAAGATCCTTATGAAAATCCGTATTTTTATTATGGACCTTCAAAAATCCGTAGACCTACTGGGATATCCGTAGGTTTGGCATCACTGCTACTACTACGTCTCCACTGTCGAGATTTATTTGCACCAGAGATGGGTACATAATTTCCTTTCTTTTCACAGTATTTTATCAGGCATTTCATATCTCTAGTTTTTTTACACAGTGTGTTTTTTTATGAAATGAGGAGTAAAGTGAGTGAAATATGTATTTTTATAACATATGCATTGAAAGCAATACTTTCTCCACATGCAAATAGTGGAGAAAGTTAGTCATTTTGACACTCAGTGGTGCAAAATAGTATATTATGTGCCTAGGCGCATAATGTGGGTTATTACGCGACGAGCGACAATGCTCGCAGGAGATCGAAGCCGAGGGGCGATCAGTACTGCGATCATTTTAAGCGAGTCTCGTTATTACCCGAATTGTGTGCATTGGCGCATATTCTATTTTATGTGACTTCAGCGCATTTACGAGTTTTTCTGTGTACACTCGAATCCAATCGGAAACGGTCGAAATTGCCGTTATTATCGCCCCTCTCACTTGACATTTCGCGAATACTTCTGGCCATTTTTTTCTCGATCTTGTGTCAGTGATCCCAGATCGTGGGAGCTGGCGGCCCCCACCACGCTCCCATGTGGGAGCACACACAATCAAGCGCGCCGTGTCGGTGTGTCCCCACTTCCTCGCTTCGATTTCACCATGGAGGAGTATAAGGAGACGTATCTTAGGCTGGGGAACTTGGCTTGGATTGGTCGTGGTTTTCCGGAATAATTCGTGGAGTCGGGAAATAGAATAATTTTACTGAATCGAATTTCAGCGCCTCTGCTGGACGGAATCTGACTTGTTTTCCGGCTTTTTCTGTTTTCACACATAACCACCAATTTGAATGTTGACACTTTCGTGGGTTTTCGGTCCATTTTATTTGAAAAGTCGTAGAGAATGAAGTGTTTTATTCCCGGCTGTGACTTTACCACTGATTTAAAATCTAATTTTCGGAAAAATGGGAGAAAAAGCCACTTTTTTCGTGCACCAAGAACGGTAAGTAATCTCAACCTGAGTTGCAATATTTGTAACTATAACTTTATTTTAACTGTAATCTTTGATGCAGATTTTATCTAACTTTTATTGAAATTAAATTTCTAATTAAGTAGTTCAACATGTATCTAATGAATAACATTCCTTTATTTTCGTGTAGTATAAAGTATGTATTTCCTAATTATTGGAAAACATTGTTTATAAATAAAACTTATTTTCAAATATTTCTTTGACAGGAAGAGAAGCTTCAAATTTTGCAGAATGCAATATATGCATCTGCGTGTGGATTTCATGCAGTGATTCTTGAAAGCTTTTAAATGTCTGATCCTTTATGCATTTACTGCTCCTCTTACGTTTTTCCAATTTCGTACTCATATCTGCAAATTAAAAGCATACAAATAAATTAAACATTAATTTTTATAATTCACTGAATCTCCGAGACCAATATATTTTAAAATCTATTGTAAGAACATGCATTTTATGTATGTTTTAACAAATTGAATTTAAAAATAATATTAAAAATTAAAAACAAAAAGAAATTTTTGAATCAAAGGCATTTTACATAACTATCGACCGCATTTATAACCAAACATATATAAATTTTAAAGGCAGCTACTTACTTTATTTTATTTTTCGATTTTTCACACTTTCACTATTTCTTTCTTTTCTTTCTTATTTAATTGTTATCCTCATTATCATATTCTATTCAGTAATACAAGAAATTCATAACCTCACTCTGTCACGCGAACGTTTGCTATTAATTGCTAATAATGCGCAGTGCGGCCACAGTGGCGCTAGAGTTCGAATCAGCAAAATTATTCTATTTCCCGACTCCACGAATTATTCCGGAAAACCCCGACGTGACCAATGGCTTTTATATGTCTCCTTATACTCCTCCATGGATTTCACGCTCTCGTCTGTTGAGCCAAGATCGAAAATTATGTTTCTGTCGACTTCTTGTCAAATTGGCGCGAAGCAGACGACAAATTTAAAATCACTAAATATATCATTCAAGATATTACCTTTCTTTCTTTGATATTTTTAAAAACATTTACCTAAAATGAATATCTAAACATTTTATTTTGAATTTTAGGTTGATTTAAAGACTCAAAAAATTATTTTCTATTGAAATTTAAATTCAATAAATTTTCAAAGTTTCAAAACAAAATATCAATTTCAATATTTTTTAGCTATGCAAATCAAATAGTTCAATTAGAAAATTATGTAGAGAATATTATATATTAAGGAATGATAAAATATGTATGATATTGGAGTTTAAAAAATAAAATACTAAAATACGCAAGTAATACATAAATTATATCTAATTATACACTTGAAATTATACAGTAGAGTTTCTTATCTGGTATAAGGCAACATTGAAAAAAATGTCATTCAAATAAATAAATTAATATATAAATATATAAATTTAAATAAATAAATAAATATAAATTTCATTATAAAACTGTGAATAAAAGGTTTCAATATTCAAAAAAAACTAAAATTACATCTAAATTTGCATACGAAATTAGACTTTACGATTTCTCTTATATAAAATACAAATATAAAATATTTATTTCGAATAAAATAGTTTTAAAAAATGTTATAGTACGTGAATCAACTATATCAATTAAAAAATTAAGTGGAAAATATTTGATTTAAGGTAAATAAGAAATTAAGGTTAAAAATCTACATTCCTAATTACATTCCCGGTAAGAAGACAAGAATTCAGAAAAATTAGTATTTCCAGACTTAAATGAAAGAATGAGAATTATTTAATTTTTTTGAATGTGCTAATTTTCCATCGGAAGAAGTGCCCAACGAAAGAATAGGCTTATCTCCGAAACCAATTCTTTTCTATTTCCTTAACGATTTCCAGTTGTGTTGTATTCCATGCAGGTGAACATTTTTTCAATTTTTTTGATTCCTCTTAATCCGAGCATAGACACACCTCTCATGGTTATTTTTAATTCCATTCTTACATGCTGTATTTTCGATTAATTTAATTCTTTCTGATCTGCTCACAAAATATGTACACGTACATGATTTCTATTCCTTCTTGTGCAATATAAGTTTCGAAATTTGAATACTTTTCTTAGGGTAATTTTTTTAATTCCATACTTAAATGCTGTATTTTCCATTAATTTAATTCCTTCTAATCTGTCCACAAAATATGTGTTATATATTGTTTTTTTATAGCTTTTATGTAAAAATACATTTTCCCAAGTTTCGGACACGAGAAACAATTTTTTCACAAAAGTTATTAACAATAAAAGTTTATAAAAATTTATAAATTTAATACAATATTTATTGATTTTAAAAAATTCACTTAATTTAATTCTCAGTTGCGTCTTCAAAGTGACATTATTCTATTCCCTTCTAGTCTCTGCTTTGTATTTTTCCACTTTTCAATTCCTCTCAATACGCTTCCATTACATTTTTCTAAGTCGATTAAAAGGAAAAGATTTTGCTTTTTTTTTCTACTCGTTCATGGAACTTTAGATGGAGGAAAATTCGCGTATTAATGGGAATTCAGATTCTGAATTTTTCTGAATTCTTCTCTTCTTACCGGGTGGTAATAGTATATGAAAATTCTACACGATGTTGTTGTTAATAATTGGCTTTAGGGTTCAGAAATGATAACTCAGGAAGTCACAATTTCGACTCTAATCTGTCCTCATCAGTGATCTTTATTTTTAAAATTTTAAAACAGTGGATAAAATATTGCACATATGAGCTTTATTTTGGAATAAACTTTGGTAATGCAAAAAATGTAAAATATCGTAAGAAAATTTACATAAAATTGTACAGAAAACGTCGGTAAATTATCTAAAAACTTCTTTAGGAATAACAATAAAATTCTAGCACATAACTCTAATGTAAATCAACTAAAAAACTAGTATATATTAGTGTCTAAATGCTACTGAAGATATAGATGCAAGTACATATGTAGTATAAAATTACAAAGGATTATTTATGAAAATTAGCTTAGAATTGCTAATACGAATTCTACACTGTTAGAATTTGCTACCGCAATTTCCCAGAACATGTGAGTGGAATTTTATTCAGCTACAGCCTCCCAAAATTTAGACAGAATTTCAGGAAATTCTGTTACTTTTTAGTAAATTTATAAAAAAAATTTTTTTATTATACTTCAGTTCCAAAGTGTTGAATATTCTGTATATTTTTCCCTGGAAATACTGATATACTTGTAATAGGAATAATTTCACGTTTTGTTAACTACGTACATTTATTTTGGGAATGCTTCAGTCTTGTGGGTGTTGAATAAAAACAAAACAAATAACTTACTGCCTTCATTGTTTGCATGCGAAGTGTAGCTTTCCCTGCATTTTTCATGAAAAATAGTATTGAGATAACCAAGTTGACGTCACAGGCCATGCAAGGCCATGTGGTAGGGATAGACTGTAAGTTAGGTTGGTCTTGGACGAAAGACATATATGGGAATCATTGGGAAATTGATGAAACAAAATTTTCTAGCGTAAAAGTAAGTCATAAATTTATTAATAATTATATTTTTCAAGTGCAAAATTAATTTCCGCCTATTTTGAGTACCTACTTGTCGCTTGCCATTCTTTAAATTTTTTAACATAAAATAAAATGTCATAAATTTGTAGGTTATGATGACCGTTTGTTTTGAAAGATTTGAAGAATGTATCGATAAGCATGTTCTCGTTTTCAACACATTCTTCAAATCCTTCAAAACAAACGGTCATCATAACCTACAAATTTATGACATTTTATTTTATGTTAAAAAATTTAAAGAATGACAAGCGACAAGTAGGTACTCAAAATAGGCGGAAATTAATTTTGCACTTGAAAAATATAATTATTAATAAATTTATGACTTACTTTTACGCTAGAAAATTTTGTTTCATCAATTTCCCAATGATTCCTATATATTTCTTTCGTCCAAGACCAACCTAACTTACAGTTTATCCCTACCACATGGCCTGTGACGTCAACTTGGTTATCTCAATATGATAAAAGCGGAGAAGTAGGGACATTGCCGAATTGAATAGCATTAAAATGATTCAATGCAGTCGAATTCCGTTTTTAGATTTACAGTTGAATCACCTGCAATTATTGTAAAATCTCGATTTTTTATTCAGGTCTATTCTCCGTTTAACCACGTGTAGCCCTTTCTATCCATAAGAAAATATAAAATTCGACTTATTTTTTCAATACTTATTTTATGCTTAAGTGTATTTTTGCCTATGGAGAGAAGTGTTTACATATCTGCTTTTTAATATGTAAGAAATTCCTTAACTTTTTTGAATTGTATTTTTTTAAATCAAAGTTTATCATTTGTCTATTTATGTTTATCCATTTTTGTCTTTTCTTCAATCTAAAATTGGACCTATCCTTTTGAAATTTTTCCAATTAGTATTAATCCGAATCATTCCGCCCTCCGATTCATTCGGATTGATTCTGATTGAAAATTCGTTTTGGATCAATACAAACTTAGATTGATTCGGATTTGTTCAGATTCATTCGGATTGTTGCCTGAGATTAAAGCGGAAAAGACCTCTTCGAACTTTTCTCTTTATTTGAGTACACTAAATCTCTGTACCTTAAGAGTGCATTACAAACCCAGGAAAAAAGAAACGATTGATTGAAATTTCTATGAATTGCGTATTTTAAAATTTACGATTGAAGGTTTCTGAATCTGCAGTTTTATCTTGAAAACGATTGCATCGAAACACTGTTGAATTGCGTTCAGGACTTTTCAATCGTATAAATTTGTTTCAATGGCGTTAAATCGTAGTTTTACGATTAAGTGACACAGTCCATTAAATTTGTATCGTCAAGATACGTTTCGTGAATTGTTTATCTCAACTGTGAAATCACGATTAACATCAGTAAAACAAATTTTTACGAATGGAAAAAGCGTAAAAACTATTCAACAAAGTAATGATTTAATCGGTCTGGAATCAAATTGCCGATTGAAAAAGCTTACCTATTCAAATACCCACAACACACTTAAACAAAAATATTTTGAATATGCAATTTTAAAATACGCAATTCACTGCAGTTTTAGTCTATCGCTTTTTGTTTCCTGGGAACAATATTTTTATCAGACTTCCATCATAAGTACGAGTTTAACGCCTCTGGGCGTTTCTAGTCCTAGGATGTAAAGCACTTTATTTAAGGTCCTAGAATTTTAAAGCAACGGACGTACTGTGATCTGATTGGCACATATGATACTGGTGTGATAAAAAATAGTGTGTGGCACTCGACTCCTAAGCAGCATATTTCACTCGCGTGAATTGTGTCGTCTTGGCTACGCTTCGGCTTCGCTTCCGGCTTGTACTGCAACCTTACACTCGACTAAAAAGTGTCGCTTAAGGTCCTTGCATAACAAATATACAGGGTGTCTAAAAAGTCCCGTGACGGTTGGATATTTCCTCAGGTAAAATATTTTTCAAAAAAGTGAAGGTCATTCCTGAAGTAAATTTCAACGAGGAATTCAATGGTGACCTTCATTTTGACTTTGAAGTTGAACTTCAAGGCTTTTTCAAGGTCAACTTTGTTTTTTTAAATGGAAACCCCCTTTTTTTACATCTACAATCGATAGAGCGGAAAATTCTACGTTCAAGTACGTACCCAAGTGATAGGTCAATTGTAACGTTCCAGGTCAATTAGAGGTTATTTGAAATAAACAAAGTTTTCCAAGAGGTCAGTGTAATTGCTCAAATAAATTTCAACGAGAAATTCATTGGTGAGCTCTGTATTGATCTTGGTTACAGCGTTTTGAATATTGTAAAATCATATGTATAGGAAATTTTTCATTAAAAGTTCCAGAAGTTCTGGTGAGAGTTCTGTTCCACCCAAAAGAGTTATATCGAAAAGTCCTATATCGTTTTTCGATACCTAAGTCAATACCTAAGGCGATACCATAAGTCCTATACCGTTTTTCTATCTCCATACGAATATTACGAATCGAAACTAAATTTACGTATTACGAGTACATACTTACTATCTTTCGCTAAAAGATTATTATGGCGCAAGCTAAACTTTCGGAACGAGAGAGGGTATCTGTATTAATCCTTTAACGCTCAGATGTGCAGAATTTTCACGTTGACTACAATGTCGTACCATTTATAGAAAAAAGATGATAAAGGATCGGAAACTCCATATCCTACCGTTTTTGGGGTCGCTCTTTCGAATGGCACAGTCAGAATTCTCAGAAAATGACGCTAAACCCTTTATTTTCCCAAAAATAACCAAAAATACGCTATTTTTGTGGTACGATTTTTTTTTTAAATTTAAATTTTCACTATGTTCCCGACACTTAAGCAACTTCTAACTTATCAGAAACGTGTTCTCGAGACTTCTACTTTTAAAATATACATTGAAATATTTTGTTTTTCTTTGTTCTCTAATTCAAAATGGCGTCTGGACGTTTGAAATTTTTTGAAATTGAGAATATTGATCCTATTTCGGATTTTTCAGGTTACTTCGTAGTGTGACCAGGATGGTGTAAAATTTGCCAATTAGCATTCTCATAGGTTTTAGCCATCACTAAATTCGAATCTTAGGTGAGTCTTTCGAAATTTAAAATGGCTGATCCAATACTGCCGCATTCTACGCAAAATTTAAAATCAAAATTATTCTTGGTGTTTTTTTGATTACAAGAGTTGTTTTCGAGAAAAAAATTCCAAAATTATGAGGCTTCCCGAAATTATTCAAAATTTACATATATCTATATTTTTTGTCTCAGACTTTGCTAATATTTCATAAAATAATGTTCATATGAATCATACATGAAACTTACTTATAATAATATGTCATTCTGATACTGGTGTAACTTACTAATTATGCTATAGAAGTAGATGAACATTTATGGATATACGGTAGGGTGTGAAAGAGACACTAATAAATGTTGGGGAATTAATAAATTTGCCTGCATTTTATATTTGCTGATACTCTATCTTACCATAAAATTCATAAATGTCGATTTGTCATACATACTCAAATTTCTAATAATTTCGGGAAGCCTCATAATTTTGGACTTTTTTTCTCGAAAACAACTCTTGTAATCAATAAAACATAAAGAATAATTTTGATTTTAAATTTTGCGTAGAATGCGGCAGTATTTTTTTATTTCAGGAATATCAAATTTTACATAACAAAATATCTCAATGCATATTTTAAAAGTACAAGTTCCGAGAACACGTTTCTGATAAGTTAGAAGTTGCTCAAGTGTCGGGAACATAGTGGAAATTTAAATTTTAAAAAAATCGTACCACAAAAATAGCGTTTTTTTGGGAAAATAAAGGGTTTAGCGGCATTTTTTGAGAATTCTGACTGTGCCATTCGAAAGAGTGACCCCAAAAACGGTAGGACATAGAGTTTCCGATCCTTTTTCATCCTTTTTCTATAAATGGTACGACATTGTAGTCAACGTGAAAATTCTGCACATCTGGGCGTTAAAGGGTTAATTATGCGTGGTTGGGGAGATCGAGTTCGATCTTATGATCAAGTTCGTTTGCTTCTTAATCGCACTTTTCGTAATGGAGAAGGGTTAAATACTGTCTCGAAATCAACAATTGAAAGAACTGTAAGGCGCTTTATGAATCATGGATCTATCAAGGACCTTCAAAGAACTGGTCGGCAAAAATCTGCAAGATCTGAGGAGATGCAGATGGACATAGCTCAAGCATTTGTTGAAAACCCACACCTTAGTTTACGTCGAGCTAGTGATGAGCGTAACGTTGCTCCTGAGACAGTGCGAAATATTTTAAAAAGCATTAATTTACATCCTTACACAGTTCATCTGGTACAAGAGCTCAATGAAGACGATCCAGATCGTCGGGTTGAATTTTGTAAAATTATGATGGACAGAATTGATAGAGATACTCTTTTCTTGTACAATACAGTATTTTCAGATGAAGCTACTTTGACTTTAAAAGGAGAAGTTAACAGGCAAAATTGTAGATATTGGTCCGACACAAATCCTGACTGGATGTTGGAGAGTCACACACAATATCCACAAAAGATTAATGTTTGGGCCGGTATCTTGAATGATACATTGATAGGCCCTTTCTTCATCGATGGTAATCTCAATGCCCGTTCATATGAAGAGCTTCTCAGAAACTAAATTATACCAAGAATAAGGGAGATTACAGGCGATAATTTTCAAAACATTTGGTTCCAGCAGGACGGAGCAGCGGCTCATTACGGTAGGGAGGTTCGAGCATATTTGGATACTCAGTTCCCTCATAGGTGGATTGGAAGAAGGGGTGAAATCGAGTGGCCTGCTAGATCTCCTGATCTGACGCCTCTCGACTATTTTCTTTGGGGTTATTTAAAGAGCAAAGTATACTCAACGCAACCCCAAAGCTTAGACGAATTGCAGAATCGGATTCTACAAGAGGCTACTTTGATTGATAGGGAGATGATTCGTAATGCTGTAACTCATTTTTACAATCGCATAGCTTTTTGTCAAGAAGCTCAAGGTTTTCAGTTAGAACATCTTCACTGAAGCGTGAGAGGCAAGGGGACTCACGAGAATCAAGCACCCCGAAACGTGAGAGGCAAGGGGACTCATGCTAATCAAGTCGTTGTTCTATCGGGGATCTCTTGAATCGCATGTACACGGAAAAAATTTATTCTTGAAGCATTCCCGAATTGTTCAGTAATTGAGAATATGAGAAAAATTCGGCATATTTTTAATGATTTTTCAGTGAAATAACTCGGATGGTTCCAATATAGTTACTCAACTCTGCAGTAAAGCTCTTATTCGAATATTACGAATGTCTTTGAGAGAAAATATAAAATAGTATTGGATCTATAACTTAATTCGTGCGGTTTTTTTTTCAAAATTTGAACGTTTATTTACGAAAAACATGTACAATAGTATCATTCAAAGTATTTTCCATCTGAAGCTATGATTTTTTCCCATCTTTCTGGCAATTTGTGGATTTCATCCCAAAAGAACTGCGCCGGCTTGGTGTCCAAGAATGAATCAAGCTAATTTTTGATACCCTGTTCTGATGTGAACCGTATTCCAGTGAGGGCGTTCTGCATCGACCGGAACAAATGGTAGTCAGAAGGGGCAAGGTTTGAGCTATAAGGCGGGTGGGGTAAAACTTCCCATCCACTGTTTTCCAAATAGTTCTTAACCGGAATAGCAACATGGGGCCGAGCGTTGTCATGATGGAAAATTATTGCCTCGTGTCTGGTCGCATATTCCGGGCGTTTTTCGGCTATTGCTCTCTTGAAACGGATTAATTGTGTTCGGAAGCGTTCTCCATTGATGGTTTCACCCGGTTTTAGCAGCTCATAATACAGCACACCCTTCTGATCCCACCAAATACAGAGCATTACCTTCGCGCCAAGGATATTCGGCTTTGCCGTTGATTTGGCTGATTGGCCGGGTTTCACATATGATTTTTTGCGCTTGGGGTTGTCGAGTAATGCTTCCAGTTCTTCATCTTCAAACTTTTTTGGCTGCCCAGGACGTTCTTCGTCTTCCAAGTCAAAATCACCACTTTTAAATCGTGCAAACCACTTTTGGCACGTTCGCTCAGCTAGAGCATGTTCACCATAAACTTCGACCAAAATACGATGTCTTTCCGCAGCAGTGTTCTTCATATTAAAATAATGAAGAAGAACTCCCCGCAAAACACTTTTTCAGGCACAAAGTTCGACATTTTTCAGTGAAAAAAAATTATTGTTGTTCACGCTTCAAATGAATGACATATACTGAAAAAGACGCACAATGACAGTAGCTTTCCAACGCATGTTCGGAATATTGGAACCATGGAATAATAATCAAGTTACGCCATCTCTTAGCAAACCACACGAATTAAGTTATAGACCCAATACGATATTTCTTACAAGACAGCTCAGGAAAATTTATAGTCCTTCTAAAATAGAGGACCCCGCAGAATCTTTATGGAAAATGGCTTTCGGCCAATTTTTCTATAACTTTGGAAAATGATAGTTCAAAATATGTAGAACAAAAGTTTCCATGGGCCGAAAGTCTGAAAGTTCATAGTTTATAAGCTACAGCTCCTCAAAGTCGAACGATTTTACCCATGCGCTGTGTAGCGTGATGTTCATGTTGGGGTTACCAAGTTTTTATTTTTATCGCCACTTCTTCACAAATGTGTAACCGGCGCATTTTGAATTCCGAAAATCTGACAGCCGATTCGTATACAGCGACTCAAAATGCCCCGGTTACACATTTGTGAAGAAGTGGCGATAAAAACGAAAACTTGGTAACCCCTACATGAACATTACGCTACACAGCGCATGGGTAAAATCGTTCGACTTTGACTATGAACTTCAAGTCTTTCAGCCCGTGGAGAATTTTGTTCTACATACTATGAACTATCTTTTCCCCAAGTTACAGAAAAATTGGCCGAGAGCCATTCCCCATAAGGATTCTGCGGGGTCCTTTTCATAATTCTTTAACCGTGAGAATTACGGTTGTCAGTCTGTAAAAATTCTCAAACTGTGGAATAAAAGAGAATGCGCATTCGTCATTGCGCAACATCTTGCCGCGGACCGTCATTTTCTTTGTTAGCTGTTATATATATTGTGTATAGTATGAAACTGTGTTACCGGAAAAATAATTTCGACCAACGGAAAACTGCATTGATTTAGTACTTTTCTATGTTATATATTTAATAATTATGGCATGGGCATGCCATTTTTTACCAGCTTGGATCGTTTCGTACAAGTATAACGACTGAAATTAAATCTAAGACTTAGAGCACTACTAGCGTAGTTTATGCTATCGCGTAGCACATATTGCTACTATCTTATTGTTTCTTTGCAGACATATCATGTAGAATTTCGAAGAAGAGGTGAAAAAATTACGAATATAATTTTTAGATGTATAAGTTTAGATGAATAAGAAGGTAACATTTACAAAACACAAGTTTTTAATGGATACTGCGTCTATCTTAGATTATTTCCGATCTCACAAGCATGAGGGCAATTATGACTGGAACTTTTCCCAAACTCGGTGAGATCTTCACCGTATAGACCCATAAAATATAAAACGATATCTGTAATCATTACTGAACTGAATTCCAGAAATTTTCACAAACTACACCGGAATTCCTACTGTTGTTAAGAGTGTGATTCTCGCCGTACATAAACCCATAAGGTTTCAGAGACTACTACTATAATTTGTGCTTCACAGGTTTCTGAAAATTTTCAATAGATTCTCGTTAAGAATATTACTGTACAGTTCGGGGATTTTTACTAAACTATTCCTAATTCTTCTACAAAAAGTTCTATAATATTTCTAAACGAGTAAGTCCGTAATTTCTAAGGAATTTTTCACATATCCAAAATTTCGGAACAAATTCGGTAATTTCTCAAGAAAATTTTTTTTTCATGTATGGGCGTCTGACAGGGTCTGAACGAGTCATAGCGGAAACATAGATTGACAAATTTGGCCAGTCCGCTCTGATGGGTGTCTAAGGTCTACCGTGGTTCTACCAGGGATCTCTTGAAACATATAATAGTCGCTGGGGGCCAAGACTGGAGAATACAGTGGATGCGGAAGCGATTCGAAACCCAGTTCATGATTTTTTGCCTGTGCAATGTACGATGTGTGAGATAGTACATTGACATCATGAAAAAGGATTTTTTACTTCTTCAAATGTGGCCGTTTTTTCCTGATGTCGTCAACCAATTGATCGAATAATGCAGCATAATATGCTCCAGTAATCGTCATCCTTTCTCAAGGTAGTCGATAAGGATTACTCCGTATGCATTTCAAAACACACTAGCCATAACTTTCCCAGCCGATTGTTGCGTTTTCGGACTCTTTGGTGCACTTTCACCAGGTTTAACCCACTGTTTTGTCCCTTAACGTGATTCTGGAGTAAAGTGGTAGATCGATGTTTCATCCATCGACACAAATCGACGCAAAAACTCTTTCGGATTTCGGATTAAATAGGCCAAATTTTACTGCGAAGTGGTCATACGAATTCGTTTTTGGTCGATTGTAAACAATCGTGGCACCCATCTTGCACAGATATCTTACACAGTAAGGTCTGTAACGTAAGTAAGGACCCCACGGACCGAGGGGCCGACTGTCAGGGCTGTGTCGGGTTTGGACGGACAACCCTCAAGGGCGTTCGTGTAGAGCCCGGGGAGGCTGAGGGCTAGGGAGACTTGAGAGGGAAGCATCAGGGCTAGTTTAATGTTAAATCAAGGCGTTCCCTTCATTCGGATTAACTTGCACCGTAGCAGAAGCGCCTCAGCTGTTCTGGCCAAGTGCGTAGCTAGCGTGCATCATGCGTATTCTTGATACAACAACCTTGGGTGTTCAAGGGGTTATCAGGAGTCTGGGAGGCAGTGAGGAATTATTAACATCCCCAAACGAGCCGGCACCTAGGGTGTGCGTGGTGGTCAAAAGACTCTTGTGAAAAGTGTATTTACTATTCATGAACGTCGAAGCTTACGTCTTCTGTCAAACGAATCATGATTAGTATGTCATTCTGTCGAGTTGGGAAACAGTTCAGAAACAGATTTGAGAATGCCGAAAAATGCATGAGTTGATGCCAACATTGGTAGATATTCATACCAATTTCGCACATTAAGTTCAGTGCTTTAATATAAAGAGCTCAGCTTACTATAATATGGTTAGACTTTTTCCTCCGTGCAATATTACTATGCATCGATATAATACCAACGCAAACTAATGGATCGATTAACCTGAAGAGAAACTCCTACTATACCGATGAACGAATCTCAATACTACATGGGGATCTTCAATGTATACGGCACAATCCATTCATTTCATGCCTATAAAAAGCGAAAGTCCTAACATGTAACGGTTCAGTTCAGTCCAATTCAGTTTAGTGAAGTGAACGTCGCGTTGTAATATGTACGAGCAGTCCAATCCACTTCTACCAAGTTTTTACCCGCGAGTTCGGTATCAGTTCATAAAAGTGGAAGGCGAGATAGCCAAACCAATTCCAAGTTCCAGGAATATGTTTATCTGAAAATTACGAGTCGCTTGACGCAAATCAGGCAACCTAAAAACCCTTGAAAAGGACTCAACTTTAAATAACACGAATAAATTCAAACATAACAAATAATACAATCTCCACGGAGTGAACAGATTGGAATCAAGGAAACCCATCAATAGACAACCCAGCGGTAATTACTTATAATAAATAATTCTTTCGTATCTACTAATCTCCATGGTGCTTATTAAATAATCAATATCGTATTATGATAAGCGATTTTAACCTTATCATTTTCCTTTTTTACAAATTTTATCCTCATCTCTTAGAGGGATTCGTCTGATCTCGACATATCAAGAGGAAAATCTTTTCTAAGAAACACACCATGTGTTTGACAAGGTTGTTAAAATTCTAGTTTGTTCTTTTTTGTTAGGTTTCACCTCCTAAAACTGATTTTTAAATGATTCAGAAGCTGATCATTTTTATTGTCAGTATTTCTAATATCAAACAGATTGTAGCTTTTTCCATTTCACTCTTCTAACACATCCCGAGTCGAACTATTGATTCTCTTTTGCTTCTCTTGATACTCTCTTGATTCTCTTTTGCTTCTCTTGATACTCTCTTGATTCTCTTTTGCTTCTCTTGATACTCTTTTGATTCTCTTTTGCTTCTCTTGATACTCTCTTGATTCTCTTTTGCTTCTCTTGATACTCTTTTGATTCTCTTTTGCTTATCTTGATACTCTTTTGCTTCTCTTGATACTCTTTTGATTCTCTTTATACTCTCTTGATTCTCTTTTGCTTCTCTTTATACTCTCTTGATTTAATGAAAGTACATTTAAAGGACTACGGCGCAATTACCAAGGCGATTCAGTAGCGCTCGAATCGTCGGAGACAGCAGACGTGAGTCATAATGAGTTCTGTGTACGCGAAACGTTTTGAAGCGGTCTTCTTGTGTACCCATCCAAAGGGACCACTTATGTCCTATACAGTCGCTGTTAAATACATCAAAAAGTCGAAATCGTTCGTGAAGAAGTGGGTTGAGCGTTATAAAGCCAATAAAAAACACCCCGTGAAGGTCCATGTTTGGGGGTGCTTCTCATAGCGCGGTTTTAGGTGTTTAGAGCTCTTCACCGAGAACTTGAATGCTCAGAAAATGCTCCAAATATATGAACGTGGTCTTCTAAGGTCTGCTACAAAGATGTTTGGAGCCGATACGGCCGATTGGATCTTACAAGAAAATAACGACCCGAAACATCGAAGCCGTCTCTGCACCGCCTGGAAAACAGAAAAGGGCATCACAACTTTGGACTGGCCATCACAGTCCCCCGATGCGAATCCAATCGAAAATGTCTGGAGTGTTTCAAAAAGGAAGCTTGCGGGAAAATGTGTGTTCACCCTGAAACAGCTTTCGCAAAAAATCAGGAAGATATGGCAAGAATTACCAACAGATTACGCTGAAAAATTAGTGGACAGCATGCCGAAAAGGTGCCAGGCCATTCTGGACAACGATGGGGACTGGACTATCTATTAGATAGTAGCGCCGTAGTCCTTCGAGATTACTTTTATTTTTAAAAAAACGTTTTAAAATCTCTAATAGTTTTCGAAAAATCGAGGACTCGCTCTTGTTGAACCCTTTTCATTCTAGTACTTGAGGGTATGTGATGCGTAATGACGTCACAAATGACCAACCATTTTATATTATTTCTATTCATCGGGTTGATTAGGACAGAAATGTAAATATAATCATGAAATTGTAGGCAATAATGAGGAATCCATTAAAAAATCAATCTCCGGTACCATTTGGATTTTTATTTCGAAAAATAAAATTTTTCAAAATTAATGTTTTCAAAACAAAATTCGACATGTACCAGACATTGATACTTTGATACATTCCTCATTATTTTCCAAAAGTCTGCTACTATATTTTCGTTTCTCTCTTAATCAACACGATAAATATAAATAATAATAAACCGTTGCTAATTCCTGACGTCATTAGGAATTATATACTTTTAGAAATGGAGAATCATAGAGGAGGTAAGGAGAATCTTCGTTGCTACTCTTTAAGATCCTCCAAGGTGCAGAAACGGAAATATCTGCAGGAGAAGAGCACCAACAGAGGATCAAAATTACATTGATTTAAACAGCTAATACGCCTCTTTTGATTCTCTCAAGTCTTCGAAAATGGAGCATCTTAGAGAATCAATAGAAAATCAATAGTTCGACTCGGGTTCCTTTTTGTTTTTTTTCAGCTCAAAAAAATTAATCTGCTAATCTGCTCTTAATCTACTTTTGAGAATAGAATCTTACCCACAGGAAAGCCAACGCTATCTACATCCATGTTATTCATAATTTCATCTTCTCAATTTCCATCTACTTCATAAATACTTTTATTACTTGCGGATGATATACAGGATGAGGAAGCTTTCCCTTCTAACAAACATTTACGGCAAATATCGCATATAAACTGATTTTTGGAAGAAGGACCCTTCTCATAAATGCTTTCAAGGCCAAATTAAACATTTTAAATGAATTTCGTGTGTTAAATTATTGCCAAAAAAGTGCAATAACATTTTGAAAGGCATTCTGGTAGAAAATTAATAACGTATGATATGCCTACAAGTGATTACGTATTCAAGTGCTAGTCTGCTTTTATTAGCTTGATAGTATGGGACAAATGTGTTTAAATTGATAAATAATCTTAGTAACATAAAATACCTTGTTATGATCCAGCCACGACGAATATTTCGAAGTCAGTCCCTAAATGTGATTACGCGGCCGAGGTAGGGACAGGTTTGAGGGGGAAGAGTGCTCGTTTAACCTTCTGTAGGGCCTTCCGCGGGGATGGCGAGAATTTTTCGGGTGATGCGTCGATCGGAATAAAAATTTTATCCCCGTCAAGGGGGCTTAGCAATTGCTAACTTAAATTGCTTACGTACGATTTCTGACATTTTACTTTACGAGACTTTTGGAAAACTTTTGTTATGGGTTTCAGTATTTTTTGATTAGGTTAGATGCACTTCATAAACACACAAACATTTTGGAATACGCGATAGGCCACAATGTGCATACAGCACAAACAGCTCAAATCTGTCTGCTATGTGTGCCGACTACACAGTGTGTTCTAAAAATAACCAAACATAGGATCCATTTAACTTAATACAACGTTTGGAAAGATCAACCAATTTATCCATAGACTTTTTAAACTCGGCTTTTGGGATGTTCTTAAGCACCTGTGTCACAGCTGCTTGAATGGTTGGAACGTCATCGTAAAAAGCTCCTTTCATTGCACTTTTGATGCTTCTGGTCGTCCAGGTCTTGGATCATCATTTAAATCGTCACGGCCATTTTTAAATCGTGTAAACCATGTGTAAACTTGAGTACGACTCATGCAACTACTGTCATTAAAGCGTGCGTAATTTTGTGACCTGCCAACTGATTTGCTTGAACTTGGTTGCGCTTGAAAGAAGAAAAATGTACCTTTCTAACGCTGCCAACGTTTAATCGATGGCGCTACGTGTTCTATGATTTAAATTAAAAGTTCGGTTATTTTCAAATCACACTGTGTATGTGCAACGTTGCCAGATCGAAATATCACTAAACAGTATCTGAGCGCTGTGATGTTAGTTACGCAAAGAACAGACCCGCAGCTAACTTCAATTACTTTCCAAGTGTAAGTAAAGTGTGATCAAATTGGAGGTAATTTTTCCAATAGGGTTTTATTGACATGTCACGCGTGACTACTGTTAAACTAAATACACAATTTTATTCAGTTTTTATTGACATTTCATCATGGAAAGACTTACGCTTCAACAACGTTTACAAATCGTACAATAATATTACGAAAATGGACGCTCTTTGAAAAGTGTTTATCGCGCGCTCAGACCAATTTATGGTGTACATAATCCTCTTATCGAACGCACTATTCGGCATACCATCGGCAAACTCAAGAATAATTTAACATTATTGGATGATACTCGACCGATTAGACCACGTACAGCCTGAATATTCCGGCTTTAAATGAGAGTTTTGCCGAAGACCCGGAAGAATCGATTCGGCGCCGATCTCAACAACTTGGCCTATCTTACGGCACTACTTGGGCGATTTTTGATGCCGGAAATTGAAGCCCGTAATCTCCACGACATTTGGTTCCAACAAGACGGCGCTACATGTCATATAGCCCGTGAAACAATGGTTTTACTACGTAGTCGTTTCGGTGAGCAATTTATCTCTCGTCTCGCCCTAGCGGACCCGTGTGAGAGAACGGTCATAGAATACTCTGACCGTTCTCTGACTGTTCTATGACCTCGCATTATTACGGCTAAGAACGGTAAAAAAGACATTAAAAGCTTTGCAATTATGATTCTGTGGCGAAATTTGGATTAGAAGGTGAAGCAATAAATACAATTATCTTATTTTTCAGCGATAAAAACTAGGAATACATCATGTACCTGTCATTGAAGGCAGTGCAATGGTTCACCATTTGCGGAACGTCTCTACCGTGAAGATTTACTATTGGTGGAGACGTTCCGCAAATGGTGAACCACTGCACTGCCTTCAATGACAGGTACATGATGTATTCCTAGTTTTTATCGCTGAAAAATAAGATAATTGTATTTATTGCTTCACCTTCTAATCCAAATTTCGCCACAGAATCATAATTGCAAAGCTTTTAATGTCTTTTTTTACCGTTCTTAGCCGTAATAATGCGAGGTCATAGAACAGTCAGAGAACGGTCAGAGTATTCTATGACCGTTCTCTCACACGGGTCCGCTAGGGCGGACCGGTGGATTGGCCTCCAAGATCGTGTGATGGTGTGATATCACACCTTTGGACTTTTATTTGTGGGGATATGTAAAGTCTAAATGTTTTGTGGATAAAGCAGCTACTATTGAGGTATTGGAAGCCAACATTACTGAAGTTATTAGCGAGATACCGACCGAAGTCCTCGAGCGAGTCATTCAAAATTGGTGTTTACGGATTGACGAATTAAAGCCCAGTTGCAGCCAACATTTGAAACGGGTTATCTTTAAAAAATAAATGTCGTGAATGGTTCTACACAGAAATAAAAAAGATTGCGCTATCAATTTGAATTTTCGTTGTTTTATTTCAATTTAAAATCCTATACCTCTAAATTGATCACCCTTTACTTCCTTGAAACGCAGGTTCCGTAGAAACACCTCCCACCACTCACAACCATTATCACGCGCGCCGCGTGACCGCGTCCGTGTTCCCTGCAGGTACGCACACGGACCCTAACGCGACTGTGTTAGAAGTGGAGGGGGTTATTTTCGTGGGTCGCGCTTCTCGGCTGTGATTCTCGTTCATTGTCTTTCCCTAAATCGCCTCTCCCGTAAAATTCTCTTTCGGCGCGTTTGGGCACTTTCTTGGTGGCACGTCACATATATTGGATCTGACATCTTGTTTTTTAAAATTTTAAGTCCAGATTCGTAATCAGCAATATAGAAATTCTTGCAAACATAATACCTTCTTACATGAATAATGAGAATGTAAAAAAATGTAATCGTCAGAAATTCATGGCCTTTATTGCAAAATCATTGGGCTCGTCAATTTTTGTTTATCACGACATATTTGTATGGCATATACATATGTTTCAATAATATACGAGTTAATGAATATAGACGCATATAGTTTAGCTATCTCAATATAATTATACGATATAATGATATATTCATTTGTAATAGTGTAGTTAAACATATTTAATAACGAACACTTTTGAAAACTCAACACTTTCCTGACTGTGTATATGCCTAAAAGACATATTTAAAAAATCATAACTGACTTTTTTCTATCTTCTCCTTTAATTTTTTTTAATGTGAATATCACTGAGAATTTCAAGTCCGCTGAGGGATACACCGCGAAAAGACAGTCCGGAAATTGTTAAAAAGTAAAGTGAGAAAAAGATGAAACTTATTTAAAAAATATTTTAGATAACAATTTTTTTTCAAATCCATACGAATAAGTACAATAACATTCATTTTCAAGATGTAAACATTTTTCAAAAGTTATTTCACAGATACTGTACTCTTCCATTTTCTAAAAAAGAAACTCATCCCACAAACCTTAAAACACTTGATAAATCCCCAAGATAAAAATGAAAATAAAAGTTATTAAGAGAATAATGTCAGACCTGCTTTTATGTGTTTTTCTCATTTTTGGTACGATTTACAAAGTGCTCTAATCACAGTTAAAAGTTTATCAGAAGTAGCATAATCGACAATAACATATCGTAGTATATAACGAACGTTGTTAAGATTATCTTTCCGCTTCGAACAGAAATAAAAAGTAATTTATAAAAAAACAGTACTTTACTTAATAATCTGTATAATGTATCATCACTTCTTAGTCATTCTCAGAAGATTTATATGTATATGGTGTATATTTATTCTTATTCATAAGTTCTGGCATTGATATAAAATATTCTACTATTTCATTATTTGAAGGATCTTAATCTATTTTTGAAAGAATTTCTTCTTGTAAAGTTTATAGAATTATTTTTACTGTAATAATTTTTCAACTATCATCGAATATTGTATATATAAATCAGCAACGCATTTGGAATGTTTGATGCGAAAGTTTCTAACGTACGATCTGAATTTGTGATACAGTCGAGACTCGTCTATTGCAAGGCCCGGGCGTTCCCCTAATCCCCACCTTTGCCGTATATACAACACTGGTTGGGGCCACAACCAATCCACTGCTTGCTCTGAAAACCAACCTCACCGATAGTTGCAGTGGTGGGAGCCCCTCTCGTCTTGCAATAAACGAGTCTTGACTGTACCTGGTCAAAACTTAGAAGCGAAATCAGCCACGAATGAGTTATTCACCATTTGGACTGATATCTAGTCAACAAAAATTACGATTTAGCAATTAAATTTTGAAAAAGCGAATTATTAAAAATATGCTTACTAATTTACTTTCGTACAATTTAAATTTTAAATAGTAATCTTTTAACAATAATCACCTTGCTAGCAAAGTTGCACCCAGGTTGCAGTTTAGCCTAGCTGACCGGTCAGTAAAAATAACAACTAAATGACTGACTTTGCTTCTTCATCAATCACGTTGGGCTATATATTTCAAATTCAGAGAGTAAGTTCAGTCTTTAATCCAGAGAATTGATAAAATTTAAATCAATTCATGTTCTTTCCAAAAATTAGAACATATTTAAATGCTATTCGGTTTATTTGGATTGTTTCTGATTAATATTTTTTCAAATCTCTTTTTCTATGTTTTATTAGAAAAAAGCAACTGATTTGTACGAAGGCTTTGGTGAATCAATTGTTATAAAAACGTTCTCCCATTTATAAACATCAATTTTTCTCAATCATTCTCTTCTATATGTCTTCGCAATCAAAACATTTGTTTATGGTCCAAAATTAAAAATTACTTCTGCATAAAAAATTATCAATATTTATATATTAAACATTGAAACCTTAAATTTATGATGTAATTAACTATTTCGTTTTCCTTCCCTCTCTATCGAGGAAAGTTTCACAAACAGATAGTATACTTAGTATGTCATTTGGCTAATTTTTAAAACTGTTAAACCTGTGACTGTCAAATATTTTAAAATTCAATTAATATTTTCTCCATTCGCTGACAAGAAGTTTTCTCTCAATGTAAAATTATCTTTTGTTAAAAAGTATAGATTAAATCTACTGATTATAATCTACTCGTACGATTTAACTAGGAAACACGCACTGCAGATCGCTTCTGTAAACTCTTTCGCTGTTTCATATAAAACTATCAAAGACCTTAGTAAAAGCAAGGTATAGAAAAATATATACTGTAGAACTCCATTTAAAAGCTAGTATCACACATGGGTATTAATTTAGTAAAAAAGCTATTTCTTCAGCATTTGATTTCTCTTTTTCTAAAAGGACTGTAGCAATTTTACTTTTTTAATTTGTTATAATTTTTTTTTTTCTTTTTTCATTGACTTTTTTTTCTGTATTTACTTTTTTCTGTTTTCCAGAAGTGCAATGGATATTCAAACTATATTTACCCGTGAGTGGCACAAGCTTCAAGGAATTTAGAAAAAAGTACGGATTCGGCAGAAATGACATTTAATAAGAAGAATTTAAAAATGGTTGTTTTTTATAATTATCAGAAAATTCGTTAATAACCATTATTGCAAAAATTAACTTTAACGCAATAAAGGGTTATTAAAAGTATTAAAATATTAATTGCTGTTTCTTTTATAAGGTATGATATCTTATTTTACATTATAAATATGTTAAATAAATGCATTTCTTGAATTTAGAGCTTTTCTACTTTTAGTATCATTTCTGCCAATCTGTTTTCACTATTTTTTGATAAACGCCACTCATTTTCTAGTCAGGAGTTTCATTATTTTCTACAATCTTATCTCTACATTTTACAAACTATACTCAAAGGGTCAAATATAAAGTCTTTCTGAGTTCACTAGTTGCGATCCGTGAGCATGATTATATTACAATTAAACATTTAAACTAGAAGAGAAGTCTGAAATATATCAAATTTAGATACTTTTGGATGAAGTTTAATTATTTATCCGATAAATGAATTTCAACTTGAAATTTAAAAATGAAATATTTTCAAATTAAACAGTTTTATTATTTTTCAAGGTACTAATTTCGATACATCCCAATCTAACATTTTATATTTTTAAATGATTATAAAATGCCAAAATGAAAATGATCGTAAATCAGGAGTTTCAAGAACTAAAATTTTTCATGTTTTATATTTCCATCACATCTAAAATGGATTTATTTCAGCCTTCAATTTGCTATATTCCACGAAAACCGAGCAGACCTGCAGAAATTCTATTGCTTGTTACAAAACGAAGAAAATAAATTTTTTACTCTGTTTCTATAATAATTTGATTAAAACGTATCATTTTGTTACTTTCTTGAAAATAATAAAAGAGAAACATTTCTTCAGGTGAAATGCGTTATTTTCGTGGTATACGCTCGTTATATGCTTCAACACACTACTCTAGATTATGATTTTCTTAAATGATTTTATAACTACTTTTTTTCCTATTTCCGAACAGGACATAGTTCGATGGAAAACTTTGCTATATGAAGCAAGTTATAAAATTCAAAAATCACTTCAAACAAACACAGAGATTTTATTATTCATAAATATATTACTCTCTCAAATATCAAGTTCATAATAATTTATCAAAACGATTAAAAAATATTTCTTTTTTTATTTTCAGTTAAAAATCGGCTTAAAGTAGCTGCCTCGCGTAAAAAAACAATTCTTCGGAAAAAGTATTCAACTTTTCTTCTAGGAATAGCAATTTTAATTATAATGGTATCGTTTGAAAGAAAAAAGCATTTTCCATTTAAAAATTTGAACACAGAAATAATTTATTCAATAATATCTAGCATTAATTTAATCATATTCAGAAATTTCATGCGGTCAAGTTGTGGAGAATCTTTTTCCCGAGAAAATAAACTATAATTTATTAAAATGTCATCATTTTTGAAAAATCGGTGTTTCGCGATATTAAAAAAAGTTCATTCAAGAATAAAAGCTTTTGATATAATGATTTCTGTATGTTCAAATTCTTCGATGAAAAATAATCCTTTCTCTTTCAAGCATATTGCAATTCCTGAAAGTATAATTGGATATTTTTTCCAAAAGACCTGTTTTTTCACGTGGAAACTTTAAGGGAAGAAACAAATTAAATAATAATTATTGAGGTTTACATATTTTTAAAATATTATTCTGATTAATCAATCACAAGATGAAACAGGAAAGCCTTTTCTTTAATGAAATTTGTAAAGTCATTTAAAGTTTAATGAGTTCAAAATTCATTGACTCCTTCCCTTCAAATTGAGCTTTTTCATGATTTTTTGTGCATGAAAGTCTGAGAAGTCAGAAATTATTACCTACTGGCAATCCACTGGTATATTTATAAAATTACCAAAAGAGAAGAGAGAGTAAACATTTTTTCAACAAGACTAAACAGGAATGACTGTCTCTATTGCTCGTTTGCTCCGAATGTTTTTCCTTCATGAGCCTTTTTATTTTACTTGAGGCAACGTAGCCAAAGAGGTAAAATGGCTGCGCACCTCAAGTAATTTCAAATCGATCCAGTGCTGTCACCAGGAAAAACCATCATATTTTCTGCGCCATATGAAGGAGTTGGCGAGCTTCTTGCATCAAGAGATGCTCTACTGGCAGAACTGAAACTGCTTGAGCTCAAGTCTTCGTAGCTTGCAGCAGACTGACTACCTCCTGTAAAAAGTCACTTTCTTTTCAGATATATTTTTTTGTAAACTCAGGCTAGAGGAAGGAGATTAGGTAGTAGAAAATTTTAAAATTTGTGAAATTCACTATTAATTGTTTAAAATACATTGCTTATATTATTTAAAGTATAATATTACAGAAAAAATGTATTACTCCCTAAATACGGAACGGTGAAAAACCACTGTATCGAATGTTATAAGTCTTCCACAAAGAAACAGTGAAATTTAACTGACATCACTAGGGAAACTCACTGGTTGACCAGCGAATTTTACTGTTGACCAGTATATTTAACTGATTAACTAGTGAGTTTTCCTGGTGGAATCAGGCAAATTCCACTGATTTCTATGAGGAAGACTTGTAACATTCAAGTCAGTGGTTTTTCACTGTAAATCAGTGAGTTTTTACTGATTCAGATTTTGAGAGTATAAATAGGAAAAAATCTTGTAATTCAAATTTCGCGCAAGATTATCATCAACATTATATATTTTTACTTCATTAACAGCTGTAAATGAAATAAAAATAGCTAATATCAATACATATTTTCACTAATAACCTTTTTTATAAAAATCATAAGATTCCTATCCATATATTTCAAATAAAAGCAATACACTCAGTGTTTCATAAAGTAAAGGGAGCTATTAAAGTAAGTGATTTTACTGATTTCTTGTTGTTAGTGAATTACATTAGTTTTTTAGTTAATTTTACTAGAATTTAAGGGCGAAAGATACAGGCAGGAATGGACAAAGACGACTAAGTGAGAGAAAACATTTCCAAATACACATATCCTAATCTCATCCAGCCTTTTATCGGTAATTAACGACTATCTCTAGACTTTATTCGGATTGAAGGATGAGAAATTATGACCCCTCTTTAGCGCCATGTTAGGCCCTCTTAAGATTTATAGTTTTCTTCCGCGACAGACCGCGTATAGAGCACTTATCAAACATAGTTGATATAAAGAACTTAATGGAAAAAGGTAATAAAAATGAAAGAAGAACAGATTTCTAGATTTATTCAACCCTTCTAACATAAAATTTCCTAGGACCACATGACGTACAACACTCAAAGTAGCTTATTGGCAAAACAAACGTCCACCGCGGGCTTAGGGGCGCTGCTGCATGAAAACAATCATGGCTGCCGCAGGGCTTCGGCGTTCACGTATTTACTGTTGATCTGAATAGGACTTTTCAAATTACGTTTATCTGTACGTGCTAAAAATGCTTTTGTTGTCGTTAAATACGTTATGCGAGTACCCAGGCGGAAAAATCGGTGTGCTGCCAATCCTTACAACCAGCGCGGTACCGTTCCGGTTGTAACCCGTGAGTAATGCCAGTGCTGCCGATCAGCACTGTGCCAAGCGTTGGCACACCACTGGGGCGGCACTGGCTAAACACCGGCGCAGTACTGCTTTTCAGTGCTGGCAAACAACCAAAATTTGTGTATTACCAAGCATCGGTGCAGCACTGAATCAGCACCGGCGCAGTACCAACATTCAATGTTGGCAAACAACCAACTTTTGAGTAATGCCAAGCGCCGATGCAGCACCGGCGTGGTACCGCTTTTCAGTATTGGCGATCAACAAATATCGCGTAATGTCAAGTATCGACGCAGCACTGGATCAGCACCGGCGCAGTGCCACCGTTCAGTGTCAGCAAACAACCAACTTTTGAGTAATGCCAAGCCTTTCGATCGCCTTTCATTGCCGACAAACATGTTAGTAATGCTATGAGCAGTACTCTAAAAAAATCAATTACATTCTACACATTCGTTTGTGTCCCCGCATTGGTGTGATGGTAAGTAAAATTTCGCTGATCAAAAAACATTTTTATTGAAGTAAACCAAAGTTTATTGCTTGAATTAGTTAAACTTTCCATCGATTGGTTTTATGATTGTACCAAAGTATGCTGCGGTTCCAAAGTTTCATCATATTTTTGAAATTGGAAAAACTCAAAATTTTCAGATTCTGAACATACGTTGATTTTATTCTTGAAAACAAAAATTAAAGGAATCATAGCCTGTATAAAGTATCACTAATATACAATAATAAAAGTTAATAATTCTAAAATACATATAAATATTTTTATTATGTAATGTTTTTTAATTCAAAAATTTGATCGCTTTCTTTCAAAAATATTTTATCTTATAGAAAATCGATTTAATAATTAAAAATCTTAAAAATTTTAATCAGAATCATAAATTGGGATAAAATCTAAAAATTCCCGATTACACGGGGCCTATACACTTCTTACACGGCCCTGCAGTAGTTGAAGGTTATAAGCGCTATTTTCTTTCTTGTATTCCAAGCGTGCGCAGCCGAGAGGCTTAGTCGTTAGGTTAGTAATACGTTAATTGTAAGTAGAGAGGGTTCGAACCCGCAGCGTTAAGAATAATTTTTAATACTACCTATACGAGCGTTTGTGTAGCGTAGAGGGGAATGTGTGTTTGTAGATAAGTTTGTATATAAAAATAGTAAGTTAGAGTTAAGAGTTAAGAATATTCATCGATTCCATTACTGCTCTTATTTGATTTTACCTATGTTCCTGCATTTCACTTAACTTCAAAAATAACACTGGGGCCTTTACGAACTACGGAAAGTAAGTTAAAAAGTAGTCAAACCTACTGAGATTTTTTTTCTGTGTACGTGTAACGAAAAAGTATTGTCAATTTACTCAGAAAAAATTTTCTATGCTTGAAAACAGATTTTTTACTGTGAAAACAGTAAACTTAACCTTCCAAGCGAATATCCCTCCGTTGCCGTTAAAAACGGTAAATATTAGAGTCTTAACTCGAACTTTCCCTGTACTTTTTATCTAAGTACAATACAGATTTTCTGTACATTTTCCAGTACTGCCCCAGTACTAAAAGACAACTCCCAGCCGAGTGACATTTTGTACTAGTGCCAGCACCGCACCAGCACTGAAGGCCAGCGCTAGCGCAGTACCGCTGATCAGCACTGTGCCGTTGTTAACTATCGGAGTTCCGCCAGCACCGCGCCAGCACCGAATGTCAGCGCTAACGCAGCACTGCTGGTCAGCACTATGCCGGTGTTACCTTTCGAAGCTTTGCCAGCACCGCGACAGACTTCATGACGATCTACTGCCAGCACTATGCCAGCGCTGGAAGTCCGCTGGCAGTGCTGGCGCGGTGCTGCGCCAGTTGTAAATTTCCGCCTGGTTACGTACAAGCACTGCCTTTACGAGTAAAGTCCTTTCCTTTCCTGTGCTTCGGTGAGAATTCCATTTTCACGTTTATATTCATTAATGCACTTGTCACTTACTTTTTATGTTAACTATATATTTATTTGTCAAACAATTGATTAATTACTGCGTTACACTGTGAGCATCTGGCTTTAGTATAGTATACACAATGCTGCGCGAAGCCCAACGGTAGCCATATTGATTAGTTCGCTTATCGAACACCAGGTCTCGCATTGCAAGTTTGAATTGCCAATACAGATGTTTCTCGCGTTGAAGAGTTCTAACAAACAAAGGCCCGTTCCTCAGTAAATAAAACGGCAACCGGCAACACCGCCGAGTCTGCCAACGAGCGGTGTAGCCAGTACCTAGGCGCGGTCGCCAAGCGCAGACGCAGCATCTCCCACCCACGACCAAGGAACCGCGGTGGGAGAACGGAACCGCGGTGGGACAATGGACCCGCGAATATAAAAGCGGGATGCTGTTCCGGGAAAAGGCACTTCGGCGGCTCTTGATCGAGCCGCAAGCAGCCTGAGAACACTCTCGGGACAGGTCTAAGGGTTTTCTGCCCTTAGGTGAGTCTTGATTTGTTCTCTGAGACGCTTTCGAGGCAGGCTAAGGATTTTCTGTCCTTAGCTGAGTCTTGATTCGGCTCACGGTTGAGGCGCAGTGGACAGGATAAGGGTTTCTTGCCCTTATCTGAGTCTGGTGCATACATCCACCCAGGGGGGTCTTTAAGCGCCTTCACTCTTGAATATTATTCGCGAGTAAAGAGCTTAGAACTCCCGTCTGCTTGTGGCAAAGCATCGGCTAAAAGGAAATTAGGTAGATTATATTATATTAAGCCAAAGCGTGAATCATCGCGATTATATTATATCGAGCGATAGCGTGAAATCTCGTGGTTGCATTATATAAAGCCATAAATCTTGAGTCCCGCGATGACCAAAGATTAGACAATATCAGACTATTTTATATTACTTAGAAGATTCAAATATAGTGTTTATTTATAAACTAGAATTTTTATATAGCCGTTAGGCACTCCAGGCTGATCACCTGCAAGTGAATCTTTGAATTAGCGTAGGTCGATTTCTCTCCTTGGATTTTCAATTCATATGTAGCATTATAATTTTGTACTTATATTCTGTAAAGAGAAATAGTGTGTTTTCCGATTATATTAAATTGTGATGTATAGCATATAAAAAGATTTGATTCTTATTTCTTCTCCCGTGTCCCGTATATATATATATATACATCCTTTATCGTAAAACTGTTCTAACGCTTGGAAAATTCTTTATATATTCTCTAATTATTGAAATTAAATCTTACATATTGATTATTTAACTGCAATTTAAGATTATCCTAATTTTTCAGCTTATTAGTCAGATATGCTAAAATTGTTATTTAAGTTAACTGCACCAAGAAAAAATGTATCAAAATATTTTTTTAATAAGACTTAGTTGTAAAATTACTAAAGATCTACAAAGCCTTGATTAAAAAGCCGACAAAGATACTTGAAGAGATATCTCTTGAGGGGAGCCTGGTACTGTTGAGTTGATGAGACACTCCTCATACTTGAGCACTTATGGGACTTACCAATCGTGCTTCTTCTCTTCTCTTTTTCTCTCAATCCTTTTTTTTGGAAAATCAACCCTTTTTTTCGAACAATAGTTTTTTTTCTCCAAGGAGAGTCCATGGTCCTGTACGAGTTTCTACCTGGGTGTAAACGGAGTTGTACACGGTTTTTGCAAATGGGTCCTGACCCGGCTTTTATCCGGTCCTAAGAAAGGTTCTAAAGGGTTCTAAATGGATACAAAAATTATGCGACTATCGGGATCTACACGGGTTGGAACCAGGTTGTACCCGACCCTAAGAAGGGTTCTAAATGGTACCAAAAATAGTGCGCCAATCAGGTTGTATATGGGTGTTAAGCAGGTCGTATCTAGCCCTAAGAAGGGTTCTGTATGTCCATAAGAGGGTTCTATATGGAACCAAACATTGTTACGCTAGGCCCTTTTAGACACCCAGAACGCATGTCCAAATTTGTCAATCTATTTCCCCGCTATGACCCGCTTAGACCCTGTTTGATGCCCATGCCTTCGATTCAAGAGATCCGTGTTATAACCACGGTAGACCCGTTTAGTCATCCAGAGCGCACTTGGCCAAATTTGGCAATCTATGTCTCCGCTATGACCCATTCAGACCCTGTTAGACGCCCACACCTGCGATTCAAGAGATCCTTGGTAGAACCACGGTAGACCCGTTTAGACATCCATTGCGCACGGCCAAATTTGTCAATCTATTGGGTTGTCAACAGTCATCTCGTTTATTTTCATGATTTCTAAAGCAAGTTTATTAATACAAATAACAAACATTAATCAATTATGTGTTGACCATTTTGTTCGATGACTTTTTGCCATCTTTCAGTCAGCTTCACAATTCCGCTTTCGTAGAAAATTTGGCTCTTAGAGGCAAAAAATTAAATCAACTCATTTCTGACAGCCTCATTTGAATCGAATGTTTTTCATTCAAATGGTTTTGAAGTGAACGGAATAAATGACAATCGGATGGTACAAGGTCAGGACTATAGGGTGGATGAGGCATCACTTTCCAGCCTAACTCCAATAACTTTTTGTGAGTGACGAAAGATGTATGTGGTCTGACGTTATCTTGATGGAAGATGACGCCTTTACGAGTTGCCAATTCTGGCCGCTTTTTCTTGATTTCTTTGCCCAATTTCATTAGCTGGCGACAGTAGACATTCAAATGAATAGTTTGGTTCCTTGGGAGCAGCTCAAAATAAACAATACCTTTGAAATGCCACCAAACACTCAGCATAACCTTCTTTTGATGAATATCGGCTTTTGATGTAGATTGTGCAGGCTCATCTCGCTTGTTCCATGATCTTTTTCGCATGACGTTATCGTAAACAACCCATTTTACATCGCCTGTTATGATTCGTTTTAAAAATGGATCGGTTTCGTTACGTTTCAGCAGTGAATCGCAAATGGAAATTCGTTTGGTGAGTTGAATTTCGTTTAATTTGTGTGGAACCCAAATATCGAGTTTATTAACGTAACCAAGTTGTTTTAAATGTCTTTCAACCCATGTATGTGATATTTTAAGCTTCTCTGCGATCTCTCGTGCCGTACTACGCCGGTTATTTTCTATCATTGCTTTTATTTTGTCGTCGTCAACTTCATTTGAGCGTCCAGAGCATGGTACATCATTGAGGTCAAAATCTCCGGAACGAAAACTAACACACCAATTCTGACACTGGCGTTCTGTTAATGATTTTTCACCATAAAGATCATACAACTTTTTCCGAGCTTGCACTCTGTTTTTAGCTTTTCGGAAGTAATAAAATAAAATGTGACAAAAATGACCGTCTGGAATCCCCATTTCAAATCAATGCAAAACATAAATAAACAACAAAATTGAAACTTTTTTTTTACTAAATAATCTATGAAACGTAAGATTTCAAATACCATATACGGTTTGAAGTTTGCAATGGAGAAGAACGACTTCGAACAACTAAAGTCATCTAGCGGAAAAAAGCGAAATGACTTTGTTGCCAACCCAATATGTCCCCGCTATAACCCGTTTAAATCCTGTTAGACGCTCGTACCTTCAATTCAAGAGATTTCTGATAGAACCACGGTAGATCCGTTTAGATACCCAGAGTGCAATTTGACCAAAATTGTCAATCTATCACCCCGCTAAGAACCGTTTAGACCCTGATAGACGCCCACACCTATGATTCCTTAGATACCTGATACAAACACGCTAGACCCGTTCAAGGAGCTTTCTTAAAAAGTCCCAAGCTATTGAGCGAAAGCTCAGGCTTAAAATTTTTTAAATTTAATATTTATGTGATGTCCCTAGGACGTTACAATACGGTCATTGAAATTCACGAGGGCAAAAATCTGTCCATATTCGGAATTGAATTTTAGACTTGATCGGATCAGATAGGTTAAAAAAACAGCCTCATAGAAATGAGGTTCCGAATTCGGATTTTGAGACATTTTAAATATCAAGTACATGGTTTGTCCGAAAAGTAATGTGACTGAGTCGATTAAAAAAAATCTATTGAACAGATCGGTACAAAAATTAAAAGGTTTCAAAATAGGTTCCTCCTGCGTCGATACATCGCTTCCAGCGAGATTTCCAGGCATCGAAGGCGTCACAATAGGCCTTCTTCGGAATGTTCTTTAGAGCCTTGGTGCAAGCCTCTTTACAGGCGCGGAATCAAAAAGAAGTCTGGGGAAGCCACGTCAGGACTATAGGGTGGCTGGGGAATCGTTGGCACCTTTGAATCGGCCAGGAAGCGGGTCACGAAGAAGGCGGTGTGGGTTGGCGCGTTGTCGAATGCATTATAGTCCAAATTAGCTTTTTGTGTGTAGGATAATAATTTAACAATGATAAACACTAGTTTTTATAAGTAAATTCACAATAAACAATCATAGTTGGATTTGAGCATTTTTTTTCATATTTAGCTCTGTGGTTTGAAAAGTACTGATTTTAGCGTAAAAAGTGGTGAATAAAAGTTATTCCTTATTAAATTATCTACAAAAAAGTCAGGGAGGGCGCCCCTCTGAGTCCATTAGTTTACTTGTAAATTGAGAAGAAGCACGTTATTTGTAATAATCGCAAATTCTTAATAACTTTTGAGTAAATCACGTTTTTACACGGATACTTCAGCATAATGTAGTAATTAATAGTCCAAAACATCATGCCAAATTTCAATCGTCTAACAATTATAGTTATTGTTTAAATGGTACCAATATTTTAATTTTGATCTGGCATATATTGGATCTGACATTTTTAGATTACAAAGTTTTGAGCAATTCACAAAATATTTAGTAAATAAATAATAACATATTTAAATAAAAATCTTTTCACAGAAAATTTAAAAAAATCATCATTCAAAAAGAACTAAATAGTATTAAATTTTCTCTCGGCTCCAGTAGCGTAAAAGGGGAAATAAGCTAGGGCCGAGAGAAATTTAATAGTGAAATTGAAAAATGAAGCAAAGATATGGTAAAGGGCTTAATACGAGCACACCAAAATCATATAACAGCTGTTGAGTGTGTGGCTTTAAAATTTTTATTTTTCTTATACCTTTTTTTCAACCCCTCTAAAACCTGTGTTAGATTTTCTTACAATTTCTTATGCACTTCAAATCGTAACACACTGGGAAAAAACTTATTTTTTTGTACAATTTTTGTAAACTTGGTGCATTTTACAATAGCTTTTTTGTTCTATTATTCTATCATTTTTTATCTTTCTTTTCACACAGCGCTCATAAAACTAAGGGAGCATGAAATATGCATCAATGTCTTTTTAGACGATTTTTTACAATAGACTTGTGCATAAGGTAGCTGAATGAATTTGTATAATTAATGTATACAATAAATCAATCTCAACGCAAGCTGAATCTTTTTATTGTTTAGCACTAGCCAAGGAATTATAATATAATTTAATTTTCAGTCTCCAGTGAAATCTTTATTTTGTGAAATTAACACTTAGTTCGTTTCGCTAATTAGAACAATTCCTTTTACATTAGAAAAAATTTCATCCTGATTCTTAGAATTGTGGAGACAATAATTACATGAAAGTTATAATTAAATTCTTAAAATTACAATTTTTATGAGAGATCTTTTAAAATTGCAAAATTTCCTTATAAAGGAATTCGAAAGCGTAGCGAACATTTCTTTAGTTTGAGCTACGTAATGCTAAATATAATTTGAGAACAGCGCAATCTTCTTAAACACCTCAAAAAGCTTTGAAATTCAAGCACGAAAAAAATTTAAGTTAATGTTTCATTATGAACTACCTAATCAGTTTTGATTTAAATAAAATCAGGAATCAAACTTCAAAATAAAAAATTAAAAATCTATTTGACACCAAGGCTAAAAATAAAATGAAACATTCAATACTTTCTCCCAAAATTTAGTTTACAAATAAATATAAATTTTTTTTCGTCCTTGAATTTATAAATTTCTTTATTCATTATGAGGAGACCGAGGTTCTATTATTAAATAATCTCAACTTTGCACTTTATTGTCCAAAAAGGAAAAATTAAAGAACCCTACTTCCTAAATTAAGAGATAGAAATTTCCATTTAAAATTTCTAAATCTTCTTCGTAATGACTGATAATTTTTTTCTAACGCTTTTAGTTTTTACTACATAATCGCAATTTTGCTTCTCTTCGTTTCCCGAAGTAATTTTTTTTTTCTTCCATTCTTTCACTCTTTTTCTCTCGCTTTCACGCTGTATTTATACACGTACGAATTATGAAACACTTAATAGACTTAAAACTACTTTTTATTTGTTTCTTATCTATCTATTTATTTTTCGCGCTACTATTTCTTTATGAACACTTCTTTTAAACATTCAGAAATATGTGAAGATTATCATCTGAGATTACGCTACAATAAGGAAATCAAATGCCAAACAAAATTTCTTACACTAGGCAGGGTGATTTTTTAATCGATTAGTGGTATGCTTAGGTGAGTATTTTGAACTTTTTTTCACGAGCTTTTCCAGAGGGAAGATCCCTCTATTTTGTCATTCTTTTTTTTTCGCTATCTCTCGCACACGTCACTTAAAATAAAAATTGCAACGTAAAAGTATCCGCTACAATAAAGAAATTAAGAAATTCTCTCAAAATTATAAGAATGTAATATTTCTTTCTAAACATAATATTTTCAATAAAATAAGGAAAATTTTGAGATCATCATTTGTTGAAGATTTCATTCAACGCGTTTAATGTCTGGGATTTGTAATAATTTAAATTGAGAAATGAACGGTTCTTGTAGAAAAATAATTGAAGAATGAAACAAATCTGCCTCGGCCTCGGCGTAATTGGTTGGTGTACTGCTCATGTAAAGTCGGGATCCCGGTTCGTATCCTAGCCGGGGCAGATTTTTTCTCGTTCTTCAATTATTTGTCTAGGAGAACCGTTCATTTCCTAATTCGAACAATTTTGAGATCATTCCAAAATTATGTACGAAATAATGCCCATTGGCCTACAAAAAGCGTAGAACAATTTATTTACACTGTTTTAAAATTTCACAATTGATTTAAAAAAAGAGATCCCATATCAAGAACAACATAATGTTCACATTTAAGTGAAAATTTAATGTGAACTTTCTAGAACCCAATTTTTTAAAACAAAAAGCTGTTATTTATTTTTGTGAATTTAATAAAATATTTCTGAATCGCGAAAATTTGAAAATATTTGAGCAATGAAAAAAAAACAATATTGTGGAGAGTACGTCTTTTGGTTCAAGAAAAACGCAGAACACAATTATTTTTTTACTCTCCTGATCGTGACTAGAGTAACAAGAAGCAATTTTGTTCTGATCGTTTGTCAAATAACGGAAAATAACTGAAACTTTAATTTATCATGCAGTGCCTTAGAATATTGATAAAAATTAAAATAAAAAAATTAAACAGAAATCTCTATTAACTGCACAGTGGAAAAATATATCTGAAATTTTTCACCCTTTTAGATAGCGTTTCAGGAAATAAAATACCATATTTTATCATTTTTGTCAGGCTTTCGTTTGAGTTTATCATCAGAAATAGGATTCGTCTAAACTTCGTCAGATCCGTAAAATAGATAATGCTATTGACAAAATAATTTTTTTTTTTTTTTTGGTTAAAAATTAATATGAGTGAGTCTTCCACCGATCGAGTGAATTTCCATAGAATAAATAAAAATTGTGCTATGAATAGATAAATGGAATATAAAATATAAATTGTTATCTATCGTCAATACAAAAACGAAGGAAATAAAAATGGTTAAATTAAAAGAGATACATATTCCATATAAAGGTTTAGAAATTCCTCTGCCACGCTTTAGCAAGAAAAAAATTATAAACAAGGATTAAATAAATATATGAAAGATCAATTTGCTATGAAAATAGTGAGAAGACAGATGCGAAAGAATAACATTTAACTGTTTCGTTGCTTAGAAAATTTGTTCATTTTTTCAAAGTCCCCCAAAAGAGGGATTTAAATTCTGAAAACATGTTTCCAAATCGAAACAAAAAGAAATATCGAAAGTTAATTTTTGACTGTTCTTTACCTTTCAAAAAAGGGAATAAAGATTTTTTCTTCGGATATGACAGAAAAACATCCATCAAATATTTGAAGAATCTTTCGAAGTGAACACCTATTGGCAAACAACGATTTTAATAATTAATTGCTCTATCTACTGGATTTCAGTAAAGAGATCGCGAATTCGTGGATGTCTCAATATTAAATTAGTGCTAGCGTTTAACATCAAATTTTAAGAAAAACTTTCAATGAGTCTGCTCTCCATCTTTGAATTTGTTATATTTCACTGTTGAAATAGCTGTAAGTGGGTAACAATCAGTGGTTTTCCACTCAGAATAGTGAAATTCTGGTTAAAGTTGATCTGTAATATCTTTTTACTCGTTGAGTTTTACTGATCAGCTTCAGTGAAATATTACTGAAGTGAAAAAATAACCCATTTCCAGCTATTTCATTAGTGAAATCTCACTAATTTAAATATCGGGAGTTATTACTTTTAATAAAACTGAAATGACTTTCAGATTTTTCAATGACATATTTACAAAATTGAACATCAGCACTTTGACAAAGCAGAGCCTTGCCTTTTATTTAAGGCGAAAAGTCGAAAAAACATTTAGTAGATCAAAGCCTTCCAACACATGTTACTGCTCGCCCACTGAACACGCACTTCTACATACTTGTATATTAGCTTAATATCGATAATCTCCTTGACTCAGTTTCACGAATATTACCTAAAAAGAGCTCAAAGCTCTATTTTTATTTTTTACAATAAATAATAATTTCTTAATAAATATTAGACTTACTTGGGCAACCAATAACATTTTACCAAGAAGTTAAAGAATTTTTTAATTTTTCTCTGCAGAAAAATATTATTTCTCATTTTATAATTTTTTTTAAATATTTCAATTGAAATTATATTACAATGAACATTCAGAGGAAAGTCAATTGTACAATAGTAATGAATTTTGAGCTGGCTATTTACTAAAAAACGCAGGCTTATTCTAAATACAAATAATTACCCTCTGTTAATCGCATCTAAGTAAAATGCTCATACTATATTAATTTATAAACAATTGCAGTAGGTGAGAAAGCTAAAAAACTTTAAAGCGACACGTGTGTACTGCTCTACGTTCGTCTTTCTATAATTTTAAAATATTTAAAGATTTTAAAAATACTATTTTAGTAGGAGGTGTATTTTTCACGTTTTGCCAGTTTTTCTGTCAATTTTCACAGGAAGTATGAAATATATAGCGCCGCGAGTGGGTTGTAGAATAGTTTCATGAGTACGAATCTGACAGTAATATTCATTTGCATAGGTTTTTTCTCTTTCGCACTAATAGTCTATTCTGCAACCCACTTGTGAGCATACCCTGTATTTCTTTTAATTCCAAAAAACGACAACTGTTTGAGCAAAAATCTTAGTATGCGAGTAATAAAGGAATACTTAGGCAGGTATTTATTTGTCATAAATTTCATTCATCCGGGAAACCACTGAATTGTTACTCGACTATAAATCTACTTTAGCAAAAATACAAGATGAGCTACATCTTGGAGAAAACTTCAGTGACAATCTGTGCCCGATTATTTTCGAAGATGCAGCCCATCTTGTGTCTTTGCAACATTCTATTTACAGTCTAGCAACAATCTAATGATCTTTCGTGAAAATGATTTTTCGAGTAAACGAGATTTCCGACAAATTAATACCTATCGATTGGCCATTCTAAATTATCTTGAACAAAATTCGTCCACTATTAACACCAATGTTATCATAGACGTTTCTGAGTTGACAGTCAGTCATTGTAAAATCGAATAGGCTTTGTCCGTATGTATCAAGCTGACAATGAATAAAGCTAAAGCATCAGATATTATTGGTCAAAGCTTGACATATGCGCACACGACCAACTGGGTTTTACGATCACTACTGACAGTATTTTGTCCAGCGATGCCCCCGATGTCCTAAATTGCACATCTTTCTCGTGTTGGAAGTCTCTGTACCAAATGAACGCAATGGAAAGCTTTTAAAAAAATTAATTTAAAATTCACGATTAAATTTTTCCCACAAAAAATGAAATTTCATTTTTTTAAACTATCAAGCTGCACATTGTTACACTTCTATTTGATACGTCAAACATTTTGTTCAGTGCGTGGGACAAAGGCTAAATTTGAAGAGCAAGATTTTATAAAGATCTGGGCTCTAGTATTTGCTAATCGACCCCTGTCACTTGCATTAGGATTATATACAAGGCAAGGCTCGCTCTGCGGACGTCCACGCAATCCTCTACTCATCTGCGTCTTTTCTTCTTGGACCGTGACTGCTTCCTAGTAACCGCCACTACCTCCGTTTCAATTGGAACTTTATCCACCGTTTCCTTAACTGCGCCGTCTTCTTCTGTGTCCATCGGAACAACATTCGAATTTGGATCATCCGACGAACTCGAATTCTCCTTCACGTTCTCAGGCTCCGAATCGCTTCTTTTCTCTGGCTCAGAATCACTTTTCTTCTCTGGTTCAGGGTCACTTTTTTTATTCGAGCAATCATTCTTTTTCGCCGTATCTGACGCGATTTCTTTTAGTTCGAAGTCACTTATTGTCTCTGAAATGTCTTTTGCTTCATCCAACTTTGTATCTTTTCCTGTTTCCACATTAGCAACCGAAAAAACATTCTCTTCTTCCTTCACAGCTTGATAATCTTCCACACAAGACGAAAGTTCTACGGAAGGTTTAGAACTCTCAATAGAAACCTCAGCAATCTTCTGATCATTAACCTCTTCTTTGTGTATACTTTCAGCAAACTGAAGCTCTACTTCGGCGTCCTTATCTTCTAGTTTGTTTTTTCTTTTGACAATACAACTCCAGGCAGGCGTCCCTTGTTTTCCATCCTTGTTTTTAACGACTGAGTTCCAAACACTCTGGGGCTTTGGTCTCAAGCTCTCGTTCCCACCTTCCGTACCTTTCTTGCCTCTCTTTTTCTTTCTTGACGCTCCCTCAAGAATCTTGCACTCAGGAATAGGAATAGTAACTACTTCTGCCTTTTGCATCGCGTCAATGTCAATTATCTCCACCCTCGACTGGCGCTTCTGCACCTGAACCTTCTTTTGCTTTTTCTCCTCTTCTTTAAGCTTCGGATCACAACGATCAATTTCCTCCGCCAGATCCTTCTCTAGGGTCTTGCTTTTATTCCAGCCTTCAATTGGCTTTACTAGCGTTACTTCCGCCTCAGGAAGTACAGTGTCGATTACTAATATGTCCTTCCGCCTCTTACTACGAGGCTTCTCCTTCCGAGAATCTTCTAGAGGAAGTACTTCAAGCTCAGAATGCAACACATGTTCTATGTCGTCATCTGAAGAAAGAACACTCTTCAGAACTTTTTCCTCCTCCTCCTCCTCAATCTCCACCTTTTTTTCTTTTTTCTGTTCTTTTATCATCTCCTCAAACTTCTGATATTCTTTCAGTTCCTGTTTCTCTTCAGATTTTTGTCTTTCTTCAAATTTATTACTTTCTTCCATTTTATGCGTTTCTTCCAATAACTCAGCAGTATGAATATGCTCCAGGTCATCATCAGAAATCGTGCTTTTACTACACTTCCGCAGAATGCGTTCGTTCTTTTCCAGGTTATCAGAAACCTGAATGTGCTCGATGTCGTCGTCGGACTGATGGGAACTCATATCCACCATGTGGTACTCAATAGAAGAGAATTCATCTGGGCGATCTAATGTTAGTAAATTCGAGTTATCAAGATCGAAGGATGGAGGTTTCTCAAGACTCTCTTCGATGGTTTCGAAGGAATCGCAACTCGCTTCTTCCAGTTTTACCTTTTCTGACTCTCTCTCTTTTTCTTCTATTCTATCATTTTTCTCGTCACTTTCCTTTTTGTTTTCCCTTAGATCTTCAACGACAATACTGTCTTCGCTCTCTCTGAGAAGGTATTTAGGTTCATCGTTCTTAACATCCTTCTTTCCTTTCCTCTCACCCTTTTCTGGCTTCTTTTCCTTACGTTGGGTCTTCCTCCTACCAGATTTGTTCTCCATCAATACAACGCTGTCCTCGTCATAATTAACGACGTACTTGGCCTTGGCGAAGTTTCTCTCTTGGTTTTCACATTGAGACCTCCAGGCATGCTCCCTTGCTTGACTCATAGGACTGTTTGGGATCTCACCTTGTTGTGCGCAAAGGCTGAGGCTTGTTGGGACGTCGCGAAAGGAATCCTCGCGCTCAAAAATTGAACTTTTGGCGACTTCAGCTGCTTCAGCACAAAGGCTTTTCTTTTCCTTGACTTCTTTGATACTCTCGTCAGGTACGCTGTCAATTGCTGGCTCGTTTGTTGGACGCATCTCGGCACAGATCTCCGTGTGACTGCGAAGTGACTTGCCCTCGGAATCAAAGTCGCCCAAGGAAGCGGGACCCTCTTCGGCGCAGACGCTTCTAGGAGGCTCGGGTGTCGTCTCTTCGGCAGGATCATAATCCTGGCTAAAACTAACATCTTCTTCGTCGGCCGAAACAGTTATTACGGTGCCCAACGGGTTGACGACTTTAGCTACCGGCTGTCCCACCCTTTCAATTACCATTCGCCTCCCTAAACAGAAAAAGCCGTAGGCAGGTATCAATATTTAGCTTCGCAGCATTTTTTTAGGTTTGTAGGGATGGTGTTATTGTTCTTTCGGTTTTAAGCGGTGCATAGTTAGAAAACAATGAGACTTTTGGTTATAGTACAGACCTTAATAACTCTGAACCTATAATTAAGGCTGTGTATCAGGTTGGGCACATGTCTAACATGAAAATTGACAATATTACTTATATTCAACTCATTCGCGAATAAATAATCCCTAAACCTCTCTTTGCTTTGGATAGTAAAAAAATCCATGGAATCTTCGTTAGCTTAACCAAAAAGAAGTTAAAAAAACAGTTTTAACATGTCCTTTAGTATATACAAAAATTTAAAAAAAAACCTTTTTTAGAGAATTAATTGAAAGAATCTAAATTCAATAATTTTTTGTTCTCTTGCTACTTACGTTACCAACGTTATACATAGCCTTAAACCATTTATTTTCTTTTATTAACATTGATAAATTGAGATTTTATGTGATTGGCCAGTTCAAAAATTTCGCTTGAAATTAGAACTGTGCAAGGGTTATGCTAGAGCTCATATCAGGCGGCATTCAAATATTTCGAGCACTTTTTGCAAGAGAAAAAAAGTCAAAAATATGGGAAGTTTTTTTCAGACTCACGAAACGGAAGTAAAAACTGTTCGAAACATTTGAAGGAATTCAATGTTCATGATGTCACATTAGCTTCACATTAGCTTCCGCTCTTAAATGAAAAGGTCTATACTACTAAAAAGAAAACAATCAATGGTTCAAATTGAACTAAAATACCGGAAAATGTTCGGGTGAAGAAGATGGAGAATTGTATTCAACAATACAAAACTTTATTTCAGAAAGCAAGGGTAAAATATTAAGGTAATATTATTGATCAATTGTTTTCCCTAGTTTATTTTATGATTTCCAGAAATATTAAATCAAAACAGATTCAACTCTTTTATGAGGAAAAAAGATTCACAATTAAATTTTCTATAAGAATATGGGTTTTGGAAATTTTAAGTACAAAAATTTTCAGGGTATAAATTGTTATTTAAAAAAAATAAAAAAACTCAACGTTCTTAATTCAAAAAAATAACAAAGTAATTCGTAGAATGATATCCAGATTTTGGGAAGTATTTAAGAAATTAGCTCTTATAAATAAAAATGAGTAGTCCTGTTTCTTTGAAAAAAATACTCAGCGAAAAACATAAGCATTATTTGATTATAAAATATGAGTTACAAAATTACCTTTTAGTGATCAAATAAAAAAAATATATTCATGTTAGAGAAATAAACTGGAATTTAGATTCAAAATGACGGCAAAAAATTATTTAACAAAATTCAAGTTCGTCTGCTTAGAAATATTACAATCTGATTAATAATTTTCTTTCTAAAGATCACAGTTCCTGAGAAGTTTAATTTTATTTTAGACAGAAATATTTGTTCTAACAAGAGAAAAATTGACTAAAGAAATTTTTAAAAAATAATATTTATCAGACAAAGCAAGTAGAGCGCTATTTTTAAGACTTCCGCTTTACAATTTAAAATTATATTTTTTATATTTTTATATGCTTTCTTATTTCAAGTTGAGTTAATATGTTGGATATGTTCAGTTTCTACAGTCTTTCCCACAGAGACATATATATATAAATTTAAATCAACAGAATTAAAAACGTTTAAATTTTGGAAACCTTTAACTTTCAAAATTATAGAAGAATTTTTCATTTGGAAATCACAATTTAGACATTTTAAGATGTTTTAACTTATAATATAAAAAACGTTCTGATTAGGAATATTTAGATTAAAACCCTTGACTTTGAAGCTTTGTCAAATAAATCAATAAATCCTTGTAAACTGTATAGCCTGAATGCATCGGAAATAATAGGGATGGGAGGACTGTGGTCTCTACATCTATTATTCTCATATTATGGAAAAAGTTAGTCGGGGTAATTTAAAATGTATGAGAGAAACTGGAAATAAAAAAAAAAATGTTAAATCCGGAATTTCAAAAATATTTTTGATAAAATAGAAGTCCTTACTATTCTATTGTGAAGCGCCTAAAATTTTTAAAAAAATATATTAGACCAAGCAAGTAGAGCGCTATTTTTAAGACATATTCAAGACTTTCGTTTTCCACCTACTTAAAAATACTGAAAAAATAAAGAAACACTCCTGAAATGATATGAATCAGAAAATCACAGAAGCTTTTCATAATCGTTTCAACCTTAAAAATTCGATAACTAGGAAAAATCATTTAACCAGAAATGTTTGAAGTAAATAATTGGACAAATGTAAAATTGATTGTATCTTATCCCTCCAAAAAGGAAAGAATGAAGTTCAATAAACAGTGGTACGATTTTATATGATGAATTTTGACATAAATTTTAAATAGTCCATAAATTGCATACAAAGAAATTGAAAATTTTATTCCTTTTTTAACACAGTTTTCCAATAAAATAAAAAATGCATATTGCGATTAAATCTTAATTGGATCTCGCACTGAGAAGACAGTACATTTTATGAAAAACTTATTATATCTCAAAAAAAATTGTTTCAAAATGCACACCCCAAAAATTAATTTCTATTCTTATATGATTTCTTTCACATGAGTAAAAATGATGCTTATTTCCACACGCATTCATGTCTTTCAAATAAGATCATTTACACGGCTCGTGAATCGGGGAAAAAAGAAGAAAATAGAAAAACTTTAGCTCCGTAAAAGTTGATCAAGTATATATATAAAAAAATGATCTCTTTTATCCAGATGTGAAAAGAATTATTATATACACCATTTACACCGATTAATTAATGAGGTCAAGAAAAAAAGTCAGGAGGGTGTGATACCTGCCTTTGGCCAGTTCTGTATCCACGCAAACTTACAATGCTATTCATCTTTCACCACGTGCAAAAATAGAGTAAACGTGCGCACAAATATCGATACACAATCCAGTGAATGCGTTCAAAATTGACAAGCACACACTCTTCCTTGTCGCTCTCTTTAAAACCAAAAATGGCCACTTCAATTCAGTTTCTCTCATCGTTCTATTTTTCAAAAATGTGGTACCTTTTTCTTCTAAAAAGATCCAGTTTTAGGTTAATACAAATGAATACAGATTTTCGCATAAATTAGAATTTTTGCACAGACGAACACACACGGGAATTTCACAAAAAAATGTATGTTGCTTTTTTTAAACATCAAGAACTAAAATTTGATAAAAATATGTAGTTTGAGAATTTATTTAAAATTTGCAATAGCGTCCTTTTTATGAAAGAGGGAGAGTGAGAAATATAATTTTTTTTTAAGTTATATGAATAAATAATGTTGCGGATTTGAGAGAAGGTTTGGGGGTAGTATTGCATGAAAGTGAAGAGATTTTCTAACTTACCAGGTACTCGATGAGGAGCTGCTGAAGTTTCTAGCATAGCTTCCGCGAGATCCTCTCGAAGTTGGTTCTCACCGCTACCGATTCCAATGTTCTCGTTTTCCATGGAATCTCCATAAGCTTCCATAAACCTTGGGGATTGTTCGTAACTACCTGCAAAAAAAAAAATTTGAAATCAGTACTGTTTACGAAAATAACTTATGAAAATAAGTCTTGGATCATTTAAAAGAGTCAAAATTAAGCCCCTGAAAACCCCAATTAAAAAATAACCAATAAACAAATAATATTTAGTACACTTTTCTACAATATTCGAACTTTGTGAAATCGACATATAAGAACACGATTCATTTATTTATTTATTTACATATGAAAACAATTTATTGTAAAACTTAACTTTTTTTGCAATTTGAAAAAATGTAAACCTTTTAAATTTTGTTTATATTAAACTTGGGAATATTTCAGATTTAACTTTCCCTGTATTTGAAGTATTTTTAGGTTTCAGTCCTATTTTAATTATGTATTTAGAATTTTAAAGTTCTCATAACTTTGATGGCCTTTCTTCATTTTAAGCTTTTTAACCTTAGGTTAGTTAATTGAAGCTTTCTTTAAATATTGAAATGATTCATAGGTTAATTTTATTTTAATAATTTTAAAAGGATTTCAATTTTATTTTATTCTACTTTAGAAACATTAATGTTAAACACTTTTCCACGTTCATTAAAAAAATTATTAGATTTTGGAAAATATTAAGGCTCTTGAAGCTATGTTTATGGTTATTTTAATAGAGCAACCAGATAAGTGATTTTTTTCTCACTCACTGTCAAAGGAGCTGTCATAAATTTTATACGAGTGAGTGAGAAACAGGTCACTAATCTGGTCTTCAAATACATTTATTAATGTCACTGTAAAAAATCCAATGTAAACTTCAATTCCTGATTTCAGGATGTTTGTAAAATTCCTTTAAACATCAAAACAAATTTTGAAACGCCAATAAAAAATTTACCTGGAACTTTTGACAGTGTAGATTTTTACATAATATTTATAATCTTACTTCCGGACCCATCGATGACGACTGGGACTAAAGGTCTGCTGGCTGCATGAGGCATATTAACAGGATTCGATCTTGCTGGGCGAGATCCACCTGACACAGCAATTTCTACAGTTTCCGCTTCCACTAAGTTGACCGCAACTCTGGATTTGCGAAAATAATCTTTAATTTCTAGAAATTATTTGAGGGATTGTAGTGTTTCAGACGCTCAAATTAGAGTGCGATATAAGTCATCCATCATTCATCGGTATCTCTGAACTTTTCAAGATTCGAAATTTTAATCATAAAAAAGTTCCCTTTTCTTTTCCTTTGAATCATTAGTTTTTCAAAATTCAATTGTTTGAATTTACGAAAACGATTTTCAATTTAGATTTCTTAAGATTTTGAAGCTTTTTAAATTGCAATTTTTCAAATTTAAGACACTAAATCTTTCTTTGTTTGAAATTTAAAAACCATAGAATTTGGAAACTTTAATTTGAGGATGCTTTAACATTTAGACACATATTTGAAAGCTATCATCTTTAGTATTCTTCTAATTCGTAAATATTTAAACTTCAAATAAAGTTTAAATTTTCAAATATATTCAAAGCAAGCCTCCAAGTTGAAGAATATTCATTTTTGTAACATTTAGATTCCTAAATTTCAATAATTAAGACCGATTTGGAAAGTTACATATAATGATTGTTCATAAGAATTTAAGTAGCTTTCAAACAGTTACTATTTGAGAAAAATATTTGTAAAGAGCAATATGTACCCGCTAGGTGCGTTATAGGTTTTAAAAACAAATTGAGGCCCCATCCACAGTCTTCTATGTGGTCCTGCGTGTGTTACAATTTCAACTTGACTGAGCCATCGATCCTCATCTGATTCAAGCTGCTGAAGATTTTTCGGCAATGTCGCAATCCCGAGAAGAGGACTTGACGGTGGCAGGGGAGGGACAATTTCTATAGAGCCAGGAGAGCGCAAAAGAGGCCACTGACCTTTTGCTTCTACTTCCAACTCGATAGAAGTGTCATCACATACTTTTTCCTTTGGTACACCTGTAATTTTTCAAATTCAGAATATGTAATATGTTTTTATAATATTGTATTTTACGAATTTTATAAACTCGAATTCTTTTACCTGCTGCTGGTTTAGGATCAAGATCGTATTGGATCATGTTTCCATGACAGGCCATAATAAAGAGCGAGTCTACCGCTCTCTTCGCAGCTTTATTTGTGGAATCTCGATGTGCATAAATCCAAGCTCGCGGAGGTGCAAAACAGGCGCAGATTTTTAAAGGCAAAGTAATGCTCTCATCTGAATGAAGTCGCTGTCTTGGTTGGGGTCGACTGCTAAACATTTATAGATTCGAAGCGAAAGAGTTACATGAATCCGAATAATAGACTTATGAGTCAAGTAAGCTAAATTGCATTTAATTTTGCAAAAAATTAATTCGACGGGAGTCGAAGGAAATTTAAGAAAAGGTAATTAAAAATTAGTTTCAAATTAGTTAGTTGATTATTTGAATTAATTACAAATAATTCCATTAAATTCAGTTAAATATAAAGTGTGAGATTTTACTAATTTCAAATTAAATTTAGTTGAATTAAACTATTTACTTGTACTCACAAGAATTTGATAAAAATTTACTGAATATTACAAGTTTTCAAATTCTCTTGGCCACCATATTCATTTTTCATTACTCATAAAAGTTATTTATTGGATAAAAAATATTAAATTACTTACCTTGCTTGTGGTTGGTTATTAACGTGATTCAGCGACGAAGGTTGACGAATTTGTGCCAATGGGTGCAGAATTGTAGGGTGAGGATAGGGTGGAAGTCTGGGATTCGTGTATGGATAGACAGAAAGAGGTAATTCAGCATGAGAGACTGGAGAATGAGACCTTGTTCCGTCATCCGTCAAACCAGCACTTCGATGGAATCTTGATAGTCTGTTGACCACGTGAGGCGTTGAATGAGTTCGCACGCCAACGGGACCGCCATAAGGTGCGACTGGAAAAACGTGTGTTGTACCACGTACTGTTGAAATTGCTGCCCAGCGTGTATCACTCGAAAATGTCATATCCTGCAAAAAAATAACTGTAAATTGTCTCGTCATAGATTGATTCATTTGAACCAGATCCGGAATCCAGTAAGAAGAGGTAGATATAAAGCAATTTATAATGCGAAAATGAGAGTTTCTACTAACATTCTCCAATGGAATTGCCAATTTTTTCTAAGATCATCATTTGAAATTACCTGATCAGGTAAAAAGTATGAAGCAGCCCTTACCAAGATCTTATATAAACTGTGCTTTAAAGTCAGCTAATTCTTGAAGTAATACAACAGGATTCAGTATGAATTAAATTTTTAGCCATTCATGATAACTCAATTGAGCATAGTACAAATTCTATCAAATTCAACTAAATTTAGCGTAATTCAATGTTATCAAAGTTATTAAATGAAACTTCCCTAAATTCAACTGAATTCCAGGAAATTATACCGAACAAAACTATAAATACAAGTGAATCGAATAATATTTCACTAAATTTAAATTAATTCTACTAATTAGAATGAATTAAAAATGGAATCGATTGTAGTGAATTTAAATAAATCCGATTGAGTTGATTATATTAAAAAGAGTAGTAAACCTTCTTGAAACTTTAACATTTTAAATTATTTCCAGTGCTCAAATTCAGTTTACTATTCTATATCCTATGGAATCTAATTTATAATAAATCACTCAAGATTAATAAAAATCGTGCGCTCGGTTTTTGCGTTTTATTATGGAAAATAAATAAAACTAAACAATAAATTTGATTAATTTTGACTATTTCTCCAATTTTAAAAATTTTGATCATTTAATTTGGTTTCTGTTGAATAATAAAACCTATTTCAACAAATAAAATTTTGTAAATAACATTTCAAAGTGAAAATGCATATAATATTATGAAGTTTCAATTTTTAGACGATTTTTGTATTGTGTATGTATGAGTATGTATTTTGAAAGAAATTTAAATTTCAAAGATGTTTCAATACATGCAAGAAACGTGAAAAATTGCTGAAACCATTTCCGCTTGAAAAAGCCAGAACCATTGGTCATGAAAGGATGACTAAGGAACTTGAATTATTTTTTGTGACTGTAAAAAACTATGTCAAAGCTCTTCTGCGTTTTTGGTTTTTGAAATTTTAACTTTTAAATAGTGTCTTCGAATAGACAACCATCCTCCAGTATCAATGAGAATGCAGGCTGTATAATACTTACTTGAACTTTAGCTGTCGTATCCCCACGATGCAGGACATAAAGATGATGCACCGCAGCGAGAGAGGGACCTCCAGGATGGGGTTGTATTCTGAAAACGTGAAAGTCGTGTCCTCTTTTGTCAGCCGTCATCAGCAATGCCCCAGTAAGGTCGAACGCCATAGCAACGATAGCATCATTATGAGCTGTAAAATGTGCAACCACAGTTTCTTTTGCCTCATCCAAATCTTTTTCTTCTTTTGCTGCTTGAAGATCGAGGATCGTTACCACCCCTGGTTGTGTCACATCATTGCCAATGTTGTTCACGACCATCGGCGAAACCGAATTTCCTGTTAAGCTTGATGCGACTGTTTCTCCCAAACCTCGGAGACCTTTGCCAAGAGATTTCGCCGCATAGAGAACCGTCGCTGTGTAACTTTGGACTCCCTCACCTTCGCTACCACCGCTGCTTCTTTTCGTTGGTATCAGTTTCTTCTCACTAAAATAAAATATTATTCAAAAATTTTGTTTGTACACTTATTAAAAAACTAATAATTATAATTGATTTTCTTTACTAGGCAGACCTTCTTTGTGCTTTTGCTCATGTCTGATTGGTACAGAAAATCCATTCTGGTTATTAATTTTAAAATAACCTTATACTGAAATTAAAACTTTTATTTTTACCAGAGCTTTAATACAGTTCTATCAATTTTATGATTAAATTCTTACTGGAACTTATAATTATTTTCACTTGAAATGAATAAAATGGGACCGATTCTGAAATTGAGATAGATCAATTAATAAAATGCTTGTTACTATTAGTTAAAAGTTAGTTTCTTATCAAATTTCAGTAACTTTTATGCTAAGAATTAGTTTGAAAATATTTTCAGTTGAATTTAACCATTTGTTAGGAAAACTTCACTGATCAATTTTAAATCATTGGTTTCTACAATAGCGCTCTACACCATAATAGAGATTTCAAAAATATTTTAATTATAATGATCATCATCAAACCTGTAAGCTAGCCATCTGGTGCCAAGAGCGACGGGATTAGGGTTTGGACCAGGACTTGGATAACAAGTAGTCACTGTAAGCACATCTTCGAGAGTTCTGGCGTCAAAGACAGCGATCTTCTCCAAAAAAGTGACAACCACCGACCTCTTGTTTGCAAGGACATCACAGACGGGATTTTTGAATTTGATGCTCTTAGTCTGCTCGCCAGTTTTTAGGGAGATAAAGCTGATATTACAGAACTGAGGTCCTGGACCAGCTGAGTCGCATATTGCGACCATAGGACGTTTTGTTTTAAAGGGATCATTGCGTTCATCGTCCAGCTTCGGAGAAGGTAAAAGTCTCAAAGTACGAACAACACCTTGTCGCCAAGACAAAACTTCCGTCGCTTCCCCAGACGCCGACACCAGCCATGCCTTAAGATAATTGATATTTTTAAAAAATTACATTTTTCTCACGTATACTCATTTTCGGTAGACGTATTAGAGTTTAAATTTAAAAAATTCAAATCATCGATTATAATCGCAGATTATAGCAGTCAATCTGTTCTTGCTCAGTATGTTTTAATAGAGAAAAATCAGTGACTAGGTGAACCCAGATTTGATCACCCATTTAGGAGCTAAGGATACTTGAACGTGCTTAACTCTCTGCCGGTACTAGCTCATCCTTATTCTTAAGCTTAAGAATGGTCATTTTAGTGTCCCCTCTATACGACCGAATTGTAGATCTTAGTCGATAAAGGTCGCTAGTGCCGGCAGAGAGTTGATTAAAATTAGTCTATTAATTTAAGAAAAGATGGATGCTTTATATGGGTTACCTGCACTCCAGTTGTATAGCCAAGTACCAAAAGCAATGGTGGAGTGCTGGAGCCTTCGTTATAGTCAGGATAGAAGGAAGGATCGTTCACGTCGGCGTACTCGAATCTGGCCCATGTTATGGATTCTTTGCTTTCGGAATTTGGTGTTCCGGTGTATGACTGTTAAAAATAATAAATAAGACTTTATAAATGTCCAAAAGTAACTTTAAACATATTGAAATTAAAATTACTTGAATTCACATACCTGGGGAACAATATCGTTAATTATACCGGCTACGCTGTCTATGATGGAGCGATCGCTAATTGGTTGAGGTGAGATCACTTGCGCTCCTTTGTGTGGCCCCCTTCTTGGTGAGTCCGCCGACATTTTCCTTTTCTATACAAATTCCTACTTCCTAAAACACAAATACTCCCATAAGTGATAAAAAATAATATCAATGTGATTGTACATAATTTTTCATTTTTTCTATACAATTTTAGTAAATATCATTACTCCATTTGTTTGTTCTTCCTTTAAATTAAGTTTCGTTGTGCTTTTTTAGTCCAACCGCAAAAGAAGATACGTATTATCACTAAATGTATACAAATACTTTGACCTTAAATGGGTTAAATCATTTCAAATTTTTAGACTTTAAATCAATTTTTTTCGAAGTCCAAAATTAGAGATGTTTTAGTAATGTTATTCAGGATAGCTACTACTCCACTATTAAATAGTTTGACTTTGCTTGAACTTTAGGATTTTTTTTTATAAACCTGATTATAATTATATTCAAATTTTATTCTACTTTTTCAGCTAAATTACTCATATATTACACACAGCTTTAAAAATTTAGAACATAGAATAATATAACTTCAAATACACGTTTCCTTCTGCAACTTTCATTACTCATCAGCGAAAATCAATCCCAAAAGCATATATTTAACAAATTTTTTAAAAATTAGACGCAGTTCCTTTTTTCTTTGACTTTTTTATCAATGCTACTAATATAAAGATTATATACATACGTATGTTCAGAAGTATAATTCATCCCGCGAAACTTTTTTTTATTTATAAATAAACATGAAAAGCCATTTCAAAAACAAAATAAATACATAAAAATCTACACAACCTTCAGCTTTGTTTGTGGAATAATATCAACTCTATGAATATTTTTTAGTACAAACAATTATAATTTACACGAGAAATCAACAAATTAAGTGATATCATGATAACAGTTTGTACAAAATGTAAATATTTTCGAATCGAAATGAATATACAGAAATGGACACAATTAGTATCAATCAGAGATATATATATCAACAAAATAGTTATCTAGTAAAAATTTGTATTTTTTGTAAAATCCCAACTTTGAAATTGTTAAAAAGAGGTCTTTATATAAAAATATATTTTGTAAATATTTAAAGATAATTTTCCCCGATAAAATATATTTTTAAAGATTTATCAAATCGAAGTAAAACCAGGAAATGAAAAAAGAAATTACCCGATTTTAAAAATTTGAACAAACCCTTGAATGTATCGCCTGAATTACATAAACTGCTCTTTAAGTGAACAAAGTAGTCTCCATTGTTGACAACTGCATCGCTAAGCGATGTCCTTTGTTTGCAAGGACGACGCTCTTCGACGTTCACCCTTATTAACCTTGAGAAATCATACTTGTTAAAACCATATACAACACCGCGATAACATCTTCGTTAAATTTAAATCATTCAACCCTCAAACTGCGTCGCATTCTTCTAATGTCAGGAAATTGGGGTGGGGATAAAGTACTTAATTTTTCAGAAACAAATCGCCAAAAACATCTCGCTAGAGCTCACTAAATATATTATTTATTTTCAAAAATGAAAAAAACTGTTCGCATTATAATAACAAATATTTCAGATCTCAGAACTCTCGAGGAATGGTAGTTTTAATTGTTGCGTAAAAACGCGTAGGCGATCTCAGGGCAAAAAATAGATCTCCCAGAGCAACAAAGAAAACACGAAAAAGTAGTTTCGTTCTTTTGCCACGAAATGAATGTTTTTATAAAAAAAACCTTGATATGCTATGTTTTTTAGGGTTTTGCAATTTTTCACTTACTTCTCCGTAAAATCGAGCTTTCATCGTGCGAGGCGCATCAGGCCAGTCGACCGTTTACTGCGTCATTTTGCAAGCAACTGATCACTGGCAGCAGTTGAGCACAGCCAAACACAGTCAAACAACAATGATGTCACTCGAGAAACGTCAGTCGTGCCCTTGCGCATAAGGACTTTTTTACAAGTGGAACGATTTCACAAGAAAACTCCGTTGAGACACAACAAAATTATAAAGATTATCTAATTTTGGCATTGAAGCAAAAATCTGTGACGCAATGCTATAACTGAACGATCCCGACTTAGAAATTATATGTAGCTTCTGGAAGAAAGGAAACCAAAACAATAATCAGCTGATTCTGGCAGCGCAGCGGACGCTCTTTACCAGCTGCACAAGCAGACAGACACACCCACGGGAATTGGACGCGTCCGACCATAGACATAAGAAATAGATTGTGCTCTCCGTGTGAGAAAAGGAAGCCGCCGTCGTGAGAAAGATTGATAAGGGGGGAACATATCTACCATATCTCTACCTTCGTCTACGAGGTCTACGATATACGAAAAAGAAATATATTGGAAAACGAGAAGCGGTGGAGAAACAAAGGATTAACAACAATTAATAGACACTATTGCATACTTAATGCCTCCACTTTGTAAATCCCGCAACAAAAATGAATAAATTCGCAACACATTTATTCTGCATTTATCTCTCTTATCAATAGCTTCTTGTTACCATACAGCACACGGAACGCACAGTGGCGCACACCACACCGTACAGTCTATTCTTTTCTGTCTATAATGATTCGTCTCATCAACTGTCAAAAGTTGTCAACAAACCTAACCTCCACACGTAAATGTTACAAACTAAAAATCCTTTAAAAAGAGACAAAAAAAGAACGAAATTAAAAAATTAATTCTCTTTTTTCAATGCTTACTTTTCGGATTTCTGTTTTCTTCAGGTCTGGCTTAAAAAATTTTTTTTACTCAAGCGAATTAGTTCGTTATAATTCTGTTTACATCGATTGTTTTCAACCGTGTAAAGTGTATAAATAGTCGTTACAATGAGCGAATTTAAACTGCATCACTTAGTCAAGGAATTAATTGAATTATTAGGGTAATAAAAAATTGTTTATATCTCTTGTTTTTAATTTCACTTTATTATTTACTACTTTTTTAGTTCCTTTCAATTTAGTCCTTTTCTTTTATATTTTTTGATTGGTGATTATCCCAGACTGAATTATCTTTTAAATTTTAAAGTAATATAAAGACACATCTAAATATACATGAAATTTAACGTATTGCTTGATAACTTTTTCAGCTCATCTGCTCCGCCAGAAAAATATGTGGAAAAAATTCAGAAAGAAGTAACATCATCTCCTTCTGCTTTAAACGCATTGGTTACCCATAATTGTATTCGTCATGTTGCTAAAAACTCTCCTAATCCTGAATTGTTTTTACAAAAATATGACGAACTTATATCCAAAAAGTAAGTTTTATTTTTTCACCTCAATTGTTAAAAAAGACTTAAAATTTTTTTTTAATCATTCATGAAATTTCAAATTAGGAAATTATAAACTATAATTTATGCATATATATCTAATATTTTTTTTTAAATTCAAAACAATAATCTATTTTAAAATTATATATATCTGAATTTAAATTTCAAATTAAATTAAAAACTTCAGTTATTACAATTCTTGTAAATTCAGCTGTGATTATTAATTGCAGGGTAGATTTATTAGGTCCCTTTACTCAACTTTTGCAACTAATAACATCAGATGAAGAACTAAAACTGTCTTTGACTAAGGTCATACCTACCAGTACTACTACTCCTACATCAAGATCAATTACCGAAGATGATTTGTCAAAGGTCTGTCACCAGTAGAAAAATTATATATAAATATATATATATTGTTAGTTCCGAGAATACTCTGTACGATTTAAAAAGACTAAAATTCTGAGAATATTTTAAACTTAGATAAAAATTACAGATTATCCAAGAATATTTCAGATAATAAAAGAACATTTGAATGCATGAATGAAAATACGTAAAACTTGGTTGTGCTTTGAAAAGACAATGTACTTTTATTAAATATTTTATTAATTTCTGCCACAATATTTATTCACAGCAACCGGGTGAAGCTGGATATAAGTATCTAATACTCTATTAATATAACTAATTAATAGCAATATATAAAATAATTAATCAAAAAATACTGTAAAGCTATTGATACATTATTACATAGGCTTCAAAATAAAAAGTTAATTATCCGTATTTTGTAGATTCGCAAAAGTGTGATAAAAGCTGCGGTCGAAGGTGAGAGGAAATTAATAAAACATGTTGGTGCTTCTAATAGATACAGCGATCCATCCACTTTAAGACAAAATTGGATCATCGAAAGGCCACGAATTTCTTGGGATTTTCATAACGACGTTTCCGTCGGTCCCTGCCAAAGTAACATTTATTATTTTTAACTGTAGCACTATAATTACCAGAGCCTTTATGATACTTAGACATTTTTGTTTTATTATTATTTTTCATGTTGTAAAATAAATTATTATTTTCTTAGTAGGACAAAACTGTCTTGCAAATTCTATAAAGGCAGAAAATATATTTACTTGGAACATTGAAAGTATCATAAAAAGATCTAATAATTTATTCTCGGTACAAAATATAACTGTTGGTAGTTCTAATGCTAAATTTTTTTAAACACACATTTTCGTTTTCATGGAAAAAAAAATTACTTATATATTTTATAAAGATTGTAGACCATAAAGAAGTAAAATCAAAATCGGAAAGTTGCTGAAGAAGTTGGAGTATTTTTCCAAAATTTAATGTGGAGAAATAATAAGTCATATACACATTTTAAGTAAATATAATTTTCTGATTAATAAATTTCAGAAGTGGTGCCAATCGTCTCTCAAGAATCAGTTCTGCTTTGGGATCTTTTGAACTGTCTCAAAGGAATCGATGGTTCTTATATAGTTTCAGAACCTCCAAAGAGTCAATACGATCCAGTTACATTTAAAATATCGACTGATGTTGGTAAGATGAAATTACTTTTAAATTAATTTTTCAGTTCATTAAATATATTGGAATTTCCAGGTATTTCATTTAGGCAATTGACGCAACAGATTTTGCCACTAGCCTCTTATTATTCCATCACCATTCGATTCATTGAGGAAAAAGATCTACCAGACGCAGGACAAGTGAATCACGCATTAAGAGGTGCCTTAAGATGTTTAATAAAGGATTATATGGTAAACAGAAGTTTTTAAATGAAAAGTTCTAACAGAAATATTATTTTTTTCAAACTTCATTTACCTAAATTGCAATAATTATAAAATTTAGAATGTACAAATTCAAGCACATATCCATCAGCAATTTAAATTTTCAAGAATTTGCATTTAAAGAAAATGTTACAGTAATCGACAGACCAATATTCTTATTTCTTATTCGATTATCATTGATTTTGACTAATTTTGTTAACCCATGTTAGTAAATCGTATTTTAAGAACAGAATCACGTAAATCTATACATATTTTTTCAAATTTTAGCTATTTCTTGTACAATTAGAAATGGAACACAGGAGAGGGAAACTAAATTTGCAGAAGATGTGGTTTTACATTCAACCCACGATGGCTACTATGTCAATTCTCTCTCAAATTACATCGACAATTTGTAAAGTAAGTGTTGTTTCTTCTTTTTTGAATATATTATTTTTATGAGAACAACTATTGAATTTATATTTTATATTTAGGCGAACGCAAGAGGTGGTAAGGTTCTGAGTTTGCTGCATGAGCAAGCAAATTCCATGAGTGGAGATGCAAAATGCAAAGAACTTTGCTTATTCCTTATTAAGGAAGCGAGCGTTCCTTATATGCAAATGCTGGAGAAATGGGTGTACAAAGGCGTCATTTATGATCCTTACCAAGAGGTGATTTGTTCGTTACATAAATTATTATATTCTTGTATCTAAAAGCTATTTATTCATTTTTTTCGTTTCAGTTTCTCGTAGAAGACAATGAACTTATCCAGAGAGAAGAGCTGCCGATGGATTACTCTGCCGATTACTGGGAGAAAAGATACACAATGAGACCAGAAAGGATTCCGATTTTTCTCAACGAACACGCTCAGACGATTCTGAGGACTGGAAAATACTTCAACGTTATTAGACAGTGTGGTAAAAATTTCTTTAATTTATCCAATTAACAATAAAAATTTCATGATAATTTTCTTTTTTATTAATCAAAAAATCTTTAGGACTCTAAAAATCTTTAGGACTCTAAATTTTTTGTTTCAATCAGGAAAAACTATTCAGTGGGGGAAACAGGAACCTCTGGTCTATCAACATCGAGATCAAAAGTACATTGCTGCTATTGACAGAGCTTATTCCGAAGCTGCAAGAACGCTACTAGAAGTTCTTATTCAAGAAAACGATTTAATGGGACGACTTCGCAGTATTAAAAGTTACTTTCTTCTTGCTCAGGGTGATTTCGTGGTACATTTTAATTAATTGATTTTTATTTCCTTAAATTCACAGAAGATACTTTGATTAAAATTAATTGCTGTTCTAGGTTCAATTTATGAATCTCTGCGAGGCAGAATTAAGTAAGAATATGGATGATATAGTAATTCATCGTCTGGCTTCTCTTCTTGAAATTGCTTTACGGTTATCGACTGCCGATTTTGATCCTTATAAAGATGATCTAAAACCTGAACTTTTGCCCTACGATCTTCAGTATCAGATGTTCAGAATTTTGTTAATTCAGACACGCGAAGAAAAAGGTATCATGAGAATTTGCTACAATTTATTTTATTTTAATAACCTAAATGATTCAATAATGTATGTGGTATCTAGCAATAAAATTTACGAACACGCTGCCGTGTGTCTATTCTATTAATACTGTATGGAAACACTATTGCTTTTTTGACATCATCATATTGATATCTTATAACTGTGTTTTTATCGTTCTTGTTAATCAGTATTGTTTCGTTTCTAACTAGTCTATTATTTCCTGCAATTTTAGATTTAATTGCTTTAACGATATTTTCATTTACACTTTTCAGAATTTTGTCTGCAGGCAGACAAGATACTTAGTGGCTTAGAAGCTTTTGTTTTTAATTACGACGTGAAATGGCCTGTTTCGTTAGTTATAAACAGAAAGGCAATCGCTTGTTATCAAATGTTATTTAGACACTTATTCTACTGCAAACATATCGAGAGACTTCTTTGCAGGTATGACTTTTAATGGTTTTAATTTAAATCAAATCAATTGTAATTAAATTGAATGCTTTTCGTTTTATGCCATTAATTAGAATAATTTAGTGATTATTCAAATAAAACTTTTGAGTTTTTTAAATAGAGTGTGGATCAGCAATAAAATTGCGAAGACATTCACCCATGAGGTAGCAATGGTTTATCGTCAAGCTTTTTCTCTAAGGCAGCGAATGTTGGATTGCATTCAACATTTAGAATATTATATGATGGTTGAAGTCATAGAACCTAACTGGCATTTATTCTTAAACAAAATGAGCAAGGTAAGTTTTGAAGTAAAAAATTTACTCAGCCTGCTTTTGGAATTCGAGCACATTTTTATCGCATTCTTCACGTGAGTGCACCTAGGACACACAATTCGACCGTTGCGCTTTGCACTTACTATGGTGTGCTCTTCGAACACATTCATGTTTATTTTTTAATATTTTATACCATGACTAAAGTAAATTTCATAATATATGCATAAATTATTAAATAAAAAATTCAAGATTCGGGAAGAAACAATACAATGAAATAACATTTTTAATGAAAAATTTGTTGAATGCAGCTTTTTGAGCATTACATTATTTTAATATTTCTTTTCCTTTCCTTAAAAGGAATCATTTCATAGCTTGAAAAACATTAAATATTTTTTGAGGCTATTGGAGCTTTCATACAAATTTTGGATTATAATATGCAAATATTTGAAATAATTAAAATTCTTACAGGTCAGTAATGTTGACGATGTACTTAGTGCTCATCAGGATTTACAGGACAGTTGCTTAAGGGAATGTATGCTCACCGACCCTGACTTGCTCGCCTGCATAACTGGAATCTGTGCTGCCTGCCTTGAATTTTGCGAATTTATACAAGTAAAGCATTTTTTAATTTTTCTGAAAGGACCTCGCACAAAATGTATTAAAAACAGGCCTCCGTGGATTGTTGTAATTTTTCGATATTTTGTAGTTTATGTCATCCCAAACAATAAAATGTCAATGGCAAGTCCCTGAAAAATGAACAGATATAGTATGCGCTGCAGCAAAGATACTCCTTGAGTAATATTCGCAATACTTAATGATTTTCGGCGTCACGCTTACTGTGAACAATCATTACTTTGAAAGTCTGACATTTTGTAGTTTATTGCTCCCTGAACAAAAAATGTCAATATCGGCGCCACGTTAACTGTGTACAGTCTTCACTTTGAAAGTTTGACATTTTGTACTACAAAATGTACTACAAAACTACAAAATTTCAGACTTTCAAAGTACTGAGTGTTCACGGCCATGAAACATCATGAATATCTCTCAAGGAATACCTTTTTCGCTGCACAGACAAAAAATTGTTCATTTTACAGGTTTTTGCCATTGACATTTTTTATTCAGGGGGTCATGAACTATAAAATATTTAAAAATTATGAAAATCAACCGAGACCTTTTTTCAATACATTCTGTGCGGAGTCGTTTATTTCTTTTTCCTACAAGTTCTAAATCTGTCATTAGAATTCTTATTCCGCGATTCATTCTTACCATAAATTATAAATAATACTCTAATTAATATTCAATTAAATAATATTATGAGTTTGAATCACAGTGAGTTCAGTATTGCGAATGTCTAATTTTTGAAATAATTTATTCCTACTTTTAATATCTTGCTCAGCATATGAGTCGCTACTTCATCGACGCCGATTTGACTTCGATGATCAGTGCCTGCCAAGACGACGCCTCTGACTTAGAGGTACACTTCTTTCAAGAGAATGAACTTCCATTCTTGCATCTCGATAGTGGAAAATTTCTTATCCCTGTCAGGCTTGCTTCTAATATTGTGAAAACAATCGCCGTTTAGATTTTCAGTATCCCCAAATATTTTTTGTAGAATACAAAATGACTGATTATTTTAATATGGCATGTCTTGTAAACTATTTGTTAATATCGTTCAAATTTTATATAAAATAGCGTGTTACGGAGTACAGAATGCATCACACGTGAAAAACAAAAGGAATGAAGAAATTGATAAATCAAGTGCATCTGTGTTATACATTTTCTAGACTTTAAGAATTGTTACTATGTGTTGTTGGTTATTTTCAAAAAGTGTTTATGAAGGTGGTTCAAAAAATGCTTCATCTTTTTTTTAATAGCACCTTTACAAATTCTTGCTTTCAGTTGAAAAATAGCTTCTTATTTCAATTCAAATAAAAAATAATCATTTAAAGTTTACGTTAGATTGCTTAAAAACTATTTCTGTCTGAATTCTTTTATTATAAAGTATTTTTAAACTTCTTTTTAAATTAAGCTTTACATATATTTAGAATTGAATTCGCGTAAAAATCAATAGACAATGGAATTACTTTAAGAAAAATTCGAAAAATGCATTAAAATGTACCGTTCATATTGGAAATTATTCCTGAAATTTTTTAGTTCCAATGATTGCCATTATTTGGGCAAATATTTTTAACCTTTTCTGAACCACTCTAGTGTTTATAAACATTTTTCTTTATTCTCTTATCAGCTATTCACATTGATATGAAATGCATAGAGGCATTGTTGCATGAACAATTCGATGTGAACGAATGAGTATATAACTGCTTGCAAGGAAACGCAACATTCCACATAATAATTGCAAATTTGGAAAGATAGCATGGTAGGAAGAATTTCCAGTTTTCTAATATGTAGAACGAAAGTTGAAGATATAATTCCGTTGATTGTTTTAGAACTTTGTTTTGCTTAATTATTCTGTGAGGTAAATTATTGAAAAAAATGTGTTATTTCAAAAATAAATTTTTAACACATTACAGAACAATACTTTAAAAGCTGAATGTAGAGTACCGAGATGAAAATATTTTACTTGGATTTTAAGGTCTGAAGAAAAATTTGAAAATTATTTTTGTATACATGTTACTAACATAGATGGAAAAATAACTTTCAGTTTTCATAATCACAAACAAGATCTCTGTAGCTTGTTCTTAGCTGAATTGATTAATTTATGATCAATGCTGATATTATATAACTGTCTGATTGATAATTTGTTTGTCAAAGATTTTTCGGTTTCAAAATATGTTGTGATTATGTTTTAAAGAAATTATTTTTTAATAGATGGATATGAGTATTTCATCGAGTGCAGATGTAACAAGTTTTGAGGAAAAAATTGCTATCCTGGATAACAAATTCACAGATGTGTTGATTCGACTTTTGGAGAGGATTTGCGATATAAGCTGCGATAATAATAACGAAAAATTGCGCAACGTTCTGTGTCGGTAAGTTAATTTTTCACGTTTAATATTCCCTTTTCAGGCATTTCTTCAGAAATTATATTTGAATACAAATTATAATTTTATTTGTAGGTTGGACTTCAATCAGTTCTACGTGGAAAAAATAGCACTTCGCGAAGCAAGGAAAAAGAAATCATCACAGGATGCTTCTGGTTAAGAATCTATCATACATTTTTTCATTAACAGCAGAGAAAAACTTGGATTTATTGTTAAAATTAGAAGATAATTTTCGATAAAAGACATTCTATGAATTTACATTTCTTTGCGATTTTTAAATTTATTTAAACTCATACGTACATTTAAATCATAAACTTTTTACTTTCAGTTAATTAAGAAAATTTAAGATGTTCTCAAGGTGACAAAGATTACAGAGCTTTTTACACGAAAATTATGCAAAATACAAATTGAAAATCTATAAATAAACAAGTAAGAGAGTATTATTGGCAAATTATTTAGATAAATTGAAACTATTTTTTAGTGAGTAACATCATTTTGAGAAAATTTTTCAATAAAACACGAGTCTTTATATTGACATCTGATTGCTGTAGTTGATTAGTTTATGGATAAAGTTCTGTAATAAAAGAATTAGTTTACAAATTGGTAAAACGCACGTAGAAATTTTATCGAGTTCACAAACTTCATTGTTTCACCTCGCATACTAAGAATGCTGGTCCTTTTTCCATATTTTTAATTTAACGTCTCCTAGACGTTGGAATTTTTCCTTTTAAAAAATTACGGGGAAGAAGATAGGATAAGATTGAAAAATTATTACAGAGGAAAGAAGAAAAAAATAATTATTTATGTCTCCTGTAAACCCTGTAATATTTTTAAGGTACAAAATAGCGACTGAAACTTTTTCGCAAGATTCAAAATATGTTTAGCTCGAGTCACTTAATTTATTGTAAAATATTATCGTTTGGTTTGATCTTTTATTAATCACCTTAACACTATAATTTAACTATTAAAATCAGTCGAAATTTTTAAATAATGAGTCAGCCTGTAACTCCAATATTTAAGAAATATGCAGTAATAATTGCGTATAATGCAGGAACTGATGGATTGTATATATTAAACATTAAAAAAAAAATTGTAAAAAAAGTACTACCAGCGCTAAAACGATTAAGTGTCTAGACACTTGTTCCTCTTAAAAATAAAATGCAATCATACGTTTATTTAGATTAAAGTTATTTTTCTTACTACCTTAGTCGAAAGCCAATTTCACGGCAGAAAGTCTAACTTTCATGCATTGGTCAAGCTATATGCGTGCCCTCTATAATAGCGTGAGTAAAAACGCCAATAACCTCAAGCGTCAAAATTTGTCCGCTCTTTGCTAATGTTTATTAGTGTCAATGAGTGGATATTATTTAGAATGTAATAGTAGTGACTGAAGTGTAACAAAAATAAAAATAAAAAAATGAATGACATATCATCTGATGAATCGACAGATGAAGAAGAAATTGATAAAAACATAGAAACTGAAGCTCAATTAATAGTAAAAACTGACACCTTACCCAAAAAGTCCGTTGACAAATACATGCTAGTCTATGATAATGACCAAAGATGGAAACAAGAAAATAGAAATCTAAACCTTAATTTATAGATGTATTTGATGCCTACCCCCCCAACCAGCAGCACTCGCTCCGCTCGTGCCGCAAATGTCGGGGCAGGCATCAATATATTCCAATGCACACATGCAATTGTTTTCGTACTTTCGACCGGGTAGCAAGAAAAATAGTATACACTACATGGGCAGAAATTTGAGAGCCCTGAACTGCGTGCCATAATGCCCGAGGCGAAGCCGATGGCATTATGGCACGCAGTTCAGGGCTCTCAACTTTCTGCCCTTGTAATGTAATATACTATTTAACTGTTTTTTTTTCTGGAAAATCTATCTGTCATCCTCTATCACATTATTGAAGTTGTTACCAACGTTATTGTTATTTCTGCTAAAAAATTCTTGCAAATTCATTAAAATTACTTCGAACGCATCCAGTCTTCTATTTACAGCTTCTATTTCAGATACAACTCTTTCTTCGTTGGTGACACGCCCACGTTGAGAAAGGATTTCCTTCGCATTTATTGTGATCGCTGCATCCAGTTTAAGAGTAGTAAATTTTCTAAACTTAAAATGTTGACGCCCTTGAAGAACAATCTCATGATTTTTGTAAGGCTTTACACTGAGTTTTCCTTCTGGCAAATATTTTGGGAAAATTAAAATTCGCTTGGCGAGGAAAGCCAGGGGATTCACCTTAGGAGTCTGGAGAACAGGCAGTAAACAGCAAAAACACCTGTTTTTTGGAAAAAATGGCAATCCTACGGCAACTCCTTCTGCATATGACACCAATTTTGTCCTGTAAAATAAAAGAAAATGTGAATGAGGATTCTGAATGGTTTATGAGGGACTATAATTGTGGTGTAATTTGTTGTACGAGGGCTGTTCAATACGTCCGTGACTTTGAAATGAAAAACACTTTATAGCAAAAATTCCAATTTATTTTTCAGCATAGTCCCCTTTTAACTGTATACATTTATTATAGCGGCACTCAAGCTTCTTTATGCCCTCTAAAAAGTAATTTTTATCAAACCCCTCACAATACTCATTTGTCGCAGCGATCTCTTCATTCGATGAAAATCTTTTACCTCCAAGCCAAGTTTTCATATTAGAAAACAAAAAATAATTGGAAAGAGTCAAACCTGGGGAATAAGGTTGATGAGGAAGTATTTCGTAGCGTAAATCAAATAATTTGGCCGTTGCAATGGCACTCATGTGAGCTGGTGCATTGTCGCGGTGGAAAAGAACTTTTTTCTTCGCCAAATGAGGCCGGTTTTCCTTCAGTATGGCATCAAATCGATCTAATAATGAGGCATATAATACTCTCCTGTAATATTTTTTCCCTTTTGTAGATAATCGATTAATATTATACCATGTGAGTCCCAAAATATTGTGACCATGACCTTACCGGCTGATGGAACCTTCTTCGCTTTTTTCGGCGCAGATTCGCCAGGCCCAGTCGACATTTTCGACTGATTTTTTGTTTCTGGCGTATAATAATGAATCCACGTTTCATCAACAGTTACATAATGTCGCAAAAATTCCTTTGAATCACATTGAAACATGTCTAAACATTTCTCAGACGCAACCACACGAGCCCGCTTGTGATTGGCTGTGAGCAAACGCGGCACTTATCTTGTAGACACCTTCCTCATGCCCAAACATTCATGTAAAATGTGCCATACGCGTCTCACTGAAATGTTTACAGTCTCACTAATCTCACGCAATTTCATTCGGCGATCGTTAAGTACAATGTCGTGGATTTTATCGATCATTTCTTGAGAATAAGGCATCTCTTTTGGACGGCCAGGACGCTCAGCATCACTTGTGCTAGTACGGCCGCAACGAAATTCAGTGAACCACTTATGAACCATGCAATGCGATGGAGCAGACTCCTTATAATATTTTACGAGCTTTTCTTCAGTTTCTTTGATTGACTTTCCTCGTAGAAAATAATGCTTAATAAGCACGCGAAACTCACTTTTTTCCATGGTTTTGTTTTAACAATGAAAAACTTAATTCAACTGGCTGTAAAAGATTTTCTAACCAACGTACTGACTTGAAAGTTTGTATACGAACTGATATTAGATGGTATTCTCTTAACTCTTAGAGTAGTAACATATTTACGATAACAGCACCATCTTTCGAGAAGTCACGGACTTATTGAACAGCCCTCGTATTTATTAAAAATAAAAGAATTACCTAGAAATTAAACTGACGAGTTCAGCTTCAGCCAGAATCTCTTGAGTATCGCTTACAGCAAGACCAGTTAACAAATTAAACAAGACAATGGCAATCAAGAACTCAAAAAGTATAAAAATTATATGTCCTACTACAGGATGAAGAACAAAAGGAATGTCACTTGCTTCGAACTCTCCAGTCAACATAACAATGGTCTTGAAAATCGATTGTGGAGCATTTGGGAAAGGCTTATTTTCTTCACCCTCTGTATCTTCCTTGAAAAGAGTATAGAATGCCAAAGCGAAAGATAGAATTAAAAATGCATAAAGGAACAAAAATTTAATGAAGTTAGTGGAAACCGTTTTGAAAATCTCGATTCCAGTTGACATTTTGGGATGCTGACCAATGAGCAATACAAGCTCCCAAGCTGAGAGTAGTATTACTACTGCCCCAACTGCAGTGTGATTGGTGAACAGAAAAACAGCTGCCAAAACTATCAAAGCCACTTCAAGCCAATTTTCAAAACTCGTAATATAGTGACCTGAAAAATAATAGGAACATCAATTATATAGTCTGATTGTAAGTAGCATACTGCAATGACAGTTTGAACAATTTTTTAGTCGCAATCAGAACTTCACCTGGAGATGATAAACACTGTAAGGATTCTCTCACAGCAAGAAGAACTATTGCTGCAATGGTGACAACCCAAAATATCCCTTCTTGTGCTGCATAGACATCTTTATTTCCTTCACTCTTCGTGTTGGCAAAGATAATGTAAGAGTTTAACAAGACGTAAAACATTAAGTAAAAAGCTAAATTTATATGCAGGAAATAACGGATTCTACTCCATTTGATAAATAGAAACGAAGAGAGGAGTGGATGTTTTAGGAGATGCTTAAGAGCTTTGTCATGGGCAATATAATTCAGTGCCTGCATTTCTGTGGCTGTTTTTCTTCGATTGCTTTTCGTAGATTCAAGTAAAGGTTCCTCAGTCTCGTGGTTAGGGGTGTGAGGCATAAGGCAGTGATAATTGAATTGAATTTCATATTCGTCTGTTCGGTCATTACTGCTTTGGAGACATTTGTCGAAGTAATCTGTAAGTGTTTCCGGACATATGTGAGCTAGGGGAGGCACACCGAAGTGATTCATATGTCCTATGTAACTCCCAGCTTCTAATAAAAGTTCAACTGCTCTACTGTTTTCAGCCCTCGCGGCGTAATGTAAAGGAGTGTTTCCTTTTTCTGTAAAAAGAAAGAGAATTAACATTCAATGATCGACAAAATAGAAGGCGAGTTATTTTTTCAGATTAATTATTATAAAACTGAATAAAAAGAATCTTACCATCTTCAACGCGTACGCTGACATTTTTTTGTGCCAGGATAAGTTTTAGGCACTGAAGTCTTACATTCCGATAATCTGAACCTCGCCGAGAAGGTGTGGCTAGTTCCTGACAAGCTGGAATGATCAATTTTTTACCCAAATCAGGATCATACATAAGTATCTCTTTGAGGATTTCATGATGTCCTCTCTGCACTGCAGCCATAGCAGCTTCTGTAATGTCTCCAATTTCCTCTCTACTTATCAACCTTACAAATGCCTCGGGAAGATTATGTCTTGCTGCTATCTTGATTAGCTCATGAACATTGATATTCTCATTACTGTCTATTTCTGCTAATTTCTCTAAAAAATTCTTCTCATCGTTTGCTTCTAAGAAGTACCTCAGGAGATCAAACTCTGTTCTCCTAGTTTGTTGTTCTGATAAAAGTATTTCTGGAAAGTTTTGTTTCAGGACATCTCTTGCAGTTTGGTTCTTGTAGTCTTTGAAGGAATCAAGGTCTAGGGGAATTGTGTACTCTTTGTTGAGAATAAGGTGGACGATGTCCTTCAACTTGCTGGAAGCAGCCTGATGAAGAGCAGTGATACCTTTGGCATTGGGAATATCAGGTCTGGCCCCTGCACTCAAAAGAGTTTCGATGCATTTGATGTCCCGATTTTTAACAGCCAAATGTAAAGCAGTTTGTCTTCCGACCTCTAAGTTAGGGTTGATTGCAGGATCTTCCAAAAGTATCTGTTTGAGTCGGAAATGTGTTTTTTTTTTAAATCAAAGCACTGGACATAGGGATTGACTTTAAATAAGCGCTTAAAGAAGTCTCGTGGACTTTATTGTTAGACTTTTTGTTGTCTTATGTCTTGAAATCGACCTCCAGACAAAAAACGTCTAAAGACATGAGACGAGAGTAAGGAGTTTGATATTAAGATCTTTCCCTGCTCGGAATGAAAAAATACTCCCCACTGAAAAAGACCTATGTTGTTACCTACATAGGAACCTACGCAGATCATCAATGTGAGTCATTTTAATCTCTAGGATAGAAACCCTTTTAGGAAATCCTCGTGGGAATCTTAAAGTGTAATTTTCGGACAGAATTTACGCAAAAAAATCCGCGAAGATTAATTAATTAACATGTGGATGTCTTCGTCGAATGTACAAATTTCTTATCTATCCAGGTCAGTCTCTTTCTGTCGCATGCCTATTCAGCTCTATGCCCTTTTCAAAATTCCTGTATCAGTTCCTTCACAAGAAAAGTTGCACTTGCATGATCGGATAAGAAATTGAGACATTAAACCCGTACAGGAATATGTATGCAGAACTATAAATGCATATAAAACTGCATACCACATGCAAATAGTAGAGGGAGGGAGTTATTTATTTTTATTTTTTTTATCATAACACCCACAAGACTAGAGCATTCCTAAAATTAACGTACGTAGCTTGGTCAAATTGATATTGTTATTCATGCAGGATTTGATATAGGATGACTTGACATAGACAATCGCGTAGGAATTGGTGTGCGGCAGCTCATAGGACGTTCATATCGGCGACTACATCTAAACCCATATCGGATCCTTTATCATTTCCTCTCCCATCTCCGAAATGATAAATTCAGTCAGAAACCTACGTAGGTTCCCATATGGTTTCCCATGTCGATTCTCAGATAGGTTCCTATGTAGCTATGGAAGTGAAAATGTCTATTACTTGCATTTGAAAGGCAATATACCTGCGCAAGTTAAAGCCGAGATGGATGCTGTCTATAGAGACTCTGCTTCCTTATTTGCTACGGTGAAAAGATGCTCGGTTGATTTTGAATGCAGCACGTCACACCAGTTTGGCTGAAGATGAGCATTTGTAACATGGAGAATGGACATAAGCCTTAGCGGACCCAGTCCAGTGAAGGTCAACGAATTTTCTCACTATTCACTAAATGCCACTGACCATTTGCTTACCGCGTAATAATATCAATAATTATATCGAAGTTGTATCGAAATTGTATCGAAGTTAATGCAATACATTCGGTCAAAAAATACCGGGAATTGATTATTCAAAAAACCCGCTTAAAGAGATTATCAAAGCTTTTTGATGATAAGTTGGCACCACTGTCCTCTATACTGACGAGGAGTTCGAGCGCCATCTGTCATTTAGTTTGTGCACAGTGCTCGATGTCGTCAGTTTATCTCAAGTGTGTTTCACGATTTTTCCAGTAAATAAGAATATCGAACAAAGAATTTGTCTCAAATTTTTCATTGCAAATGGAATTTCGTATGCGGAATCGCTGAAAATGTTACAGAAGGCTTACGGTGAATCGACTTTATTAAAAACACGTGCATATGAGTGGTACCGTGCATTAAAAAACGGTTGAGATGTGGTGGAAGATTTGCCTCGCTCTGGTCGGCTATCACCGTCATTAACTGAAGTTAACATCGCTAAAATGAAGGAAATGGTGACTGAAAGTCGTTATTTAAGTTCAAGGGAGATAGCCGCTGAGCTTTCTGTGTCTCACTAATTAATTCGTACCATTTTAAACGATTGTTTGGGTATGAAACGCGTTGCTTCTCGACTAGTTCCAAAAGACTAATTCACAAGGCTATCATTGTGAACGAATTTCTGGCCAAAAACTCAACGAATATTATCAAAAAACTACCGAATAAGTGTATTATTTCGGGAGGGGCCTACTGTGAAGGCGATAAAATAAATTTGTATGAACAATAATAGTTTGTGTTCTATTGACCAATTCCCGATACTTTTTTGACAGAATGTAATTTTATTTTTCAGCGTTAAAAACTAAAAAACTGTAACAATTGTCATTGAAGGCAGTGCAGTGATTCAGCAATGATTCACTACTATTACCCTATTGAAAAATCCTATGTAGGATACGACATAGGATCTCATATAGGATCTTACATAGGATCCTACATAGGATCCTGTGTAAGATCTTATGTAAGATCCTATGTAGGAATTTGGCATAAGAACTCACATAAGATCTTACATAAAATCTTACATAACATCCTATATAAGATCCTATGTATTTTAAAGTAATAATTTTTAACTTTACATTCTAATTCAAAATTTTCTGAATAATCTGATCTATATTATTTTCTTTTTATAATAAAAAATATCGTTAAAATGTATTTAGTAACTCATTAATAAAATTCTGCTGTTAGCATCCTGATAGATCAGATTATTCAGAAAATTTCGAATTAGAACGTAAAGTTGAAAATTATTACTTTAAAATACATAGGATCTTACAAGGTGCGTTCCAAAATAAACGAGACTGAGCTAAAATAGAAACGACAGGAGCTTTGTTCTGATAAATTCGAGTTTATTTATTCAAAATAGTCCCCTACGGCCTCGATACACTGTTTTGCGAGATCAAAAAGCTTTTCGAAAGAGTGTTTCAGGTAATTGACCGGAATGTCCTTCAGGATGTCGGTACAAGCCTTTTGGATGGGCTCTACGGACGCAAAACGTTTTCCTTTCATGGCCAAATGCAATTTTCCGAATAGGTAGAAGTCACAGGCAGCCATATCAGGCGAATACGGTGAGTGATTGATCGTTAAAATGCGATTTCTAGTAAAAAAATCAGTCACAAGAGTGGATCGATGAGATGGTGCATTATCATGCAATAAGCGCCAGCTTCCTCCTTCGCGGTATTCAGGCCGAATTCGACGAATGCGATGCAACAAACGCTTTAAAACGCCAAGATAGAAAATTGCATTACAGATGGCGCCACCAAAAAAAATTTTGTGACAAAAGTCTCGTTTATTTTGGAACGCACCTTTTATATAGGATCCTATGTAGGACCTTATGTAAGATCTTATGTAATATCTTATGTGAGTTCTTATGCCAAATTCCTACATAGGATCTTACATAAGATCTTACACAGGATCCTATGTAGGATCTTATGTAGGATCCTATGTATGATCCTATATGAGATTCTATGTGTATCCTACGTAGGATTTTTCAATAGGGTATAACACACTGCCTACAATAACAGGTATTATGTTATTTAGTTTCTAACGCTAGGAAATAAAATTATTGAATTAAGTTCGATACCTTCAAACTCAAAATGTACCGCAGATATAATTGTAATTGAAATAGTTTAAATTTTTTTCATGTTCTTCTTGTTTATATTTTTACGAGGTGAGCGATTGGTCAGTGAACGGTTAGTAAATGGTGACATGCATTTCTAGTAAAAGACGCTGCTATAGGTCAGAGATGGATATACCGGTAATTATGGAATTCTACTTTTGCATGCTGCCGTGCAAATGATGAAAAACGTATCTACAGATCGGATAAGTCGCTTTTGCGAATTTCAAATGAAACTCATAAGGACTTTTCTTTGCGATCAGGTTTATATGTATCTATTATGTATATCGTATTGCAAAAACGATGTTCATAAACACCATTAGAAATTATAGCACTTGAGTATTTATTTTGCAGACTTGCCAAAGTAAATTCGAACTGTAGATACGTTTGTTTCCATTTGCACGGCAGCAAAGACTTTCCAAAAGTCGAACACCTTTATGTCGGAAATATATGCCAAGTTTTACATGATTATCACTTTCGTGTGACACCATGTGATACCATCACAGTGACTCAGTGTTATCAAGAGTGGTCTGCCTGTCGGCTATTCACTTCCGTTAAATGGTGAATACTCATTGACATCTGTTGGCAGATGAATTCAAATGACATAATATTACATAATAATAGCCAATGTGTGTTCAACATTTAACGCGAGTGAAGAGCTGACAGGCAGGTCAACTTTAGAATTACTGTAACTATTAACGGTCATGATAGACCACCATATAACAGATTATAAGTTATAGAATTAGAACAGAACACTGAATGCGTTGAATCAGTCTGTCAATGAAAATGCAATACTTGTCGCATACTAGAATTTATTTAGTAAATTAATGAAAATTGCTAATAATGATTAAATTTATAACTTTGCATAACTATATTTAAAAAAAGATGTTCACGAGAAAATTCAAGGAGTAGAATATATGAATTAAAACTCAAAACGTTTAATTCCACAACAGGTATTAACTGGCATTCAATTTTCAGATCGCTTGGAGGCATTCAATCGCAATCACTGTCTTCCAATTTTAATTCCTTAAAACGAATTGATGACTAGTATTCAATTTTAAAGTCACCTAAAAGCATAAATTTGAATTGGGCCTTTTCAATCTAAATCCCTCTAAAAGCACTGCCATGAATTCAATTTTAAAGTCACCTGTCAGCATTGAATCGCATTGGCTTTGTCTCATTTTTAATTCTGGTCAATGGTATTAAAAAGAATTAATTTGCATTCAGCAGTAGGTTGGATTGAAATGAAAGAACTTGAATTCAGTCAAATGCATTAACTAGAATTCGGCAAAAAATGGAATTCGTTCGGTATTAACATGAATTGATGTGATTGACATTTTAAATGCCGTTCAACTCATTTCAGTCAACTTCCGTTAAATGATAAACACTTATTAGCTTCTGTTGGCGTATAATTTGAAATGACATAATTATATTTCATTCTACTTATTCCAAGATATTTTACTTGTAGTAATGCAACTTGTTGTCGAATGGTCTCCGTTGGCTTCATTCGTTTCTGGGCGTTGGTGACGACCACATAAGAAGAAAAATGCACGCAAGAGAGCGAAATAGAAATAGCGAGTTTGAACCACATTCATCGAAACGAAGTCCCGGTCTTTCTTCCAAGTTTACCGACAAAAAGGTCGAGTATCAATCAAGAATTGAAGCTACGTGCCTGAGAAGTGAGCTGATATTTGATCCTGAGTCAAAGAAGGTGCCTAAAAATGATCCCTCAAAACCTTCCTCCTCAATTATGGAAGATGTATCTCTTTCCGTTTCAGATATATTAGCACACAAAACAGAAGAATCCGGTCTGGCAGAAGAGGGAGAGATTCCAGACAGGATGATTGAAAATGAAAAGGAGTTCTAAATAAGGCTGAAACCTTTCTGGGTGCAAATCCAGCAAAGGCTTCACAGGAAGTTCTCCTTAGAAAATACGTAGCTAACCGGATTGCGACCTGAATCAAATCTGGCATAGGCAAAAAGGAGGAGAAAGAAAACCTAATGGCATCGATTCTAAGAAAGACTCATTTCAATTTGGAGGCTCCTGCCCTCAACGAGGAGGCAGCAGTCGATTTACTCCCTAGATCTCTTGCTAGAGACGAGCATTTGAAAGATTTTCAAAATCTGACGGTTGCAGCCTTATCAGAAGCTTCTTCTGTGCTCAATATGATTTTAAGGACGCAGAGACGCCGGCGTTAAATAGAAATTAGGTTTTCCGAAAGCTGTTTAACTCAGTCAAAATCCTGGACGACTTATTTTTTTCCCTAACGCAGACAAGAAAATCTTTTGTCCTAGGGAGATACAAAGACCGATTTCAGAAAGTCTTGCAAAAGATTGAACCCACTGACTGGCTTTTCGGTGATAATCTGAGGTCATGGAAAGAGTGTCAAAGAACTTAAATCCAAAAACGAGGGTACTCTTAAATTCTAATACTAATTCTTCAAACTGGAGGAACTTCCCTGCCAGGAAGGAGGTGGAACGAGGGAGCTACAAGTCCAAGCCGACGGGACTATTCACCTCCAGAAATTCGAGCAATTTTTCCTAACGCAAGGCTTCAGTGAAGAGATATTACACTCAAGTTCTATAGGAACATGTGTTATGAAAAAGGGACAATTACGAAGATGAAGACCAATTGGCTACTGATATCCTTCAAAACGCCACACAAGCAGGTAGGGATTCAGACCATCAGTATGTGGCTCAAGATAGATATAAAAGAAGCTGGCTTAGAGGAGCAATACATAGCGCATAGTACGAGACACGCATCTACATCTAAAGCCCATTTTAAAGATTTTTATGTGAAAATGATCAAGAGTGCAGCGGGTTGATTCAGGGACTCAAAGGTTTTCACAAAATTTTACAATAGACCCATAAAAAGTCATGAGAAAAATTTTGCGGAGACAGTTCTTTTATAGTTAGGTTAGAAAGAGTGAGTTTGCTTTATTTTTGCTTGAGGTGCCTGATTATTTTTAAGAAATAAATTATAAGGATAATTATTAACAGGATTATCTTTAGATATTTGAGACTGACTTTCCTGGTGGTCGCGTGAACCGAACTGTTACCGAATTGGGTATCATTTCGGTAACGATAACATAACATTTCGGTAACAAGATAGTAAACTGAACAAATCGCGCAAAATTAACACTTGAAATGTTGATAGTGTGATTCTTTGTTGAAATTGTACCAATAAATTTAACAATAAAAATCGATAATGTTATTCCCGGGCTGTATAAAATAGAAAAAACACGACGTCGAATTTTAATTTTAATTCTAGAAAATTAACATGCAGTCGAAAACAGTCTTGAAAATGATTATTTAGAGAACTTTATTTCAATACATATGTACTACCAACAGTGAACTTGCCTTCACCAAAGGTAAAAATTCGACATCGTGTTTTTTTCTATTTTCTACAGTCCGCAACTAAAATTATTTTATTTTTCTCCATGTGGGATAGAAAAGAGTATCGGATGAATGATACTCGTTTTTATCGCAAATCTTGAAGAGATAAAAGAGAAAGACACTATAAACAAAAAGTATCCGATAAGTAATATTTATTCCTATCACAGATCTCTCAATTTCAATATTATACGCGTTGACAGTACGATGTTGATTATTCAAGAAAGCGGTTTGTTGACGAAGGACCAAAAGGTGACTGATAGTGACAGGTCACCCTCCTTCTTATCTTCTTAAGCTCACGAAAGGAAAAGGGATGAGATGATTACTCTGATCGCTAGAAGCAACTTGGTAAAGAATTGAGAAATTCAGAACGCAACTTAGTAGCAACCCAGAAACGTCTAATGTCCCCAGGCCTAATGAGCGAAATTACCAACAATGAGAAGAATTTCATCAAGTATCCCTACCTTTAAAACATCCACGTGACCATTTTCTGCAGCAAAATGAATTGGTGCTCGGTTATGTGCCTCATTAATTTTGTTAGGATTGGCTCCAAGGTCTAGAAGAAGTTCTACAAATTCTTCCAACCCATTGCTAGAAGCGATGTCTAGAAATGTCTTTTCGTAAGGGTGAGGGAAAACATGATCTATATTAACACCAGATGGATGCTTCTTCAAGGCCTTATTAATGAAGCTCTTAAAGGCTGCATAGTGTCTAGACTCCAAACTCGCCAAAAGCAACTTGTATTGGATCGAATTTGGTTCGTTTAGAGGATGGAGCTGCAGCAACTCTTCTTCTGGATCCATTTCGCACCCTGAAATTAAAAACAAGTAATTATTTGAAAATAAGTACAGAGAGCTATTCCTACCTGTTCCGCTCCCATCCAAAAAAAGGTTTTCAATTTCGCTTGATGCAAATTGACTTAAAATTAATCCAAATCAATCTAAAACTTCTAATTCGAATGAATCTGAACCAAGTTTTTATTCCGAATCGATGTGATGCTTTTAATCCTAAGGAAATCAAACAAAATTTTGAATTCCAATCAATTCGAGACTTACAATCCGAACATCCCGATTTTGGATCGAGTCATATTGGGATAGATTGAAAACTTGTATTGGGTTGATTCGTGTTAGGAACCTTGGACTATGAAGAATTGATTTTCAGTCGTTTATTTGCATTGAGCGAGATGGTAAAGCTTTTTCAGATTGGCCCAGAATGGCTCGGAATCGCGCGGAGACAGATTTTGGATTGGCTCGGAATGATACGGGATGAAATATTATCTAAAACTTGCACCAGGGTAATTTTTTTGTTCCAATACTCCTTATATTCCATCCCAAATCAATACGAAGGTAGATCAACTATAAATTACTATTTTTAATAAAAACGGAAGGCTTTTAAGCTATAATTAAGTTAGGGTAGCAAAGATACTATAGTAAGACAATTAGGCCCAAAAAACGGATTTATTAAAATATGAAACGTGAGGTACAACTATAATATTTTAAGATTAGTTTAGAGCCCTGTGGTCCGAGTACGAATAAACAGAGAGCAGAGATCGAAGTCACGCCAGCCTGGATCTGGATGGCACCGGATTATAACATCAAGCAAGGAACGTCATCTTGGCCGATTGGTTTTGTTTGACCTTAGGCTGAAATCGCGACAACTGAGACAACCGGGGTGGACATTAACACGTGTACTTCCCTCTGCAAGAACCATACGTAGACTTTTGCTCGAACTCGGCCTACGAGCACAGAGACCGCTATGGTGGATTCCCCAGATCTGTAAACATCTTCAATATCTTTCAAATAATCTAAAATCTTCCAGTGGAAAAAGAGACGCTTTCGACTGTGCCGGGATTCGAGTCCGGATCTTTCGATTGCTGGTTGACTGCTCTAACCAACTGACCTACACAGGTGTCCGACATTCCCTTCTCAACAGGAAGATCTCTTAGGCATCCAAAATTTAATTCACTCAACCTCCAGGCATGTAGAAGTAGTAATACGCGAAACGGATTACTACGCAGGTAGATTAAAAAGTTTCCAACCTAAACAAGAAAGGGAAAGATTTTAGTCAAATTTAAATACTGGTCAAATAGATATAGCGCCGTAATAAAATTCCTTCAATTGAAAGGTAAAACTCCAACAAAAATTGAAGGTGAACTAGATTCAGTCTATGGAGATGCTAGCTACTCCTTCATTTACGAATGCGAAAACCTGAGGTGCTGAGTTCAAACATGGTAGAACGAGCATTTTCGACGAGGAACGCTCTGAACGACCAAAAACCGCAACAAGGGGTGAGATGATTGACTACGTTCATGAAATCATGATGAACGATCGTCGATTAACTTTGAGAGATACCAGAAGCTGCTAGCATCCCATACGAACGGGTGCACAACATTTTACATGAGGAATCAAGTATGAGAGAAAGCTGACCGCGTGTTGGGTACCACGTTTGCTCACTGTTGATCAAAAGCCACCCTATTGAAAATTCCGACGTTGGAAACGACATCGAAAATAACATTGGAAACAACATCGGAAACGTTACTGTAAGCGATATCGTAAACGTTATTGTAAGTGATATCGTAAACGACGTTGGATTTTGGAACCATATCCAACGTCGTTTACGATATCACTTACAACAACGTTTCCGATGTTGTTTCTAATGTCGGAATTTTCAATAGGGCAAAGCGGTTGAACATTTCACGATCGTATCTTGAGCGTTTCAAGTGGAGTAAATAGTACAACCCAATGGGCACACGATATTAGAAACGTTCATGTAACATTTTACAAACGTTCTAGGAACATTCCAATGTCCAATGCCCGAAAGACGTTCTTAGAACGTTTTTGGAACGTCTTTCGGACATTGGTCATTGGGATGTTCCTAGAACGTTTGTAGAATGTTACATAAACGTTTCTAATATCATGTGCCCATTGGGAAACATACCAAGAAAAAGAAAAAGAGGGAGATATTCTTCTCTTTCTTTGACTATCTTTCTGTGTCGTCCCCTATTACCGCGCGAAATTCAAATGATATGCGTTGACGCCCGTCGCTATAGGCTAAGCAGACACTCATATCTTGTTCGCCCGTTCTCGTCAACGGCCTGAAATCGGCCATTTTGTGCCGATATATATGCACGATAAGACGCGCTTTCAATGTATTCAGTCTAAAAAGGGATTTTTTACGACGTTTCATTACTGTTGACAAAACTTGGGTCCACCACTACACTTCGGAGACAAAAGAACAATCAAAACAATGAACTGCAAAGGACGAACCGACTCCGAAGAAGGCGAAAGCAATTCCGTAAGTTCGCAACGTGGAGACCACAGTCTTTTGGGATTCCTATGGGGTAATTTTTGTAGACTATCTGGAGAAAGGCAAAGCTATCATGCTAGGCTATTTCAACGCTTGGATGAGGGAATCCAGAACAAATTCTCGCATTTGGCCAAAAAGAAAATCCTCTTTCACCAGGACAATGCATCCTCCCACAGACAAGCAGTTGCGATTACGAAATTACACGAACTGAAGTACTAATCAATTCCACATCTATCGTACTCTCTAGGTATCGCCCCCGTGTGACTTTTTAGCGTGCGTGATCTGGTCGCCCGCTCGGTGTTCTATGTTCTTCACATATAAATGACTAAATTTGTCTTCGATTTCAAACGAAAAAGAAAATTCCTTTTACTTAAGGTTGAATGTAAGTCCCACCCCGTACAAATAGTAGAGTCCCGTGGGGCGCCGTCAAGTTGTGCTGTTTTGAAAAAATTTCATGGGCTCGCATGGTGAAAATTTTAGTGCGCTACTGGCTTAGAATTCGTAGTATGTGTGTATACGTATAGTCACCAATGCTATGCCAGCGGCCGACTCGTAGATCGTGCAACACTGCAATTTAAACCTAACTGTGATATGCGTTTGAATAGCTGGATGTCAAAGGTTATTGTTAACAGTTTAAAAAATGTCAGGTCAAGTGAGATGGAAAGGAAGATTTATAAAGAACAAAACTTTAAACTAAGAAGTGCGTCGAAATTCGGGATAGGTTGAAGCGAGGAAACGAAAATATTCTGCCGTCAATTTCAAGTATGCTTCCAAGCTGGTTGTGTGTGTGTGTCGAGACCTACAGTAGACAAGCTGAAGAAAGGGAGCAGTGTTGCCGGGTCGCGATATTGTTACGTTTATCTGTTTGAAAGTGACTGAAATTTAAATGTTCTAAATTAGATTATCTATAAATCTGCACGGTGAAGAGATTTGATGTTTTTTTCAAAAATTTATATTTCCAAGCAGCACAAATACCGATATTTTTTAAATTTCTCTACCACCCGGTAAGAAGTCTTGCATTAAAAAGTATTAAAAGTGTCAAATTTGGACAAAACGGGTATTCAGAAAGTAACTTCTTAATACACTTCAATTCCAAGTAATCTAAAGGAATTTAAAAGTCGCTTCCTGAATCTCCTTTTTGTCCAAATTTGACACTTTTAATACTTTTTAATGCAAGACTTCTTACCGCGCAGAGCGTTTAATTACTACAAATTAAAATGTGGAGAGTGCCTATGCATTGCCCATGAATTACGTGTTAAAATAATCAGCTTTGACATTAATTATCTCTGCATCGGTACGGTTGAAAAATTTGAAATTAATTTAGCATGTAAATAATTATTCTATTTAAATATCAGCTCCTTTTCTATAAAATTCTACCAGAGATCGATTTTTTTACATACAACCTTAAGCCTCTATCGGCCTTAAGGGGGTATTCTGGTCTAGAATTTTAAAAAAATCGATTTTTTGTGCATATTTTCAAAGCTTAGACCTTCAAGAATATAAAATTGATCAACGGAAGGTAGTTGTAACGCCGATTAACAAAATGTAAGTAGAGCGCACCATTATATGACTTATACTGCCTGAAACTTTACTCAAATCTTTAAACGCGTTTTTCTCGAAACTACTTTTTTCAACACGGTTTACATTATATCTCAAGTTCTAATGAACCGATTTACTTGGAATTTGGCATGGATCTTCTCTATATAACCCTCTATCGTCCCTACCCGATTTATGTCAAAATGTTGTTTTTTACTAATTAAAAAAAATTCAAAACTGAAAAAAGGGTAAAAAATGACTTTTTATTAAAAACATATATTTGATGTTACCGGTATTTCTATTTGGCGAATATAAATATAAATATAAATGACTTTTGTTTCAAATAATCGACATTTTACGATTTTTTTTTCTCTCTGAGGTAGTGACTATAATGACATCCTTACTGATTGAGAATCTTTTTTTTGTTTCAGATAACTAGAAGGGTTAGAATCGTGTCAACCAGGACGCACCCTTTTTTTTACCTCCCACACAGAGAAAAATGGATGTTCAGCTATGGAACAGCCATCTTATATATTCAATCGTACACAGAGAAAAATAGATGTTTAGAATTAATATCTAGATGTTTAACTATGGGACAGCCATCTTATATGTTAAGTTGTAATATCTAGATATTCAGCTGTAATATCTAAGATGATAAATATGCTGAGATTAATATCTTGGATATTACAGTTGAACATCTAGATATTACAATTGAACATTTAAGATGGCTGTCCCATAGTTAAACATCCATTTTTCTCCGTGTAATACTCGCGTTTCACGTTCGATATCTATTTGATATCCGTTAGAGCTACACTCACATTTAAAAATAATATTTTTCATTAATGAACAAAACATATTTCTTTTGAAAATAAACAAATTTGCTTTTTAATATTTTTTCCGTATCTCGTATATTTTGACGGGAAAATTGAATTTTTTATTTTTATGTGGAGGTTTTTGATAAATAAAAGAGTATATATCTCCAATGAAAAGATAGTCAACAGGAAATCTGTAGATCTTTTTAAGAGAAAAACAATTTTGTTTCTAAACATTTTTTCTTATCCCGCATAGATTTGGTGTAAAGAGGAATTTTTCATTTTTGATAACGTTTATTAATATCAATACAAAAACTACGTGTCTGATCAAAAAATGGTCTGGAGTAAATCTGTATATCTTCTTGAGATAAATAATTTTTCCTCAACATTTTTTTCGTAACTCTTATAGTTTTATTGGAAACCAAAATTTTTACTTTTAAACCCATTTTTTATTAATAGAAAAATGATATTGTATTACTCCTATGAGAAAATGGTCAGTAGAAAATTTGTAGATCTCTTTGAAATAAACAATTTTGTTTCTTAACATTTTTTTTAACGCGTATATTTTGGCTCTCAAAACGTAAAGATTCGATGAAAATTCAGAAACTCATGTTTCACAGAAAACCAATACCTTCTCATCTGATAGTATATATCACGTTGTTATTCTCATGTCCGCCTTAATACGATGAAAAAATCACCCAGTAAAATGGTTTTTTATTGAAATAAATTGAAGATTTATCAGTCTGATATCAAAAAATCAATTATGTAATGCATTTGAATCCTTACTGTGTATTTTTTTTAATCCATATAATATCAGATAAATTCAAAAGAGTTGAATCTACTCCAATCCACCATTTCGAGAAAAAATTTCTGAATACTCTTTAATACTTTCTGAAAGGATTGAAAATTACGTGGCTCTATTCCATTCAATAATACTATTTTTTATAACTTTTCAATGTTTTATCATAAAATTAAGGGCATGTAATACTTAGGGAATTTGCAAATTTTATTGATTTTAAGTTTCTACATGCTTGTGTTTAAAATACATAGAATTTTGATTTCAAAATTTGAGAAATGGTAGAGAAGATAAAAACGAACGTAGATAGATATAGTGAAACTTGACTAATTCAGAATAAAATTATAAGTAATTTAATTAAAACTAATTATAACTAATTATAATTTATGGTGAATATGTTTTACTGATTGAAAGTGAACGCATTTACTCAGAATAAATAGTAAATTCTGAATCTGATTTCTGATTCTGATTTCGTAATTTTAGATTATTTTTATAATCATTTTTTTCAGAAAGTTGAATTATTTTTCTGGTTGTTAGATCGTTAATGAAAGGCTTTTCCTTTCATGTGAAATTTAAATTTTGAAATGTTTTGACTTATTTCTCTTCCCTATCTAGTAATAGTGGTTTCAATTTGAAAAATTTATAAAATCTTCTTATATAAACATAATTTTTCTTTAGAATGAAACTAATCGATTGACTTTTACTCATTTCTCTGTGATTCTGACTCAGAAAAACTGATTGTATTACTAAACATCAGTTCAGGATTCAATTTTATAAAAAAAAACTACTGATTGAAATTAAAAAAGTTTTACTTTTTGGAAAAATAAATTATACTAAAAGATTAAGGAGGAGGGAGGCAAATTTTAAAACCTGTTCTTTTTTATATCCCTTAATAGTATATCAAAAATTAAATTGGCTCTTAATTTTAATATAACTTTTAATATTTTAGAGGCATTCTAAACCCATATTTATACATCATACGCGATGAGATAATCAAAGGTAAATTATTTTTAATGAATCTGTATATGTAAATAACTAAAAAACATGTTGAATGTCCGAAGCACATCGAAATCATAAACTTAATAATTCATAAGAAATTTATTTCCAAAACTTACGTATACAATTTTGCAAAGAAACTTTATATAAAATATTAGTGTTAAAATGATTCTAAAAACATATAAAAACACGTTTATTATTTCTGTACTGCTTTTCACAACTGAATAATTTAAGAGTGCAGTAATTATCACCTTTTATTGCACTGTAAAAAATATCGGTAAATTTGTCTACTATGTATATATTAGGAAAAATTTACGAACAATTTGTATTTTAAGCTGTCCGACTATTTTCGGAAAAAGATTCGAAAAATTTTTTACAGTGTGGACATCATCTGATAAAATCTCCAAAATATGTACTTTCTAATAAAAATGTAAATTTCCTTGAGTTTTTAATCGGAGTAATTCTGTAAAAACCTTAATTTTGTGTATAGAATATACAAATGTAAAAGAAATAATCGTAGATTTAGGATAAAATGGATTTAAAACCGAATTTCATGTAACGATATTATTAAATAAGAAACTAATAGTGTATTTTTAAATTTCCTTTGTCGACATTATCTTTTTTACCTTCTTAAATCCCGTCATCAAGAGAAACGGTTTAAGGCCGCAAAGTTTCGTGTGGGTGTTTTAACACATTTTATATTCTCTAGCCGGTGATGTCATCTTGACACTTAATACAGTCATACCAATTATTATAATCCCATTTACGTCCATAATACTATTTTTAATGCCTAATTCGTATCGAAAATCATTCAAAAATAAAGACATCACTTTATTGTTGGATATTAGTATTTTACACATGCAAGCATTAGAGCACTTATGTGACTACCAATTCATTTCCGGTAGTTCATATATAATTGAGGTCTCACAAAGCAAAAAGTGTAAATAACGTTTTGAAAGAAACACCAAGGTCTTAAAAATAAAATTTCTCCTTTCATTCTTTTTTTTCATTGTTTCGAAAAATAAAAAACCACAAATAATATTTCAAACTCAACTAATTAATTTTTAATAATAATAATATTAATTGATTAATTTTATTTGTAAAATAAATAATTTAATAATATATTATTACGAATATAGGGAAACAAATTGAAGAAACGATAAAAACTCATTATAATACCTAAACAAAGTAGGTAGAATAATTAATTATAAGGCAAACGTTTTGTTGTGCAGATTATTTGTAAAAAGTATTCAAATATAGATAGAGTAGGTACATTTTTATGCAAGATCCACATATTTTTTCTGCAGAGATATACTTACAATGAATTAGATAAAATATTTGTGAAGATGTATGCATAATTTTACTTTAATATCAATGATTACTCTTGCTTTCATTATTCAAATTGACAAGTTTCATATATACATTAGATTTTTGCGCGTTGTTCTTGTAATGCTTTATGACATTTTAAAATGTTAATTGTTTTTGGAAATAAAGATGTACTTACGGATAATAAGACACCTGATGCTTCCAATATTGATAAAAGCAGAGCATTCCTGGATTAGTTGTTACAGCAACGACCAGACTGAGCCACTTTGCTACAGTCAGACCACAGTCAGACTTGGTCAGACTATTACCTTAGGCTCAATCTGAAACGAAGAGGGGCAGAGCTGGTCATCCGATCTGTGCTGCACTCGTAATTAACTCGACAGAGAGCGGAATTCATGGCAGTTTTTCCCAGAAATCACTTTCCTCTAACGCATAACTTCTAAACTTTTTTAATTTTGGTTTCGCTCCGCAAACTCAATTTTTAATTTTTTTTTTTTTATTGCAGCACTATCTGACTATAATCAAAAACCGAATTCTATATGTATGTCTCTTTTTTAGTTTACGAGATAATTTAAGATTTTCGTCCATATATGGCTTCCTGTGGTCAAACTTCAAATTTTTACTTTTAAATAAAAATGTTGTTTTTGTCAAAAATCACTATTCTGAATATTTTTGATTGTTTTGAGGGACACAACTAGTTTGAAATCTTGAAAATTCCAATTTTTTTTTTACATTTTTTAACAGCACAGCAGGCGCTTTTCGAAGAAGAGGAAGGTGAATTGTATGGACCTCGAATAGCAGATTAGCTCTAGGTATGATATTTAAAAATTTATAACAATGAAATCAGTACTTTTATCTTTAAACGCTTTTTTCTCAAAGCTACATTTTTCAAATTTGCTGCAGCTGTAACTCGATAACAAATCATCCGATCGGCTTAGGTCTTTTTTTAGCATATTGTGTATTTTTTTCCATACAATGACCCTCCAGTTTTATGATTGGATGAAAAATATAATTTTTCCAGGCGAAAAACCATCAGATTTTTGAGCAAAATTTTAATTTTTTTTTCAAAACTCCGCCATTTTGTTGCATTTTAATTTTTTTTTACAATCGAGGGTCATTGTATAGGAAATATATTCCAGTTTAATTAAATTTTTGGTTTTTTTTATTTCAGGCACTGTGAAGGCGACAATCACTGCAGCAGTGGCGGAACTTTTTTTTGAAGACTCAGGAGATGGTGTATAACTTGCTGAAAATCAAATATTTTCATTTGAAAACATTACTGTGTATTCATTATTTATGCACAAATATATCTGCAAAATTTTAAAACATTCGATGCAATACTTTTTTTTTTCAAAATTCACAAAAATCACCTGTTTTTCAGGCGGTCAAACTAGTTGTGCCCCTTGAAGATCATACGACGAAAAAAAAAATTTGTCACTCGAGATGTTAAAAATATATTTTTGCAAATAAAAATATAGAAAATCATATTGTTATAACAATATAACATTGATGTTAAACGCACGAAAATCGTGATAAAATCTTTTTTTGAGTCATTCACAAAAATGAAAATACCGTTTTGTAGAATTTGTCATGACGCATTTTTTTATGTGCGTAAGACGGCGGAGCGAATTTCGAAATACATCGTTGCCAAATCCGCAATAATAAACAAATATTTCTAAAAATTTCCAAAAACCTTCCTCTAACGGTAAGAAACAACTTTGTCGCTGGAAGTTCTCCGAAATTGAAAATTTATTAGAGACTTTCTACCGGGACAACCACAAAAACATGGTTTTTTATTCACATTAAAATATTGTTTAAAGAATAAAATTTCGATATGTTTCATTTAATTCATTGGCTCCGCTAAAGTATTCCATGTCTAATAATAAACAAAACAAACGATTTCGTCAAAAATTAACCAAGTAATAGCAATTTATGTTTTGAAAAACACTGGTTTTTGATCATTTTTTATGACGAAAAATTGAGTGTTTTTAATTTTTATCTGAAAACTATTGAGGTTGCATAAAAATTGTATTAACATAAAAAATGCGTCATGACAAATTCTACAAAATGGTATTTTTCTTTTTGTGAAAGACCAAAAAAATTTTTTATCACGATTTTCGTGCGCGGACAATAGTTTTCCGCGATTTCGAGCGCTCGGCGAGTTATTCCTGGTGGCCCTTCAATTTGACAAATTCAGGACGTTTGAAGACCTGAGAACTTCGATATCAGGCTTAACCTACTGCAAATCATTACATGGGTACCAACTTGGGTTCCCATATGGAAATCTATATTGTAACCTGCAACGGAACATATCTTACGACCTATGAGAATTTGAGACATGAAATGGTATATAAAATAATTGGTAATGAAATTGGTATATCTAAAGTACAAAGTAAGTTTCTATGTGTGCTACATGATTTCTCAAAGATAGAAATCTTATCCTTTTGAATCATTTGGAATCTTTATTATAGAAAAAGATAGAGATAATTTATCCAATTCTATCTCTTTTTCATTCTAAATTCACGTCTATCTTTTCTAATAACTACTTCTCTATCCACTCAAATCCTTTATCTATCATTCTTAATCTTTTTCTATCTCTTTTTCAATCTAACTTCACGTCTATCTTTTTCAATTTTTCATTCTCTATCTTATCCTATGCTTTATCTATTCACTTGAATCTTTTTCTATGTCTTTGTCAATCTAAATTCACGCCTATCTTTTTTAATCTCCCCTTTTCTATCTCATTATATCGTTTATCTATTCACGTGGATCTTTTTCTATCTTCTTACCAATCTAGGTCTATGGCTATCTTTTCCAATCACCTGATCTCTATCTCATCCAATCCTTCATCAATCCACCTTAATCTTTTTCTATGTCTTTGGAAATCTAAATTCACGTCTATCTTTTTCAATCTCACATTTTCTATCTCATTCTATTCTACATCTATCAACGTAAATATTTTTCTATCTCTTTGTTAATCTTAATTGACGTATATATTCTTCAATATCTCCTTTTCTATTTCATTCTATCCTTCATCTATCAAAGTCAATATTTTTCCATCTTCTTGCCAATCTAGTCGATGCCTATCTCTCCCTATTACAAATTTTAAACTCTCTTTCTATCTCTCATTATCTCTCCTTACAACAAAAGAAGATCAGTCCATTACTAAGATATTTTATATTCTTTTTCTATAAGGGTGATTATATTTTATGGCCAATGAAGTTATATAGTCTTTCCCTATGTAAAATGAAGACAATACTTTTTAGAACTGCACCCTTTATTTCGTAGTAAGAATAGATACTGAGGGATATAGAGAGAGATTAAAACTTGCACTGTGGGGAGATAAATGAGGGATAGATAAAAATACAAGTGGTCGATCACGAAAGACAGAGAAAAAGATAGATACTACTTCAGTCGGCGGATAGACTAAGGGATAGGAAAAGATAGATATTACTAGACATAGAGATCGAAAAAGATAGATATTTCCGGTCACTCTGGATAAGTGCGGAGATAGAAAAAGATAGAGTTTTGGGGATGCAAAGTGATGGGTTGGGAGAGATAGAAATGTTCTATCTTTTCCAATCCCAAAGTTCCTATCTTTTTTAATCTCTTTACTTCCAGCAGGGATATTTCAAATCCTTTGTTAATTCCTACATCAAAGACTTTCTTAGAAAAAATGTAAAACTTCTGCGCACACTGAGAGAAATCCTATTAGTTGTGCTGACTAAAAGGTCACAACTATATATTTTTAGTAAGCAGTACCAAAAATGTTGTAAATGCTACTAATTTTTTTTGTAAAATTGATAAAATTCATTTATTTTGAGAAACGTAAATATTTTATTTCCATATGCAATATTTCGTGTGTAAACATGACTTGCAATTCTTTGGTAATAGTAAACTTCAAGAAATAATTGTACAGACGAATTAGATTTTACCTGCTTATCAACTGTTTTGAATCGTTTTGAAATCGTTACATATATTGATTTCTTAAAAGTTTGCTTTTGTTCTTCATCAAAATGAGAAGAATTAAATCATGGTATATTTTTAAGTATAATTGTAAACTGTTGTGCAGTTTTTGATGAAAAACCTCTCAACAATTATCATCCTTTGTTACATTTGGAAAACAATAATTAAAAAAGTTTTTCTCCTAAACAATTCTAACCTAAGAAAGTTCTCATCGACATTAACAAAAATAAAATAGATAGAATGGTAAATTTAACATTTTTCTCAATGTTGCAATTACTATTTTAATCATGTACGGATGAAAAAAATTAATCAGTTTCTAATTAAGATATTGGAATAGTTTTTGACAAAGCTTTTCTCCGATATGTCGAAAAAATATATATTTTTGTAATAACTACACTGGACAAATAGTAAAAGCAATTAACGCAATAAGTAAGTTTTACAAAAACGTATTGGTAACATCTATTATAAGCTCGATACAATGTGGGAATGCATGAAAATAGTCGCGGCTACAAAACGGACCGACTAATCGGATTTTGTAAGTTTTACTAAAAATTTTAATCATTGCTACTCAGTTAATATTGCTGTAAGAACTAAGGTGCTTTAGATGATACAGACTAAAAAACATACTTGTGACCCTTTCTTACAACAAAAAATAGGTAAGCACGACTAATACTTTCTCTCAGTGCAGTAATTTCTATTGACGTAATTAACGATGCAGCATTTCATTATGATGTAATTCTAGGAATAGTTTTAGGGGAAAGGTTTTTTGACAAAACATCTTTTTAAAAAGTCTGCCTGGACCCTTTCGGGAGCGCGGGCGTGCCCTCATCGTGTGCTCTGCGCTCCTATGTATTGACCTCGTGTTACACTGTTAGAAATTTCTGTATTAAATTTCCATTACATGTAATGGAAGTTTTTTTCAGTAAAGTATATTAAATTTAAAATACTTTAACCTTAAAAAATACAAACTTTTATTTGAATTTTAATGCACATGTGTATATATTTTAATAATGTTTGTTAATTTTGATATATTTTGATTGAAAAGTTATTAGATTTAATATGAATGTATATTAATTTTTTATAATATAAAAATCTATTAATTTTAATTTACCACTTGTATATTAAAGTCTATTAAAATTAATAAGATTTTTAACAGTCTACGCGCACCGCCTCTTACATCTACTTCCCGGACATTTAATTTTATTTCTTATGATTAATACTATACCTACAGTAAAATTTACATATCATATTTCAAATATGAATTTTATTTTCCCAAAGTTACTTTGACTTTGAGGAATACATTTTTATCAAAACACTCAAGCTCGATATTGATGGTTGAAAAAAATTTGGAACTTGCGCTTTGAAAAAACATTTAGAAGAATAACCCAAGTTTGTCTTGCGTGCATAAGCAGATATTCACATTTCTAAGGATAAGGTATTTAAAATTCAATAAAACTAAGACTACATTGACCATTATGAATGTTTTCGGAGGAAATTTCTTAAATTTGTTCAGGAAAATAACTTTCTCTTTTAACATTCTTCCGCAAAGCGTATATATTTGAATTGGAAAAAAAAATTCATTTTTAAAATTAAAATGAAAACTACGCATCATATCATAAAAATAATCAGAATAGCCTCTGCAGATCTTTTTTTTTTTGATAGAATAATTTTAATTTGAAACTTTTTTTCGTACATCCCATGATAATCCCCTCAATTTTTTTCATACAAGTATTTCATACAGTTAGACTAGAAGATGAAATTTTACAATCCGAAGTTTGCAATCATCAACTAATCATGTATCATTTATAATTGATCAACTAACCATTGTTTCAATGTATAATCCTATTCGGAGAAGAAAATCTGACTATAATAGCAAAAACAATGGTCATGCTTTTGTATCAGGTTTCGTTCTTGCTATTCTGCACTATTAAAAATCTTATTAATTTTAATAGACATTAAAAAACAAGTGGTAAATTAAAATTAATAGATTTGTATATTATAAAAAATCAATGTATATTCATATTAAATTTAATATCTTTTCAATCAAAATATATCAAAATCCACAAAGATTATTAAAATATATATACATGTGTATTAAAATTCAAATAAAAGTTTGTATTCTTTAAGATGAAAGTATTTTAAATTTAATTTACGTCGATGAAAGAAACTACCATTAAATGTAATGGAAGTTTAATACAGAAATTTCTAACCCAGGTCGAAATTTACAACCGGCTTGGCACCGCGCCAGTACCGCAGAAGGATTTGCAGTACTGGTGGGGTACTGGCATAGTGCTGGCATAAGCAGGGCCTACCACCGGCGCGGCTTCGAAAGGTAAGTTGGCTGGAAATTGTCCATCGGTACTAGCGCGGTACTGGACATCGGTACCGTGCCAGCACTGAAGTCTGTACTGGTCCAGTACTGGCATTGAATTACTCCTAAGTCGGTTGTTAGCCGACAATGGTCTCAGGACTGGGGCTGTACTATGCCAGTACCGCGCCAACCCTTGGACCTGTACCAACTGTCCAGTACTGGCATTGCTCCTTGTTTACAGCTGACGCGGTACTGTGTCGTTTGTAAATAGTAGCATGAATCCGACTTTTCCACCTGGGTAAGAGAACTCTTGCTGAAATAGGATGAGTTTATTGCAACCATAGCACGGCGATAGTCGAGATATTTTTGCAAGGAACGTTCCCGTGTGAAAATTTCGACAGGGGCCTAGTGGGGCCTTGACGAGTTTCCCCTATTTCTAATCTGGATCTAGCGTGGAATACTAGTCAGGGCCCCGTCGGTAACGTAACGCTTTTTTCGAGGTGGGCCTCACTAGACTTTCTAGTAGGGGTTTAGTGAGGTCAGCTCTTACACTACCCCACCTACAAAAAGGAACCATTAGAGCCCTATTGAACCTCCGCATTGTATTTAAGGGTATATATCAGCAGAGTTACGTGACCAATTTTAATCAGGTATCTCACTGAAAAAATAATAAATAAAAAGGATTTTCCACACTGGGAGAAAAAGTACAGGGAAAATTCGAGTTAAGACTAATTTTTACCGTTTTTAACGGCAACGGAGGGATATTCGCTTGGAAGGTTAAGTTTACTGTTTTCACAGTAAAAAATCTGTTTTCAAGCTAGGAAATTTTTTATAAGTAAATTGACAGTACTTTTTTGTTACACGTACACCGAAAAAAAATCTCAGTAGGTTTGACTACTTTTTAACTTATTTTCCGTAATTCGTAAAGGCCCTAAGTGTCATTTTTGAAGTTAAGTGAACTGCAGGAAGATAGATAAATCAAATAAGAGCAGTAGTTGAACCGATGAATATTCTTAGTACATTTCAAAACTATATTTACTTTCAAGTAGACACTAACTTACTATTTTTATATACACACTTACCTACAAACACGCATCCCCGCTCTACACTACACAAACGCTCGTTTAGGCAGTATTAAAATTTATTCTTAACGCTGCGGATTCGAACCCTCTCTATTTACAATTAACGCATCACTAACCTAACGACTAAGTCTCTCGGCTGCGCACGCTTAGAATACAAGAAAGAAAAATGAGCTTACCCAATGGGCACACGATATTAGAAACGTTTATGTAATATTCTACAAACGTTCTAGGAACAACCCAATGTCCAATGTCCGCAAGACGTTCTTAGAACGTTTTTGGAACGTCTTTCGGACATTGGACATTGGGATGTTCCTAGAACGTTTGTAGAATGTTACATAAACGTTTCTAACATCGTGTGCCCATTGGGTATAACCTGCAACTACTGCAGGGCCGTGTAAAAAGTGCTTGGGCCCCGTGTAACCGGGAATTTTTAAATTTTATGCCAATTTATGATTCTGATTAAAATTTTTAAGATTTTTAATTATTAAATCGATTTTCTATAAAATAAAATAATTTTGATAAAAAAACAGATCAAATTTTTGAATTAAAGAACATTACATAATAAAAAGAATTATATAAATTTTAGAAGGATTAATTTTTATTATTGTATATTAGTGATACTTTATACAGGTTATGATTCCTTTAATTTTTGTTTTCAAGAGTAAAGTCAACGTATGTTCAGAATCTAAAAAATTTGAGTTTTTTCAATTCCAAAAATATGATGAAACTTTTGAATCGAGAAAATGATCTCATAACGAAATTATTCATTCATGTTCGCAATAAGAAATTCCAACTAATGAAGTACTATTAAAAAAGAATAGTACACTTATTTACTTACCAGTTTGTTTGTCTAATTACTCTTATGTAGTAACTTCTACTGCTTATGTTTACTATGAAAACTTTAATTGATTTTACTATTCACTTCATGTTAATTGAACTACATGTTTACCCAATGGGCATACGATATTAGAAACGTTTATGTAACATTCTACAAACGTTCTAGGAACATCCCAATGTCCAATGTTCGAAAGACGTTCTCAGAACGTTTTTGGAACGTCTTTCGAACATTGGAAATTGGGATGTTCCTAGAACGTTTGTAGAATGTTACATAAACGTTTCTAATATCGTGTGCCTATTGGGTAGTTATTGTTACTACCTCCACACAATCAGATACGTTTTAAAATTTTGCAGATATATTTGTGCATAAATAATGAATACAAAGTAATGTTTTCAAATGAAAATATTCGATTCTCAGCAAGTTATCCACCATCTCCTGAGTCTTCAAAAAAAAGTTCTACCACTGCTGCAGTGATAGTAACCTTCACAGTGCCTGAAATAAAAAAAATACAAAATTTTATTAAACCGGAATATATTTCCTATACAATGACCTTCGATTGTAAAAAAAAGTTAAAATGCAACAAAATGGTGGAGTTTTGAAAAAAAATTTAAAATTTTGCTCAAAAATCTGATGGTTTTTCACCTGACAAAATTATATTTTTCATCCAATCATAAAACTGGGGGGTTATTGTATGGAAAAACAAATACACAATAAGCTAAAAAAAGACCCTAGTCGATCGGATGATTTGTTATCGAGTTACAGCTGCAGCAAATTTGAAAAATGTAGTTTTGAGAAAAACACGTTTAAAGATAAAAGTACTGATTTCATTGTTATAAATTTTTAAATATTATACCTAGAGCAAGTCTGCTATTTCAGGCCCATACAATTCACCTTTCTCTTCTTCGAAAAGCGCCTGCTGGGCTGTTGAAAAATGCAAAAAGAAAAAATCGAAATTTTCAAAATTTCAAATTAGTTGTGCTCCTTAAAAGGAAGAGCTCAGCTTACTATAATATTTGGATTTTGTTTCTCAGTATATACTGAAAGAAATGCATGGGAATGAGTAGCCATACGATTATGGTTAAAAACTTCTGGGTAGTTCAATGATATTAATAGATACCTAAGAATTTATAGGTCTCTTTAAAGCAAACAATTTTGCATCGTGACGTTTTTAATAGTGTACTACCTGGAAAAAGTACATATATATATATATATATATATATATATATATGTATGTATGTAAAATGAATCAGTAATATCAGTTAATAACGTCACGGTCGAACAGATATTCATTTTAAATGGGTACATATACTAGTCTCCTTGGTTCCTTAATAGGAAGTGCAAGTATTTCGCAACCTACGCACCCTCACATTGGTAGCGTCCTTCCTCGACCAATTTGGGTCCGTCCGTCAATTTGGGTCGGGATGAATTTAAATGTATCTCTTACAGTGAAATTCAGTTCTAAAATCTTCTCTTTCATCTAATTTTACAGAGAGTGGCAAAGCATTATTGTTTACTTTAAACATACATGCCACTTTATGCTTTCATATTTTGCTAGTACACGGAGAAACTTTTGATTGTGAAATGTAATATTATAATATTTATTTCTAAAAAAGTTTGATGGCAAGCTAGAATATAAAATGTTTTCTATTTTTTTGAGGAAATTACGACTTTGAATACTAAATATTTATGGTACTAATTTTATTGAAATAAATAAAAGAAAAAAGGTCGTAACACATCACTCAGTATGTTCGTAGGATGACTAATAAAACAAGAACTTTTAGTCAAAATTCGACTTGATTCATCAAAATAGTCTTCTTCAAGAGTGATACATTCATTCCAACGCTTCTTTAACATTTCGATGCCTTTTTTGTAGAACGATTTATCTTTGGCCTTAAAATGCCCCCTATAGTACAATACCTTTCCTGAACGTTCTCATGGAACGTTCAAGGAATGTTTCTAGAGCTAAGAAAATGACCGGGTTCTTTTAACGTTCCAAAGCAATGTTCTCTGATTGTTCGTGTGGAACGTTCAAAAGGAATATTGAGAAAACCTTCCGCAGGAACATTCAGAAAACATTTATAGACAACGTTCCTGGAACCTTCCATAGGAACGTTCACAGAAAATTTCGCAGGAACATTAAGAGAACGAGAACATTCATGTGGTAATGTGAAGGACGAGAAAAAATAGTGACCTTAAGGTAGAGATCAGAGAAATAAGATATGTCTTAAGGACTGATTTTTTTCTCGTTCTCGAATGGTAATTGCACAGTTCCTTCATAATCGAACATCGTTCAATAATTTTAAGTTACGTCTTTATTTTGTAAGATATCGTATCTGCGCATTATACTTTTTTTTATTATTGAGCTCATGGATTAATTGGTACGCGTATCGTCGGTAATTGCAATTATAGTATGTAAGACTTATAAAATTAACAACTAATATGAATTTCTGGCACTAGATAGACCTTATTGACTTTTATTTTCACATCTGTGTAATTGTACATTGTTCTTTATATTTAAATCATATTAAAATATATAATTCAAAAACTGATATTTGTAATTAATTATTTTTATTTTACCTATAAATTAATGTCCAAAATTATTTATAAAATACATTCTCTCGATACTACTGCACCAGTAATATATTTTCAATGCACACATCCAAACTGATATGGCTGCAACAGATGAAACATGGTTATGGTTCCTTTAGCCAAACTCTGTTTTGGAAAATCAGCTCAACTTCAAACAGACGCTTGTCTGCTAGTGATGCGTAGTAGTTTCAGAGGTTAGGGGTAAGTAAACTATTATATCAGTGGTTGATTATAAATCTAAAAAAAAAAATTAAATCGATACTAGCAATACGTGTTTTGTTTGCATGATCACATACGATCACTCTGCAAAAGTTTTAACGCACACTAATATACATCCTTGAAACAAAACATTTTGTTTTGCTAAATCAGCATAACAGTCGATGGATAATACAATCAGAAGGACATTTATGAAAGTTTCTTGAGCTGATAGCTAATTTAAAGACATGTTATTAGCTCAACTAGTATTTGTTAATTTCTTATTCATACTTATTAACACACAAAATAATATAACTGAGGTAAGAAGATTTTCTTTCTAATTTGCATAGAAATTCTCTAACAAACTCGGTTAGGTAGAAACACAATACCATTTCTTTCAGTGCACTGAGTTTCTTAGCTCTAGGAACGTTCCTCGAACGTTTCATGGGAAGGTTCATTGAACGTTCAGGGAAGGTATTGTGCTATGGGGGACGCTTCAGTTTCGGTAATCATTTCTTCATTAAAGTCAAATCTCTTTTCCTGGAGCATTATTTTCAGGTCTACAAACAGGAAGTATTCGCTGGGAGTCAGATCTAGAGATGACGGTGAATAGGAAAACAATTCAAAGTGCAATTCCTGCAATTTTACCATTGTTGCGATTGACTTGTAACGCGGTGTATTGTCTTGGTGAAAGAGCACTTTTTTCTTCTTCATTTGGGGTCATTTTCCAGCAATTTCTTCTTTCAAACGCACCAATAACGCCATATAATATTCGTTATTGATGGTTCTTACTTTCTCAAGGTACATTGATAAAAAATTCGGTCTAGAGAGCTGTAAAAAAAGAGTGATCCCAAATATAAAATAGAGTTGGTTTTGGCGACAACTAGACCTCTAATAGTTGGCCTTACTGTACATTACAGTTATCCCTACAGAAAACAGTAAAACCTCACTTATCGGGACACTCATTTATCGGGATCTTCACTTATCGGGATCTCGCAACCTCATTTATCGGGACATTTTGTTTCTCCTCCAGCCACCACTCCTTGTACATAGTGACATAGTTTGCAGATGTTTCATTTGCAGGAGTTTTATTATGTCAATTTTTTTACATACCTTCGTATTATATATACCTTCGTTACCATTACTAAATGTCAACATACAACAAGAGTCATGGCAACCCATCATGAGACTGTAGGTGGTAGTGGGGAGCCCCTCAAAATCCCGATAAACGAGATGTTTACATTTCAAGGGCGTCCCGATAAATGAGGTTTTACTGTAGTACAGTTGAAGGAATTGAATAATACTGTTCTCTCAAATATAAATCGAATTTGGAGCATTTTGGAAATAGTATCGTTCTGGCAACTAGAATTTGCAGTTGAAAATAAAACAATGAATATCTGGACGAATTACTAAAATTTAACCAACACTGAAAATGCAATTAAATTACATTTTAAAACAAACAAAACCTCCAAACCAGCAACTCATTGTGTCATCGAATGTTTATGACCATGCGTAAAAAATGTATATCATAATGCAATATGAGATTTGTTTTGAATCACTAGTTAATACGTACTTTCTTTACGTTTTCTGTAACAACTGCCGACTTTGAGAGACCAGATCGTTCAGCATCATCGGTGTTTGGACGGCTGCAAATTATATATTATATTATAAAAGTAGCGTCACTAAAACCACTGTAACTTGTAGACTAAACGTCAGATTGTAATGAAATTTTGACACGCATCGTTTAAAAGTCAGTACTTCCTAAAAATCATATGGATTTGTCAATAGTGACGCTATCTATATGTCATCTCACGAACTTATTGAGTGATGTGTTATGAGCACAAATGATGCTGAATAATCGGGAAGACCAAAAGACGTTACCACTCCAGAAATCATCGAAAAAATCCATGACATCCTATTAGATGATCCAAAAATGAAAGCGCGTGAGTTAGCCGAGGCCGCAGGCATATCGATTGAGTCACTGGTTAAAATTTTGCATGAGGATTTGGGTATGAGAAAGCTAACCGTAAAATGGGTGCCGCATTTGCTAAAAATCGATCAAAAACGCCAACGACTTCGTGATTCAGAAAGTTGTTTGAACCTTTTAAACTGTTTATCGACTAATTAGAAGAAGGAAAAATAGTCATCAGCGACTATTACTGTGCATTATTGGGCCGATTGAATGAAGAAATCACAAGAAAATGACTTCATTTTTTTGAGAAAGGATGCATTTTTTTGCAAGACAATGGTCAGCTCAAATCCTCTAGCGAACCCAGGCAAGTGAACGGTCAGCGAATTCGCTGACCTCGTAATAATATGAAAAAGAGGAGCATAAAAAACACTTAAATTGTTGCTATTATAATATGCAATTGCTATTTTTGTACGAAACATGGGAAAAACTTTTTTTATCACAAACATCTAATAAAAAGTTGTATACTTTAGAACTATAAATTGTTACAGTACGTTAGTAATAATTTATATAGTATGTAACTTTTTACATTTCAATGTCAAGAAACAAGTTGGAAAAATGTTTGCAATTTCAGAATTTGAAATTTTTGTGCATCAAAAGAATCTCACTAAATTATAGTATGATTATCTATTTTAAAATCATAATCAGAAAAATCTTGTTATTTTTACGAATCTAGGCAGGTTTAAAAAGGTTATGACAGAGTCAAACAGAAGCGAAAATCAACAGAGTCGCCCTTATCCGTATCCTGTCAGGGCCGTACGAGTACCGTAAATACGGTATACTTCAGGCTGCCTTAGTTAATAATAAGGGGAGCTTATTCAGGCCGTATACGGACCTTATCAGGGCCGTTGCATAAAGGTCGTAGCAGGATAAGCATTGTATGGGTGCCCCCGCTCGGATTTGATCCATATTGCGAGGGTAAGTGGCTCCCATTACAAGATAAATCCACCCCAAGTATCAACTCGAAAAAATTTTTTTTACAAAAGTTATGAACGAATTTTGAAAAATCAAAAACTCTAATTTTCTCGAGAACGGCTCAACCGATCTTGATGACTGAAATATATGCTGTTATACCGCGTTTGAACTACAGGAAGGTATACCTACTTTGAAACAAATGATACTTTCCCCAAACTGTCGGATGACTTTAATCGTTCTAGAACTGAAAATGAAATAAAAACTCGAACCTTACATAAGTACAGTAAAACCTCATTTATCGGGACACTCATTTATCGGGATCTCGCAACCTCATTTATCGGGACATTTTGTTTCTCCTCCAGCCACCACTCCTTGTACATAGTGACATAGTGACAGTTTCCAGATGTTTCATTTGCAGGAGTTTTATTATGTCAATTTTTTTACATACCTTCGTTTGTATTTCTATCTTCATTTTCCATCATGGAAAACCAAATAAATTTACACAATTTGCAAATACATTACAACTTATGTACATAACCATTACTAAATGTCAACATACAACAAGAGTCATGGCAACCCACCATGAGACTGTAGGTGGTAGTGGGGAGCCCCTCCAAATCCCGATAAACGAGATGTTTACATTTCAAGGGCGTCCCGATAAATGAGGTTTTACTGTACATCTATTGAGCATAAATCAAAACAATTGAAAATCAGGTGCTTTTTGCGAACGAACTCGTGCGGCATTCGAAGTCTGCCCAGAAGTAGTCTCAGGAAGGGCAAAACGTAGGTTATTGGCACAAGCTTCGAGAAGGAGATATATGGGGAAATATATAAACTGAATTTTGTGACTGAAAGAAAAAGCTTGTTGACAGGTGGATAAGGTATATTGAAAACAAGGCGATCATGTAGAGATGTGTTTTTTTTTTAAATTGATAACGATCAATTCCACAGACAGGGTGCGGATAATTGCTGATACACCCTCGCATTCATATAAAGTGTACTATGTCGTCCACTATGCAGCAAATATGTAAAAATAAATGAGATATTGTACGTGATCAACGTAAAACTTCTATGAGTATAGAAACAATTGCTTCAATGAGTCATAGGGTATCAATTGTTCCATACATTGTAGGGGCCAAAGAAGTTTTTATTTTGTTTAACTATGAAGTACCTCTCCGAAAATTTTCAAAAAAATATACATTGTCACTTTGAATTTGAGCATGATATAGAAAAAAATGGTGGGTGTTCAAGAAGTAATTCACATTAAAAAAATTATTCAAAAATAAAAAACAAAATTTTTACTCCCTTTTTATAAACGGAATGGGTTCTTGAATTTTTTTCAAAATTAGATTTTTTGATTTTTCAAAATTCGTTCATAACTTTTGTAAACAAATTTTTTTCGAGTTGATACTTTTTTTTTTTTTTGGTGAGGAGGAAAAATGGCAAAATCTTTTATAGACGTTGTACAGGACTCTCCTAGGACGGGTCTAGGCATACCTGTTAAAACCAAAAAAAAACCCTCTCTCGAACCAATACACCACCCGCGGAACCGCCTTTCGGCTTTAAACTTCACGGGTGGTATAAATATATACCTTAGGCCAATTACGGGCCATAGGTGAACCGATATTTGCCATCGCTTTCAAAAGACGTCTTTTGGCGAAAGAATGTCTGGAATAGAACTGATTTCTCAAAATCTCTTTAATAATACTTACCTCATTAAAAAATTTTACCAATTTACCCTACACAGAGTAAAAAATCTGTTACATTTACTAAGCCTATAAATTAGAATAGTGGTAGCATAATACTTCTCTAAACTTAAATGGTATTTCAATACAATTCACCGCTTTTTTGTCAAGATAACAGATTTTTGCGATAAATATTATTCTGTAATTTTAACTGGTATTTCTATAATATTTATCGATAAATCTGTTATGTTTTTATAGAAATCTTATACCGGTATTTTATTAACTCATGGGCTCAGTGAATGTAACAGATTTATTTTTCTCAATGTACATATTTTTAATCGAAACAAAGAAAATTGCAAAAACTTATTTAAAAACCTGTGTAAAGTCCTACACAGGAAAAAACTTTTTCACTGTGAAAATCACAAAAACAGATGGATTTATATATATTATGTTATTAAACAAGATAATAATTATAAATAGTTATGTGGTACGCACAAATCTAATTATTATGGTGGTTGGCTCAATTATACAGATTTTTCTGTGTGTGGAGAAGTTTTACATTTTTTTGTGGAAAAAGTGTTTTGATGTAGGAATTGATGCAGGAAACTAATAGAAACCTACATATGTAGCTTAAAAATTCCCTATCCCAATTACGTATATGTGTAACTTCCCATGCAGAAATCAAAATTGGGGATTAGCAGGGTACTTGCGAGTTGGACACTTTTCTGACATGGCCTTAGTCTGGAAAACTTGGATGAACCAGGAGAGGCACGTAGCACTGTTGCTAACGATTGCCATACTTAGGGCAAACTTACCGGGGCCTTTTTAGATTATCCAAAACATGCCATAATTTTCAAAATGAATATAATAAAAAATACTACAAATATTACAGAATCAAAAGTTTATCACGTTCTTGCATACAATTTTATAAAATAAAATAACACATAAAAAGAAAATGAAGAAAACGCATCGATATTACCGGATTTGTGGTTTTCTCAGGGGAACCCCCTCAAAACCTTATTTTGGATATGTACATCGTCCTTTATACAAAAATAATTAAAACTTATTTTTATATGGGAATGACAGAAATAAATTTAGTTTGATAACGGATTAGTCGATATATAATTCAGAAAATTCAAAACAGGAAAAATAGCGGTGGCCATGACACAACCTTGCTTTAAATGGGGCTAATCGAGGTCATTTCTGCACGAGTTGTGTCAGGGATTTATACACCTAGAAAAAAAATTTAAATCAATCAAAGAACATCATTTGTTTGAAAGACTTTCTTTGATTCAAAACAATTATCTACATGAATTAAATAAAAGGACCCCGCACCAAATACATTGGAAAAAGGTCTCGATGAATTTCGCTGGAAATTTGATATTTCGTAGTTAATCAACCCTCGAATAAAAAAACATAAATGCTATTGACGTGGTGTTCAGTGGGAATACTTATCTCTCTACAAGTTTGAGATTTTGTGGATCATGAGCCCCTGAACAGAAAATCTTAGTAACATAACCTCAAAAAAGGGAGAGATTTTTGTCTGAAACGCGTCAAAGATAATCCTTTGAAAACGCATCCGCGAAAGATAGAGGCTATTGGCATGACACTCGCTGGAGATACTTACAATTAGCACTCTGCAAGTTCAACATTTCGTGGACCATGGCCCCCCGACCAAGAATCGTATGGTAACATGACCTTGAAAAATAGACAGATTCTCTTCTGTAACGTGTCAAAGATACTGCTTTGAAGCTGCTTTCGCGAGAAATAGAAGCTATTAGTCCATCACTCACTGGGAACACTTAGCCCTCTGCAAGTTTGACATTTTCACTCTAAAAACAAGTGTGTTACTTTTACACGTGATTCACGATAGTAACTTTTTAGGCATTTGAAGTGTGTATTTTTAACACACATTTTGGGTACAAAACACTTCAAATGCCTAAAAAGTTACTATCGTATTTCATGTGTAGAAGTAACACACTTATTTTTAGAGTGTTGTCATTGGGATTCTTGGTCGGGGGGCCATGATCCACGAATTGTTGAACTTGTAGAGTGTTAAGTATCTCCAGTGAGTATCACGCCAAAAGCCTCTATTCCCACTGAATATCGCGTCAATAGCTTTTATCAGGTGTACAAATAAGTTTCCGCCGTTTGACAAAAGTTGGTGCTACCAGTAGGTTTTGTTTGGAATTGACAGATGTGAAACGTCACTGTCATAAGGTTAGACATCTGTCAACAACATAACCATGAAATATTAGTGAATTTTTATCAGTATGCCAGGGGTGTTAGTTGAAATTTGCCGTTTTTACTCATAGATGTCGCTAGAGATATGTATACATTTATCTGATTTGGCATCTATGTCATATTTTTCTATAGACAATAACCTTCAAAAATACACAATTACATTCTGCCAAAATAATAGCATCATAGTTGTTTACCTCAGTGAATATGTCGAGTTTCGTTCCAAGTAAATCGCATTTGCGGCATTCGTTGCTTTTCTTATTTCATCAAAAGAAAAAAGCATTTGAAGCTCATCGATTGCTGGTAGAAACTCATGGTGAACATGCTCCAGTAATTAGAACATGTCAGACATGGTTTCGTCAATTTAAAAGTGGAGATTTCGATTTAACAGACAATGAATATCCTGGTGCAGCGAAAAAATTCGAAGACGAGAAATTTCACGCGTTATTGGATAAAGACCCAACCCAATCGCAACAACAATTGGCATAAACACTAAATGTGACCCAAGGAGCAATTTGCCAACGTTTGAAAGCCATGGGAACAATCCAAAAGTATCCAAAAGTAAGTACCACATCAACTGAACGATAGACAAATGGAAAATCGAAAAACCATTTGTGAAATGCTGCTTCAACGGTTCGAAAGGAAATCTTTTCTGCATCGAATTGTCACGGGAAACGAAAAATGGATTTATTTCGAGAACCCGAAGCGGAAAAAATCATGGCTTTCACCTGGTGAGGTCGGCCCATCGACTCCAAGGCCAAATCGCTTTGGCCGTAAGACAATGCTCTGTGTTTGGTGGGACCAGTGTGATGTGGTCTACTTCGAGTTATTAAAACCTGGTGAGACGGTGAATACGGATCGCTACCAACAACAATTTATCAATTTGAATCATGCGTTGATCGAAAAACGGCCCGAATGGGGCCGAAGACATGGCAAAGTTTTCCTGCAACATGACAACGCACCGTCTTATACCGCTAAAGTGGTGAAGAACACATTAAAAGCATTGAATTGGGAAATATTATCGCACCCGCTGTACTCTCCAGAATTTGCCCCGTCCGACTATCACCTTTTCGCATCGATGAGACACTCACTCGCAGAGCAGCGCTTCGCCAATTTTGAAGAAGTCGAAAAATGTCTTGTCGAATGGTTTGCCTTGAAAGAGAAAAAGTTTTTTTGGAATGGTATCCATGATTTGCCTGAAAGATGGTCAAAATGTGTAGAACCCAATAGTCAATACTTTGAATAAAAAATTTTTGAGATTCCCTTGAGAATTAAGTGTTTTCTTTATTGAAAAAACCGGCAAGCTGCAACTAACACCCCTGGTAATATTAGGTGCGCAACTAAGTTCCCGCTGTTTGTCAATAGATGGCTCAAGCGTAAATGCTGGTTGATTTTGACATATACAAAACGTCATGAACCAAGCTTAGACATATGGTAAACAAACCGTTTTGACACATTAGTGATTTTGTTTTGGCGTCATATACTTTTGGTTGTGTGAAAATATCTGATTTTGTGCCAATTAATCGTCGTTTGCGGGGAGTGTTGATTTTCTTCTTTCATTCGAAGAAAACGGCGGCTAAAGCGCATCGAGAGCTCCAAAAAGTTCACGGAGATGCTGCTCTAAGTGAAACAACGTGCTGTGATTGGTTCTGTCGTTTCAAAGACGGTAATTTCGATGATCGATGAGGATCCGTGCCAAACGCAAGAAGAGCTTGCTTCAGCATTCGGAGTTACTCGCCAAGCCATTTTTAAGCAATTGTATGCGTTGGGAATGATTAAAAAACAAGGAACTTGGGTTCCTTATGATTTGAAGCCAAGGGACGTTGAGCGTCGTTTTTTCGCCTTGAACAACTGATTCAAGAACAAAAAAGGAAGGGATTTCTTCATGGCATCGTGACGAATGGTGAAAAATAGATTCATTATAGCAACCCAAAGAGAAGAAAGGCATGGGGACTGCCCGGTCATGCTTCTACGTCGTCGGATCGGCCAAATATTCACGCTGCGAAGATTATGCTGTGTATTTGGTGGTACCAGGTCGGTGTTATTTATTATGAGCTGTTGAAACGGAACGAAACCATCACTGGGGAACGGTATCGAACCCAATACTTATTTGTACACCTGATATGTTTCGTAGATGCGAAACTTGGGAGTATTTTCAAAAGGAGTACCTTTGACGCCTCATAGACAAAAAAACTGTCCATTTATCGAGGTTATATCATTGGGATTTTTTGTTTGAGGGTTGATGAACTGCATAATATCAAACTTCCAGCGACATCTACCGAGACCTTTTTTCAATGTATTTGGTGCGGGGTCCTTTGTTTGATTTTTGAACCAAATAAAACTTGGTTCAAATCTAACAAAATTATATCTTTGACCGTATACGAATGCAATAATTTGTTTGTTTTGAATAAAAATAGATTTAATTCAAAAAAATATTTATTTGGCCCAAAGATATTTTATTTAAATTAAACAAATGTCATTGAAAAAAGCACTTTTTGTTATTTTTTTCCTCCTGAAAAATACTATGCAAATTTTTTCTTTTTTCATAAGAAAGTTTTATGATGTAGGAATTAATATACGGATTTATAAGGAAACCTACATAGAAGTTCAGTTGATTTTCGCGATAAAAGAAAAGTTTGCTTACGACTACTGAAAAGATGTTTTCAGAAATTTTCAGTCAGATTTACTGAAAATTTTTTCTGAAATAACGAAAAAAAGCACATGGTGATTGTATATACGATGCGTTTTTTATATATTCGGTTCTTGTCATCGAAAAATGTATTTTTTCTACTAGCGGGTCATAAAGTAGATTTTATTGCCCCGCGCGAGACAAACAGATTCATTTTCTGACCCCCTAGTAGAAAAAAAATCGTGTGCAAAACGGGAAAAACATTCACTTTACTCGTGTAGTTGTTACTCTCGCTTTGATCGGGCATCAAACTTCACACGTAAAATAAAAAAAAAATTTCCCTAGTTGCATAATATACTATTATGCAATAAATATAAAACACTTCCATAACATCAGTAAAAATCAAATCATATATATATATATATTGTAAACAATGTAATATACAATTTTCAATAATAAAATAATCATGAATACCTGGTATAGTATAACGAGAAATACAAATTAATTTTATACATTTGAAAAATTTATGAAGTAAAAAAAATATTTATTTTTGATTTTCTCCAAATATTGCGTTAACGATCCTTTAACAAACGTTAACACTAACAAATAGATTCTTTCACTACTATATCTCAAGTCAGTTAAAACTAATAATTTCTCCATTTGAAAGAAAAGTTCAAATATAATTACTTTGACTTGAACTATTATCCTATTATGAATAATAAATCCAGTTATCATTTAAAATGCGACTGTACTTTGAACAATGGAGTTCGGTTATATTAATTGAAAAATTATTTAGTTGTGAAATACAACTGAAAAAATAAGTTAGTATACTCTCTTAATCTGAGTCAGTCAAATTTTCACTGATTGAATCGATGATTTGCCTTTTCACTGATTCATTATTGAAAAAAATATTTTTCACTGTTAAATTAGTCAATTTTCACTGATTCATCAATGGAAAAACATTTGCTAAATCAGTTCATTTTCACTGAAGCAATCAGTGAAATATGACTGATTCGCAATAACCTCTTTTTAGCTATTTTAAACAGTCAAATTTCACTGGTCATCAAAAGATTTTCGATGATTCAGATTTAGAGAGTAACTAAATTGGCGATTTCTGTTAAATAACTGCAAAATGTCTTCAGAGTAACCGAAAACTGAAGTTGCTTTTTAACCATAGGATTTTACCGAAAATTTTCAGTTAATATTACTAATGTGAATTTCTCCCAGTGTTCAATATATTTCCCGACAATCGTAAAGAATTTTAGACATTGACAATTCGACTTATTTCTTTCTTACTCCCAATTCGTTGACTAAGGTCAGTATCTCTGAAAATTCACGAATCACCGAAGGTTGATTATACAGTGAGAAATAATGGGTTTAAATTAAAGGGAAAGTGCGCCTGCGTTTTGCGGATTCTGCAGTAGTAGTGGTAATGCCAGGCGAACTTTACCTTCCTATTTTCATCCTTCACTCTTTACATTCAGTTATCCGTCGCGCCTCACGCCAAAAACGTCGCAACTCTGATTCGAATCGAAAAACGATCGACAGTTTTCATCACCGTTACATATTCGCTCACAACTTTCAACTTTTCCTAATCCAAATAAAAAGGTAGGTACTAAAATTAATGTTTATTATAAAATCAATATTCCTCATTTATGTAAAATTCAAAATCAATTAAAAATATATCATATATTAATGTTAATACAAAAATATTGTTTTGAATTGAAATATAAAAAGTCGAATATATTCCATTAATTAAATATTACATTGTGTATTGACCAAATATTTTTTTAAATTTTATTGTTCAAAAATAGCCAGTCGTAAGTTTTTAGTTTTTGTATATTGAGTGTAGAATTTATTACTTTGAGTATAAATAACGTAATCTTAAAGTGATATGATCTCTTTAATGCAAGGCTCATCACGCAAGGACGATTTATCGATTGATTAGACATAATCATACAAGGATACTTTATGTTTGAAATATTAAAAACAAAATTGATTACAATTATTTCTTTAGAAATTTTTTCATTTCTATTGAGATTTCGAAAAAAGAAAAATTGTCCAAACTCACTGGATTTATATAAAATATTGAGTCTGACTTGATAAATAATAAAGAATAAACATTTCAGGAAGTTTTTCTTCTAATTATTTTCAGCTATATATATTGTTCATTGATTTATCGAATGGCAATTTAATATCATATAATTAAACGTAAATTTGATTTATTTCAAGTTTGTTAAAAGACGTTTATCAACTAATAACAAACCGAACAAAATTTTTAATCCGACTCAATTCAAATCAATCCGAAGCTTTCAATTCGCATAATTCCGACCTCTGATTGACGTTAATTCGACTAACATGGACGTCCTAAACATATATTTTGGACGTCCCAAAGATTAATCAATTTTATAAATGCAATGGGAGGGGAAACGTCGGACGTTTGTTCAAAAGAAGTCTGAGAAAAAAAAAATCAACGGTATTAGGAGAATTGCTATAGAATGTAAAATGCTCATAAATTTATTTCTGTTCAAGTACCCCATATGTGTATAATTAACCAAGGGAAGTTGTTCAGATATGTCTCTCGCAGAAAACAGACGTAATTTTTTTACTACCTTGAATGGTACATATATTCTGGTTGCACAATTACTTGTGTTGCGTTTAGGCCGCTACCTTTATGCTCTTAGATCATAGCTTTCATCTCCATATTCGGATAAAATCAATCATTATAATGCTATACATTTACTATTCTCCTGTGCGTCATATTTTTAATCAACTTCGAGACTAATTTTATCTGAATACTCTGGGAACAAGCTTTTTAGCGTTGTATAATTGTCACATTATAAAGCGTTTATATTAAAAGCACAGACAATATATTATATTCCTATTTTGAAGATATTTTTCAGAAATGAGATGTTCAGAAGAAAACGAAAAGCTTGATATTAAAGTCCTTAAGACGTTTTTAAGACGTCTAGGGTTTTTAGTTTCCACTAGGTACAAACGGGAATATTAAACTATCTAAAAGGACGTTTAAAAAATATTAAATATCTCAGATTCCAATCGAAACCTAGTGGTCATCTAAAAGACGTTGTTAGGACTTCCATTTCAATCTAATTGATGTCTTTAAGAAGTTTCATTCCTTAAAGATGTCTCTCGGACATGATCGTCCTGAAGAAGCCTATGTCCAATTGATCTCTTTTAGATGTCTCATGTCATAAAGACGTATTTAGAACATGGAACGTCTTGAAGACATCAATCGAAAAGACATGGATGTGTTTAGGACATACCAAAGACGACAACGTCTGCTGTGCCCATACTGGTCACTTATTTTTTGCATGATCATTTATTAATGGCTACTCACTTCCGGTGGGTCACGGATCACAGTAGTAGAAACTGGCCAACCTCAATCAAGAAAATCTTCAATGTTGTATAACCCATCATCTGTGACTAAAACCAAATTTATATATTCTTCATCTATTGTTAGCGAACTACATATTTATTCATATAAACAAAGAGCGGAAGAGCGTAAGTTCAAGGTCTTCGGGGATTGAATTTCGGCTACAGATAAATTATTACGTTATGTAAACTACCTTTCTCAGCACCGGAAGTCTGAGCGTCTTGAATTTGACTCAAGAACGTCTAATATTTGACTTTATGTTGTACTCTAGTGGTCTTGTGTCCAAAAAACGTCTAAAAATCATGAAACATCTCTATCCTTAAGATCTCTAATATCTTGATAGTTAATTAACTGAATTCTATTAATTTTATGTCTTAAAAACGCCCTTTAAACATGAAACATCAACAAAATAACAGAAAACCTTTAGGGCAATTTTTTAAATACCTAGTAGGTACAAGGACATAGTCGTTTTTTGAAGATCTAAAATACATCTTTAGGACGTCCATGTCTGTCAAATTGATGTCTTTTAATCATCTCAAGTTTAAAATACGTCTTTTAGGCATATGGCGTCTGAAAACATCAACTGAACTGACATGGATATCCTAACAATGTTTTTTAGACCTATCAAAGACAACTATGTGCCCGTGCCGCCAATGAGTAACGTCTTAAAAACACCCAACGTCTGACTTTCTGTTTTCCTGTATTTTGCATAAACTTTTTTGCAACTCATCGAAAAAAAATGAGAAGATTGTAATTAGTTAACGCGATAAGGTATGATGTAATTCGAAACATAGTCAAAATTACTATAAGATCACGTCATATACCATATCGGTTTAAATTATTCTCAACGAAAGTTGCCGATGCCTTTAAAGCATACGAAGTATTTACGAAACTTCAACAAAATGTATAGAAGTCTTGAAATCTAAACGAGTAGTTTCTGTTAAGGAAATAACCTAGCTTGAAATACAAGAAAATATATTTCATTCATGGGCTAAATTGATTTTTTAAATATTGGTAAATCGAAAATATATTCTTTACTTTCAGGTTCTGGATATTGTAGCCTCAACTCTTTATAAATCGTATTTTATTAAAAATTAATATTGTGAGATAAGCGAGAGCTGCAAAATTAATGCTTCAAGTGTCATGTTCCTATGACGTAATTAGTTTACATCACAAGACATTCGCGAAATATTCTGAATATATCTAAATTTGCCGAACATGGGATAACCTAGAAATATTTTATCTAGAAATATCCTGAGGAAGTTTCTATGATCTAATTGCGGTTATTGTCGCAAGTTATTCATGGAATATTCCGAAATTGTTCCGAGATATCTTAAGGATATTTTCAGGATATCTCAGAAGGAGAAAATATTGATATGCTTGGGGTGTCCAGAAGATGCCTTAGAATATCCTGAAATATCCAAATTCATTAAAATTGGGACAAGATAGAGATATCTTAGTATCTTATTTATAGCATATCCTTATTACGTCGTCATTTGAACATAATATTCATATAATGTTCCGGAGATATTTTTAGGAAATCCTGAAATTACGAGTATTACATGTGATTTTGTCATATGCCCCAATAAAAGCTGAGGATATTTTCACATGAAATTCTTTATGAGTATTTTATGGTAATTGATGTCGCAAGCTAAAAATCGAAAGGTCCCAATCCACATCGTCATACACAACTGTTAATCATCAATAACTCTATTTCATTAAATCTTTAATTTTAGTTTTTTAATTATTAGATTTGCGTTATGTATATTATCCATACGCTAATATAAACATAAATATCAAGGTAATATGAATTAATAGTGCATCATGCATGTTTTAGTCACGTGGATACAATTTTAGATATCAGTTACGGAAGTCTAAACAGATGTGGGAGGTACATATGTACATATATATTTGAATAAATTAAGATTTCCAGAGATTCGTCATAGAAATAGAAGATTATATTTAAATTTTAAATATTCATAACTAACACTTTTAAATCGGACTGAACATGTTTTCAATTAAAGACAGGGTGAGGGGGGGGGGGGGAATTAAGTGTATTTGAGACGTCTTAAGGACGTCTCGCGAAATGTCATGCTTTTTACTGTCCTGGAAATGTCATGCCTTAAAACGTCTTTTAACACTAAACCTACCAGAGCGGTCAAATGACCGCTTTTGACCACCCTAAAAATAAATGTTTTTTAATTATTATATGATAATTATTTTGTGTTTATTGTTTATGCTAAATTCTGTATTAATTACAATCAACTGGAAAAGACTATAATGTTTATTTCAAAAGCGGTCATTTGACTGCCATCGGTAGAAATAGGTATATATACTATAATATGTCGGTAGGTTTAGTGTTAATGTCGGCATTTCTGCAGAAAAAAAAGAAGAAGAGTTTAAATAATTTAGATAATTTATGAACTTCTAAGAAAAATCGAAAATATTCCAAAACTTTTGAAGACTTCAAGAAATAATTGACTATATTTTATTATTCAAAATTGAATGGTTATCGTTAATGAACATTACAACTATTAATTTCGAGGTACTTTTATAAATTTCAGGATGTTTCAGGAGTTTCGAAATTGTTACTAACAATCCAGAATTTTGATAGAATTTGATAAAAATGAAAGGTCACTAAAAAAAGTCACAAGATTCTATAATATTTTGGAGTAAAATTAATTAAAAAAATTGCAGAATTTTCGAGAATACATAACAATGCATTTATTTCTTAGAATAACATGGAAAGTAATAAAATTCGATTATTAACGAAGATGTTACGAAAAAATAAAGATTACAAAGTTTTCTTGAATTTTAAGCAACTCTTGAAGCAATAAACATTTTTGAACTTTTCTCAGCTTATTATGAAGGTAAATTTACATAGACTACTAGCTACGTATCAAAAATATTTTGATAGATTTTTTCTTCATACTATTAAAGTTAAAATTTGGAAAACAAAAGTTTTATGAATACAAAGGATTCTCATACTTGAAAAATGGATTTTAAAAGTTATAAAAATTGATAATATGAAAAAAATACAAAATAATATATTTTCAAAATTTCTTTCATAGATAATTTTACAAATTTGAAGTTTTACAACTTTTTCGTTCTGAGCTCAGATTTTGGAAGCACTCAAGAAAAAATGATTACAATTTAATTGTTAGATTATTGACATTCTACGTGAATCTTTTTTTAAAATGTGTCAAGAAAAGTTTAAAAATATTAATTATTTCAAGAGTTATTCAAAATTTAAAAAAGTTTTGAATTTTTGCCTTTTGGCAATATATTTGTTAATAATGGACTAAAACATTTGGTTTTTGGGATCATTGAATGCGGAATTTTGTTACCCAGTTGGAAAAGTCGGATTCATGCCAGTATTTACAAACGGCACAGTACCGCGTCAGTTGTAAACAAGGAACAATGACTGTACTGGACAGTTGGTACCGGACCGAGGATTAGAGCGGTAATGGCATAGTACAGCCTCAGTCCTGAGACCAAGTGTCGGCTAAAAGCCGACTTCGGAGTCATGCCGAGGGTTGGCGCTGTACTGGTATAGTACAGCCCCAGTCCTGAGACCAAGTGTCGGCTAACAACCGACTTCGGAATAATGCCAGTACTGAACCAGTACAGATTTTAGTGCTGGCATGGTACCGATGTCCAATAACGCGCCAGTACCGATAGACAACTTCTAGCCAAGTTACCTTTCGGAGCCGCGACGGTGGTAGGCCGTGCTTATGCCAGTACTATTCCAGTAGAGCGCCAGTACTGCAAATTCTTCTGCGGTACTGGCACGGTACCAAGCCGGTTGTAAATTTCCATCTATGGGCATCATCCATGTTATTATAAGGAAAAAATTCATTGTTAGGAATTTTATAAATTAGAAGCTTTTATGTGAATGTTTAAAAATAAGTGCCCAGCGACTTTTTCACAGCAGTCTATGTATGTTGAATCTAAAAATTTTATACTTTTAACATGGGGACAGCCATCCAGTAAATCAGTTTTAAGGCCATGGGCCATGCAGGTTACGTGATCAATTCAGCCACTGACTATCGTTTTTTTCCATATATAAAATCTTAAATCAAAATAAATTAGTCAAAATTTCGGAAATTATGAATAACAGCATATGGAAGGAATATGGGAAGCTATAAAGTATTAAATTGAATTTTTTTTAAAGTTTATTTAATACCAACTAAGTGTGTCGGTAATCTACTCTGCAAATTTTCTAAAATTACTTATTTTTGTCAACATTTTTTGCATCCTTATAAATATTCAAGACATAACAGACCTGTACCAAATGTTAAAGATTGCATCACAGTTCGGTGATCTTTGAAAATTTAGAGCATAGTTTCAAAATATACGTTACAAATTATTACAATAATATTAAATAATCTCCTACTTCTCCACATGTCCCAACTTTGCTCAAAAGTTGAGTAAACTTTCTCGAACTATTTTTCTCCGCGTGTCTTCTAATATATTTACCAAATTTAAAGCCAAATATTTTATAAACAAAGAACGTGATCTTACATGGTTGGATTAACATATGATTTTTGTCACGTGGCCTGCACAGAGAAAAGTAGATGTTTAGAACTAATATCTAGATGTTTAACTATGGGACAGCCATCTTATATGTTCAACTGTAATATCGAAGATATTAATATCTTCATATTTTAGCATCTTAGATATTACAATTGAAGATATAAGGTGGCTGTTCCATAGTTAAACATCTAGATATTAGTTCTGAACATCCATTTTTCTCTATGTACACGAGAACGAAAATTATTCATATAATGAAAAAATAGTGCTTGTTCCCTTTCTTCTATGGTCGAACAACCACATGGAGAAAAATGGATGTTCAACTATGGGACAGTCATCTTATATGTTCAATTGTAATATCTAGATGTTCAACTGCAATATTCAAGATATTATTCTCTGCATATTTTAACATCTTAGATATTACAGCTGAATATCTAGATATTACAACTAAACATATAAGATATCTGTCCCATAATTAAACATCTAGATATTAATTCTAAACGTCCATTTTTCTATGTGCAAGTTCCTTAATTTGAACTACATAAAAATGATAAGTCAGGATCTCATCGTTATTTGAACGCGAATTGTGAGATAGTGTCTCGCAAAAATAACGTCTTGAGATCTCATCGAGATCGAGTCGGTGGGCGACGTGAAAGCCCGTCATGGGCATGTTCTTATAAGGAACACTATGACTCGTATGGACTCGTACCTTTGATGCTCAGATTCGAGGTCGCTTGCACAATTCAGGGAACACAAAGATCACATTTTTTTTTTAAAAAAGGTTTATTTTAAATCACGAACTTTCATGAAATAATGTAAGCAACAGTAGTATGATAATATTAGTGTGAAGTATTTTTAGCTCGATTGCTTTGTCTGGTATAACTATACGAGTATTAACGGAGAAAAATAGATATTCAGGATTAATATCTAGATATTTAACTATGGGACAGCCAACTTATATATTCAGTTGTGATTTCTAGATATTCAGCTCTAATATCTAAGATATTAATTTCTGCAATTTGATTATCTTAGATATTACAGTCGAATTTCTAGATATTAGAACTGAATATAAAAGTTGGCTGTCGAATATATAAGTTGTCTAGTTGAATATTCATTTTCTTCTGTGTTGGATTAATTTTTCGAATAGAAGACTGAAATTAGTAATCAAACGAATGAATTCTGCACCTAGAAGAAAATTCTAAGGTGAAACCAACTAAAATTTTATTGGCTCTTAAGGCCGAATTTAAGTATGGGCACCTTGAGGCATTTGTCGAATTGGAAAATGGGGGGGGGGGGGGGGGGGGTAAATTTTACAAAAGAAGAAAAATTCTAAATTTTTTGGGAATTTGAAATTTTATTGAGAAAATGTCATTCTATTTTTGGAACAGATCTAAACTCATTATAGGGGAGACCGGGACGGAATGGGACATTGGGGTAAGATGGGACAGTAAATTTTCACATAAATTATCTGGGTTTCAAGTTTTATGTTTTTAGAAATGGGTAGAAAAAATGATCTTGCAAGTGTCAAGGAATGTAAAAAGTATAATAAAAAGAATGGGGGAGGGGGGGGGGGGGGCGTGTGCAATTTCACTATTGCTCAGGGGCGGCATGAAGGACAAATTCGTCCCCGTTTGCTCTACCAAATACTTTTTTGAGTGTTGATTTGAATAAACTGTGAAATAATTAGATAATAAAAGCAGGATCTATAGTGATGGTTTTACAAATCATATAAATGCCTTTTTTTCATCAGAGAAAGAAAAGTGACTGAACGTTCTTGGACTTGATCTCAATATGGGTGGTTTTACACAAAGGCCATGGACGCCCACGAAAAGGAGAGGGCCAATCGCAGCCGAATTTGGAAGTCCAGGGCCTGCTTGTGTCACTCTTCCTCCCCTCCTAGGTAGTTCTTTTCAATTTTTTTATTTTTGAAATTCAGAAAAATAATTTATTCTTGAAACTGTATCTCTTTGCTTTTATTTTTAACATATCAAGCTAAAGCAATCTATAATTTCATAATATTCATTTTAAGTTTATTCTTTTGTTAATTTCGAAAACTTGAATCTGATAAAAATATTTTTTTAAATTAATTTTTATTAATATTTTTGTCTTTTTTTGAATTGTGATACAATAAAAACTCAAATTTCCAATAATTTTAACTTTGTCTTTTAAAAAATTAAATTTTAATCTAGGAAAAACTGTGCCAGACTCAAAACGTGGAAGGGCACCAGCATTTTCTTTCGGAAGCAGGTATATATTTTTTAATACATACCAATTATATATTTTTAATATATAATAAGAAAGCAAGTTTGTATTTGGCTGTGCTTTTAGATTTTTAATTTAAATTTTAAAACTTTACAGAAAACTTCACCGATATAATTGTATTTCCGTAGTATTATTTTTAAAAATATTTTTAACAATGAAAATACATAGATCTACTAGAACTCAAATATTTTATGGTATTTTTTAACCAACCCCATTAGTGATTACAATTTCCAAACATTCTTTTAACTTTAGACAGCTGTTTTTTTTACCAATTCCAAACAAGAAAAAATAATGGGAAATGACCTAAACTCTCTTAATGTGAATCAGTTGCTTTTGGTATTAATTTCACCTAGTGGCTGGGTTCTACTTATACAATTAGTTATTTTTAGTCACAATAATTGAGAAATCAGTTGAAGTCAACTAATCTCTATCTATAATTATTGTGCTGTCTAAATCTGAATTGACGATAACTGAACTGAATTGATGAAAAGTCAGCCATTAATTCACATTGATAAAAATTTCTACTAATTATTAGACATTTTTTTTACTAATTACTTGTCAAAACATTTATAATTACTAATTGAATTACTAGAAAATAACGAAAAATTGATAGAATTTTAATCAATTTCAATTAGTGACTGACTTTTCATCAATTTAGAGAGTGTCATTAATTTAATTTATAGAAAATTTACTGTTTGAAATTAAAAAAGAATATTTTTCATACCTATAATTAGGTATATGGTTCAATTACATGTTTTAGGCACGATAACAAAAATGACAGTCCAGGCCCAGGCCCAGGCCAATACAACGTTTCTGGTCTCAGTGCAAAAGGTATGAAATATATTTATTTATTCAATTTCAGATTAATGTGATTACATCATTATATTTTTTATATCATTATCATTATTCATATTTTTTTCAATTCAATATCACTATGCATCATTATATTATTTTTTAATATTCATTCAAAACGATTATATTTTAGTTGAAGAAAGAATTCCTTTATATATTTATAGAATTTTAAAAATTAAAATGAAAACTGCGGCTCATATAAGAAAATAATGAGAATAAACATTGAAGATCTTTTTTAGTGAATTAATTTTACTAACAAATTTTTGTTTTCCCATACCGCATATAGTTTGGCTAAAAAATAGATTTTTGTGTACTACCAGGATCCAAGATTAAGTCCTGAATTTTTCTAAAATTTTAAAAATTATTTAATTTTTTGAATTTCTGTTGCCAATAAAGTAAAGGAACCAAATGTGGATCAGTGTTTTTTCTTCAATTAATATAAACATTTAATTTTTAATTTTTTAATATTAATGGGTCATTATATATTACACTAAACATTTACCATTAAATTAAAAATAATTTCGATATTCATAGAAGAAATAAACATGTTCCAACATTTGGAAACTGGGGCATTTGTTAATAAAAGAGCAAGAGAATGTCAAATTTTACACAAATTCGGTGTCTTAGAGAATTTTAGGTTCCAGTAAAGGATTGTAAGTTCGCCAGTGATGTGAAGAGTTTGGATTTTATCGACCAAACATTCGAGTCTAGAGAAATGTATAGTAAATCAAGGATTCCAGAACATCCTCCCCCGTTTTCAATCGGCACAATATAAACTACAAATAACTGCATATCAGCTCACGAAACATAAAAGCTTATTTGCTCATATCAATTTAGGTTTTTCAGAATCTATCGCACAATACAAGTTATGTAACTAAACTGTAATATTGTCACAGAATTTCAATATAAAAATTAAACAATCCATTTTTCTCAATTTAGTACTGATTTGGTCATGCGAAAATCAGTTCTAAAAGTTCTGCAACCATTACAATACATAAGTCATTTGTACGAATGTTACATAACACCATGATATTCTTATCAATGAGTATCTATATGTTTTTTTCGAGTAACATTTCTTGAATAACAGTGTTGCCTTTTTGTTACTAAACGCAGTTATAGAACGTGTACCAATTGTAGTTAATTTTTAATTTAAAAGCAATTCAAATAAATACATTTTTTATCAGGTAAAGATGTTGCCCCAGCGGTTTCTCTACATGGTCGCACAAAATCTGGAAAAACAGAAGTTACACCTGCCCCAGGGGATTACGATCCACAGAAAGCACAAAAAATCATTCTTGACAACTCTCCAAAATATTCTTTTGGAATTAAGCCTCACGTAGAGAAAACAAGTGACACACCAGGTAAAGTTTTTGTCTATTTTATGAATTTTATTTTTTCTAAAAATTAAAATTTCTTTCTTACTTTAATATAATAATACCTAATATGATAAAAAAAGACAAAATATATCCTAATTTTAAACAATTAACACGTTTTCGGAAAAATTAGAGAAAATAAATAATGCCTTATGCATTTAGACTATTTTTATATTCTGTTACTATTAAAAGTTATTATAAATTCAAAATTTGCAAGCCTATTTTTATATTAAGGTAGTCCGGTAGTAGGAAGGGGGGTGGTTAAGTGCCCTTTTATATTTCATATATCGATAGATTAGACTCCTCCCGATCGAAAAGTCCTCTGCCATTATGGGCCTTATCGTATTAAATTTTGAATTATCACGTCTCGAAATATGGAATGTTAACATGGGCTCTTATGAAATGTCATTTCGCGGGCTCATAATATCCCGAATTTGCGAAAAATTTTCTGGTGGCGGCGTTGCGGAAAATTATGGGACTGTTCCGAAATTTCATAAGAATATTAATTTTTCTTTGAAAATCGTATCTTACCGTATATCTCGGAAAGTTATTTCGAAATAAACGCCAGAAAACAAGAATAGAAAGAAAGTGGAATCCATATTTCCGCTCAGCTGACGACAACACTATAGTTGTCATCTCGTCGGGTGAGTCCGCGATTGTATCCCGAGTGATTGGCGCAGCGCGATGGTTGCCGAAGTTCACCTAAAGAAATACTCCGAGAGTCAAATAAAGATTGTAAATTAATGGAAAACATTTATTTTCCAATCGTTATAGGTATTAATAGTAAATTTTAACGGAAAAAAATTTTCCGCACAATGTTCCGAATTTTGCAACGCGCATGAAACATTTTAGAAAAATTGTTATAGTTGCTCATTTGATCGCTACTGGACTACCTTAATCAGATTAACAATTTTTGATTCACAAGTTTTTTGCAGTCATGTTATTTGTTCTCAAAAAACAAATATGTCTAAAGAAAGCTAAGTTTTTAAATGAAAGAGATTTTTCACAAATAAAAGGTAATAGTGAAGTGATTATCGCTATTATAAAATGAATATATGTGGCGTGGAACGAAGAAACCGACCTTAAAGCACCAAAAATCGAACCGAACTTAATGTGCAAAATTGGTATGAACTTCTACCAGTATTGGCATCAACTCGTGCATTTTTAGCCTGAAATGTCTTATACTATAAAAGAATCAATCTCATGCCATTATTGCTAATATCATATGCTGTCAGAATAAAGTTCCTTGCAAAAATAGTTCGAACTTCGCCTGACTATGGTTGCAAGAAACTCATCCTATTTCAGTATGAGTTTTCTTACAACCGAGAGAACACGTGAGGTGCTACGTTCGAAAGTAGGCGTGGCACAACATCTTGGTTGTAAGAGAACTCATATTGAAATAGGATAAGTTTCTTGCAACCATTGTCAGGTGAAGTAAAAAAGCATGACTAGTGTTCTTACTATTTTAGTCAGATTTTTTTCTCCGTGCAGTCAATGAAATTTTTATAGACTATCAGAGGCAACAAGAAGAAAAATTATTTTTACAATGCTGTCTCTTTTATATAATATTTTATTGATTTATATTACAAATTATACTATTATAGACTATCACTACACATCGCTGAACATAAATATATTAACGCTGTTAAAATTAATCTTACGCTGACAGGATTCAAACCTTAACTTTTACCTAACCTACATGTGTAACAGATCCTAACCTTATGAATTAAACTGCGCGGCTACCGAAGCACCTGCAATATTCCCCCAAAAATATGTTCCGTGTAAGAAATTTCTGCGCCTTGTTTCACCAATAATTTTATATAATAAAAAAATTTAAAGAGTTATTATTTTTCGGCATTTTTAAATGATTAGATTTTTAATAATTTAATTACTAAATCCCAAATTATTCAATAAAAAAATTTCATAATTTCTGAAGTTTATATCAATTTACAAATAAAAATTTTGCGTGAACCAGTTCTTCAAATATTCTTAAAATATTTAGTTTGAAAACTTCAAATTTAATTTCTGAAGTCGAATTACATCGCAGTGCATATAATGACCACTAAAGTTCTAATTATTGTTATCCTTGATAAAAAGTTTCTCTATAAGTAAGCAATAATTTTAATTTTTAAATTAGGTATTTAGGTATTTTTAGCTCAAGAATATAATTTTGATTAACTGCTTAATCAAAATAATTAAAATTGAAACATTAATTTTCACAATTGGCAAGTATCAGAATTTTTCAAACACAAAATGTTTTAAAATTTTTTATTTATTTTCAGAATCCTTTTAAATTGCAATCCATTAATATTAAATTATTTTGATTTCAAATCATCTAAAAAACTGACACTAGCAATGGCGCATGGTGCCAGTAAAAATTACAATTACAATATAAAAATATGTAGGATCTAACAAGAACAAATCTTTTGCACGGCTAAATGTTCATGCAATATTTTATATATGCTGATGGAACTAATGCCTAAGGTTGCCTCAATCTCACAGTATATCACATGAAGATCTTGCATTATCAGTTTTTGCACAGCATTAATGTTTTCTGGCCCAACAACTGATTTTGGATGATCTTTACGAAATTCGTCGGTGAGTGAATGGCGGACACGATTAAACTCGTTATACCAGCATTGCACAGTAGCATAGGATGTGGCTTCATCGCAAAATGCGAAAATAAATTGATGGATGCATTCTTGTCTTCATAATCTACGTCGAAAGTCATAACAAATCATCGTATGAAAATTTTCATGCGTTAATTCCATTTTTTGCTGAGACCCAGTTTTCAAGTCACTGTAAACAACACAAATAACGCTCAAATGACAAAACATTCTAAAGGTGGTTATAGTCAAAAATGTCAGATGGCACCTAAGAACACTCAGTGTTGCCAAGGCTCAAAATATGAATAGTGCCCCTTATATCCAGATTCTTTTAAAACCTGAAGGCTTTCTAGAAGAAGTACATTCTGTCAAAAAAGTACCGGGGATTGGTCAATAAAACACAAACTATATAAACTATATATTTAATATTCATCCAAATTTATTTTATTGCCTCCGGAGTAGGCCCCTACCGAAATAATATACTTATGCCAACGAATAATCCAAACATCAAAACATTTTTTAAACGCATTTTCTGGAATCGACTTAAGTTTTAGCCGCGAATTACCTTTTATGTCTTCTCTCGACTGAAATCGGATGCCTCGAAGTGGTAATTTGAGTTTTTGAAAGAGAAAAAACTTAGCCTTAGCCATATCAGGTGAATACGGTGGTTATTCGATGATACTCGTTGATTTTTTGGCCGGAAATTCGTTCACAATGATAGCATTGTGAGATGGTGCGTTATTGTTGTGCAAAATCAATGAATTTTCTTTTCACAAATCTGCTCTTTTTCGACGAATTTTCTCTCTCAAACGCTTCACAACGCTTGAATAATTTTCTTTTCCATTTACAATGCAAAATTTGAGACAAATTCTTTATTCGATATCTTTATCCGTTGGAAAAATCGCGAAACACACTTGGGATAAACTGACAACATCGAGCACTGTGAAATAGTGATGGAACATCGACATCGATGTTTTGGTTTCGATGTATCGATGTTAGACATCGATGTCACCTTGTCGATGTATCTTACTCAAACATCGATGCAAGCTTTCGATGGTTTTGACATCGATCGATGTTAACGCTTCTTTTTCTTTAATTCGAAGTGAAAGGGCTAAGAATTTTGATACTGCGATTCCCAACCCTAGGGTTAGGTTGAATACATGGCTGAGCATGGAGACTGGATTCCGCCGAATCAGTACGGCTTCCGCCAGGGTCGCTCCTCCCTTGACTGTGTGGCTGCCGTTGTTTGCGATTTCCTTGCTGGTTTTGGGGCCGGCCAGAGCTCCTTTGCCTTGGCTCTCGATCTTAAGGGGGCCTTCAATGCTGTTCTCCCTGGAGATCTCTCGATTCGGGTCGGTGACCTCCTTATCCCATGTCAACCATCTCTGAAGTATCTCGGCGTGATTCTGGATGCCCGGCTCACCTGAGTCCCTGACATCAGGTATATTGCAGACAAGGCGACGCGTGCCACTAATATTCTTAAGGTCATCGCTAGGGTCTCTTGGGGGGCTAATCCAGCTTTGCTTCTCACTGTATATAGGAATTTGGTCAGGTCCTACTTGGAGTGGGGTGCTCCTCTATTTCGCTGTGCTAACAAATCGGCTCTTCGAATCTTAGATCGCGCTCAGTTCGGCGCTCTTAGGGCGGCTCTTGGATGCATGCGGACTACTCCGACCTCTGTGCTCCTATATGAGGCTAGTGAACCGCCGATTTTTCTTCGTAGGTCCCTTCTCTCGAGCAGGTTTGTTTTGAGGAATTTCTCCTGGAGAGGGAATCCGCTTCTCGCCAGACTACAGCTCCTCCGAGAGAGGATTACGGCTAGGAGACTACGTCTTCTTCCTTCTAGATGCGGCTTGCTCGCCTCTTACTTGTGTGTGCTGGGCCTGGTCGAGGGGCGTCACCGTTCCCGTCGGGCGTGCTTCTTTGACGTCCCTTGGGGTGAGCTCACTTTGGCTGTTGATGTGACTGTTGGTTTGACTGTTGATCAGATCCCCGGGCCTGGGCTCTCTGACGCCTCTGGGTCCCCGCGGAGTTTGCCGGTTCTTGATCCCGATCCCCCCTGCCGGTCCATTTATACTGACGGCTCAGTTGATCCGGGCGTGGGGAGGGCTGGCTGTGGTTTTTTCGTGCCTTCGTTGGACTACCGCTTTGGAGTGCGGCTTCCTGATGCCTCTTCGGTACTGTTTGCTGAGCTTTATGCCATCTTCTCGGCAGTTAAGTATATTTTGAGAATGGGCCTGAGAGACTCTGTTGTTCTGTCTGACTCACGTACGGCTCTTGTCGGTATTAGGGATCGCTTTACTGACTCTAGGGTTCCCTACGTTATGCATTCGATCGCTCGACTCCTATACCTTGCTTCTGCGCGGGTCCTGGTGGTTCGCTTCACTTGGATCCCAGCCCACTCTGGCATTCGGGGTAATGAGATCGCTGATGGCATTGCCAGGTTTGCCGGGCATGGTAACGCGGGCGCTTCGTACTTCTCTAAGGTGAGCTTTAAGGACGCTCGCCCCCGGTTCCGCGGTATTAGGGCTCCTAGGGGATTTATTAACCAGTTTACCCGCCTCAGAACTGGCCATGTTTGCACTGGGGAACACTTTGCTCGTATAGGTTGGGATTTGGATGCTGGCTGTGGCTGTGGCGAGGAGATGAGGAGCTTGCAACATCTTTTCACGAATTGCCCGTTGTTGTCAGAGGGTAGACCGAGATTTTTTGGCTTCCTTGCATGCCGATTTCCCGGTCTGTCGCCTGATAATTTCGATTACAGAGACCTCGTGTTTGATCCGGATGCGAGCGAGGTGAGTGAGCTGGGAAGATTTTTTAAGCACGGTAGCATTATTATCTGATTGTCTCTCATGTTTCTTGATGACCCTGGCTGGTGAGGGCTGCCCTCTGTGCTTGGTTCTCCTCTCTCTCCTGTCCTTATGCTACAAGATTGGGTGGGACTGATCACGTGGGACCCCTTGTTCGCTGGGGCGGATTTTGGATTTTCTGGCCTGCGTGCCTGCTTATGGAGCGTGTTTGCTGCTTTCCGCTCTGTGCTGTTAGCTGGCCTGGTTACCTATTGAACGGAATATTTATGCTATGATATGGCTATTTGCAGAATTGCAAGCTGCCACAAACAAAAAAAAAAAGAAGAAGAAGAACCCTAGGGTTAAAACTTTAAAGGTAGGGTTACAAATCACAGTTTCAATCCGCTCTACACAGTTACATCAAATCAAATTCTCAAAAAAGTTGCTATGAAAAATAATATGCATTATGGTGGTTTTATACCTCTCCGGCTACGGGCTGGCAAATTCATCTACAGAAGTTGATTGGTCCATTCTGTTGAATCCTGATTGTTGATCAACGGAATGTGCCAATAAAGGACTCTAAATGAATTTCTCGGCCCGAAGCCGGAGAGGTATAAAAACACCATTACTCGAAACAAAACACAGCGATTACACCGAGGGTCTGCAGTCCACGAGTTGCATCCGCTATCTTTCGTTCCCTGTAATGCAATTTGCAATACTATATTGGCTGTGATCTTTATAAGTTATTAGCGATAAATACGTGAGGTGAGTTAATTATATTACAGGGATTTCCAGGTAATCTGTGTTTTGCACGTGTTATAGAGATTTTTGGGTATTATGTGACGAGCCTTTCCTAACCTCAAATATAACTATGCGGCATGCAGAGTTGGGTATATTATGTGACGAGCCTTTCCTAACCTCACATATAACTATGCGACATGCGGAGTGAAGGAGGAATTACACCTCTGCATGCAGGTTACCATGGTAACATACAAGAGAGAAAGAGACTGACAATTGTCCTATTTCTTTCCCACTAACATGTTACCATCGTAACCAAAAAAAGAACTGCTTTTAGCTTATGAATACAGATATGCATTTAAAAGTTGGAATTTACTACTTAGGTTTTACACTCACGTTGTATAAAACTGTATAAAAAAACTTAACAAAAGTGTGGCAGCTTTCCCACTCTTATATCCGTTCCATAACTCAATTCATTAAAAAGTTTTCTACTATATAATCAAATTTACAGATCGTCTAAAATTCATGATGCCTCGCCAGCCATTACCCTATTGGAAACACTTCGTAAAGATGAATCAAAGTTTTGCCATCTGCAGATATTGTGACAAGACCATAACGACGTCAGCGAACACGTCAAACTTGAAATGTCACTATGAAGCGATTCATGCGAATGAAAAATCCAAAAGTACTGTTGGGAACAAACGAAGTAACTTGGATACTCCTATTGGTTCAAATTCAAAAAATTTAAAGACAAGTACTGTCGATAACAGCTCAAAACCTGGATGCAGTTTCAATTCTAACTTTGATTCAACGCCTAATCCTACTCCTGGCTGTAGTTCCAGTTCCGCTTCTGACTGTAATTCAAATTCTTTCGAAATTAGCAGCTCATCAAGTACGGCAGCTTCACACAATAAAGAAAATATAAAGGATGTATTCACAAACATTACATCGTATCAAAAAGGGGGTTTCAAACACACCAAATTGACTGATAAGATTCTTTACTCCTAATTCTTTTGGATAAAAACTTCCTGTCTGACTAATTAAACTAACTTTTGTTATCAACGCTAATAAGGATATCAAATTCTAATTTCCTAGCCTTTCAATTGTAGTTGTTTCTTTCAATTTTTGAATATTTATTTTCAATGTTCTATCATTTTTATTTTGTATTAAATTATTAAAGTCATCTTTTATATACACAAAATTATAGTAATTTACTTATGGAGATGGAAGAATCTTATAACATCGATGTTTTTTAAGTTTTATATCGATGTTTCTTCGGACATCGATGTTGTTGTTTCCGATGTATCGATGTTTCGATGTATCGACGTTTCCCTTTCGATGTCCCATCACTACTGTGAAAAAACTAAACGACAGATCGCGCTCGAACTCCACGTCAGTATAGAGGACAGTGGTGCCAACTTAGCGTCAAGAAGGTTTTTGACAATCTCTTTAAGCGGGCTTTTTGAATGATCAATTCCCGGTACTTTTTTGACAGAATGTAATTACATTTCTATAATTTTTTCAGAAACTATACAATAAAATTTGAAAGAATTTAGTTCTTTGATTGTGTTTGAATTAGTCTAGGACATTATTTTTTTTCAATGAAGTCCTAAGCTTCTTCATAAAAAGTATATAGGATCTTCGGGAAAATTTGTCCTAACCAAAAGTCGAGATGTCAAGTAAATTTCCCAGTACTTATTTTTTCCTTGCAAAGAGCGAAAGCATGCCTGATCGAATGAGTCTATTTTCAAATATTGCGATTAAAATTGAACGAAATATAATGCGTTGTATCTGACGTTTATTTTATACGAGTTTGGAACAAGGGGAAACAGTCTACCCTCTCCATCTAATGGTGGACGCCAACCAGCGAGCTTGGGTCCGTATGGCTGGCAGAAGGTGAGTATGGAAGGGGAAATGCTCGGAGGAGAACTCTATACCTGCTTGAGTTACTCGCCGGGACTCGTCTTCTAAAAACACGATTTTTTCGAAAAGCTAAAAGGTGCTGTAAGATCGGTTTCTTTGTTCCACGCCACATAATATATATACCCTAACTGACCTTGCAATATTACAAAAAAGAACGGTAAGAAAAACATTTAAGTAATTGCAATTAACATTGAACTAATCTGTTCACTAAAAACCGGGTCCGCTAGGGTACCTGTCCATAAATTAAAAAAAAATTATTTTTAATTTTTGAGATTAACAAAATATAAACAGAGTGTCTCATTTTAACATAAACACCGTAATATATCTCAAAAAGATCAATCTTCCGAGATACCGAGATTCCGAGGGCAGGGCCTTTTTGGGCTCAACAAGGAGGTCAATTTTTTTAAATGAAAACCTCTGCTGTCTATTATAAATTAATATCCTATAGGTAAATACAAGACACTTTCATGCCTGGTCATTTTACTATAAACCGCTTCCAACAGCCCAAAAAATAATCTGAAAAATACTCTTATATTTTTTAATGAAATTTCGGGGCTGTTTTAAGTAATGTGGGGAAACTTGACCAACAATAGAAGTGTATTATTTTCAGCATAGAATTCAAATCTGTAATAAAAAGTAGGGATGCCCTTTTTAAAAAACGTACTTGGGCCTTATTAGGCTCCGAAAATACCAAATGGCCTCTTCATGACCTAAAACTTTTATCCTAAACATTTTTTTTCGAAAATGGCTTGTTTTTGACAATACATACGCTAAGTTAAAATGGGACACCTTGTAAATATAATTTTTAGTTACAAATAATAATTGGGATTTACAATTTCAGATAAGATTTATTTAATTTATATCAACTTTCCGTATTCCGAGTTGAATATTTTTTATCATCATTAAGGAATCAACTTTTGCACTTCGAAAATCAATTCCATTTTCATATTCAATTGATAAAACTTTCCTAAGTATAAAATAAAATTTTATATTCAAAATAATTGAATCTAAATAAAGTTTGTTGACTTTTGTTTCTAGTTTTCTATACCAAGCATATTTTTTGCTTATTTGTAAAATGAACTTCTTATATTGAAAATAATTGTTGACTTTTTGTTTAAATGCTTTTCAATTAACGTCCCATATAGCACCGGGCGATTATAAAGCCGAATCAGTGAAACTCGACAATGCCCCTCAGTACAGTTTTGGCATAAAACCTGAGATGGAAAAACCAAGTGATGTTCCTGGTAAATATGTTCCCTTTCTTATTTTTATTTATTCATATATATTCAAAACGAAAAATTTCAAAAAGAAATCCGGTTATTGAGATGAAAAAGTTTTCTAAATTTCAGAGCAAATTTTCCATTTTGGAAAAAAGGGATAAAACTGTAAGCAAAAAACATCAGTTGCGACACTTCCACTTTAGTAAAATATTTCAACACAAGAATGCATGAGGAATGTTCTTTCAAATATAAATGTACAACTTAAAAGTTTCTATATTGTTCAATGCTAAATCTTGTTTTTATTCGTACCATAGCATAGTTGGTTTTTGTTTTGCTTTTTGACACAATATTTAGTAGTATATGCTCACCAAAAGTAGAAAACGCTTCTCTATATGAAAGTATATTTAAAAAATATTGTCGTACTATGTGAATAATAGTTCTAAAATCCTTAATTTAAAGATTTTATACAGTAGTGAAAAATGAAGCTCATTCTAGTTTGAAATTGGTTTTATTTCTAATCGTATGGTAATGAATATTATAGCACCTGGAGCTTATTGCCCAGAAAAAGTGAGACTTGATAAGGCTCCTCAATACAGTTTCGGACTTCGTACAATCGTTGAAAAACCTAACGACACACCAGGCATGTAACGCATTTACATTTAAAAACTCCACAAATTTCCATACCCAGATGTTTAATAATCTATCATTTTGAACATTTGCTTAAAAATTCAAAGAAAGTTCTGATATTTAAAGTAATTATTGCAGCTCCTGGGACATACTGTCCTGAAAAAGTGAACCTTGATAAAGGACCACAGTACAGTTTAAGTGGAAAAGGGCCCTCCGAAAAACCAAATGATTTACCAGGTTACTAAACTTACGAATTTTTAATTAATTTGAAACCTTTGACTTTATTTTAATACTTTTTTCTTGTTCTTATTGCCAGCTCCTGGAACCTATTGTCCTGAAAAAGTGAATCTGACTCATTCACCGCAATTTAGCTTCGGTCTGCGGCCAGATTGTGAAAAGCCAAATGATACGCCTGGTATTAAAATAAATATTAATGACACCACGCTACTGAATAATATTTATCATAGCATTAATTGGCTGACTATACCCTAGTCTAAGTTTTTTAAATTTCATTAACAAAAATTTTCCTTGGCTCGGAATTGAACCACAAACCCCTCAATCCCATGTCGGAAGCGTTCACAATCCCGCCACCAATGCCTTTGCAATTATTTATTTAATTTTCAGTAGCGAGATGTTATTCATAAAATGTCAATCACCTAATCGTTAGAAATACGTTTAAGAGTAATCATACCATATTTAATCGATGTAAAAAAATATTTTTAGCACCAGGAACTTATTGTCCTGAAAAGGTGAATTTGAATAAAGGACCTGAATACAGTTTATACGGAAAAGCTTCTCCGGAAAGGCCAAATGAAAATCCTGGTAATTTTCTTACAACTTTAAAAATAAGTTTTTCACTAGCGAAATGAAACCTCTAGATGAATATTTTTGAACAAGATTCTGTATGGGTTGTTTCATGGAAACTTGTGTGGGATCTTGTGAGGGAACCTATACATGATCTATAGAAGGATCGTTCACAGAAATGTGCAAGGGTTGGATACCTTTATAGGTTTTTATACGGGAATCTGAAATCTGACTAAAGAAGAGAGGAGCCTTGCTTGAAATTCAGGACAAATTTTGGACCCCGAAACTGTTTTCAACTTATCCATAATCAATTCGTCCCACAATTTTTCTCCGAAACTCAGGGTGTTCGAATTCACCTATTTAAAAAATGTGTAAAAGCGAAAAATTACCATTCACAGCGAGTAGAAATTTTTAGAAAAGTTTAAATGTACATTTATTGGTTTGGAAAATAAGTTCGTTCGGTTTTCTAGGGTATTATTTTATTTATATTATTGGATCTATAACTTAATTCGTGCGGTTTGCTAAGAGATGGCGTAACTTGATTATTATTCCATCGTTCCAATATTCCGAACGTGCGTTGGAAAGCAACTGTCATTGTGCGACTTTTTCAGTAGATGTCATTCATTTGAAGCGTGAACAACAATAATTTTTTTTCACTCAAATATGTCGAAATTTGTGCCTGAAAAAGTGTTTTTGCGGGGAGTTCTTCTTCATTACCTTAATATGAAGAACTGGAACCATTACTCGATGAAGATTGTTGCCAAACACAAGAAGAGCTCGCAGAATCTTTTGGAGTCACTCAAGCAGCTATTTCAAAACGTTTAAAAGCAACCGGATACATTCAAAAGCAAGGAAATTGGGTTCCACATGAACTCAAGTTTTGCATGTCCGAAATGCTGCTGGAACGCCACAAAAAGAAGTCATTTTTGCATCGGATTGTTACTCGTGATGAAACCTGATCCATTCCAACTACCCCAAGTGCAAAAAATCATGTGAAACCCGGCCAACCAGCCAAATCAACGGTAAAGCCGAATATTCATGGCGCGAAGGTAATGCTCTGTATTTGGTGGGATCAGAAGGGTGTGCTGTATTATGAGCTGCTAAAATCGGGTGAAACCATCAATGGAGAACGCTACCGACCACAATTAATCCGTTTGAAGAGAACAATAGCCGAAAAACGCCCGGAATATGCGACCAGATACGATGCAATAATTTTCCATCATGACAACGCTCGGCCCCATGTTGCTATTCCGGTTAAGAACTATTTGGAAAACAGTGGATGGGACCTTAAAATGAGACCTTGCCCCTTCTGACTACCATTTGTTCCGGTCGATGAAGAACTTCCTCACTGGACTACGATTCACATCAGAACAGGGTATCAAAAATTGGCTTGATTCATTCTTGGCCGCCCAGCTAGCGCAGTTCTTTTGGAATGGAATCCACAAATTGCTAGAAAGGTGGGAAAGAGTCATAGCTTCAGATGGGCAATACTTTGAAAAATACTATTGTACATGTTTTTCTTAAATAAACGTTCAAATTTTGAAAAAAAAACGCACGAATTAAGTTATAGATCCAATATTATTCATTTATTATTAATTACTATAAATTAATTATCACTTATACTACCAATTATTAATTAATTATCATTCATATTATTTTATTTTATTGAGTGTACAACTTTGCTTCCGCCGTTTTTCCCAAAATTTGAGGCTTTATTCTTAAAAAGTGATTACCTATTTATGATTGAAAGTACTGTCCGTCGCTAGCCACTACTTTTTTCCATCTTTCTGTCAATTGTCGCATATAATCTCGAAAAATGATGCGTCTTTTGAGTCGATCAATGAATCGATCCATTTTTGACTTCTTCATAAGAGCAGAAATGATGATGAGCCAGGCCATGTCCCATCGATCGAAATAAAAGGTAGTCGCCCTAGCGGACCCGGTTCTGTTCTCTGACCGTTCTTTGACCTCGCATTATTATGGCTAAGAAAGGTAAAAAAACCATTTAAGTCAATGTAATTATGATTCTGCGATCAAATTGGAATAAGAAGGTGTAGGAATAAGTACAATGATTTTACTTTTTAGCGAAAAAAGTTAGAACAATATTATATATGTCATTGAAGGCAGTGCAGTGGTTTACCATTTGCGGAACGTTTCCACCGCCAGGATTGGCTATTGGTAGAAGTGAGATAAAAGTAATTGTATCTCACTCCAACCAATAGTCAACCCAGATGGTGGAGACCTTCCGCAAATCGTGAACCACTGTGCTATCTTCAATGACAGGTATATGATGTATTTCTAACCTTTTTTCGCTAAAAAGTAAAATTATTGTATTTATTCCTACACTTTCATATATAAATTTGATCACAGAATCATAATTGCATTGACTGAAATGTTTTTTTACCTTTCTTAGCCATAATAGTGCGAGGTCAGCGTTTCCAAGTATGTCTTTCTCCTTCAATGCTCGGTTCGAACGCATCAATTGCGTTCGATACCGATCCCCTGTGATTGTTTCACTCAATTTTAACAGCTCATAATACACTACACTAAGCTGGTCACACTAAAGGCAGAGCAAAACCTTGGCACAGTGAATATTTGGACTTGTCGTCTACGTAGAGGCGTATCCGAGCATTCCTCATGATTTTCTACGCTTGGGATTATCGTATTGGACCAATTTTTCGTCGCTGGTCACAATGCGATGTAAAATCCCCTTCCGATTCTGTCTTTGAAGCAGCTATTCGCAAGCAAAGAAACGCCGTTCAACATCTCTCAACTTCAATTTTTACGGAACCCAATTTCCTTGCTCTTGAATAATATCCATGGCTTTGAGGCGTTTCGAAATAGCTTGTTGAGTCACTCCCAATGATTCTGCCAATTCTTCTTGCGTTTGGCACGACTAGTGCCACACGAGACTTTTCGACTTTTCTTCCAATGAAAGCAAATTCACTAACGTCGTGCTTGTCGTTTTATGTTAACAGATGTCCAAGCTTACTGTGTGACATTTTTGATCTATCTATTTCGACTAGCACTTGCCACTACAGTCATCTATCGAAAAACGGCGACAGCAAAGTTGTACACCTAATACCTAATTTAGATTTGTATTGAAAAATAAACTGAACGAATTTATTTGCCAACCCAATATATTCCAAATTCACCGAGTTCGTCAAATCGTAAAACTTTCGCATTCTATCGCATGATTTTTGGGTCATTTTTTGTACAATTTCAGCTAGATAAATTTCCGATACAACCGGATGACAGAAACCGGATAGCGTCCCGGACAACTCCGGACGAATTTCGGAATTTGACCAACATTTTTAGCAAGGACAGTAACTATGCAGGGTCCTATAAAGGATCCTGAACAGCCCAGGAAAGAAGAAACGATTGAACGAATGCTTTAGTGAATCGGTTTCTCTTAAGAATGCGGATTGGGCGACTTCTTATGAATCGAAATGATGCGTTTGAATCGAACCTCAACATTTAAATCATTTTAATTGGCCAACTCCGTTTCGGAAAATCGTAAATCGGCAGACTCCGATTGAGCGAAGTTTTTGAGGTTATTTTACCACATTTCACATCAAATTTAAAAATTGTGAATCAGATAGTGAGTAAAACAAATTATATACCAGAGTGTCATATTCTGTTATAAATTTCCGATTTAAATTTTCTGATTCCCCAATCGGTTCTTTGTTTCTGGGAGGTTCCTTTATTGTTTTTATAATGACTCCCGTACAGTAACCTATATAGAATCCTGTACAGGTTTCATTGTTGCATGAAAATTGTATTTTTTCTGTAAATCTTCTGTTGATTTTGAAACGAGGTTTTTTCCTTTGCAAGTAAAGCTGCTTTTTTAAAGCAGCGGAAGATCCTTCGAAGGATCCAATAATCGAAAAAAATACATTGTACAAACACAGGAACCTCTACAGGATAGGATCATGTGTAGAAACTTGTAAAGGCTTTCTACCCTCGTACCTTCGTGTGAAGAATCCCATACAGAATCCTGTACAAGACCCAATAAACGTTTCTCCACAGGATCCTGCACAGGTTTTCGGAAAAAAACTGTACATTAATTTTAAGCTCAGCAGTAATAATTAAATAATAATTTTCAACTGGTTGTAACTAAAGTTTATAAATAAATTTATTATAGCTCCTGGAACGTATTCTCCTGAAAAAGTGAACCTTGATAGGGGCCCTCAGTACAGTTTAAGTGGAAAAGGTCATACTGAGAAACCTGATGACCTTCCAGGTATATCAGCTTCATTTTATCTTTATTTCGCTTATAAATTAGAATTTTATTTTCACATAAAAATCAGTCAATTTCATGATTAATTTACAAACTGGTTTTCTGTAAACTTTAATAAAATCTGTAATTATATACCTAATATGTAGCATTTTTTTCCAGCCCCTGGAACCTATTCTCCAGAAAAAGTAAAACTGGATAATTCACCTCATTTTAGTTTTGGACTCAGACCTTCACTCGATAAGCCTAGTGATACACCAGGTAACAATTTTTAAATTAACACTTATAAACATATTGGGTTGGAAACAAAGTTATTTCGCTTTGTCCGGTAGATGACTCTAGTCGTTCGAAGTCGTTCTTCTCCATTGCAAACTTCAGACCGTATATGGTATTTGACAGCTAACGTTTCATAGATTATTCAGTAAAAAAAAAGTTTCAAGTTTTGTTTTTTATTTATTGTTTTGCATTAATTTGAAAAGGGGATTCTAGACGGTCATTTTCGTCACATTTTACTTTATTACTCCTGAAAAGGTCAAAACGCAGTGCAAGCTCGGATAAAGTTTTATGATGTTTATGGTGAAAAATCATTAACAGAACGCCAGTCCCAGAATTGGTTTGCTCATTTTCGTTCCTGAGATTTTAATTTCAAAGATGCACCACGCTCTGGACGCCCAACTGAAGTTGACGAGGACAAAATAAAAGCCACGATAGAAAATAACCGGCGTAGTACGACACGAGAGATCGCAGAGAAGCTTAATATATCACATACATGCATTGAAAGACAGTTAAAACAATTTGCTAACGTTAACCCTTTGCACTCCAGTGGTGACTCTCACTTACCATGTTGTTTGGATGTTGCAGGCATCCTCCGAAGGTCCAGAGTGCAAAGAGTTAATAAGCTCGATACCCTAGCGGACCCAGTTGAGAGAACGGCCAGAGAATATTCTGACCGTCCTCTGACTGTTCTCTGACCGTTTTCTGGCCTCGCATTATTATGGCCAAGAACGATAAAAAAACATTTAAAACATTGCAATTATGATTCTGTGGCGTAATTTGGAATAAATGGTGTAGGAATAAATAAAATAATTTTATTTTTCAGCGATAAAAACTAGGAAAACATCATGTACATGTCATTGAAGGTAGTGCAGTGGTTCACCATTTGCGGAACGTCTTGACCGTCAGGGTTGATCATTTGTTGGAGTGAGGCGCAACTACTTTTGTCTCACTTCTCACAATAGCCAATCCTGATGGTGGAGACGTTCCGCAAATGGTGAACCACTGCACTGCCTTCAATGACAGGTACATGATGTTTTCCTAGTTTTTGTCGCTGAAAAATAAAATTATTGTATTTATTCCTACACCTTCTATTCCAAATTTCTCCACGGAATCATAATTGCAATGTTTTAAATGTTTTTTTAACGTTCTTAGCCATAATAATGCGAGGTCAGAGAACGGTCAGAGTATTCTCTGACCGATTTCAACCGGGTCCACTAGGGTATTTGGGTTCCTCACAAATTGAACGAAATTCAACTCTCCAAACGAATTTCCATTTGCGATTCACTGCTGAAACGTAACGAAACCGATCCATTTTTGAAGCGAATCATAACGGACGATGAAAAATGGATTATTTACGATAACGTCGTGTGAAAAATGTCATAGAGCAAGCGAGATGGGCCTACACAATCGATATCATAAACCGATATTCATCAAAAGAAGGTTACGCTGAGTGTTTGATGGGAGTTCAAAGGTATTGTTTATTTTGAGCTGCTCCCAAGAAACCAAACCATCAATTAGAATGTCTACTGTCGCCAGCTTATGAAATTGGACAAAGAAATCAAGGAAAAGCGGCCAGAACTGGCAACTCGTAAAGGCGTTATCTTCCATCAAGATAACGCCAGACCATATACATCTTTGGCCACTCGCAAAAAATTATTGGAGTTAGGCTGGGAAGTGATTCCTCATCCACCGTATAGTCCTGACCTTGCACCATCCGATTATCATTTATTCTGTTCACTTCAAAGCCATTTAAATGGAAAAACATTTGATTAAAATGAGGCTGTCAAAAATAGGTTGATTCTGCTTTTTGCCTCTAAGAACCAAACTTTCTACGAAAGTGGAATTATGAAGCTGACTGAAAGATGGCAAAAGGTCATCAAACAAAATGGTTAATACATAATTGATTAATGTTTGTTATTTGTATTAATAAACTTTCTTTGAAAATCATGAAAAAAAAACGAAATGAATTTGTTGACAACCCTATATATTCATTATTCCAATGAAAAAGAGGACGTTGGGCGACTTTGCGACTTCTTAAAAACATAATGTAGACATCAATATTAAGTTTCTTGGATCTTCAGTTATACGTAAGACGTTAAATACAAAATGAAAAGCATAATACTGAAGACCCAGAAACATCCTTAAGGAGACTTTGCCGGTCCAAACTTCGGATTCGGCGCTCCATTACTTTCATGCCTCACAAAATCTGTAACTCTAAATCAAATGATTTCGAATTTTTACCGCGTTTTTGAAACATACTCAGGGTCATTCCTCCAAATTTAGTTACATTTAGACCATTGGAAATTTTTTTTTTTCAAATTATTTATTTATTCATGGTTTTGAAAATATAGCAATCTTTGATACAACGTATCGTGGATACCATTAGAGTTATCACTTTCCAATTGTTTTCTATTGTTCTTGACAGTATATGGAAGAGTCCGTGGCTAGGAAATTGTCGGATTTCATTTTTGACTGTCCCTATGATTTGTTAACTCTGAGAAAAGATGAACGAATTCAGGACATAAGTTCGGAAAGCCACCAAAAATCATAAAATCAGTATTTTCAAAAACCTTAGGCACGGATTCTTCCTTACATAGTCAAGAACAATGGGTTTTAACATTTTTTTTAAATTAATAAATTTTAAACTCATATTTGATAATTGAAATCTTTAACATGACCTGACGACGTTCCAATAACTTGAGAGCCTGGATTATTATTGTCTTCTGATTGTCGTATATGTCTAAAAGACGTCCTTAATAGTGATGGGACCTCGAAATAAAAAAAATCAAAGTTTGGAACATCGATGTCAAAAAAAAAAAAACATCGGTTTTAAATAATTAAAAGAATAAATAAATATTACATTTTAATGCATGTAAAGGTTTATTTTAATAATAAAATAAATTTTGGTGTATCTTAAAGGACGTAGTGACTCCTGGAAACAAGAAAATTTCTTTTCATGAAAACATCGGAAAAAGCTCAAAACAATGTTCGGTCATTGATATATCTCTGAAAAAAATGATTAATTGCTACAATTGTTTTGGTTTGTAAAATATGCCACAGCTACTTTATTGGTAGATACTACTTTTTTTCTTATATTTTTTTTAGTATTTCAAGAAATCAGGTAGTAAAATCGACTAGAAAGGTTGTTGTGCTAACTTATAAAGCAGCAGTGGCATATTTTAAAAGTTGAAGTGTAGAGTCAATTAAATTTTTTTTCAGTGATCAAGAGGTGAACATCAATGTTACAAATCGATGTATTGTAACACGAAAACATTCGATTTTACTGATGTTTCGAGGTCGATGTACCATCACTACTCTTTAAAAAATAGGACATAGATATAGATTATTAAATCAAATTTTGATACCGCATAACATAATTTATTCATTTTATTTACAGCTCCAGGAACTTACTGTCCGGAGAAAGTTAATTTAGATAAAGGACCAGAATATAGTTTATATGGAAAAGGCCTCCCAGAAAAGCCTAACGACGTTCCTGGTAGGTATTTGTGATAAAAAAAAGTATAAATAAGCGTTGTCAAGAAAAGTATAGATTAAAAATATTGATTGGAAACAATCTTCAAACTTTTAGATCCTGTGATTTATTGCACGGAATAAATGTTAATTTGAATAATGAATCAAAACTGAACTTTGTTTTTAGGCTCTTTGCTGTGCCCAATGCACGGAAAAATAGTTCAAGAAAGTTTATGGAACTGTTCAAGAGTTAGGGATGCAGATATTCGCGGAACAAAGTTCTGGAAAATTTACAAAAATTTTAGGAATAAAATGCGGAACTTTCAATCGTTTTTCTTGAATGTTTCGCTTTTTGTTCTGAAAAGTTCTGTACATTTTCCAGAACTCTGTTCCGTATCCCCAACTCTTGAACAGTTCTATAAAATTTACTGAACTATTTTTTTTCGTGTGGAAATACAGCTTTTTTAGAGAAGATTTTCTCTTCAACATTATCAGATTGTTATGTATATAGATAAATAGATATTTTATAAAATTATCGAAATTCTTCAGACTCCTTTAAATTGTTTAAGACATACTTTGAACATTGAAAAATAGTCCATAACTTACGTACATCTAATTTAGAATATTATTTAGCATATTTAAAATCTTCTATAATATCTCAAAATCTTTGAAATTTCTAAAAGTCTTTCCGAATTTCAAAAACGTTCCAGAAGGTTTGAGAATTTTTCAGAATTTTCAAAAAACATTTTCATCAACATTTTTGTAAGACTCATTCAAAAATGTATTTTTAAGTCTTGTAGTAGATTAAAATAATTTTCAAAAACTTTTAGTAATAATTAAAAGTAATGTAAATTGTATTGACCCTTAATATTAATAAAATGGTACGTTGTTGGAAAATACAGTTTTACACCTAGGAAATCATTTTAAGCACACCTTTTGTTCTGGTCGAATATCCAAACCTTCCATTTTCACTTACAAATTTAATTAAACACATTAAGTACTCATTTTTTGTGATACACGTTTTAGTACTATAGTTACTCCTGAAAATGTGTAATTAGTGCCCCCTTTTTTTTGTATTTTCTAAATTTTAATAAATATCACTGATGAGGGCTCCGATATGAACCGAAACGTCTGATTATATCGACTTAATCATTTTTGGACCCTAAAGCCAATTTTTTCAACAACGTACCATTTTACTTTTAGTAATTTTTTATTCATCCGGGTCTCCTGACTATATTCAATGATGTTTCAATCCTTTTTATATTTTATATTTTAGTTATGTGCAATTTTGAAAAATTCGCTAGACATTTAAAAGTTAACAATTTATTATTTTCAGCTCCTGGAACATACAGTCCTGAAAAAGTAAATTTAAATAAAGGACCAGAATACAGTCTGTATGGAAAAGGTCATACTGAAAAGCCTAACAATTTCCCCGGTTTGTAGTTTGATATAGCTAGAGCTTGTGAAAATATTAATCAACTAAAATGTTATAATTATGGTCTAATCATTTTTAGCTCCTGGAACATACAGTCCTGAGAAAGTAAATTTGAATAAAGGACCAGAATATAGTTTATCAGGAAAGGGTCCTTCAGAAAAGCCTAATGATATTCCTGGTACGTATATTAATAAACAAATTGAGCTCTACTTTTTATTTATATTAAAAAATATAATGGCGGTAACTTCATAATTTACAAATTTTTTTATTTTTCTAACAATTTTTTATTTTATCTCTCAATTTGTTAGGAAATTTGGAACATAGAAGAAATGATTTAATATAAAAAAATTTTAAAATAGAAAGATTAAAAACAAAAATGATGGTAGATTAATTTTTACTCTTACTTTTAATTTTCATTACTTTACTACTGTTAATACTTTATTTTATTTTATTTACTTTAAAAGATTTAAAAAATTTTTGATGACTGAAACATTTTTATAAAAATCTTTGAAGTTTAGAAGATTTTGAAATATTTTTAAAAATATTTAAAGCATGGAATAAAAAATTCCATAACTTTTCTATGCTTTCACGAATTTCACTGAGCTGCAGTTAATCCTGAAATTATATTTAAAAAATTAATGTTATATTAATATAAAAATATTTACAACAAATAAACGCTTTTTCAATTATTTCAGCTCCTGGAACATATAGTCCTGAAAAAGTAAATCTTAATCATTCACCACAGTATAGTTTTGGTCTCAGACCAGATGCTGAAAGACCAGATGTCACTCCAGGTATTTAAAATTAGAATAATTAAAATTAACAAAACTGTTTTCGCGAGTTTAATTCAAAATTCCAAGGACTCGAAATCGCTCGAATCCTAAAAAAAACGACCAAAACATAAACAAATTTTTTACACCCAACTTATTACAATTTTCAGCACCAGGAAGTTATTGTCCTGAAAAGGTGAATCTCAATAAGGGCCCCGAATATAGTTTGTATGGAAAAGCACTTCCAGAAAAAACGAATAACAGCCCTGGTAATTTTTAAACAATATTTGATTTAACGAAAACATAAATTTCTTTAGATTAAAAAGATAGTACAGCAGATCATTCAAAAATACTCAAATAATTTTTAGAAAGGACATTCAGTATAATTCGTACAAGAGGAATTTTAAAGCAAGTTCAAAATAAATTTTTTAATTTAATTTATCAAAAATGATTAAGATAATTGGAATTGAATTAAAAGAAATTTTAATTTTGATTATTGTCGGAGCTTGAAATATAAATCTCTCATTTACAATTATAATGTTTGGAGAATCATTTTCAGAAAATGCATTTCACTTTTATTTACTTTTTTTTTATTCGAAAGATACTCAAGTTTAAATATAAAAAAAAATTTATTTAGCTCCTGGTACATATAGTCCCGAAAAAGTAAATTTGGATAAATCACCAGAGTACAGTTTTGGAATTAGAGTTGAAAATCACAAAACAGAATCCATACCAGGTAAAAATCCTACTGAAATTCCATATTTGAATAAGTGTATGGGATCATAAATGAAAACCCATACAGTAATCTATGAGATAATATATAGTTATAATTAATAATGAAATTGAAATTTTCAATTCGTATTTTTTCCATATCAGTTAAGGGGAGCTTCTCTTATAAATGGGTCAAAAAATCGATTTTTGGGTTTTTGCATATTCTTATAGTGTAACAACTTGAAAATATGCTTTCCAAATTTCAAGTGGATTCAAGCAAAATTGACTGAGCTATGTCACTTTTTTCAACAGAAAAAAACGTTACTCCATAGAGGACTGAAAATCAAACAAAAAACATACAACATTGTTTGTACCAGAATCAACTCCTGAGGCTCAACAATGCACGCCATTTACCTCTGCGAAAATAGCATGTCCCACTTTGAGCAATCATATCTCAGGAATTACTCGATATTTTTACATAAAATTAACACTGTAGCAGTCTCTAATAAAGAATAATAATTACATAAAGTTTCAAGATTAGGCAACCCGTAGTTTTTTTTAATCCACGCTCGAAATTAAGGAGCGAAAAACCCCGTTTACAGGAGAAGCTCCCCTTAACGTAGCAAATATTCATATAAGATTCCACAATCAAGTGTAAAAAACTATTTAGGATCCTTTATGAAAAATTATGTAAGAGATCCAGTGTATATAGATCTCTACATAAGTCTTAGCATGTAGAGACTTTTTATGATGGTAGAAAATAATTCAAAATACAGTTGTCACTAATTTTCCTATGTAGGCCCAGGGCAATACAATCCAGAAAAAGCGATGTTGATACTTGAAAAGGCGTTCCATTTCACTTTCGGTTTGAGACCACCCACGGAAAGATTAAACGATATTCCTGGTAACGAAGAAATAAAATGGCACGAAGGCTTTTGGGCTGTAATACCGCTTTTCCACAATGCAATAACCTAATTAACACTCTGCACAATTTTATATGTAGCAAGAAAGTACTTATAACTATAACTAATTCTCTGGAACCAAGGGTATAAAACTGGAAGAGATTTAACCAAGTGCAAGTCGATTCTTTCAAAGGGATAATTTCAACTCGTAATACAAATTTTTTATCAGACGCAATTAATCTATCGAGAAAATTAATTATTCAATTAAAATCACATTTATTAAGAATATTTATAGGAGGCGAATATCACTTTAAAATATTTTTTTGTATTTGGTGAATTTTAAATATAAAAATTATGGAGTTAAAATTTTTATTTTGAAATTAATATTCATAAAATGGGACACTGGTCACTAAACTACTAAAAATAATAATTCAATGGAAAAATGTCCTTTCGAGTTCAAAGCATGGAATAAAATTATAAGAGATTTATACTTGATTCTACAGAACCAAATACAATAAATTATTCCAAAAAAATAGAAATCCTTCTTATGTTTAGCTAAATGTGATTTGAATTAGATACATTAATTTTTTTGGTGTGAGTAATTTAACAGGGAAACTAATGCTTTCTGCCTCTTCAGCACCTAACGTATACAATATTCCATCTGTGCTTTGCGGAACAAAGGAGGGTAACAAAAAAACAGCTCCAGCTTACTCTATTTCGGGAAGGCAAAAGGTATTCACTGACGATAGGGTTCTTGTGCCAGGACCTGGAGCTTACGAAGTTATAAAACCAGATGCTATCACAGCAAAAAGTCCTGCTTACAGCATCAGCGCCAGGTTCCAATTGCCCGATGACCATTCACAGAAACCTGGACCTGGAGCACATTGTCCTGAAAAGGTATAAATATGAAATGACTTTTTAAATGTACATGAAAATTGAGAGCCAGTAATTATCGAATTAATAAAATCTGGAATTTATTATGTATAGGTTCAAGTGGATTACCCACCAGCACACACTTTTGGAATTCGACACTCGCCTTACGTTTGCAATTTAAAAGACACCGTGTATTGAAAATTAATTAAATAAATTAAACTTTCATAACAGAACTAGTGAAAAAAGAAAACAACAAATAGGTCACAAATTTTAGACAAACAGATGATTAAACGCCTCTTTTCTTGCCTTTCATTGGGTCTAAAACTAGAAAAAAGTGCTTTTCATATTCTAAGAAATGGCTTCCTTACATTTTCGACACGTTTGAATAACTGTATTTCTTCCTGAAAATAAAAAATTATTTTACCACTTAGCTATTTAGATTTTTCTTAGTATCAATAATCTTCTTCTAATATCAAAATTTAAAGTTCTTAGATAAAGAATTAATTAAAATAGAAAACAATCTTTGGAAACTTTTGTCTCATCCATTCTCATTTTGAAGGATATAATCGGAAAGGGTTGCATTTTTTATAATTATTCTTTCGGATCATTTACGAACATTTTTAACTACGTTTATTCTTTACTTTGTAAAAATTGTATAAAATACTTTCAACAATAATTTGTTATGGTACGAAATACAAAAATACGTAAATTCTTAATGAAAAGAATTTGACACATAAAAATATATGCCATTTTAACAGCGTAAATTCATTCTAGTCGAAATATTTAATCTACAAAAAGCTTTTCCTATTGACCCTTTATCTGAGCAATTTCCCATAACCATAAATAATAGATGATGCCGCAAATACCATTTTTAACAAATTGAAAATATATAAAATAAATGTAAAACTAAACAATAGAACTTTGAAATAGAAGTCAACATAAGATAAAATATGTTAAAAGAATGTTTTTTTCTTTAAATAAAATCTTTTTCTCTATTAGTTCCATACTGATTTCAAATTAAAGTTAATTATAAACTTTCTTCAACTTATTTATTTCTCAAGTTCATAAAATTTGTTTGTCCTAATGACTATTTTTTGGAGGGATTAGATTCACGTTCGTAGACGCAATCTCCTGCTATCCACGTGGATAAAACTTCGAGATTTTCATCAAGTAAAATAAAATCAGCTTCAGCTCCAAAATTTAAGACTCCTTTGTAAGAGTCTACCTCAAGAGTTCGAGCTGGATGCAAAGTTGCTGTTTCTAAAGCTTCCACAATGGTACATCCTGCAAATAAAGAGAAAAATAAAAAAGGAAAAATTATTTTAAAATAAAATTAATTATCCCAAATTTATATTTTACCTGTAGCTTGTTTAAAAAATCGGACACACTCCGACATGTTAGCAATACTTCCGCATAGAGTGTCCGTTCCTGCGATGTATGCTCTACTATTTCGAACTTCAATTTCAAGCTGACCCAATTGATGTATCCCATCTTGTAAACCCAAAGCTGAAATTGCGTCAGTCACTAGAACCAAGCCTGCAAGAATATAATAATAGGGATATCAGAAATAAAGAAAAATTGTGAAATTAAATGAGAGAAAGGTTCATACTTTTATTAATATTCCAAGAAAGATAAAAATTACCTTTTGGATGAGTTCGATGGGCGATTCTCAAAGCAGCTGGATGCGTATGAACTCCATCAGCAATAATTCCATAATAAACCATTTTTTCTGGTGGGATTTGATCCGATGCTAGAAGTCCAACTAATCCAGGATCTCTGTGATGAAACTATAAAGAAATTATTTCTTTATTTTGTTATACTTTTCTTCACTTTCTTTTATTTGGAAATTTTTTTACCGGAAGCATTGCGTTGAAAAGATGTGTGATAAACGTAGCTCCATGTTTAACAGCAGCCTCGCCTTCTTTTAAATTTGCTACTGAATGGCCTGCGAAAAAACAATTACATTGAAATAATTTAATAACAAATAAGAAAAAAAAGAAGTTTAAATTCTCCTTACCAACAGAAATGATAATATTTCTTTTGCGTAATTCTGTTATCACTGACAATGCATTTGGAATCTCTGGTGCTAATGTAATACAACATATATTCTCAAGATTGTTATATGTGTCGACTACACTTTTAAATCCCTGTAGAATTAAATATAGTTATTTTAAATGATTTGTAGAAAAATTAGTTATGCAATGTTTTCTGTTAATTATTGAAGTTGAATTGCAACGAACTTCCTCAAATTTGCGGATGCAAATTTCCTCATGTGCTCCTTTTTTACTCGGACTTATAAAAGGACCTTCGACGTGAACTCCTAAAATTGCAGCACCAGCTCTACTCCCAACTGCTTTCTTAATTCTCGGAAGAACATTCCTATAAGTTTCCGCGGGTGAAGTGACTATTGTCGGACAGAAGGAAGTTACTCCGTGTTTTAATATTTCTTTTGCCACTTTACTGACGCCTTCTTCAACATTGTCGATATTGTGTGAGAAATCCACCCCGAAACCTCCTGAAAGATATAAAAAAATTAGTTTTACTTTGACCATAAATAAAAAATATCAATATTTTATCAAAAATAAAACTTTCTAAAAATATTTTTCTTTTCATTCAACAATCTTATGCATGGAAATCCATTCTTCTATTTATATTGGAAACCTGATTTTTAATTACCGTCTAAAGTTGAGAATATGAATACCATGAGCCATTTCTCAGAACTAGTAATTTAACATTATTGCAGTTTTTTCCAAAATCTTTACTACAGTGGTTCGGCAAAATTTCTCATAAGCAAAAAAAATTACGAAGATCCGCATACTAAAAATAATAGATTTTCTTTTGATCTCGCTCGATTCTGAATAAGTAACTAGCACAATAATTCAAACTGAAATTTGTTTTAAATTGAACCAATTCAAAAATTAAGATTTAAGATAATTCATTTTAATTTAATAGGAATTGATTTCAAGTGCATTCAATTGGATGAAACGAAAATGAATGTGAATTCGAGTCATTGAAAGTCAATTCAAGTAAAATCATTTTTAACTTTATCAAAGAAAATTTGATTAAACTATATTAAATTGAATTCAAAAACATAAATTTATTTGTTCATCAACATTTATTTATTTCAAAAAATTGAATTATATTCCATTATGTTGAAAATTAATTGAATTAATTTAACGAAAAATTTCACTCAATCATTTTTACAACTTTCAGTCGTATTGCAGCTGAAATATTATTATTATTATTCAGTAATTTACCACGTTTCCACCATTAGGATTTATTATAAATCCTGATTGTTGTTTATGATATGATACAAATACTTTTGTCTCATTTTAACCAACGCACAATGGTATAAAGATGAAAAGATAAAAAGTTCATAAATAAAAATTTCCTACAGACCTTATTTTTGTACAGATTTGGGTGTTCATTTACAAACTATCAGGATTAAATTCTTAAGAAACTGTAAAAGCTGAAATTACAATTAGCATCAAAAAGATGACCTATTATCTATTAATAAATTATAGTACTGAAACTCCTCGTTTTAGTTCAGTAAGGAATATCAAGGATTTTCTAAACTGGACAGGGACGGGATAGCCAAATAAATAGTGAAAAGGAAGTAACACTGAATTTTATTTGGGACATTCAAATTACAAATGTAAGAATTCTCTCAAAGAATTAATTTAACCAACCTTGATTTTAATTGAGAATTGAATTGGATCAAGAGAGCAGGCAGGTATCACTCTTGATCTTAAAGCACTGATAATCCAATTATTCTGAGGTAATTCCTGACACAGGTTGTATTCGTTGGATAAGTCCACTCCGGAAATCAATTTATAAAAACGTGGACTAGTACACAAGAACTATCAGAGTAGTTGGTGAACGGGAACTATGGCACGATGTCCAAGGTTTTTCAAAGGCAGGAAACCTCTTTTACTTGAATCGTCAGGTTCAGTAGAACTTTCTCCATGTAAGGAGATTTGGTATTAGTAAATTTGACTTAAAATTGTTCAGACTCTCGGGGTAGAAATCAGAACTGACATATCGATGAGGCTCCAAGAAGGGTTAAAACACACTGTCTATAAAAAGTGCCGGAGACTTCAGGGCCAAAAATCAACTTTGAAGTCCACCCCTTATTCCTTATTAATATTAATCCCTTATTGTGCAATTGGGATCAGAACGGAGATATTGATCTTCGGTGTCTAGTATTTTTTTAATCCTAATATCCTTTCTCATTTTTTCTGTTTTCTTTAGTAATTTTTTTTTTGATGCATCAGTGATTTTTTTTCAGTCGGTTTTCTTGTTTAGCTTCTTCATTTTTTTATTACAATTTTTTAATTATATTTTTAATTGAAGACATTATATTTCTATTTTATTTACATAACATGGGAATGAAATAATGTTTGATCTTGTAAAGAGTATTTCAAGCAATAGATTTGTATTTGAATTTTCTATTATAATTTCAAGAATTACTTCCTTGGCAATAATTTGAATTAAAAAATTTATATTATTTCTTAATTGAATCACAATCGATTGCTTGAGGTTTCTAAGTACATACAATATTAATTTCGTAGACTAAAGATTACACTATGTATTCGCATATAGATTTATTATAACATTAGTATATTTTGGCTTCTTAATAATGGACATAAATATTTGTAACGGCATTAACGTATGTGCAATTTCTCTTGTATATAATTAGGACGCAAGTTTTACATCGGACAAGTCTTTGTATGAAGTTTGAATAAAAGTTGACTCACAAATTGAACATAAAAAACTTGATATTAGAATATCTTAGGTTAAATTTTTGACAAAAAATATTTTTAATTATACATTTTCATGCATTTTTAACACAGGAGTTTGTTTTAAATATTTTGTTGAGTATACATAATAATTTTGCATCAACAATCGGCAATCGGAAGACCTGGGCTCGAATCCCGGTACAGTCGAATGCGTCTCTTTTTCTACAGAACGATTTTAAAATTCTTTAAATTTGAATTATTATTTTTTTTATATATCAGATCATGAATGCACATTTCATTATTATTGAATTTTGAATCGTAATATTAGATGATTCCATATTCAGAGATGAGATCACAGTGCCTTAATTGATGACGCAAAGTTATTTCATATATTTGAGAAAGATTTTGAAAAAATTATTTGGAAATAATATTTTGACGTAAATTTTTTTTTGAATAGTTTTTGTACATATAGGTCTAAGACACTAGTTGGTTAATACATGCCCTATTTTCCGGGCACTTTGCAGCTTAATTACAGACGTAGTTACAATTGTTTGGATTCGTCAATAGGAGAGAAGTACTAATAAATGAAAATAGCCGGTAATTAATTTATGCAGCCTTAGGTCCCTTTCCTCGTGACAGGTCACATATTTTTTTATCTTTATATTCTTTTTAAAATACAGTTTTATGGGATTGGATATAATTTTATACAGATTTAATACGTATAATTTAAATAATAAATAAAATTTCAAGCTGATTAATACTAGTTCTTTCTTTTCTAGATTCAGTACAATAATCTTGAATGAAATAATATCTGAGTAATTTTTAAATACGATTATTCACATATTTACATAATATTCATATGATTTTACATTATGTGATATTTTAAGAACATTTTCTGGATATAAATTTGAATACAATTCAGAAAGTTTTCAACTTCAATAATTAATCGAATATATATAAAATATGTGATTTCAGTAGTGTATTGGTTATTATTACGGAATGTGATACCTCGCCCCTTAAATTTGAACATGGGGATGAAATTACCATGTTCCAACTTCAGATTAATATATGAAATAAAAATTACTCGGATATATTTTTTAAATTCAATAATTCACGTATATTTTTTCTTTGGAAGTGTAATTTTGGATTTCTCATAGTTTTGTTTTTGATATTTTTTTCAGAAAGAATGTACTTTTCATTTAAAATTTCTAGGATTTTTTGTGCTATGTTTTGTTTTAATTCTTATCTTTTGTATGAATTTTCTCTGAAGCAAACATATATTTTTTCTTCTTTCGACGTCATATTATAGTTCTGCGAATTTATATTCTGTACAGATTTCGTTCAATGTTTGCATTGGGCTAAAACTTTCTGTGATGCCTCGTGTCATTTTATTACAATTATCGTAGTGGGTTATCTAGTAGATGGTTTCTGACTTCTAATACTAAACATAAGTTTGTAGCTAATGGCTGATTTAAATAATCCATGCATTTGCATTCCAATATTCGCAAGCTGGTTTATGTGGTTTTAATAAGGTTCTATTACATAGATCACAGATAACATTTAATATTTCTTGTACAAGCATATGACGTCTTTCGTTTATAACACAATATAATTGATAATTGGAAGGCAGACTGAGAAAACATTGCATAACAATTTGCCAACCTATTACTCTATGAGTATAGACTGCTATTATATCTTCGTTGAATGAATATCAAGTATATTTAAGTAATTTACGGTACATTTCTACAAAATTTTGTGCTTTTGCTTCGTCGATATATGTAACATTGCTCTGGTAGTTTTGCCGTTGGAATCATTACTTGAACAAAAAAAAGAAACGATTCCAAGTATGTTTGTTTTTATTAGTTGATACCAATTTTTTATTTATTTGAAAATTTATTTTAATGCATCCTTATAAGAAGAAAGGTCAAATTTATTTTTTTTGAACTGATGGATTTATAAAAAGAAGTTTCTTAGCTTTGGAAATTAATCACAATGTATATTGAACCTCTAATATTTAAAATTTTATTAAATTAATTTAATCAATTTTAACATTGATATAGAAATAAAATTTGGAATAAATAAAAGAGGATGCTAATAATTGGAACTGTTACAAAGTTACAAAATGAAATAAATTAAATTATAAGGGAGTTCCTTTAAGGAAAATGTGACTGATAGGACAAAGGTGAGGGGTAGTTTGTCGTGTTAGGAACGGATCTGTTTCATGGCTTAATCAATAGAAATAAATATGGAAATCAGATAAATGAAATATACTGATTTCAGGAAAAACATGCTTGTAGAATTTCATTTACGGATTTGAATTAGGAAAAGGTACTTTGCGTCTCGTAAATTTGTACATTTTGTCATCCTATTGTTTGATTTGTCAATAAGTCTATGTTGTAAGTTAAGTCATGTGTGTATAGTAGTTGATTTATTTATTATTCTACAAATACGTTTGATTCGAACGGTGTTTTATCTAAGAATAAAGCCGTTTGAATGCTAATACTTTTTTATACGCACCTTTTCAAGGAGGTAAATAGCGTAAGTCCCTAGTCCTTCCAAAAACATTAAGTCGCTTCGAGACCCTCAATATTATGACGGAAAGTCGTGACAACGGAACAAAAATGACGAATAGCATCCGCCATCTCTTTTTCGGCATGCACTCTCTCACTTTTTTCTAACGGGAGGCTACTAGACCCAAGCACCCCTCTCCCTGCTACCCTCTCCAACTCCATGGTTCAAGCGGCCCAGGCTGGAAAAGTACAGGGAAAATAGGGAAAGCGGAGAAATCAAGACGCTCACTTTCTCACCTACCCCTTCCTAAACCAATTATAAGCAAGTAGCCAGAAAGACAAAGAGAGAGTTTTCCGTAGAAGTGACCTAAGTACTGCGTCAGGGAAGAAATGCCAATTGACAAAATCTATGTAGGAAAAATGCGCCCTACCTCTACTACGATTTTTTCCTCAATTTCTCTGATTATAAAAGGACTTCGAAGCGACGATTTTGATAGTCGTGTCTGGAAGTTGACCAGACGCCTTCAACCCTCTCGGACAGTCCAGAGTGTTGTTTTAAAATGAAGTAAAACCATGCAAATAGAAAAATGGAGTTTACTTCGAATACTTTCACGCTGGTAAGTATTTGAATTCTTTTTCCTTTGGAGCACCAGGGAATCCCTACAACCTCATCCAATTTTCCAGGGAACCGGAAATATCCGATCTCTAAGCGTTTACCTCAGGGGCACCTGGGTAAACTCCCTCATATAATCTTGGGGAACCGGACGATATCCTCCTTCTACCTTCTTTTGGGGAACCAAAAGGAAGCACCTTTCATCTCACTCATTTTCAAACTTCCAACTCACCCGGGAAACCGGAGAGTCGTCCTATCGTGACGCTAGCCCAGGGGCACTTCGGCAGTTATCAGCAGAGGATCTTTCAGGGAACCTAGTGATCCCCCCCCCCTATTTCCTCCCACTTAATTACTCCGGGGACCGGAGTACCCTTACTGAAATTTCTTAATTTTTTTTAGAAGGGCAAGAGCAATAAGAAGTCCTCGTCCAGGTCCAGGAGGGATCTGAAGATAAGTCTCGCCTGTGCCAAACGAAAGCGGGCCAAGAGATTGTCAAGGGAAGCAAACGAGACACCATCAGGTCCGACCACACCTGGGTACGATGCAGCCACTACCACTGCAGCCTAATCGCCACCCACCACGGGCACCTCGATCGCCACCGCTCAGCCGCCGACCACGCTGACTGCCGCTCAGCTTCCCCACCGCCATCCACCACATCTGCCTCTAGCCAGTGATCCCAGAACGTGGGAGCTGGCGGCCCCCACCATGGACCCCACCAGCTCATGGTTTCTTCCTCGCTCGACTGCCATAGGTTGGTTGTGTGAGGAAGACACAATGAGCTCGAGGCATCTATGGTGGGGGCCGCCAGCTCCCACGTTCTGGGATCACTGCCTCTAGCCCAGCATCACCGCCGATCGAGCTCAGCGCTGCCGACTTTGAGGCGTTCGACGAAATCGTCGAATTCTACGCCCGTCCGGAGACTCCTAGAAAGGTCCTAGACGAGGGGCCATCCGGGCAGGCCCTGAACGATCTACTCCAATCACCCATCTGGGAGCTGGAGCTCACATGCACCACAATTAATAAGACACCGGAGAAGCCACGACCCCTTGGGAGCCACACTTCACGACAGTTTTTCCCGTAGGACGACCGGGAAAACCAGGCTTCTGTCTACTGGCCACGAGAACCTGCCCATCATGCCCGGATAGCCCCAGGACTAGGTTAGCGCCCAGGCAGCCACAGACTACTCAAACGCACCGGTATAAGCAGTAGAGAGGATAAATAAACGATTTTTTTAAGGTACCTTTAGTCGTTCCTTTATTTAAAAGGATTCCTACGTCGAAACTTAATCCATTTTTTGGTTAACCAGAAAAATATTCCCCTCCCTAGTATATAACAACCCCTTTCAAAAGGTATTTCGAAGGGACCTATGTCGTTAGTTTATGAGTTATCATAGGATTGTGATGGATCTAGATTTATGTGCATATTTTCTTTTGATATTTTTTTGATTATTTTATAGTATTGGTAAATTTTGCTTTTCAAAAGAATAAAAAATATTAAAATTATGAGTAAAGCTACTGCTATATCTGTTATTAATTTAGTTATATTATCATAATAAAATTGCTTTCTTGATTCGAAAATTTTGCTCAATTCTTAATTTGTTATTCCTAGAATTTTTATTTTTTACTCGAGTTCATGTAGAGAAATTTCTTTGTTTTTTATAATTTTCTATTATTTATTTCAAATTTTGAAGGATTTGGTGAATAAATGAAGAGTGGACATTCAAAAGGGCGTAACCCACATTTCTGAAATTTTACACGGCGGCACAGAAACGTTCCCATTTCGACACCTCGAGATACAGATTTTTGATTTCCAAATCGATAATAAAAATATTTCCGATTGGAAAAAAAAATCGTTTGCGCTATTGTATTGGCATTAACCTCAAGAATTTGTTTCACCAAAAAAACGATTTTTGAAAAATTGTGGGTTACGCCCTTTTGAATGTCCACTCTTCAAATGGTGCTACTGCATTAAGAGAAATGTCATATGACTTTAATTGTGTTATTTGATTCGAGTTGTAGTAGTTTATTACTTGGCTTATTGTTAAAGTGATATTTCACGGATATTATTTTCTTTTAGTTTTGTAGTGGTAGTGATGTTTTGCATATTTTGATATTTGCAATAATAATGTAAGTTTGGAGCAATGAATTATAGGTAATGAAGTACTTACTGCGATCGCGAGAAAGAATAATGTGGTCAATTTTAGATTTTACAATATATGAATGTTAATTGTTACATTTATTGCAATGTTCTGTTTAATTGTCAATTTATGTATTATAAGATGTTGAAATTCTTCCTCATTTATTGATGGCTGATTTGTAAAATTTCTTTGTAAAACTTGGTATAAATCTACCACTTCTAAAGGAAAATCTTCTGGATGCCAATTTGTATTTTCTGCATCAACTAATAGATGTAATATACTTTGAAGAGTTAAGATATAAAAATCAAAAGTTTCGTGAAGGGGATTTAAACATCAATTTGCATGCATTAGATTGGTTTGTTTAAAAATTTCATCCATTCCTTTGTGTACCTACACTACCGGCAAAATTGTGCGCACGATATCCGTGGGTACTATTGAAAATGACACTTGCGTTTGAAGAGTGAAAACTGCATAACAAAAAGAGATACAAACTTTTTAATAGGACCATTGGAAAGTTTATGCAATTTTCAATCGAATGAGTCTTATATGAAATGATTTGCTTTTTTAGGTATTTAGATAGCATGTGAGAAAAACCGGAAAATATTTTTGTTTTCCCAAAATTTACTACCTCAACTTTAGATCTTTGCAGTCTATAAATCATGTGGAAGAGAAACTAGTATTTTATATACCAAATATTATCAATTTCCATTCGAAAAATTTAGAGTACAAAAAAATGATATTATGATAACTAAGTTGTCTAAATACACTGAGAAAAAATCCTGGACATAGTGACGTGATATATGTAGTTGAAAATGTTCTTAACTACTTTTTGTAGTTGAATTCAAGCAATGGTTGACCCGTCAATGTAGGTACTAAAAGTGGTCGCCGTGACTAAGTAATGTAGTCACAGCGACTACCAGGGGTGTTAGTTGAAGTTTGCCGGTTTTTTCAATAAAGAAAACACTTAATTCTTAAGGGAATCTAAAAAAAAATTTATTCAAAGTATTGACCATTGGATTATAGACATTTTGCCTATCTTTCAGGCAAATTATGGATACCATTCCAAAAAAACTTTTTCTCTTTCAAGGCAAACCATTCGACGAGCCATTTTTCGATTTCTTGAAAATTGGCGAAGCGCTGCTCTGCGAGTGAGTGTCCCATCGATGCGAAAAGGTGATAGTCGGACGGGGCGAGGTCTGGAGAGTACGGCGGGTGCGATAATATTTCCCAATTCAATGCTTTTAATGTGTTCTTCACCACTTTAGCGGTATGAGACGGTGCATTATCATGTTGTAGGATAACTTTTCCATGTCTTCGGGGCCATTCCAGCCGTTTTTCGATCAACGCATGATTCAAATTGATAATTTGTTGTCAGTAGCGATCCGTATTCACCGTCTCACCAGGTTTTAATAACTCGAAGTACACCACACCACACTGGTCCCACCAAACACAGAGCATTGCCTTACGGCCAAAGCGATTTGGCCTTGAAGTCGATGGGCCGACCTAACCAGGTGAAAGCCATGATTTTTTCCGCTTCGGGTTCTCGAAATAAATCCATTTTTCGTCCCCCGTGACAATTCGTTGCAGAAAAGATTTCCTTTCGAACCGTTGAAGCAGCATTTCACAAATGGTTTTTCGATTTTCCATTTGTCTATCGTTCAGTTGGTGTGGTACTTACTTTTGGATACTTTTGGATTGTTCCCATGGATTTCAAACGTTGGCAAATTGCTCCTCGGGTCACATTTAGTGTTTATGCTAATTGTTGCGATTGGGTTGGGTCTTCATCCAATAACGCGTGAAATTTCTCGTCTTCGAATTTTTTCGCTGCACCAGGATGTTCATTGTCTGTTAAATCGAAATCTCCACTTTGAAATTGACGAAACCATGTCTCACATGTTCTAATCACTGGAGCATGTTCACCATAAGTTTCTACCAGTAATTGATGAGCTTCAACTGCTTTTTTCTTTTGATTAAATAAGAAAAGCAACGAATGCCGCAAATGTGATTTACTTGGAACGAAACTCGACATATTCACTAAGGTAAACAACTATGATGCTATTATTTTGGCAGAATGTAATTGTGTATTTTTGAAGGTTATTGTCCATAGAAAAATATAACACCCCTGTTATGTAATGTTGTCCCAGTCACTATATGTAAGTGTCAACTATAAAGTTATGTAAAATCAAATTCCTAAAATCAAATGCATAAAATCAGTACGTGAAACATTGTATTTTTCACAGCACCTCTTTTGAAAATCTGTTTGTCGGTATCTGTAGAACGGCTTGAAAATTTAAAAGTAGTAGGATTTAAAATCACAGTTTCGACCCGCTCGACACATGAAATCAAATTCTCAAAAGAGTTGCTATCAGTTGCTATGAAAAATAATATGCATTATTCGAAACAATGCATAGCGGATTCAAAGAGTGTGAACTTTGCTGCACTGGTTATAGCGACTACGTTATTCTAGCCATGACAACTCAATGTTTCAAGTTCTCATAGTTAGGTTCAAGATTTAAGGACAATTTCAACAATGTTAACTAGTAGCCACGACCAGGTATTCAGAATATGGCTACCATGGCTACAAATCATGTTACTGTACACTGGGAAAAAAAAAACCGTCAGGTTATCCGGAAATTCCCGTTGCATTGACGGGAATGAGCATCGGCGCCTTTACAACGTTAGGTTAACGTGCTGCCACCGTCAACGTAGCGTTGAAAACTCACGTTAATCCAGCTATGTCAGCCCCGTCAATTCACCGGGAATATTAACGCTGGAACGCTGTGTTATTTGAAAATATCACACGATGACGCAATTTCATATCCATAATGAAATTGGCAGTGCTTTGCTTTTAAATACCAATATATAATTAGGAAAACTTTTATTGGGAAAACAAAAGAACTGACAAGAACAATCGCGAGTATTGCCACAGCTGATCATTTTTGGGTGATTTAACGTTGGCTCTACCGCCAGTGCAACGTTGAATAGCACCGGCGATTCAACGGGAGAGCAACGCTACGCCAACGTGAAATTGGCGACGGGATTCCTTCCCGTTGATTTCACCATGTTTTTTTCCCCAGTGTAGCCATGGGTCAATTAGCGACAACAAGTCTCCCTCGTTATAGTCACTTTTTTTCCAACTACATTATTCCTAGTCATTATGACTAGATGCTATTTTTCTCTGTGTATGATTCTAATAAGTCGAAGAATGAATATTATAACCTGGAAAGCATATTTGAGAAATTCATATCATGAATATGAACTCCCTAGAAACCTGGTGACGCGCAGCAAAAATAGAAACATTCATGCTGGGTATAATTATAAGCGGGATTTCTTTCAGAATATGGCAAGCAAGAATAGCCGAGATGCTTCAGGCGCTGAGAATGCGTTTATATTGTCGTGTAACTTAAATATCTGAACATAAATAAGATATTATTATGATAATATTTGTGTCCATGTTTCCACTGAAACCTCTCCCCTCTTCTCAGCACCGGAACCCCTTCTTCCTTTTATTTGTTTTGCACACGTTAGAAAACTTTAATAAAGTGAATTTCAAATTCTTGTAGGTATTATAACAGTTAGTAGAACATATATTTCATTTATTCAGACAAAAATATTAACTTTGCCGCTTGAAAACCACTATATTAATTCCTCACTTTAAAACGATATTATACTAAAATATAATTCGTTTTTATGATTTACTCTAGCGAAAAATCTTTCAGTGTAGGTAAAAATTAATTTCTTGTACTAATTCAAATATGATAAGGTTTTGAATTCCTAATATATTGTTATTTTTGATTTCCTAACAAAAATTGTTACATTTATTTTTGCTTTTCAGAATAGCTGATTTGTATATTTGTATTGCAGAATTGTGTATTTGCAAGGTATCTTCTACTTTAATGAAAGTTACTGAATGATATTTATTTTCTATGAATTTAACCTTTCTTATTGGTTCAAAATAAATTTCCGAAGAGTTTTGGAATACTAGTCTTAGGTATTTCTCTGGATCTTCTGTTAATAAATGTAGAAATGTTAAAATAAATTTAACCCCCCTACGCGAGAATTTTCCCTAACTTTAATGTCACCAAAATGCATTAGTTTTTTGAGAATGGGTGGCAAAGTAAATGCGGTCATTTTTAAAGTTTTTGGGAGTCGTCGATTATGAACCTGAAGTCAGAATCTAAAAGTTCAAAATAGCGGATCCAATATGGCGATCTCGTTTACATGAATTTTTTCTTTTTCATCAATTTTTAATACATTTTTTTATAACAATATGTGCAAAATTCGATACCGCATCTCAGTCCAACTTTAACTGTCAGTTTTAAGCTTTAATTTGCGAGGGCGCAGTCCTCTTTAATTCATTTCGTTTAAGAGTTCGAAAAGAAAATGTTGCGACGAGTATACTCGAGTTTTGACGCAGGGGGGTTAATTGCATTAGACATTTTTTCATTTATTTTTCTTCTCTTGGGTGCTTCCTGAAAAAAACATAGACAATAAATTAGTACATGAACAGGAGAAAGACAAGAAGAACGATAGAAATTGGCATAATATAATTCATTTCATAATTATTAGATAAGGTTTATGATATTAAGGTGAAGAGATTTTTGGGTGGTTATTTTGTTTGTTTTTTCTTATATTATTTTATGATACAATTTATCCTAATTTGAAAAAAATTCGTTGTGCTATTTGATTCTCAAATATTATTTTGTGTCGAACTTGTAATAAATTTGGGATAATAAATTTTTTAATTTTAGAGCATTGCCCGCTCTCGGTATGTCTTCCTTAAATTGCCACAATCAGGACTCATTCTAAGTTACTTTCGTTAAAGGCAAGAGTTCTTGCTTGTCTTAGAGTCTAGAATAGTCTGCTGTTCACCAGCATACTACATCTATTTATGTTATTAGGGCCTACTTTCCCTGAAAAAGTACATTTTTTAATTTCACTGAATTTTATTATTGTTTTATTATTATTGTCCCTGGTTCGTGTGTTATAGTTGGGTTGAGGTAGATTTTCATATTGCATATTTTTTACGCGTTTTAATAATTTTTCATTCTTATTGTTTAAAAAAAGACATTATAGCATAAGATGCGGCATAGTTCGATGGTGGGGACGGCAATATATATAATATATAGACATCTCCAAATTTTTGTGCTGACATCTACAATTTTTAGCCGTTTCCATGGTAATTGTTTAAGCTTCAAGACCATTTGTCATATCCGAATGCAGTCGAATGGCTACGGATCCAGCCGAACTTGAGGACTGGTCTTTGAGGTATATTAGGAGATATTTTGAGTTTTTGTTCTGGAAGAATTATTAGTATTTTATTATCTGTAGAATGATGAGTTCATTTTGACTTTTAAGGTAGGTATAAAATGTTTTCTATTTTTAGTTTTTGCAAAGCAAATGACAAGTTTCGTATTTTGCATATTGCTATGTAAACGAGTTCATCTGGTGATGTCTTTATTTACAGTATTGAAAATATGGGTTGATTTGAGTTAAAGTATGTGCAGAATCTTGTCCATTTTTGGATTATTTCATACGGGAATGTAGGTGAATTGGGTGATTAATCTCCTACTAGAAGATAATACAATTGCTGAGCTGTATTTCACATTGCAGTCTCTTCATTATCTGCAGTGTTAATAATGATGACGCCTTGATCATTCAATATTATTTAAAAATATTATTTACTGCTAAAATCTTTTTGTATTTCTAGTTGATATTCCAGGACAGGTTTTCCTTGTTGTAAAGGGTTTTCCAATAGGGACATAACAATTTTATCTATGAATAAAACACAAAAATATTTGAGATATTGAGTTCAAATTTATTGTGGTTGTAGTGCAAGCATTACATTTTATGAATGGAATTCGATATCGGTCATATGACCACCACGAGCCCGTTTAAAGCGGTCGATTCTTCGGACCCAATTTTCCACCACTCTGGCACACATTTCGACCAGAACGTTGGCAATTTCGCGTTGGATGTTGTCTTTGAGGTCGTCTAAAGTTGCTGGCTTGTTGGCATAGACCAGTGACTTGATATGGCCCCATAAAAAGAAATCCAATGACGTTAGATCGCATGAACGAGGCGGCGATTGTTGTTCGGCGTTTCAAATGATCAAGTGGCTTTAGTTCTTGAGTCAATTTAATCTTGAAAGCGTGTAGGCCAAGATCTTTTCGCATAATACGCCACATTGTCGTTTGAGCGATGCCCAACTCTTGAGAACGACGTGGAATCGACTGATTTGGCTTATTTTGAATCGATGCTCTTACGGCTGCGATATTTCTTCGCTTCGAGCAATACGACGTCTTTTTGTCACCGGAACATCCAATAGTGTAAATTTGGTCTCGAATGTATCCACTATAGCACGCACAGCCTGTCGGGTGGGACGATTATTACGACCGAAAATTGGAGTAAGTGCTCTTAAAGTTGCGACCACCGACTCAGAATTTCGGTAGTAATTTTTAATAATTTCCAAACGTTGCTGGTTCGTGAACTATAACGTGATGAAAATGTTGACTTTAAGTAACGTTTTGACATTGACATTTCATTAAAAAAGTTTAAAGGTGCGTTCATATAAAGATATGAAATTGTTATGTCCCTATTGGAAAACCCTTTATATCAAGTTCTTCTAGTAATATGATAGGGTCATTTTCTATTTTTGGTTCGTTACTTGGAAAATAGGGGATAGACATGTTATTAGGTTTGTGTTAAAAATAAGTGAATTATAAATTAATATTATGTCTGCTATTAAATTTATAACTCTGATAATAATAATTATTTCGATAAATCCTGCGCTTACTGTACCAAAATTTGAGAATACTGTTCAAAATCTACCCCAGGTTGACTGTGCTATTTTATCCAAAGTTTCTTCTACTAAGAGATTCATTAATGAGACCTTTTAATTCATATTAGATTGTCCTAGTATTTTGCGTGCTACTGACTTGAATATTTTTGATTGTTCTACGGGGAATATTATATGATCTCTTACTTTGTCTAAGTCGGATTGGGTGAATTGGCTAGGTTGGTATATTTCCACGTAGGCAAGAAGACTAGAAACAAGAGGGTAAACATCTTTGCGCGTTCAAACACAATTTCATTCTAATGTTGATATGTGCTGTATGTGCGCAACGTGCTTTCGATATCATCTTTTTAATGAATAATAAGTTTCCTCAACGATGTCTCGTTTGTGCACTGTCTTAAATTGTGACAAAAATTACGAATCCCCGTACATTATTTCAATTCCCCGCAGTAAGTATAATTCGTTTTGTTATTTTTGAAGTGAAACTTTTAACGGCACGAGTTTACATTTCCGTCGTCAGTTAATTGAAAATTTGTGAATGTTCGTAAAGATGGTGGCAAAGGGCAAGTGACGTGAAGGGAACATCGTAGTGGTGTGGCAGGGGAGAGCTTCGAATGTGGGGACTGGGTCGGGTGGGAGGCGTGGATCATTCAGTCGTCCGCGTGCGGTATGCCAACATTGCCAACGCGATAAATGGAGTATGTACAGAGCGCCACAGACAGAATAGGAAACGTGGAAAAAAGAGTGAAGTTGCAAATCATGATGTAAGTATAACCTCACCTTTTGCCACTACCGTTGGCATTTATTATTGCATGAATAACTAATAGCAATCAAATCTAAATATCTACGCATTTCTATTGCATGAATGAATAATAACAATTACATTTAAATTTCCACGCTTTTCAGAGTGATACTAAAAAACGTAGAACCGAAATTCATCGAGATAAACATAGAGAATATATGAGACAATTGAGATAACCAAGTTGACGTCACAGGCCATGTGGTAAGGATAGACTGCAGGTAACGTTGGTCTTGGACGAAAGAAATATATGGGAATCGTTGGGAACTTGACAAAACAAAATTTTCCAGCGTAAAAGTAAGTCATAAATTTATTAATAATTATATTTTTCAAGTGCAAAATTCATTTCCGCTTATTTTGAGTATCTACTTGTCGCTTCCCTTGCGAACTGGCTGAACGATAGCTTTACGATGTAGCGTAACATTATCGTAACATTATCGTAAAGTTATCGTAAAGTAGCATTATAACTCATGAATGAGGCAAAATAAACATTCAAAATATTTTCATCCTTATTCTACGTTGAAAATAACGTTAACTGGTAATTGAAATATGCAATAATTTTATTTGTTTACGCTAAAAATTAAAGAAACATAATACCTGTCATTGAAGGCAGTGCAGTGGTTCATCACTTTCCATGTCTTCACCGTCAGGATTGACTATTTGTGAGAGTGAGATGAAAGTATAGTTGTGTCTCACTCCAACCAATGGTCAACTTTAACGGAGAAGTTCCATAAAAGGTGAACCACTGCACTGCCTTCAATGACAGGTATTATGTTTTTTTAATTTTTAGCGTAAATAAATAAAATTATTGCATATTTCAATTACCAGTTAACGTTATTTTTAACGTAGAATAAGGATAAAAACATTTTGAATATTTATTTTGCCTTATTCATGAGTTATAATGATACTTTACGATAACTTCACGAGAATGTTACGATTATGTTACGCTACAGCGTAAAGCTATCGTTCAGCCAGTTCGCTAGGGTTGTCATTCTTTTAATTTTCTAATATGAAATAAAATGTCATAAATTTGTAGGTTATGATTACCGCTTGTTTTGAAGGATTTGAAGAATGTGTTGAAAACGAAAAATTTTGTTTCTTCATCTTCTCTTTGGATTTTTTCAGATAAAAGAAAATGTCATTAAATCCAGTTAAGGTAATAAAGTCACCAGACACATATTTTGAAACTTTATCAGGTGAAGTTAGAAAACGTTACTTGGAAAAGATCAAAATAATAAATAATTGTGATCCCTTCATGATGAAAAAACACGAACTAAGTGATAATTTAGAAGAACTAACTGAAATATCTACAATGGATTTAGTCAATTATTTAATACTGACGCACAGTTTTTACACTGGCAAGCAGCTGCAAGCCTATAAAAGCTTAGAAGCTTATAAATTTGTGGAAACAGGATTTGTTCAAGCTCTGAAAGTTAAGAAAATCGAGGGATATTACGTTGTAGTTGGAGGCGTAAGTTTTTGTAATAAATTTTATTTAATTAAGTCAATATCGTGGTTTATTGTTTATTTATTTATTTGGTAATAAAACATCATTCTGCTGACTGGAATGATTCTTTGAATTATCGTATTTTACGATTACATGAACCCATTGAATATTACGAAAAGGCTGTAAATTGTATAAAAGGATTTACTTAACAGTTTATGTTTAAGGCAAACGAACCAAATGTGGATCAGAGGTCTAAATATGAATTACTGTCTTTTATTATATAAATGCAATAATCACTCTATTTTTTTCAAAAATACATACATTTATATAGCAAAAATAAACACCGATCCACATTCGAACTTGAGATAACCTGGTACGTTTGATTTGTTTGTCTTACTTTTACCACAAAATAAATTACGCATCGCGTATCACAAACCCTTCTCTTCAGTCTTTCCAATCTGTCCAAATCAGATTTCCTTTTTAAGGCACAACCAAACTTATAGCCCAAATTCTGACAAGGCACCCAATCAGGATTATTTTCATCCTCAAGGGCTGCCGGGCGACCTAAAACATGTTTATCTTTGACGATTTTAAAACCAGACGACCTAAAAAATGTATAAGCTAGCACGACGTTAATAATTAATAAATTTTGATAATAAAATATCGTTAATAGTAATAGCTAATAAAAATAAAAATAATCTTAAAATGGAGTTTCGAGACAAATTTTTTTAACACTATGGTTTTACACACTTCTTATAACACGTTTTTCAATGAAGCTTCTTCAATAAATGTATTAATAAAAATTAATATGTTACCTGAAATAAAATGCTTTTCACAAATTCGTCCAAACTTTCTTTCATTTTCCGATAAGTCTCGTTTTATAACCCTCAACCAACCATTTCTCCTTTTCTCAGAGAGAATTTTAGTTTCCTCCGATCTGTGGATTATAACGGACGGAATGCGAAAAAATGATAATTTTCCAGTACTGGAAAGACTTGAACAATCTACAATACCGCAGCTAGTAGGCATATTTATTCTTTTTATACTTAATCACTTAACCATATTATTGCAACGATTTGTATACTAGGGAGTGTTTCAGGACGTAAATTGGGCAAACGAGTTGCGAAAAAAAACAAACCTGAAAGCTGTGTGCAACCGGTCCAATTCGGGAGTGAAAAGAAGTGTCAACCACTTTGTTTCAAAGGACAAGAAACCTGAGAAGCTTGTGCGCGTATCGCCCCGATTTGTAAGACCATATCGGTGAAATCGGTGCGATTCGACGTATTCAAAAATTCGAAATCTCAACTTAGGGCTTGTAATAGTATATTACGTGCCTAGGCGCACAATGAGGGTTATTGCGTGACGAGCGACAATGCTCGCAGGAGATCGAAGCCGAGGCACGATCAGTCCTGCGAGCATTGTCACGAGTCTCGTAATTTCCCGAATTGTGTGCATTGGAAGGTATTCTATTTTATGTGACTTCGGTGCGTATACGAGTTTTTATGCGTACACTCGAATCTAATCTAGTATTGTAGTTGTTTGCGGCGCTAGTCATTACACTTGATATGTCACGACTAGTCCCGGCCATTTTGATTTTATCGATCTTGTATAGTAGTAATGGGTTTTAATAGACGTATGCGCAGTTCACATGTACAAGGCTTTGCCAGTAAGGTGCTAACGCTGTACGAAGAAGAAGAAGAATAAGAAGAAGATTGTGCTCCATTGCATGGCTATAGGCGCATGCGCAGTTCAATTTTTCCATTTCATTCCTCTGTAGCGCAATATACTGTTAACTGTAGCGAAAAAACGAGTTTTCGCGCCGGTGGCACATAAAAAAATTATCACAAAATTTCGCGGTAGCCTTCGGAGTGGCATCTCGCGGCGTGAAAATGAAGTGGTGTTGTGTGCCGCTAGGGAAACCCAGGAGAGGGATTCATGGCCCGGGAAAGCGAGGTAAGAGTATGTATTCTCCACCTCCCTCCCTCGCGCTCTCCCTGTCTCTCTCAACTGAGCTCACAGGTGGTTTTCGCGACACATCTGAAACAATTTTTGCGACAGCCTGATGTTTGTTTTTCCTGGTGAAACTATCAGCATTAAAAATGTTACGAACGGGTAATTTTGTTGTAAACAAAATTACAAAAGCAACTACTCCAATCGAAGATCTGGAAGGAAGGTGTTACGGGAGAGAAAAGGGAAAGTTGTTTCGTTGGTTTGTTTGCCGGAGGGTCCAAACAGCTAAAGTAATTCGCATTAATTTGTTTATTTCATTTATTGTGGCGAATCAACCTCTGAGCTCTATTTCCTGGGGAAATACCTTTTACTGTCTAGCCTTTAATTCCTAAGAGTGTCAAGGTTTTCAAATGAACTTTTAACTCGAATTTACCGTGAAATTTGCTGTTTAACATTTCTGCTCAGGCAGTCGTTCACTTTCATCATGAGATCTCGTCAATGTTCAAATCATCCTAACAAATTTTGCTACATATGCGGTCGCCTCACGTTTGAACAGCAAAAGATCTTAATCAACGAAAATTTATAATAATACTTTACAAAAAGTATTTCGAATTTCCAATATCTCATCAAGATAGGCCTTGGGCTCTACATATAAAGTGTGATCAAATTGGAGGTACTTTTTCCAATAGGGTTTTATTGACATGTCACGCGTGACTACTGTCAAACTAAATACACAATTTTATTCAGTTTTTATTGACATTTCATCATGGAAAGACTTACGCCTCAACAACGTTTACGAATCGTACAATTATATTACGAAAATGGACGCTCTGTGAAAAGTGTTTATCGCGTGCTCAGGACAATTTATGGTGTACATAATCGTCCTACTGAATGCACTACTCGGCATACCATCGGCAAACTCGAGAATAATTTAACATTATTGGATGATACTCGACCGATTAGACCACGTACAGCCCGAACTGTAGAGAATATTGCGGCTGTAAATGAGAGTTTTGCCGAAGACCCGGAAGAATCGATTCGGCGCCTATCTTATGTCACTACTTGAGAGATTTTACGCAAATATCTTGGTTTGAAAGCGTATAAAATACAGCTAGTCCAAGAATTGAAGCCGGCTGATCTTCCAAAGCGTCATAATTTCAATCTTTGGGCTCTTGGAAAACTCGCTGAAGATCCGAATTTTGTTCAGCGATGAGGCCCATTTTTGGCTTAATGGCTATGTAAATAAGGAAAATTGCCGTATTTGGGGTGAAGAACTGCCATTATATCAATTGAAAAGAACCGTTTGGTGCGGCTTATAGGCTGGAGGAATCATTGGCCCATATTTCTTCAAAGACGAGGCTGGCGCCAATGTAACAGTGAATGGGGAACGCTTTCGCGCCATGATAAACGACTTTTTGATGCCGGAAATTGAAGCCCGTAATCTCCACGACATTTGGTTCCAACAAGACGGCGCTACATGTCATACAGCCCGTGAAACAATGGATTTACTGCGTAGTCGTTTCGGTGAGCAATTTATCTCTCGTCTCGGACCGGTGGATTGGCCTCCAAGATCGTGTGATATCACACCTGTGGACTTTTATTTGTGGGGGTATGTAAAGTCTAAATGTTTTGTGGATAAACCAGCTACTATTGAGGCATTGGAAGCCGACATTACTGAAGTTATTAGCGAGATACCGACCAAAGTCCTCGAGCGAGTCATTCAAAATTGGTGTTTACGGATGGACGAATTAAAGCGCAGTTGCGGCCAACATTTGAATGGGGTTATCTTTCAAAAATAAATGTCGCGAATGGTTCTACACAAAAATAAAAAAGATTGCCCTATCAATTTGAATTTTCGTTGTTTTATTTCAATTTAAAATCCTATACCTCTAAATTGATCACCCTTTAGTATGCGCATTATCCTATACTGCACCTAATCGATGAAATAATGCCGTGGCTAAGGTTATACCAATGCCTTTTAAGACACCTATCATAAACGTTACTGGTTTTAATAGTAAAAATTCTGATAAAATAAAATACGCGGATCTTAGAAATGTAACAAAACCAGTATTATATGAACCTCATGATAAATTTCCTATTCCTCCACTTATGAAGGAAAAAAAAAATAATGAAGCCGCTTACATTTCTAATGAAGGAGAAGAAACTGATGATGAAGTTTACATAATTAAAAAGTATGTGGAGATTTAAAAATCATATCCATGCTTCTTGGACAACAGGCAGGTTATACGAAATACCCATGTTTCATATGTTTATAGGATAGCAGAGACAGAAACCAGCATTATAAAAAAAAGATTTGGCCTCTTCGCAGATCCCTCAAAGCTGGAGACCCTAACTTTTCTAAGAATCCATTGATTGAAAGTGGAAAGGTTCTACTAACTCCATTTCATATCAAACTTGGACTCATGAAACAATTTGTAAAAGCTCTCAAAACAGATGGCGATTGCTTAAAGTACCTTGTGGATCGATTCCCCGGTTTGACTGATGCCAAAATAAAAGGAGGAATATTTGTTGGACCACAAATATGCGAATTGATGAAAACAATGCAATTTGAGGATGTCATGACCAATGTTGAAAAAAATGCTTGGATCAGCTTCAAAAAAGTAGTCAAAGGATTCTTAGGCAACGAAAAATCAAGTAATTATGACGAATTAGTCAACAATATGCTTAAAAGCTTTCAACAGTTAGGCTGCAACATGAGCACTGAAGTACATTACTTGCATTTTCGTCTTGATTGGTTCTCTGAGAATTTGGGTGATATTAGCGAAGAACAAGGAGAGCGTTTTCATCAGAATATAAAGGAAATATAGCGGCGTCATCAAGGAAAGTGGTCCACAGCTATGCTGGCAAACTACTGCTGGTCTTTAAAACGTGACGAGCCACATGCTAAACATAGGAAACGATCCAACACAAGGTCTTTGGAGAGTAAGAAAAAAAGGTATCATGAAAGCGGAGATTAGTCTAATCATAACTGGCAAGGTTTCCGAATGAACTGGCATTGAATTGCTGAGTCTTTGCTTGATCATATTTGATTGTAGGGTCACATATTGATCTTGTCTTGGGTTGCACGCCCCGATCCACCTTGCCTTAAGTGGTTAGTTGGAGATTGATCTTGCGTCAGACGGCTGGGTCACCATAAAGTCATTTCTTTAGTGGCCAGATCACATATTAATTTTTGCCTTAGGCGATTAGCTTATATGACCGTAAGCCCTACCTATCTCGGGTTTGATGTTATTGCGTTTGAGGTTATGGGGTTGTAGCGTACTTGGGTATTGAATAGCAGATCCCTACCTGTTGTGGGTTTGATGTTATTGCGTTTGAGGTTATGGCGCACTTGAGTTTGGAACAGCAGATCCCTACCTGTTGATAATGATCTCTTGTTCATATTATGCCTTTTTGATCAGAAATAAGAATGAAAAAACAAATTTGACGTCCTATCATTTTTTCCCGCCATATATCGGTCATTTCGAAACCTGCAATTTTTTTTCAATTGGCGATATCTCCGGTTAGAAGAATTAAAATAATATATGTATATAGTGAAATAAAAAGCTGAAAAGTGGCTCTTTTTTATGGTTTTCTCATATTTAAAAAATAATAAAAATTCGCGAAATTATCGATGCTTAAATGTAGCGAAAAACCGTGTTTTTCACATTTTTAGGTTAGGATTACTCGAAAACCTGACGTGATGGAGCAATTCTGAGCCCGGATTCGGTTTCTACGCCAAAAATCATTTTATAAAAATGTCAAATTTCAATCTTTTCAGAAAATTTTAGTAACTGTGAATAATTATGTGACATCCTCTGTACATCATTGACATTAAAATATGTTCTGAAATTGCTTTTTATTTTAAAATTTCTTTAATCTATAAATCAAAAATCATTTATAATTATCATCGTTCGTTAACCTTAAAATCCGTCTCTAAAACCAGACTTTTATCAAGTAATTTATAATTTCCTGTAAGTAGTCAAATTCTACGAAACCTATTTTTAAAATGTATTTTTCATAGCTTTATGTACTTTTCACAGCGTTATGTATTTTTACTATCTGTACTCAGTCTGGACTCTGTATGATCCAGTTAAATATAATTAACTTTCTAGATGTACAGCAAATAGGACTCTTAACTGAAATACTACCCACAATCGTACTCCCTTTTGAAAATTTTACATATCTACCGCTAGCAAAAGATAAAAAAATAGACGCGGATACAATTATGAGAAGTCTCCGACATAATCTTATGTAAATATCATAAAAGACTTTCTCGGTTCCAAAATGGGACAGTGCTCTTATAGTTGAGCTTTAGTAAATACAAATAGACCCAGATGCATTTCCTGTTCTGAAATAACGTCATATAGGAATAAATCTTAATAAACTTAAAATTCAAAAAGCCACATACAAACAAAGAACAAAATTAACATTATTTTTTTCACTTAATAATTATATAACAAAAAAATTATTAAACATATATTGCTTATATTTCCAACAGACTAAATGATATTTCAGGTCTATTTGAAATCAAAATAAGAATAATTAAAAGTAAACATTTAATAATGTTTTTAATGTTAGTTAGAAAAATGGACGCATGACAAGTTAATACATTTATGGGTCACTATAATTCTAAGTTTATGTTATTTTAAAACTAGCATTGAGAGTCTAAATTTTGCCAAATATGAATTTTCGATTAAAATAATGAATGTTCTTTTTTTTAGGAATCTAATCAAATCATAAGTAATCTTATAAGTATTTATGTATGAAGGAGTGAAGCCGATTTGCAATTTACAGGATTATATTAAATCATTACACATTCCTTAAATTTCAATTACATTTTATGAAATCTCAATATCATCTTAAACTTACTTTTAATTATAATCAATAAACGAGACCATCTCTCTTTCACACATATATACTAATTTATTCAGAAATACCATATAATTATTCAATTTATAATCAAATGACTCTACTTAAACTTAAAGATATATATATAGAAATAAATACTAAGATCGATTTCTGAAATAAAACTGAAAAAATATTGTTTTCCGACCGAATCATGTAGATAAATACTTATGTTTTAATGGCATTCTCATGAACTTAAACTGTTTCATCTTGTCTCATATGTTTGTAAATGATTTGAATTAATTGTTAGTAATTATTCATAACTATGTACAAATTTATATTTCATTATAAAATAGTACAAATGTCTCCATCTTTTGAGAAAAGAGATAAACTTGGAGAAAACCTGGTACCCCTCCTAGACCCAGATATCAGAGCCCGCTACAAAATCTACCTATGAGAATCAAGAGAGTAACTGCACTCGCTTATCCACACCAATTAGAAAAGCAAAAGATAAAAAACCAAGTCGCGCTAGAACATTTTTATGGAAAGGGAAGTAGAGCAGAACATAAAAACGACTGCACAGCTAAAAAAAAGCAGTTCTCAGTTCTTAGTTCTTCAAATTTTCAGTTCATCAATTAAAAAAGGTTCTTCAAATAGTTAGTTTTCCAAGTTGTTCAATTATTCAATTATTCAATTCTTCAGTTTTCAAGTTCTTCCAAAAAAATCTAAAAACAAATTTTAATAGGTGCATTCAAATTTTTAAAAACAGCTTTGTTCAAAATTAAATAAAGTGAAATTCTTATAATAAAAGAAATTACCAGGATTTCTCCAGGAATTTATCCAGGAATATAATATATTTATTCTTCAAAAGAAAGGAAAATTTTTATAATAAATTACTAAACTAACTTTGCATTCTATTCTCGAGTGTTCTCTTTTTTATTTAAAATGAATCCTTTGGACCTTTTTAGTAGTTCTTATACCTTTAAACGTACTTATTTAAGCCCTCCAACTAGCCAGAAAAATCTTCCAACAGACATGAGCCAATTGGATGATTTTTTGAAAAAACAAATAAATTAAGCCCTGAAAAAGTAATTGTTGGAGCAAAACCAGCTTTTAACAAAAAACTTTAAAATTTTTGTTCATATGATATAAATTTCCGCATATTTTTGAGTTACGCTTCGAATTTAAAAAAAATGGTCTAAACTTAGATTTAAAGATATTTTTACAAACTTCACAACTTTTCTAAATTTTCTCAAATAAAAAATAAATGTTGACAAATTTCACAAACATTTTACGAATTTTAAAAACCTTCCAAAGTTTTTCATATTTTTATTGAATAGAATACTTAATTTTTATTCAAATTTTTAATTAGGTTTTAAATAGTTCCAAAATTCTAAGTTTTTATAAAATTATATGACGAAAAATTTTTAGCGAAATTTTTTTTTTCGAAATTCAAAGTTTCAAGCAATTTTTACTAAAGTTAAAATTATAAAAAAAAAGAAATGTTTAAGGATAAAGAAATAAATCTAAAATTTACTAAATTCTAACTAAAATAATAGTATATCATGTGCCTAGGCACATAATGAGGGTGATTGCGTGACGAGCGACAATGCTCGCAGGAGATCGAAGCCAAGGCGTATAGCCGAGGCGTAGGTGAGGCATAGTCGAGGCGTAGCCGAGACATAGCTGAGGCAAAGCCGAGACGTAGCTGAGGCAAAGCCGAGACGAATCCGAGGCGCGATCAGTCCTGCGAACATTGTCACGAGTCTCGCAATGTCCCGAATTGTGTGCATTGGCACATATTCTATTTTATGTGACTGTGGTGCGGATACGAGTTTTTATGCGTACATTGGAATCTAATCTAGTACTTATTGTAGTTGTTTGCTGCGCTAGTTGTACGAAGCGGGCGCAAATTGGCGACTAGTCCCGGCCATTTTGATTTTATCGGTCTTGTGTACTGTGTATTAGTCAGTGCTAACGATGTACGAAGAAGAAGTGAGAAGAAGAAGAATAAGAAATAGATTGCGTTCCGCGGTAATACTATAATGCACATGCGCAGTTCAATTTCTACATTGTATTCCTCTGTAACGGAATATACAACATTGCTTTACTCTCAGCTGTAACGGAAAAACGAGTTTCCGCGGCTGAGGCACACAATAGTACATTGTACATTTTACACGAGTAAAATAAATGTTTTTCCCGTGTTGCACACGATTTTTTTTCTACTAGCGGGTCAGAAAGTGGATTTGTTTGCGCCGCACGGGGCAATAAAGTCCACTTTATGGCCCGCTAGTAGAAAAAAAATATTTTATTCCAAATTCTACATTTAGATATTTGATAAAAGATCAAATATTCTATACTAATTTTAAAATCAAATCAATTTTACATAGGATCACAAGAATCCTAATTTTCAAATAAATTTTCAAATGGATCACAAGAATCCAAATTTCCAAAATTTTTCTATATTTCAAAATTTTAAATAGGATTACGAAAATCCTAAATTCTAAAAAATCTAAACTCTAAAATTCATAAAGGATCACAAGAATCCTAATTTTCAAATTTATTTTCTATGGATCAAAAGAATCCAGATTTCAATTTTTTTTTTCAAATCTCAAATAGGAATACAAAATCCTAAATTACACACATTCTATAAAGGGATCACAAGAATCCTGAATTTATTCAATATTTGAAATGGATCAAGAGTCTAAATTCCAAATTTTTCTATATTTCAAAATTTTAAATAGGATTACAAGAATCCTAAATTCTAAAATTCAAATAGGATCACAAGAATCCTAATTTTCAAATAAATTTTCTATGGATTAGAAGAATCCAGATTTCAAAATTTTTCCAAATCTCAAATAGGATTACAAAATCCTAAATTACAAAATCTAAAAAGGATCACAAGAATCCTAATTTTATACTAAATTTTCTAATGGATCAAAAGAATCCAAACTTCAAAATTCTAAACTTGTAAAATTCAATAGGATTAATAAAAATCCTAATATCTAAATCTATCTAATCTAAATTAAAAACAAAAGGAATTAAATAAATCCTATATCTATGCTAAATTCTTGAATGGATTAAAAAAATTTTAAATGTTTTAAATTTCAATAGGATCAATATAAATCCCATTTAAAAAAATTCTCAAATTTTATTGATCTATAGAATCTAACTATGTACAATCAAAACTTTTATAAAAATATACAAGAAACACATTACTATTAAAACAAAATTCCAGATTGAAATATCAAAATTTTTAATTATTAATAAGAAAAATATTATGAAGCCTGAAAAACAAATACTTTAAAAGAATTCAAAAATTTCGTGAAACTCAAATACAACATCAATATTGACAATATATTTTGCTTTTGAATAATGATAAATTATTTAGAAATATCGGGTTCAGAAGCTATCATTTTCGAAAATTTAGAAAATGTGGTTGAAAGGGTTGATGACTTAGAGGATTTAGACCAAGATCGATGGGCAACCATAGCTCACCTTTGTGATAAAGTAAAAAGTTTAGAGAAAAAAATTACAAATTTAGAAAAGGAAAATAGGGATCTTAAACAATTCAATAAAACTGTAGTAGAAGAAACTCTGCAATTAAACAAGACATGTGCAAAAGCACTCGAAGTTCAAGGAGAATTATTTAAATTACTAAAAAATTTGAAGTTTTAGATTAAAATTATTTTATTTGTCTTTTAATTTAAATTTAAATTGTAATTTTTTTTTTAAATGGAATCCCACAATATTTATCAATTAAATTTCTTTACTCAAAAGATAAAATCTTATTTTAGTGGAATCTGGAACAAAAATTTATTTTACACATCGTCGCAACAGGCCAACAAAACATCAACGCCAACGAGGAAAGGCAAAATTAGCCCGGCGAGCAAAGAAAGCTTTGGAAGCTAATCCACCACTTCCACCCTATTAGACGACTGAGGAAAAAAATCCTCCCTTACCAATACTTACAGAGGAAAACGAGCGGCTAAAAACCAATTATAAAAACCTCCCTTTAGAGGAGAAAATTAAAATTTTTAGAAATAGCCTGTGTGGATCCTGTTTATCAAATGGGATAAACACTACTTGCTTTGGATGTTTCGAGGAAAATAATAAAAATGATCGAATCGCTAAAAAGAAATGTTAAAATCATAAATCAATTTGTTAATAAAATTATTAGATAACGTATATGTACCTTTTTATTCAAGTCTATCAAACTATACCATGAATATTCTAAATGATAAATAATAAAATAAGGATCTAGAAATAGCTTATAATTTTGATTTTAGTTGCAAACAAATTTTTCTTTTATTTATAAATTGAAATAGTTTTCCTTTCAGTTTTAGGCTTTTCGAATAAATTATGAATAAAATTTGATTTTCATAGTTTTTACAAACACTAATAAGATTTATGTAAAATGATCCATTTATAAATAAAATTATTTTTAAATACATTATTTTTCATACTTAAAAGTTTTATTACTATATTTATAATAATTTTACATATTTACTACAACAAAATTTACAATTTAAAATTTTCCTTTTAATGCATTTCGAAGTTTTGGATGTCTGACAAAAGAATAACGCGGACGCAAGCTTCTAAAGATCTAAATCTCAGGAATGAGATCGAAGAATTTAATCCTTTTACCCCAAGGAAAGAATTACCACGAGGTGAGGACGAACATCTTTTGAACGCTTCTATATCTTCAGACGCAGATACAGAACAATTAAATATTTTTACTGAGCAGGAAAACTCTTCTTTTGAAAATCCTTTCAATATTTCTGTAGCATCAGATAATAGTACAAAAACTCTAGTAGATTTAAGTGAGTCTTATTTAGGAAGTTCCCTACAAAATTCTTTATTAAAAAATTTCAATATGAGCACTACGGATAAATCAAATATTTTAGCGCAGAGTTCTGCAGGGCAAAGGTCACCTGGAAATCAAAATCAACAACCTCCTGCGGCAATATAAGTCGTTACCTTAAGGGATGCTCTTATGGTTGTACCAGAATTTAATGGTAAAAATATCCCTTTAGGTCAATTTATCGAAGGATGTAATGAAGCTAAGTGCATGATCGAACCAGAGTCAGAAATAAATTTAGTTAAATTGCTTAGAAGTAAAATATCCGGAGAAGCACGACAAACTATTTCAGGTCGGACATTTTTAACAATTGATGAATTGAAAATTTTCTTAAAAAACATTTATTCGCCAGCCAGAACAATCCCACAATTATTGGGAGAATTAGGTCATGAATTCCAGAGAGACCACGAAAATGTAATTACGTTTGCGAATAGAATTAGGGACGTAGGCACTAAGATTTTAGAGGTTCATAATTTAGATAATGGCGGACAAATAGATCCAAACTTTCGTGCCAGCGTTGACAATACAATGATTGACTCGTTTAAAAGAGGACTAAAATTCGAATTGCAAGAACGTCTGGGAAATGAACAAATACAGGATGTAAATAATCTTGTTCAAAGTGCGATCACTATTGAACGAAAACTTGAGGCTCAAAGAAATCTTAGAAGAACCGCGAACCACAAAGCCGAGGATATTAACGTGCGTACTCGTCGCATGTTTTCATGCGAAATATGTAAAAGGGACGGACATGAAACTGACAATTGTAGAAGCAAACTTTGGTGCTCAAATTGTAAAATGAACAGGCATTCAATTGAAAAATGCTTTAAAAATAATAGAAATAGGATTCCAGAACAGATTAAGAATTTACTGGTGCTTAATAATTATCCGATAAAATTGATTAATAAACATAAATATTAGAATTTTTCAAATTAAGAATAAAAATACAATGTTAGAGTTCAATCCGAATAATAAACAGAGAGAAATAGATTACAAACGTGTAGTTTCTATTCCTTATTTTGGAAATTTATCGCATAAAATTAAAAGACTTTTAAATGATTATAATTTGACCACGGTTTTTAGAAACACATCAAAACTTGATAAATATATAAAATTAGGTAAAGACCCATTAGAAAAATTAGAAAATCCAAATGTTATTTATAAGATTCCATGTTTAGATTGTTCAAAAACTTATGTTGGACAAACTGGAAGAATGCTGTTTATCAGATGTGAAGAACATAAGAAAAATATTAATCTAAATGAAAAATACCATAATGTGGTTACGAAACACAGAATAAATAATAAAAGTGATGCAGGATCTTAACATGATTTTGATTGAGAGAATATCAAAATTTTACATAAAGAACCAAACTACTTTAAAAGAATTATTGCAGAAATATTTTTCATAAAAAAGGAAGGACAAAATAGCTTAAATGTTGTTTCTGATTTAAAAGATTACAATCCTTCATATGATATAATTTTAGATCAACTTATATAATATAAAACAATCTTTTTAATAAAAGTATTTAATAAAAATTTGATTCTATATTCTACTGCACTTGTATTTCGATGTTTTCTATTGCTACGGTACTGTTATCAAATTTGTCCTCTATTATTCCGTTAGCTTGCGTTTAAATCCTTAGTAGTTTCTGATCGTTGGCATAATGATGTCACTTAATCCGACAAATTTAATTATAATATCAACGTTTATCTTAAAATTGTGGAGAAAATTATTTAAGAATTTTTAAGTTAAATGCATCTAAAGCTGCATGTCAATTGGATTTTTACAAATTTTGACTACAGTTGTTTTTAATATTAATAGTGACACATTTTCCAATGATGTTGTTTTTTCCAAAATTTAAAACATCATGGAAAGTTGCTGACTGCGGTTTTTTTGATTTTGACAAAATCTTAGTGATGTTTTTGTAAATCTTGTGTTTGCAATGACAGGTAATTTTTTTGATTGGTTGCTTATGTTCATTAATTGTTAACAATTTTACAATTTTGTTTTTTATTGTACATAGATCAAAGGAAATTCAAATTTCATTATATGTAAGATGATCTGAAGAGGATGACATTTAGTCATCGAAACGTAATCAAGATGAATAAATAAGGATTACAATTCACACAGACCGAGGTTGGTCATTTCTCCTCTTTCTAATGAAGAATTTCGTTTCGGACGTAAAACCTTTTATATTTTAAAATGAAACAAATAAAATCTTGACCTGCCAAATTTGTAACCGAAATGGACATGAAGCAGCAAGGTGCAGAATGGTTTCCACCAGCAAAGAATGTAAATATTGCAAAACATCTGGGTATACGATTGAAGAGTGCTATAAGAGGAAATATAATGAAGGAAGAAAAATGGGAAACGGATGGAACTCTCAGGTACCGAGTGCGGCTTTGAGAGAAAATCAGGATCAACAGCGCTTCAATCAAATGTCTGCAATCGAGGAGTTTCAAAAAGAATTATTGCCATTGATATAAATGAGTATTCAAAAAAAATTCCGTTTATAACGTTCAAGCATCCTGTAGCAAACGATTCAATTACACTTATGTTAGATACCGGATCTGAATTAAATATTTTAAAAATTAAAAAAATACATTTTCCACAAATAATAAATGAAGAGGAAACGGTATTCTTTAAAGGGATTGATTCTATTATAATCTCGTCAATTGGTACCATTGAACTGCAACTAATGGGTCATGCAGTGAAGTTTCATATTGTACCTGATCAGTTTTTCATCCCATTTGATGGAATTTTGGGATCACAATATTTCGAACAAGCCGAAGCAAAAATTAACTTCCTTACCCAAAACCTTATTGTAGGAGATAGAGTTATCAAATTTCAACAAAATCATGAAATGAACCATTAACTGAAACAAGAATAAGTGGAATTACAAGATGGTCGAATAATGTTGAAAAGAATAATTTACCTTTTATCGATGTTTATAATCCACCTTCTAACAATTATGGACAATTTATGATAGATACCGGGTCAGAAGCAAACATTATTAAGAATCATTTACTACCGGACGAAATTGAAATGGATAATTTTAAAACTGTGTTCCTCAAAGGAGTAGGAGACAAACTAAATCGTACAATAGGAACAATTAAACTCGCAGTATATGGACATACCTCTACATTTCATGTTGTACCCAGTGTGCTCAGATTGCAAACCGGGGTACCTACAAACACGATTGCACGCCGTATCCGTATGAAGCGAGTAGGGAGAGATGACACGGAGCGCTGCTTCTGTTCTTTCCTTGTCGCTCTCGCACCCGAGAACGACTGCTACTACTTCTCCTCATTCTCCTCACCCCGTCGTCTCGCCCTACTCGCTTCACATGGATATGGCGTGCAATCGTGTCTGTAGGTACCCCAGTTTGCAATCTGAGCACACTGGTTGTACCAGATGATTTTGACATTCCATGTCAAGGAATTTTAGGTGCGACATATTTAACAGAAACAAATGCTTTAATTGACTATAAAAATGAATCAATAACCACTAATGATAAAATCTCAAAATTAAAATTAGGAAATGAATTTTTACTAAAGGAGAATCGACAGTATGTTATAGAAGAAGAAAAGAATAATATTACTTACAATCTACCAGAAAATATTCAAAAATCAGACTCATCATGGAGTTTAGATACAAATGCGTCATCAGTTCACGCAATCTCTAACCAAGAGCATAAACTAAGACTTTCTGGGGACAAAACTAAAGAATTAGATAGTCCTATTTATTTGGAACAAAAAGAACCTACATGGTGCATTAAAGAAACATTTCAGGAAATTTTACATGAAATTTCATCCGAACTTGACTTAAATTCTTATTCTGAATTAGAAATTAATGAAATATATGAAACTTTCCGAGTAAATCTCTCTGAGGAAGAAATTTATGAAACTTTCTCGATAGAAAACAAAAATACAGTTTCAGAAAATGATATATTAATTAACAACTTAAGATTAAATGATTTGAACGAAGATGAAAAGAATTATATAGTTAAATTTGTAATTTCCAACAAAGACCGTTTTTTTAGAGGACAGAAACTCGAGGCAGCTAGTACTGTTATGCATCGAATCCCAACGATTGATGACATACCAATCAACGTAAAGCAATATAAAATTCCAGTTTCACTAAAGGAAGAAGTTGAAAAGCAAGTACAAGAAATGTTAGATTCCGGAATAATCAAACCATCAAGTTCTCCATATAATTCTCCCCTATGGATTGTACCTAAAAAAATGGATTCATCAGGTAAACAAAAATGTCGACTTGTCTCAGATTTTCGCCAATTAAATGAAAAAACTATCAGAAATTACAAATTACCAGACATTACGCAAATCATTGATCAAGTTGGAGGACATAAATATTATACAACTCTTGATTTAGCAAAAGGGTTTCAACAAATTTTAATGGATCCAAGAGATGCCCATAAAACCGCTTTTAGCACTCCACATGGTGACTATGAATATGTAAGAATGACCTTTGGATTAAAAAATGCCCCTCCTACTTTTCAAAGATTCATCGATGAAACATTTAAAAATCTCCAGGGAAAAATTCTTTTTACATTTATCGATGACATAGTTGTGTTTGCTGATTCTTTAGAAGAACATGAAGAAAAAATGAAACTTATTATGGACAGATTAGAAAAAGCTAACCTACAATTAAACCCCGATAAATGTGGATTTTTTCGAGACAAAGTATGTTATTTGGGACATATGATAAATAAAAATGGAGTTAGCCCAGACCCAAAAAAATTAGAAGCAGTTAGGGATTTCTCAAAACCAAAAAATATAAAAAATATTCGGCAGTTTTTGGGTTTAGCTGGATTTTATCGGCGTTTTATCAAAAGCTTTTCTCAAATCGCGAAACCTTTGAGCAAATTACTCCAAAAGGACATCGAATTCAGGTGGACAGAGAAAGAAGAACAAGCCTTTTCCACACTTAAGGAACATTTATGCAATCCCCCAATTTTGCAATATCCAAACTTTTCTAAGCCATTCAATATCACAACAGATGCATCTGGATATGCTGTTGGTGGAATTCTTTCGCAAGGAGAACTAGGCAAGGATCTTCCTATAGCCTATACTTCAAGAGTTTTAAGAGGCCCTGAGCTTTCATATAAAGTCTATGAGAAAGAAGCTCTGGCAATGATTCATGCTGTCAAAATCTTTCGTTCATACATTTATGGTAAAAAAATCAAAATAATCACAGACCATCTGTTACGTCCCGAGCAAAAGGCGAGGGTAGGTTGGATTTTTGGATGTAAGGGAGGAGGTTAGCTGATTTTATCAGGTTGGTAAGGCCTGATAATTTATTTTTGTTTGTGGGTACGTTGTCACTTGTCAGGTCTATGGGCCCTGAGTTGTTCACAATGATAATAAAACACTGAATTTACGAATATATAAGGTAATTTATTATAAATAAATAAGTTGTTGCACAAGTTTTCATAAAATGATACTTAGTTGGTAACTTATACTACTTCTCAATATGAGAAGGCAATTTTATGAGTTTTATGTGGTTATGAGCCAAATATACAGGTTTTGAGATGCCTAGGTATACAACTCACGCTCCACATTCAGCGTTATAGTTAATATAATAAGTTTTGAGATGCTTATTTATATTTATATAACTTACTTGCCTACCTCTTAAATTAGAGGGAAAAAGAGAGAATTGTCGTTTATTACTCCTGTCATTGCAAGTCAACGCGCACAAATCCTTGCAGGATAGTTGAGTTTCGTTTGAGTCTCCGTGAGGTAGCAAAACAACAATAAATTTTGCAGGAAGTATGGTGTAAGGGATGCAAGTCCACCAGCAACTGATGTGATCAATTATCCGCTTACGTATCTTGTTGAGTACACGAGAAATGAATCAAACATGCACTTGTTAACAAGATAGGTTAGTTCGTCCCGATTTCAGAAATAAATCACTATTAACCGACACGACTAAATACGACGATACACATAATCCAAAGGAACTATCTAGCACTACGGTTTCCGGACTTGCACCACTTAAGGACCAAGGATTTTATTTACCAAGTACCGAATGTTGAGTTGCTCATAGAAATCCAATGAGACTTACGTTTATCGAAGGGTCTGCTCACGACGTTGAATTACCGGTCCAGACCTAACAACCGTACAACTGCTCAGAACTTAATGACAAACCTCCAGTGGTGAATCTGGGGTATATATATTATTGGATCTTCCAATAGTGACTGCAGTGGGAGTGGATCGCGCAAAATTGAATAAAGTCACGCGCCGAGCAAATTTGTATGAAGTCACGTTTGGCGCAATTCTGTATAAAGTCACGTTCGATCAAAGATCTATGTTTTCTCCCACCACGGTCTATTACTATTGGTCAATGTTGATCTGCAATTTGGATTTTATATCCCTTCTATTCTCTCTCTTACCTATTCTTATTTCTAATCAACAAGTAAAGCCAGGTATGATTAAGAATACCTGCATCTACCTAGTTGTAGCTTATATTTTATGTCTTACAGCCTATAATTGATTGATTGATTGATTTTCTATAATCAATCAATCAATATTTGTGATAACATGTTTTCTTATTTGTGGCTGGTTTAAGATTAATTAATAAATTATTTTTATCAATATAAGTAATAATTGTATGCTTAAATACTAACAGGGATGGTATATTAATTATTAATTAAAACAGTAATTAGTCAATGTTAGTGGCGCCATGCCAGTAACCTGTTACCATCTCGTCAGGTCACTAGCGCTGCGTCACTATATTATCGACTAATCAGACGCGGCGTTATTGGTGTTTTGTTCTTTCGCTTAGGCTTTGTATATCCTGAGAATTTTGTTACCCGAGGATTCAGCTGATGTGAAATGATGTCATTTTCCAGAGATGTTGGATAGTGATGCCATGCTTTGACTGCCGTGAGTCAATTTTCTGTAGAAGTTGACATGGCGGTTTTGGATCCTTTACTTTGCCGTGGTGCACCTGGGTTTCATGCTTTCGTCTTGGTGGGAATTATAGCTGATCCAGGGCTTTATAGTGATGTCATGTGCTGGATGCAGGGCCATCTGCTTGTTTTCACCGTCAGTTTTCTTGTAATCATGGACAGCGATACATCCAGCTCCAGCTCCGTCACCATGTCCTACGAGGACTATTACATTGATCAGGGCCACCTCCTTCCCTTGAAGAGGGGATCTTCTGTGGTTCCTGAGACTGGTGGTAAGTTTTCCTTGTTCATTTCTCTAAGTGCAGTGCTTCTGACCGGTTGCTAGTAAAAAATGTTTTTTTTTTTCATAAGTGCGTTAAAGATATGTCGGGTTCATTAATTTAAGCCGACTCTTTTGAGTATTTTCCTCGCGGAATGTTTTGATATTCCCACGTCGATAATTGATAGTGACGTAACGGAATCAACGTGCGACTCGGTGGTTCAAAGTGTGTCTGACTTTGATTTGTCGTTCTTAGGGCCGGTCGGTGAAGGTGAGCCCGCGGTTGAAACAGCCCCCGTGGCTGTCTCCAATGGTGCCGCCTCATGCCGGGATAGCATGAAGCTCCGGCTCTCGGAGATCGAAGACCTCCTGGGAGTGTATCAGTTCGCGTTTTGGCGCGTTTCTCCTAGTGCAGCGATACCTTTAATAGTTTCGCTGTGTCGCAATGAACTAGGGTTGCGGGTCAAAGAAACTGATTTCACCCTGGTTCGGGAACTTGATCGTCGACGGTACGGAGTTTTATTGCGTGTGCCGACCGTTGTCCTAAAACGGCAAATCCTAGCAGCTAAGGACCTTTTGAAGTTGCGTGGATATTTCGTTGATTTCGCCTAGGTGTGTGTTCCGGGTTGTGTTCCCCAAAATGGCTTCTGTTTTAAGAATTTTTAATTTGTTTTTATTGTTTCAGTTGTACATGGTCGTCCTCGTAGACAGCTGCGGTGTCGACCCGGGTTATTCTTGGCCAAAGTCAGGCTCTTGGGAACTGAGATTGCCAATCACCTGTTTGAGGGTCAACGCTGTAGCCGGGCGGCCTATGTTGGACGTGCTAGGGGCACTGCTGGGGGTCCGAGCCAGGGTAGGGCCCAAAATGACGTTTTCGTGGCTCATCGCCTTGCTTCCCTCGAGCAGGTGGCTATGATCCACCAAGAGCTGGTCAGTGAACGAGCAGCGGAACTGCTGTCACTTGTGGATGCCCACGTGACTACTCGTGCAGCGCGAAACTGCGTTCACTGGCCTCCTTCGTCTGCTGTTTGCATGGAGTAAGTCACAGTTTTTCCTAGGTATTCATGTCTTAGTATAATATCATTGTCCTAATTTCTTCCTTTCTTCTGTTGTTTTCGGGAATTCTGGAGCTGCAGGGGTGTTTTGCCTGTGTGGCAGATTCCTCCACTCTGGCCGGGGGTGTTCTCCTTGTTGGTGTGGGTCGAGTCCTGTAGTTCTCCCTGGTAAGTGTAGTTTTCCTGTTTCTGAATGACTTGCAATGCAGCCAGCTGAGGAAAGGTCGTCCGGAGAAGAAGATGTGGGGGATTATTATTAATTTAGTTAAAATAGTTGTATCTAATCGTTAAGTGCTTGTATTATTATAGCATCTATTTTCTAGTTAGGGCTAATTTTACTCGCTTTTTATACTTATTTAGTTGTACCATATAAATTTGTAAATACCTTCTTTTGATCTTTAATTAAACATGTCAAAACAAGGAAATCGCCTGAGAGACTGGCAGAGGGGTTGTTGTATTCTAATTTTTCTTTTAGGCGGGAACCCTCTCCCTTCTGCCAGTTTCTCTTATTACAGAGTTTTGGTTTACCCTTTCCTTAGTATTTTACAATATATATATATGTTTGTCCAGGGTGTACTTCAGGGACAACAAATCATATGCATTGTGTAGTTCAGGGACATTTTGTTACTTCCAGCCCCGTCCTGGAAGTCCTAGCGGTACATCGTTTACTTCAAGGACGGTCCTGGAAGTACACATTACGTATACTATTTAATGATTTTGGTTTTATTAAACATGGTATTGCTTTTTGAGGAGTAATTTTATACGAAAACGTCATTTCTCATATCCAGGTTGAGATGTATATACCAATAAAACGTTTCAGTTCAATGGGTGTTGTTATAAAGCTGGACGTAATTTATGGTAATTTATGAGAACTTTGTATTCATATGCATTGGTTCAATCCAGGACATCCAGAAATATGATCATACTTGCAGCTAATGTCGTATGCAAGGTGTACTTCCGGGACGTTCCAAATTCTAGTCTTTATTAGGTTCAAAGACAGCAGCTAAAATGTTCTGAGCAGAGAAAAACAACATGCAACGCATTCTGACTTAGCCAATGCACAATTTGCGTTAAACTCAATGGAAATAAAATAACCAAGTATAATTATGTCTGAAAAAAAGGAAAAAAAAATAAAAAAATGGTGACATACTAAAAGTTGCACAAAGATAACAATACTGCAAATGCGATAACTGCAGAGTATTAGTTACGAATACAAGGTGTACTTCCGGGACCGTGCCATATTTGGAAATGCGATATGTCACAACTTGTATCTTATTCTTGATGTTATCTTTCCATTATTCAAATACTTGATCATATTCTATACACAAATATCCACTATATGTCCGAATACAGGAGGCTACAATAAGTGACTTGACAGTATAAGCAACGTTACGGTCCCCGAAGTATACCATGCGCTCGAAACTAGTACCCTGTAATAACCGCTACGTCCTTTAACAAGCCTATATACGGTATCGTTATCTTTTGTGCTAATGATAGCATAAAGGAAATGGTTGAGGTTTTACTTTCTGATGAATTTTATGTTTACATTTCCGAAATACTTGATTATATTCTATGCACAAATTTCTACCATCTCTCCTTCTAAATTAGGCTAGATTGGGTGACTTAGCTTCATCTGACCAAAAAAAAAATTGTAGTATGTATAAGTGGAAGTGCGTTGCAGTCGTTTCCCTTTTGTGAAATATTGTATGGCCTGTCAGGCCATTGAAAACCCCATACAAATGTGTATGCAGCATTTTTATCTTTCTTGAAAGTTTAAGTATACCTCAATTCCGTTTTTTGTGCTACGAAATGCGAACAAGAAGCATCTTCTCAAGGTAGGAGGAAAATAATAAATTTATTTTATATTTCAACGATTCAGGTAACAACAGCATCAACTTTTTCAATACGAGCAGCGTTAATGAAAAAAACTCAAAACACTTTACTCGAAGTTTTCGCAAATAAGGCAAATTATTAAATAAGATACTCAGAATTACAAAGGAAGTTATAACAGACATTAATATAGTTTGAGATTCAGGGAAACTAAACTATGGTGAAATAGGGCCAACAGTAGCACAAAAGTTAACAATACCGCATACTGACTTCTAAAACGATGCAGCCGTCATTACAGAGTACTAATTACAAGCGTAACGTGTACTTCCGGGACCGTGACTTTACTGATACTGTGTGTACTACAGGGACATTAAAGTATATCCCAAAACTGTGTGAAATGAGACACAGGAGCATCTTGTACAGTACAAGGCCACCAGCAATGCATCCCTAGTCTGGCAGTTTTGGAATTTTATCAAGATAACAGAAAGATACGAAGTCACCAAATATGGACTACTTTGGAAAAACAAAACAATTTGGAAATGCGATATGTCACCACTTGTATCTTATGCTCAATATGATTCATGCATTATTCAAATACTTGATCATATTCTATACACAAATATCCACTATATGTCCTCCTACAGGAGGCTACAATGAGTGACTAGACAATATAAGCAACGTTACGGTCCCCGAAGTATACCATGCGCTCAAAACTAGTACCCTGTAGTAACCGCTACGTCCTTTTACAAGTCCATATGCGGTATTTTTATGTCTTGTGCTACTGTCACTTTACTTTTACTGTTGACCTTAATCAAGATCTCCATTTATCTTACTTCAGAGATAATGGTGGTTTTTCGCAAAACATCCTATTTACCGTTCAGTCCAAAGATAAGATTAAATTTATTGAAAACATTTTTGCTAATTATTCACATATTCTAGAAAATGTTGCCCTATTTGTTGTTATGTTGCTGATATTTTTGCCTGACATTGATTGAAATAAGACAGAAATTACTATTTTTCATTAACCTGTTACACTTCTTCCCGTTATAAAAGAAATTTTGAATGAATTTAATGTCTGCCACGAATTTTTTTACCATCTTACTTTCTACATTTAAAAATTTTGTTATCTGCAAAAAGTATAGGTGAAAGCTGTCAAACTCTTCGTTTTGACGCTACTTGCATGGTCAAAGATCTTTTTAGTTTACGGAAACGTAAAACTTAGATCCAAATTTGGGTTCATGTTTTTTTATATACATATTTGTGTAAGTTCTCGGTAGCCATCGAAATGTCTCAAATGATCTTACAACCTTTTCTTAAAGCGAAAGGACTTTTTAGACGCATTACTACTCACTTATTTTGAAATTTAAACAGGATCAGTCGTATCATTTATTGTAGCCCACTTCAGATGGACGGATAATGGATATATGTGCGTAAAATGTGATCCAGTGCTTAGAAATAGAAAGATGATATAAACGCAAAGATACGAGCTTCAACATATACCATCTTCGAATTTGTTCTTTTTTTCCTACGTAAGCCATAATCAGTGATATGATTGTTATTAATATTGATGAAATATCAAGGTTGCCATAATAGGACTGCATCACAGGTGACATTGTACTGCGCAAGGTGCTGCTGTGTTGTAATTTACACAGTTTAAGAAATGTACTTTGAAGGTCCCTGTAGTACACAAAGCATAAATAAGATCACGGTCCCGGAATTACACGTAGCGCTTGAAACTAGTACCCTGTAGTAACCACTGCATCCTTTTACAAATAAATATGCGGTAATATTTTTTGTGCTACTGTTACCCTTCATTTATCTTACTTCATAGATAATGGTGTTTTTTCGCAAAAATTCCTATTCACCGTTTAATCCAAAGATTAGATTAAAATTATTGAAAATATTTTTGCTAATTATTCACATATTCTAGAAAATGTTTCCCTATTTGTTGTTATGTTGCTGATATTTTTGCCTGACATTGATTGAAATAAGACAGAAATTACTATTTTTCATTAACCTGTTACACTTCTTCCCGTTATAAAAGAAATTTTGAATGAATTTAATGTCTGCCACGAATTTTTTTACAATCTTACTATCTATATTTAAAAAATTTTTATCTGCAAAAAGTATAGGTAAAATTGTCAAAGTTCTACTTAGTTGACGGGAGCGTAAAACTCCAATTCAAATTTTAATTCTTTCTTCTTATATACATATTTGTGTAAGTTCTTAGTAGTCATCGAAATGGCTCAAATGATCTTACAGGCTTTTCTTAAAGCGATAGGACTTTTGAGACGCATTTCTACTTACTTATTTTGAAATTTAAATAGGATCAGATCAAGCCGTATCATTTATTGTTGCCAACTTTAGATGGACGGATAATGGATATATGTGCGTAAAATGTGATCCAGTACTTAGAAATAGAAAGATGAATTAAACGCAAAGATACGAGCTTCAACATATACCATCTTCGAATTTGTTCTTTTTTTCCTACGTAAGCCATAATCAGTGATATGATTGTTATTAATATTGATGAAATATCAAGGTTGCCATAATAGGACTGCATCACAGGTGACATTGTACTGCGCAAGGTGCTGCTGTGTTGTAATTTACACAGTTTAAGAAATGTACTTTGAAGGTCCCTGTAGTACACAAAGCATAAATAAGATCACGGTCCCGGAATTACACGTAGCGCTTGAAACTAGTACCCTGTAGTAACCACTGCATCCTTTTACAACTAAATATGCGGTAATATTTTTTGTGCTACTGTTACCCTTCATTTATCTTACTTCATAGATAATGGTGTTTTTTCGCAAAACTTCCTATTCACCGTTTAATCCAAAGATTAGATTAAAATTATTGAAAACATTTTTGCTAATTATTCACATATTCTAGAAAATGTTTAAAGTAAGTTTAAAGTAGGCTACAATGAGTGATTTGACATCATCTGATCGAAAATACATTCCAAGATAAGTTAGTTGTTATACGTTACAAAAGTCCTATCGCTTTTAATAAAATGTTGTAAGAACATTTGAGCCATTTTAATGACTACTAATAACTTATAGAAATATGAATACATAATGAAAAAACCCAAATATGAATTCAAGTTTTACGTTCCAGTCAACTAAAAAGAACTTTGACAATACAAGTAGCGTCAATACGAGGAGTTTAAAAACCTTTCCCAGAACTTTTTGCCAATAAGAAAATTTTCAAGTATAGATAGTAAGATGGTAAAAAAGTTCGTTGCAGACATTAATTTAATTCAAAATTTCTTGTATAACGGGAAGAAGTGTAACAGGTTAATTAAAAAAGTAATTTCTATCTTTTTTCAATCACCGTTACGAGAAAATATCATCAACATAAGAAAAAATAGGAAAAACATGTTTTGGAATATGTAAAAATAAATTCTATAAATTCAATCTAATCTTTAGAGTGAAGGATGGATACGAAGTTCTGTGTAAAACCAGCATTATCTTTGTAGTAATAACAATAAAAGGTAACAGTACCACAAAAGATATTACCGTATATTTATTTGTTGAGGGATGCAGCGTTTACTACACGGTACTAGTTTCAAGCGCAACGTAATTGGACTAAGACAGAATTGTACAATATTCCATTGACCTGTCTCACTTCTTTCCGTCATGACAGAAATTTCAAATTAAATAAAAGTCTGCAACAAAATTGTTTACCATCTCACTCTCTATATTTCAAAACTCTTAACATATTTGCAAAATGTATAGGTAAAGGTTAATTTGGGTAAAAATTCCGAAAAAATTAATTATGGATCATGTTTGTCGCATGTCCACACGAAATGAGATATCGATTTGAAACTTGGGGAAACTGAATTAAAGACAATAAAAAAGGTTTATCTGGTCCTGAATATTCATAAATATAAGACAAAATTTCAATAAAATAAATATAATAAATATAATTTTAATAAATATTTTTAATAAGCAGAGATGCCGAAACTACAGCTGTTTCGAATCGATAAAATTATAAAAATAGATATTTTGCTCAAAAATTTCATATTGGAATACTTAAATTACTAAATAAGAATAAATTGAAATTAATAGTTTAATTTAAAACTCTAAACATTTTTCTTAACAATAAACTTTACTGACGAATTGATTTTATAATTTTTTTATCATCCTTAAATTTTAGAACATATCTCTGATGTTTATTTTAACCTAACTTTTCCAGAATATCTGATAAATAAACGTAATTTTCAAAATTGAATATTTCGTTATTTTGAATCTTTCTTCTGCTTTGCGTTTCTTTTGCATGGAGTTTATACTATATAAAATATTCACAAAATTTCACACCGCTGGTCGTTGTAAATTAGTTTATCACATTACGAGTTTATCACAACTTCATAAATAGTGGTATTTTTCAAAAACCTTTATAATTTTTAAATATTTTTAAAATTTTCAGAAATTGTCATAATTTTCAAAAAATTTTAAATTTTCTTAACGTTTAAAATATTTCCAAGGAAAATTTTCAAGTTTTCAAATATTCCAAAAATTTTTAAATATGTTATCTTGGAAAGTGGGCAATGCAAGCTATGCTTTACTTCCGTCACCCAATAGAATCTACTCTCTGCCGTAAGGCAGACAAAGAAATCATACTATTTAATGTGCTAATTCAAAATTCAAAAACTACGAAAAATCAATAATTAATGCAGTAAAAATTATTATTATTTACATAAAATGTGTTGAAATTTAGATCCATAGTTAAACTTGAATATTAATAACTTTTACTATATGATATTGTATATCAATTATTTGTAGTTTTTGAATTGCGAATTAGTCCGCCAAATAGTATTAGCTGCTTTTCGCTTCTCTACCTGAACTCCTTCTCACGCTTGCGCAGTAAGAAAAGCAGCAGGTTTCTGAGATCGCTGCCACGTTTTTCAATACCGAATCTAACAGTGACCGGTCTTGTGCAGCACCAGTTTGAAATTTAAGTATTTGTTTGAAGTCAAATGTGAGAAAAATGTGGGCACTTTTAACGTTTAACAATGGACTGTCCTTTTGTGTGTGCTCTCGTAAATCTATAAAGCAGCATCTTTATGATGATGTATTTCTCGTAGTTTGGAAAGGTCTTAAGTGCGAAGCAAGGATTTTAGGTTATAACGGTAAGTATTATTCCAGTTTTCAAAGCAATGTCTCAAATAAATATTCATCTTGAAAAGAGTGACCATTCATTTAATTTTATGTAGGTATAAAATCAGGGTGTCCCATGTAGGATACTAATAGGGACGCTGAAATAAAAATTGTGTAATTTTCCAACGTTCAACGTGGGCTTGATTCTCACCCATGACCAACATAGTAAAGATGCAATGTTCCACGTGGTTATTATACTTTTAAGGTTATATAAAATCACACTGTAGTGTAATTTCGCAAAATCAACTGTGAAAATCACTACGTAAAACATTGTATTTTGACTACATTGGACATAGGTAATAATCGCGTTTATGTTAAACGTGGGATAATTACGCAAAAAAAAATTTTAGTGGATTTTTAAGAAAAATTTCAACAGTATTTTAATGTGAAATTGTTTTACTGACAGTTCTTCCAACAAAATATTTGAAAATCTAAATTTTACCTTGCTTTAGTTACCGAAATTGCTACAGATATTCTTGAAAATTTCATATAATGTGAAAAGTATAAAATTAGAAAATTTATTAGTCAAAATTTAACCTCAATTATTATTCTGCTTTAACGTTTTCAATAAAATAAAATACATATTGTGCATTTTAGTAGAACCTTACAGATAAGGTAAAAATGTTTAGGTAAAAAATTATTTATTTCAAAAAGACCTAGAAGTTACCTGTTAATTATTTTTTCATAAAAATCCTGAAGACAAAATTGTACATTTCGAGAAGATCTACAAATTTTCTCCAGATCCCTATAATTTAATACACAGTTCAGATAATATATTGTCTTTTATATATATACACTACCCTGCAAAAGTTTGGACTCATCTGTTGTTTAATGTATTGTCGAAGTGTGTTAATTTTTATAAAAACAAGTTGAACATTTTTTTTCGATAATGGCATGAATGTTAATAAATTTTTTTATCTGATGATCCCAAGTTGAAGGCAAAATGTTAGTTTTATAAGAATATATTACAAAAAACGTTAAATTTAAATTTTTTTGTGGAACGTTAATAACTCTAAAAGTAACTAACATTTTCAAAAGATTTTGGTCTCGTTCCAAAGATAAGTTTTCATAGTAATTTACAAACTGTTCAAGATATTTTCAGAATTTTTTCCTGGATTTTACCCTGGGGTCAAACATGATGCAAAATATTCGTAAAATTTAAAAGATGTGTAGCTTCTCATAACATTATTTTATAATTCAATATATATCATATTTTAATAGAATTTAGAAATATTTATGAAAATATTGATATTTTGTATTTATTCATATAATGTATAGAGTACAGTCTTTATTTGAAATGTTACGACGTTTTTGTACCATGTTTGACCCCAGGGTAAAATCGAGGAAAAAGTCCTGAAAATATCTTGAACAGTTTGTTAATTACTATGAAAACTTACCTTTAAAACGAGACCAAAATCTTTTGAAAATGTTTGTTATTTTTAGAGTTATTAACGTTTTACAAAAAAATCTAAATTTAACGTTTTTTGTAATATATTCTTATAAAATTAATATTTTGCCTTCAACTTGGGATCATGAGATAAAAAAATTATTAAAATTCATGCCATTATCGAAAAAAAAATGTTCAACTTGTTTTTATAAAAATTAAAACTCTTCGACAATACATTAATCAACAGATGAGTCTAAACTTTTTCAGGGTAGTGTATATATTTTTATTGTGATTTGACGAATTTTTTCATTGTTGTTTATAGACGATCAGAAAATACTAGATGAAATGGCAGGCCATTTAAACAATGACTTTCCTAAAGTGTATTTGCCTTTCCTAAGCAACTATGTATCTACTGCTCCATACATTGTTTCCAACAAGGTACTTGCTGAAGTGACTTGTTCCTCAAAGAGAAATGTTTTAAGTACAATTAACAACGGAGCAAAAAGAAATTTAGCAACAGCAAAGTATGATAGGAAAACAAAAGCTGATCATTTACAGAAATCCAATGCAAAAGAAGTAGAAATCAATGTTCAAGAGAGCAACAAAAATTATTCAGAAACTAAGGATTCAAATCAACCTATTGTAATAAAGGATAAAACAAAAACAAATAATATACGAAAAATGTCATCACCGTCTAGGGAAAATGGAAAAACAATAGAGGAAGAGAACGATCAAAATGGAGAGACGAATATTCAAGAGGAAAAGGATTTTAACTCAGACGCAGATAAGGGACATCGTAAATTTATCAAAAAGTCGGATACTAATGAAGAACGAACTAAAAAATCAACTTCATATAAGATTTCTTCGCTAATCGAAAAAAATGAAAAGTTGGAAACAATTGCTATGAAACAGAGCAAGCGAAATGAGCTTGATGACCTTGAGACAGAAGCTGATGACGTAAATCAAATAAATACAACGAAATCTACAAATGTTTCACATGAATGTGAAAAAGTGGATTCGCATCTTAATACGTCACCAATCAGGGATATTATCAAGACAAAGGGCTATTTTGCAGAAAAATCTGACGTATATAATGGGAATGAGGAAATTGAGCTAGAGGAAAATGCAGATGAAGTTGAAAAGATGAGTGGGCTTAAGGCACAACCGGTAAAATCTGCTACAGGAAACGACGAGGATAAAGACTGTAGAATGTCCAAAAATATCGATGATCAAAACAGAGAAAAAAATTCTGAAAATAAAAGTTCTGAACAATCAGTCGACGACAATGAGACGCGCCAGGAAAATACGTGGATTGAAGATCAAAGTTTCCTAGCTAACAATAGTGTCCATACGCAAATTTCTCAATCAGGTTCCACTGCAACAGAAATTTTAAAAACTATTTATGAAGGAAGTTATATAGAAGAAAACAATAACATCCATACATGTTTATCTACGAAATGTGTTTCTCATAGTAAAAACGATTTCATAGAAACCTCCGATAAGTGCTCTTCACTTGACAGAAACGCTAGTGCAGATACTAATTACGTCTCTTTTCCTATCTCAATTTTGAATCTTTCGTCAGATCAACAATTGAATATTGCGAAAAACTGCTGCGTAACATTTCAGGATGTTGGAAATTCTCTCGAACTGGCTATAGATTCTTCGAGGTCTGAAGGCATTCTTCGATCTCCTGAAAAAACAAGATTCTCTCCAAATTCCATGAACCTTTTACCTTTAAGCATAGCTGAAAGTTTTATTGGCCAACTTGAAGAGACCGTGAGCAACTCAATGGACAATAGAAGTGACCAAGAATTTGAACGAATCGACGTGAATGGAATGAATCAGGATGAGGACTATGCTCAAAATAATAATGTATTGTATCCACAAGAAGATTCAGACAATGATCAGGATTATGTTCCAGAAGAGGATGTGACAAATTACTCAGACGATTCAAATGATGAACTTGATGAACGAGAGCAGAGTTCACTTCTGATCCAACAGCCGTTGAGAAATACATCATATAACTCCAGCGATAACTTTGATGTCTCTGCTTCGGCAAATGAACCTGGAATGCAAGCTCCAGACGACACTAAACTAAGCGTAGAGCATTCGAGAGGACCTTCAGGGTCTGGAAAAAAACACTGCTGTTTTTATTGCAAAAAAATTATCAGTAAATTATCCCGTCATTTAGAGTCGGTTCATAAGGATCAAATTGAAGTAAAGAAATTTATAAATTTGCCAATAAATAGTAAAGAGAGAAAGGATATTATAGCAACCATTCGTAAAAATGGTGATTTTTCATATAATAATGACATTAAAGTAAATACTGGAAAATTAATAGTCTGCAGGCGACCAAATGGAAAATTTAAAAAAGATGCGACTCATTTTGTCATTTGTGGAAAATGTAAAGGATTCTACTCAAAAAACACCCTGAGGCATCATGTTGTAAAATGCACGAAAGGCGTCAGTAAAAATAGTAGATCAATCCTCGTCATGGGACGCAAAATTAGCAGCAGGATCCACGAGTCGGCAAGCAAACTTTTACGACAAATGGTATTTCCAGTTTTAAGGGAAGATGAAATAGTTAGGCTAATTCGATACGACATGTTAATAATTTCTCTTGGAAATAAATTGTGCGAAAAGCATGGAAATTATCAACATCAACATGATATGATTAGAGCAAAATTAAGACTTCTAGGTCGATTTCTCAAAGAAATGAAAAGATTGGAAGACGACGTTACGGATATGGCTTCAATATTTCGTCCAAAGTTTTACAAGAGTGCTAAAGAAGCAATAAAAAAACTTGCAGAATTCGATGAGATATCGTCAACGTTTGGACGACCAACAATTGTGACCCACTTATTTTCTTTGCTGAAGATAACAGGAAATCGACTTGTTACAATTTATATAGAACAAGAGAATGCAGAAAAGCAATTCAGTGCAGAACAATTTCTGAAAGTTTTAACGGAAGACTATGGGGCAAGCATGAATAAAGGTGCAGTTGATCATTCCCTACAGGCTAGGCGCAGCAAAAAAGTTGACCTTCCATCTCAAGAAGACATTATAAAATTACATGAATTTTTGAAAGTAAAACGAGTCCGAGCTTATAACAATCTGCTTGAGCAGTATTCAAATGACGATTATTTTTCTTTACTGGAAAGTTCACTCTCTACAATCCAGTTATTTAATCGTCGACGCGCTGGAGAAATGGAAAGAATGCTAGTGGCTGACTTTAATAACAGAGAGGATTTTTCTTCAACTAACGCTAAAGAGTTATTGAAAAATTTGTCTAACCTCTCAAAAAAACTAGTTAAGGAGTACACACGCGTTGAGATTCGTGGTAAACTCGGCCGTATAGTACCAGTGCTAATTCGCAGCGACATAGTAAAGTGTCTAGAACTTCTAATTTATTATCGAGATCGAGCGAACATTCCTCCCGGAAATAAGTATTTATTTGGACTGCCTGGAATGGACAAACACAGGTACAGGTACTTGAGAGCATATAACTTATTGAGAAAGTTCTCTGTTGAATGTGGGGCCTCAACACCTTTTACGTTGCGGGGCACGAAACTGAGAAAACATGTTGCTACTGCTTGCATAGGGCTAAATTTGACTCAAAGTGAACTTTTGGACCTCGCGGATTTCATGGGACATGACAAAGAGATTCAAAAAAAGATTTACTGTCAGCCTACTTTTCAGCGTGATGTCCTTCAAATGACACAATTGTTACAGAAAGTTCAAGGTGATCCTGATATTTTGAATGATGGAAACTCGGATACTGATTCCGAAACTGAAAATCAACAAATCGATGAGACAGGAGGTGAATTGAGCAACGAATTATTACCCTCCAGCATGTTTTATCATGTTCTGAAACTTTAATTTATTTCAGAAACTTCGGTCACCAGACACTCCGATGGTTTGATTGCTACTGAACATTTGTCAGAGGAAAGTACTGTCTTATCCGGTAAGTTCAATTTAACATATATAAATTAAGCAACCCACATAACAAAAGACCTTCCATGAACGTTCCTGGAACAATAACGTACGCTGTTTATGAAGTCTTAAGTATTAAGTAGTATTTCGAATTGATCATAAAATTTGCCTGAATATCCCGGGAACCTTTCAAGAATGTTATGAGAAAATATTTAAGGAACCTTCCAAGTAACTGAAAAGCGTTAGTTCAAAAGTAATCATTCTCATATATTTCATTAGTATATCTACATGTATTTTCAAATTCATTCGCGGAGGTGCATATATGTTTCACACGTTTGTTTATAAAATCTTCTTCAAATGTTTCTAACAATGCAGCATACGTTGGACTCTGTATTGAAACGTGTAGAAAAGATCGATTATCCCTTCCGCAAATGTTATCATATTCTGTAGCAATAATATAATGTTGCACGTTCAAAGTTAGATTCATGATATTTTCTTTTCAGATGTCTCATTTGAGAAAAATATTGAATGTGAAATTGAAAGGAAGTCGAGGAAAAAGAAGCGAATGAAAGGTATTAGGTTACAAACTTTTGAAAATGTATCCGCTATTTTTTTATATTTCTAATTCAATTCACTTTCTATCCCTCAGTCCAACTGTTTTCACACAAAAATAGAGTCTCTTTTTTTCCCTATGTCTATTCTTAATTTTAAAATTATTAATTGTTAATATTTCGTTAAAACTTTGTAAAATGTTGAAGAACATGAAAACAGTCGTCTGCGCCCTCCATTCTTTAGTATTTGAAACAATTTAATTCCTGATATAATCTAGATTTCAGCGGAGTGTTAAAATTAGTTTACTAGATATCTTTTTAATTTTAACATTAAAAACTTTAATGAAAGTGAATGCAAGGAATGTAAAACATTGCACAATTATAAATACAAAATAATTTTGAACTCGAGTACGATGACGACATAAACTCTCGTTAACTCAAAATGCCTTGAGGACTCCAATATTTTTCGTTGATAACGTCTGAAACAAATTCCACGTTTGTGCTCCATCGAACTTACCGTCGAGTAATTTTACGTTCTCCAATTGAAATCCTGTATCTAGTGTGAAGAGTGAGGATGGAGAGCGCGGGTGATAGTCGACACGAACTCTTCACACTAGATACAGGATTTCAATTGGAGAACGTAAAATTTTACGAAATAATAATATTCAAAATATGATTCTTACATTCCTTTTTTTACCGACTAAATTATTCTTCAATATATATATTTTTTTTTCTTAAAGAAGATTAAAGAAACGACCATCTGTATGTTCTTCCTCATTTCGCGAAAATTCATCGAAACAATCATTCAACCCTTAAATACCCTTAAAGGAATCTATTAGCATAGGAAGTTATATTCTCAGGAGAAATTGAGTTCGAAACCGGAAATTATTATTATTTTTTTAACTACACTCATCCAGTTAAATGTCATATTTGAATGTTTACAACCTTAGTTACGGTTTTAAACGTTTTTGTCCACCATAAATGAGTTCGAATATTTGTAGCAGACTTCACCTCAAGGGACTTGAGATTGCATTGTTCGACTATACTACCAAGTCAACTTTTACTACAAAACCTTATAATTTTTTAGGTGATGATCCTCAAGACATTGGAGACAAAAATACAGCGAGAAAGAAGAAAAGATCTAGTAAGAGAAATGCCATTACAACTACTATATAAAAGAAAGTATCATAATTTTAACAAAATATGGTCCATTTTCACATAATGAAAGTTATTAAGTCTGTTATTTATATCTCAGATCTATTTTTCTTCTAATTTTTAAAGAAAAAAGCTAATAACTTATGAGTTCATTTGGAAAATAAATATTGAAAAAAAAACTACAATTTCGAAGAAGCTTTACTCAATTTGACCCCTAAATTTGATCATCGACGATACCTTCTGTACAAATATTTTAAATAATTGTGTGCCCACTATAACGAATTAAAATATGAACTTATGTTATTTTTCTTCTCCCTTAATTAATATAATACTATTAATGGAAAAAGCTTGGGCTATTTCTTTTCTAATATTGTTATTTTTTCTGAAAAATGCTTTTTCACAAGATATTTCCATTCATCCTAAATCATTACTTGAATGTATAATACAAATATTTCTAGGACAGTTGAGATCTTAAACTTTGTGAAAGTGGACTGTATAGTTATTTGAGAATATATGCAGTGGACACAAAAGTTTTGTGCTCACTTATTTTTAGTACCTATACATAAAGAAAATTATAGGACGATTGAAAGTAAAAAAAGAGGTTCCCAAATTTCTTGTATTTTAATAATACCGTTTTATGAAAAAGGATTATTTAAAAATGCAATAAATATATATATATATATATATTTTTAGCGTCTCCGTATGGTCCTGTGAAACGAATAAGATGGAAACAAGAAGAGGTAGACGTAATTCTAATGTCATTTGGAGATTGGATTAAAAAGAAAACCCTACCAAGAACAAAAGATATCCAGAAAACTATTAGAGATCATCCAGTTCTTCGAAACAGGACTGTAGAAAAGGTTAAAAGTTGGATAAATAATCAACAAAGAAAATACCGACAAGGAGGCAGGTACTTGTGATTCAATTTCTGTTATTTTTTTATTCTCTTTTCGGATAATGTTTCAGTTATTTTTGTAGAGAACAAATTATTAATTTGAATTTGGACGTTAGATCTTTTATACAACGCTCTTAAAGTATAATCCGAATATATAATAAATATAGACTAACTAGAATTTTCTTTTCCATAGGGAATAATATGAAACTTAGGAATCGTCATACTTCAATTCTGGCTATTCAAAAAAATGATTTGGAGAAAAAGATACTTTCTGGGTCACAGAAAGGCTTGACTGTACGCAACTTCAATTATAAGGGTCGTGGTGTCGTCACAACGCGGGAATTTTTGAAGAATGAATTTGTAGTAGAATATGCTGGCGAATTACTTGATGGGAAAACAGCTGCGATACGTGAAGCAACATATGAGCAGGATGAAACCATTGGATGCTACATGTTTTACTTCAAGTATAACAATAAACAATATTGCGTTGATGCTTCAGCAGAAACAGACAAAATAGGGCGCCTAATCAATCACTCTCGAAACGAGTGTTCATTAGTTCCTCGAGTAGTAGTAGTTCAGTTTATCCCTCGTATAATCTTTTTTGCTAAACAACGTATACCATGCGGTGTAGAAATAATGTTTGACTATGGCGACAGACGACAATCTTCTGTACAGCGTCACCCATGGTTAAACTCCTAACTAAACAGAAAAATGGTTTAAGTAAATACTTTAAGACCATGTATTAACCGAAACAGCTGAATAACTCAGTGAACTCAGTTTCTTCGAGAATTCCCGCGCAATAATAAATTTTTTAAGCTGAAACATTAAGACATAATGAAAGATATATAAGTGGATGGGTGTAAACTTTGATAAGTTTTTAACAATTCACAAAGTTTTAATGTCAGTAAAACAGACAATAAGTTTATTGATTGTTCAGAACATATTGAAGCCTACAGCCATCCGCTGATATGTCCTTTATTAGGTCCTAAAGTTTTAGCTGAAAAAATTCATCACTGTGGATAAATAGTAAAGGAAACTCATTTTATTGAGTTAATCGGGTGTTCTAGTTGATCCATGGCCTTAACTGATAATGATCATTTCTCTTGTCAGGACTTTAGAAATTAATGGAAAAACTTGCTGAGCGCAGCGTTAGAGTAATTTTAACTAAGAAATATATATTAAATACGTAATCTGACCATCTTTCGCAAATTTTCTCGCACATCACACTTGGGAAGTTTCTGCACACCTCCGCAATATGTATTGTTACTTTCTCAACTTTTCGTGAAGTGAACGCACGAAATGAAAATTTTGTTTTATTAGTTACAACAAAAGCTTGGCTGTCTTTTAGAAACGATTTGTAATGTTGAACCACCTAATTGACACTTAGCAAATTAATCTACTTTTCTTTTGTTTTGTTATTTGGAATAAAGGATATTCTATCTCAAAAATATTTTCCGCTCAATAATTTTACCTTAAACTTATGTTTCCTTATGTTCTCCTGAAGCACCTATAGACTCTTATCGTATTTAATCCCTTCTGCCAGTCTACTAAAGAACAGTAGCACAAGAGATATGGACTTGTAAAAGGACGTAGCGGTTACTACAGGGAACTAGTTTCAAACGCAACGTGTACTTCCGGGCCCGTGACGTTACTTATACTGTATGTACTACAGGGACCTTACAAATTGTATCTAAATAATTCTATAAAATAAGATACAGCAAAATCATTATCAGTACAAGGCCACCTGCGACGCAATGCTACATAGAAAATTTATTCACGATTAGATTAAGTCGTGTAAAGTAAAAAAGTAATTCCTGTCTTATTTCAATCACCCTTACGGGAAAATATCAACAACATAAGAACAAATAGGAAAAACATGTGCTGGAATATGTGAATAACTAGTAGAAATAATTTCTATAAATTCAAACTAATCTTTAGAGTAAAGGATGGATACGAAGTTCTGTGTAAAACCAGCATTAACTTTGAAGTAAGGACAATAAAAGGTAACAGTACCACAAAAGATATTACCGTATATTTATTTATTGAGGGATGCAGCATTTACTACACGGTACTAGTTTCAAGCGCAACGTAATTGGACTAAGACAGAATTGTACAATATTCCATTGACCTGTCTCACTTCTTTCCGTCATGACAGAAATTTCAAATTAAATAAAAGTCTGCAACAAAATTGTTTACCATCTCACTCTCTAGATTTTAAAACTCTTAACATCTTTGCAAAATGTATAGGTAAAGGTTTTTAAACTCTTCTTATTAACACTACTTGTATTGTCAAAGTTCTTTATAGTTGACCGGAAAGAAAAGCTTGAATTTAAATTCGGGTTCTTTCTTTTTATATACATATTTGTATAGGTTCTTAGTAGTCATTGAAATGGCTGAAATGATTTTACAAGCTATTCTTAAAGCGATAGAAATTTTAAGACGTATTACTACTTACTTATTTCAAAAATTAAAAAAAAGATCATATCAAGTCAAATCACCCATTTTAGCCTACTTTAGATGGTCAGATAATGGATATATGTGCATGAAATGTGATCAAGTATTTGAGGATTTGTTAGATGATATAAAACATAAGATACAAGATCTGACATATGCCATCTTCAAAATTGTTATTTTTTACCAAAGTAGGCCATGATCAGTGACATGATTGTTATTAATATTGATAAAATATCAAGGCTGCCAAAATAGGATTTCCTATAGGTGACATTGTACTTGGCAAGGTTCAGCTGTGTTGCAACTTACCTAGTTTTAGGTATACACTTTGAACGTCCCTGCAGTACACACAGCATAAATAAAATCACGGTCCCGGAATTATACGTTGCGCTAGAAACTAGTACCCTGTCGTAACCGCTGCATCCTTTTACAAATAAATATGCGGTGATATCTTTTGTGATACTGTTACCCTTCATTTATCTTACTTCATAGATAATGGTGTTTTTTCGCAAAAATTCCTATTCACCGTTTAATCCAAAGATTAGATTAAAATTATTGAAAATATTTTTGCTAATTATTCACATATTCTAGAAAATGTTTCCCTATTTGTTGTTATGTTGCTGATATTTTTGCCTGACATTGATTGAAATAAGACAGAAATTACTATTTTTCATTAACCTGTTACACTTCTTCCCGTTATAAAAGAAATTTTGAATGAATTTAATGTCTGCCACGAATTTTTTTACAATCTTACTATCTATATTTAAAAATTTTCATAACTGCATAAAGTATAGGTAAAATTATCAAAGTTCTACTCAGTTGACGGGAGCGTAAAACTCCAATTCAAATTTTAGTTCTTTCTTCTTATATACATATTTGTGTAAGTTCTTAGTAGTCATCGAAATGGCTCAAATGACATTACAGGCTTTTCTTAAAGCGATAGGACTTTTTAGACGCATTACTACTTACTCATTTTAAAATTTAAATAGAATCAGATTAATTCAAATCATTCATTGTAGCCTACTTTAGGTGGACGGATAATGGATATATGTGCGTAAAATGTGATCCAGTACTTAGGACTGGAAAGATAATATAAACCCTAAGATACGTGATCTAACATATGCCAATTTCAAATTTGTTCTTTTTTTCTAAGTAAGCCATAATCACTAAAATGATTGTTATTAGTATTGATGAAATATCAAAGCTGCCATAATAGGACTTCATCACAGGTGACATTGTACTGGGCATGGTGCTGCTGTGTTGTAATTTACACAGTTTAAGAAATGTACTTTAAAGGTCCCTGAAGTACATGAAGCATAAATAAGATCACGGTCTCGGAATTACACGTAGGGCTAGAAACTAGTACCCTGTAGTAACCGCTGCATCCTTTTACAAATAAATATGCGGTAATATTTTTTGTGCTACTGTTACCCTTCATTTATCTTACTTCAGAGATAGTGGTGGTTTTTCGCATATCTCCCTATATTCCGTTCACTCCAAAGATTAGATTGAAATTTTTAAAAACATTTTTGCTAGTTATCCACATATTTAAGAAATTGTTTCCCTATTTATTGTTATGTTGCTAATATTTTTGCTTGATATTGATTGAAATAAGACAGAGATTACTGTTTTTTATTAACCTGTTACACTTCTTCCCGTTATAAAAGAAATTTTGAATGAATTTAATGTCTGCCACGAATTTTTTTACAATCTTACTATCTATATTTAAAAATTTTCATAACTGCATAAAGTATAGGTAAAATTGTCAAAGTTCTACTTAGTTGACGGGAGCGTAAAACTCCAATTCAAATTTTAGTTCTTTCTTCTTATATACATATTTGTGTAAGTTCTTAGTAGTCATCGAAATGGCTCAAATGATCTTACAGGCTTTTCTTAAAGCGATAGGACTTTTGAGACGCATTACTACTTACTTATTTTGAAATTTAAATAGGATCAGATCAAGCCGTATCATTTATTGTAGCCCACTTCAGATGGACGGATAATGGATATATATGCGTAAAATGTGATCCAGTACTTAGAAATAGAAAGATGAATTAAACGCAAAGATACGAGCTTCAACATATACCATCTTCAAATCTGTTTTTTTTTTCCTAAGTAAGCCATAATCAGTCATATGATTGTTATTAATATTGATGAAATATCATGGTTGCTATAATAGGACTTCATCACAGGTGACATTGTACTGGGCAAGGTGCTGATGTGTTGTAATTTACACAGTTTAAGAAATGTACTTTGAAGGTCCCTGTAGTACACAAAGCATAAATAAAATCACGGTCCCGGAATTATACGTTGCGCTAGAAACTAGTACCCTGTCGTAACCGCTGCATCCTTTTACAAATAAATATGCGGTGATATCTTTTGTGATACTGTTACCCTTCATTTATCTTACTTCATAGATAATGGGTTTTCGCAAATCTTCCTATTATCCGTTCAATCCAAAGATTAGATTAAATTATTGAAAACATTTTGGCTATTTATTCACATATTCCAGAAATTGTTTCCCTATTTATTGTTATGTTTCTGATATTTTTGCCTGACATTGATTGAAATAAGACAGAAATTACTATTTTTCATTAACCTGTTACACTTCTTCCCGTTATAAAAGAAATTTTGAATGAATTTAATGTCTGCCACGAATTTTTTTACAATCTTACTATCTATATTTAAAAATTTTCATAACTGCATAAAGTATAGGTAAAATTATCAAAGTTCTACTCAGTTGACGGGAGCGTAAAACTCCAATTCAAATTTTAGTTCTTTCTTCTTATATACATATTTGTGTAAGTTCTTAGTAGTCATCGAAATGGCTCAAATGACATTACAGGCTTTTCTTAAAGCGATAGGACTTTTGAGACGCATTACTACTTACTCATTTTAAATTTCAAATAGAATCAGATTAATTCAAATCATTCATTGTAGCCTACTTTAGGTGGACGGATAATGGATATATGTGCGTAAAATGTGATCCAGTACTTAGGACTGGAAAGATAATATAAACCCTAAGATACGTGATCTAACATATGCCAATTTCAAATTTGTTCTTTTTTTCTAAGTAAGCCATAATCACTAAAATGATTGTTATTAGTATTGATGAAATATCAAAGCTGCCATAATAGGACTTCATCACAGGTGACATTGTACTGGGCATGGTGCTGCTGTGTTGTAATTTACACAGTTTAAGAAATGTACTTTAAAGGTCCCTGAAGTACATGAAGCATAAATAAGATCACGGTCTCGGAATTACACGTAGGGCTAGAAACTAGTACCCTGTAGTAACCGCTGCATCCTTTTACAAATAAATATGCGGTAATATTTTTTGTGCTACTGTTACCCTTCATTTATCTTACTTCAGAGATAGTGGTGGTTTTTCGCATATCTCCCTATATTCCGTTCACTCCAAAGATTAGATTGAAATTTTTAAAAACATTTTTGCTAGTTATTCACATATTTAAGAAATTGTTTCCCTATTTATTGTTGTGTTGCTGATATTTTTGCCTGACATTGATTGAAATTAGACAGAAATTACTATTTTTCATTAACCTGTTACACTTCTTCCCGTTATAAAAGAAATTTTGAATGAATTTAATGTCTGCCACGAATTTTTTTACAATCTTACTATCTATATTTAAAAATTTTCATAACTGCATAAAGTATAGGTAAAATTGTCAAAGTTCTACTTAGTTGACGGGAGCGTAAAACTCCAATTCAAATTTTAGTTCTTTCTTCTTATATACATATTTGTGTAAGTTCTTAGTAGTCATCGAAATGGCTCAAATGATCTTACAGGCTTTTCTTAAAGCGATAGGACTTTTGAGACGCATTACTACTTACTTATTTTGAAATTTAAATAGGATCAGATCAAGCCGTATCATTTATTGTAGCCCACTTCAGATGGACGGATAATGGATATATATGCGTAAAATGTGATCCAGTACTTAGAAATAGAAAGATGAATTAAACGCAAAGATACGAGCTTCAACATATACCATCTTCAAATCTGTTTTTTTTTCCTAAGTAAGCCATAATCAGTCATATGATTGTTATTAATATTGATGAAATATCATGGTTGCTATAATAGGACTTCATCACAGGTGACATTGTACTGGGCAAGGTGCTGATGTGTTGTAATTTACACAGTTTAAGAAATGTACTTTGAAGGTCCCTGTAGTACACAAAGCATAAATAAGATCACGGTCCCGGAATTACACGTAGCGCTAGAAACTAGTACCCTGTCGTAACCGCTGCATCCTTTTACAAATAAATATGCGGTGATATCTTTTGTGATACTGTTACCCTTCATTTATCTTACTTCATAGATAATGGGTTTTCGCAAATCTTCCTATTATCCGTTCAATCCAAAGATTAGATTAAATTATTGAAAACATTTTGGCTATTTATTCACATATTCTAGAAAATGTTTCCCTATTTATTGTTATGTTGCAGATATTTTTGCCTGACATTGATTGAAATAAGACAGAAATTACTATTTTTTATTAACCTGTTACACTTCTTCCCGTTATAAAAGAAATTTTAAATGAATTTCATGTCTGCCACGAATTTTTTTACAATCTTACTATCTATATTTAAAAATTTTTTTATCTGCAAAAAGTATAGGTAAAATTGTCAAAGTTCTACTTAGTTGACGGGAGCGTAAAACTCCAATTCAAATTTTAATTCTTTCTTCTTATATACATATTTGTGTAAGTTCTTAGTAGTCATCGAAATGGCTCAAATGACATTACAGGCTTTTCTTAAAGCGATAGGACTTTTTAGACGCATTACTACTTACTCATTTTAAAATTTAAATAGAATCCGATTAATTCAAATCATTCATTGTAGCCTACTTCAGATGGACGGATAATGGATATATGTGCGTAAAATGTGATCCAGTACTTATCACTGGAAAGATAATATAAACCCTAAGATACGAGATCTAACATATGCCAAATTCAAATTTGTTCTTTTTTCTCTAAGTAAGCCATAATCAGTGATATGATTGTTATTAATATTGATGAAATATCAAGGCTGCCATGATAGGACTTCATCACAGGTGACATTGTACTGCGCAAGGTGCTGCTGTGTTGTAATTTAGACAGTTTAAGAAATGTACTTTGAAGGTCCCTGTAGTACACAAAGCATAAATAAGATCACGGTCCCGGAATTACACGTAGCGCTAGAAACTAGTACCCTGTAGTAACCGCTGCATCCTTTTACAAATAAATATGCGGTAATATTTTTTGTGCTACTGTTACCCTTCATTTATCTTACTTCATAGATAATGGTGTATAATGGTGTAATTTGAATAAACCATAAATAAAATTAAATAATAATAAAGAAAAAGAAAATATCATCATTTTTAACAATAAAACTATTTTGCTTCTGCTATATCTATTCCTTGGTTGTATTTGTATTTATTATTGGATAGTTTTGAAATTGTAAGTTATACCAAAAATCGTTATGACCGATTATATCCTATTGATTAGTTTCTAACTGTAATTTTCATGATTCGAGATTTGGGCTTATTGGCATGTGATAGCTGGCCCCTTACACACCTGTGCACACACAGACACACATATGTGCATACACACGCATGTGGAGACCCAAAATTATGCGGCTTAAAATCGATTGAGACACATGATTGAGGGTGTACAGGGTTTTAATCAATAGGTATTTTAAAATTGCAAAATGAATTCTATCAATTTCGACACAGGACCACCCGAATTTGGTTGCTGTGTTGATATAGCTGTATTAGGGTAGCATAAAGATTGAGGAGCATTCATGCTGTTACATCTCCCGGAAGCTTTCATCGTAGTGGTTAAAAAGCCATGGCTTGTGTTTGTAAGTGTTCGTTAAGTATGTCGAAATTGTATATGCATTTATGACGTTGCATAGATACACACAATGCATTCACAATTTTATCGACATTATTTCTTGATCAAAAGAAAGAACATCAAACTTGTGTCTCTCATTAGTTAATATAATTGAACATTGCTAGAAACTCTTGAAAACTTCTAAATTTCTATTTTACAAAGCTAACACAATTTGATGTTATTCATGATGTTTTGATTATAGGTATTTAAAATTGCAAATTGCCCTGAATCTTTTGGAATTTTCTTAATCTTATGAAGCTGTAAAATAGTCTTTATAAAATTTTTCTTAAAATTATAGTTCTGCTAAAAAAATTTTCTTTTACATGTCACTGCATAAAACTTCAGTTGACCAAAATGTTAACTTAGTTCTGTGTAATTAAAATTAAAAAATTTTCTTAAAAGTATTGATATTTTACAAAATTCTACCCTATTTTTAACTTATAGTCTGATTATAATCCAAATTCTGGGAATCCATTTTGTAGTTATTTTAGTGATTTCCATTTGTTGCTTATTTCTAGGTTAATTTGGCTGGCACGAGCTCATTTATTGGCCAAATCGGGCAATTTATAATTGAAAATTCGTGGTTAAGTTTTGTTGTTACCCGATTTTACCAATAACGGCATGCTCGTAAATATTTTTCTTAGACAAAATTTGGCCTTATCCCATTAAATAGTTAATTAATCAATTACTCGAAATATCGCTGCATTTAATTCTAGTATTCTGTTATCAATGGAGATATGTGCCCTTATAATTCGGAGAAACCCTTAGTTATGTGGCTCAATTCTGATTAATTTACATAATTAAAGGTTTATGGATATATAGCAATGCACATATTTTATTCTTCGCGGATATTATTCAATTAATGTTAATGGAATCTCCCGAATTTGATTGTTCGTTAAAAATTTTCTGACCGGATAGCATACCGTATGTGGGGTTCGCTGTTCTGCATACCTATATGTATCACACTTGTGCCTCTATGATGGTGGCATATCCAATAATACTTGTATTTTAGGTGGCCATTGTTGCGTGGCTGCCATTGAGTTTTTGATAATGATAACCATCTTGTCGGTGCATCCATTGGTATAAGGCCCGCTGCCATGTGGGTTTTTGGCAAGTCTAATAAAGAACTTGTAATAGGCATTCATATAGGTACAGGAGAACTGCTTAGTATATATGATTCATTGCAGGCGGTCGCGAGTCTTCTTATCGCTGGGCGGTTCAAGTTACGCTCTGGCCATGTTGTCGGGAGTCTCGACTGCTAGTGATACGCTGCGTCCAGTAAAGTGTCACACTGCATTTCTTTATGTGATTATGGTTGCTCTCGGTGGGTGTGATTAATTTCTTTCTCAAGTGGGAGTGGTTTGTTAGCTTGCTACGGCTAAACTCTTCGTACTTTCTATTATCCTTATTCTTTTTCCTCTGTTGCTTCGATTTTTATTTTATTATAGCTGCCATTATGTTCCATGATTATTTATTGTATTTTCCTGGTTGTATCCGTAATGATGTATCGTAATTCAGGATGATTTTTGGCAAAAATTTTTGTCTACTTGGGTACTTGTCCTCCCTCCTTAAAAGTGTCGTTGTCCTCAACGACTTGCATTTGTTTATGCAATTCTAACATTTGTTGTTGGGATTGTTAATACTCTTGGAAGGGGGTGAATTTCTTCTGTGTTTGTTTGGTTGTCTACCGAAAGGGGTTGTAGTTCTACTTCCTCTTGGTTTTCTTTTATGTTTAAATTTGTATTATTACACGTTTTACAGTTTTTACGGATTATTCCTTGTGTGAGGTATATTACTGTTGTTATTATTAATAAGGTTAGGATGCTGGACCCTCCTAACCAATATTTTCGGGTTAGTTTATGTCTATAATGATTGTTTCCCATGTTGAGAAGTTGTTCTTCTATGGTAGAGAGTGATTCTTCCGTATGCAGATTTTTTAATTTATTATCCTTTTCTGTTTCCCAAAACAATGATGTTATCGTAGGAATATGCATCGTTTTATAGATTATTGGGGAAATTTCTGATATGTTCAATGAAAATCCTGGGTTGTAGATAAATTCTTCTGAGTTTACATTTATTTGAGTTCCAATTAAAGTTGTCTGTTCCGTTCTGGCAATACACCCTGCACTTAATCTTAATATTCCTGAATTTGTAATATGTCCTTTTTCTGTTTTTCCCTTTTTACAGGTGATGCTGATTGGCTCTGGTTTTTTAGTTGAAAATATCCATGCGTTTAAGGATGGAATATGCTTCCAAGAAACTGAATTTTTTGTGTTTATTCTTATATCACATTGCTTTAAAATTTCCATTGAAGGGCGTGTAAGCATTTGACATTCGCAGGACGTAGTTGTGACTGTTTCGTGTATTGGTTGGGTGTTTTCGCAAATTGTGTGATAGCTTGTTTTCTGGCCGGTGTCATAGTACTCTTTATCTGCCAAAAAGAATTTTCTTTCGTCTTCTGTCAGGGCAATATATTGTTTTCTTGGCGAAATGTAGATGGCTCTTGTATAGTTTCCTGAAATGTCTTGGAACACCGGAAATGAGTAAATTTTATATAATTGTAGTGCTTTTCTATCTAGCAATGCAATGTCTACTGATATTAGTAATTTTCCAGATTTAATTTTCAGGTCTGTCTTGCCAATTTGTGAAAGTAATTCCACTCTAATGTGTGAAGTAGGAATCGGAAAATGTACATAGTTATTTTTTAAATAAGTGAGATTCTCTCGACAACTATTTAGTCTGACCGGCACGTTTTTACTACTGTGAGTCTCCGTTCTACTGGACATTTCACAGGCCCTAGGCAGTGCCGGAGGGATGCAAGTGATTGACGGTCGCAAATGGTCAGACGGCAAACTAGTGGTATCCATGGTAAGTTCGTCTGAGTATGTAGGTATATTTATTCCCATTCTGCAAGTATTATTTTTGTCAGTTGATAGATTGAAATTAGGGTCGTTATCGAGTTTTTCTGGAAAGGGCGTGGAAATAGCCCTGGGTTTTCTTAGTGCTGAGGGGGTATATTTCCCTAAAGCATCCGGGGTTGAAGCTATTTCAGGGTGAAAAGTGGCACTTTTTCTGGTGTGAGCGTATAGATTTCTGGTCGGGGCTTCTTCATCTGGAGACGAAATTCCGGGGTCTAGATTTTCCTTACTTTCGGAATTTATCACCTTTCCTTTTTTCTGTGTTTCTTTTAATAATTCTTCAGCTATTTTTATAGCTGATTCTATTCTGTTCGTGAATTCGGTCTCGCTTTCAGGTTCCATTTCTTCAATGGCATCAAGGAGCTCTTGATTATTTTCTCCTTCCGAAACTGCTGTGATTTCAAGAAGCGGGGCTTCTTCATCCACTTCTGTCCTCTCCAGCCAGTCTTCATGGGCCTTTAAGGATTGTTCAAATCGTGAAAATGATTTTTCTATATTTTCCTTAGTTGAATTAGCCTTTTCTTGTTCCATCTGGTCTCTTTCTTGTTCTTCTTCTGTTGTACTGTCTTCACTGTCGCTGGGTGGCGGACTCACCATTTTAATGGGTCCTGTTTCTTGTTTTTCTGTCATAGGGGTTAATTCTTCCTGATCTTCTGGGAAGAATTCAGCCGAGCACTCTGGTGCTTTTGCCGGTGCACTCTTAGGTATTGTTGACGATGGGTATGCTGCAGGTGGTAAATTCAAGCTTGGTAGCACACTTTTTCTTTTTCTGAGGATTGGGGGTGGTTCTTGATCCTCTTCTGTGTCTTCCGAACTACTATCTTCTTTATAATCTGGTCGATTCTGAACTCGTTGAGTCTCTACCCGTCGCCTAATCAGACGTTTAGTGATGGTGCTCCTGTCCAGATCAGCTGATGTTGATGCACTAGATTTAGACCTAGCAAGGGTTGGTTTTTGAGGTTTGAAAGTAGATGGTTTTCTACGATTGGATTTCTCGATAGGGCATCAGCATTAGTATTTAATTTTCCTGGTTTGTATTTAAATTCACATTCGTAGTCTCTTAATTTTAGTCTCCAGCGAATCAGTCTTTGGCCTGGATCTTTTACAGAATCTGTCCACCTGAGGGGCTCATGGTCGCTCATGAGGGTAAATTTTCTTCCATAAATGTAGGATCGAAATTGTTGTACCGCGTAAAGCACCGCAAGGCATTCCTTCTCCGTAGTAGAATAATTTAATTCAGGTCCAACTAACACCCTTGACATGTATGCCACAAGGAGATCCATTCCATCCTTTTCTTGGCTTAGAACGGCTCCTATTGCATAGTCTGAAGCGTCAGTGGTTACTGTAAAGGGTTTTTCAAAATCAGGGTATTGAAATATGGGGCTTTCGCACAGAGCCTGTCGTAAATCCTTGAAGCTCTTCCTCCGGTCCCCATTTAAATACTACTTCCTTTTTCAATAAGTTTGATAGAGGTTTTGCTCTTGCTGAGAAGTCCTTGATGAATCTTCTGTAATATCCAGCTAGTCCTAAAAATTGTTTTATGTTTCTTGGTGTTTTTGGTCTGGGAAAATTTTGAACAGCCTCGATCTTTTTAGGATCTGGCTTTACTCCTTTGTCTGTAATTATGTGCCCTAGATATGCTATTTCTTTGAAAAGAAATTCGCACTTTTCCGGTTGTAGTGACAGGTTGACTTCTCTCAGTTGTTTGAGGAGACGACTTACCTTTTTTCCGTGATCTTCTAAGTCTTTGGCGTATATTACTATGTCGTCCAGGTAGACAAATAGTTCTGTCCCCTGTAGCCCTAATAGGACTTGGTCCATTAGGCGCTGGAATGTAGCCGGTGAATTTTTCAATCCCATGGGCATTCTGACGTACTCGTAGTGCCCATTCAATGATGAAAACGCTGTGTTTTGTCTATCATTCGGGTCTAGTTCTATTTGATGGAATCCACTGGCTAGATCAAAAATAGAGAAATATTGTGCAGTACCTGAGTGATCTAAAATATCTGCAATATTTGGCAATGGGTATGCATCCCCAATTGTTTTCTCGTTTAGAAGCCGAAAGTCAATTACTATTCTCCATTTCTTCTTTCCTGTGGCGTCTATCTTTTTGGGTATAATCAGTAGGGGTGAGTTATAAGGAGATTTTGAGTTTTGAATTGCTCCTTCTGTCTTCATTTTTTGTATTACTCTCTCAACTTCTTCCCTTTGAGAGGGTGAAAATCGGTATGGTCTGGTGTTAATAGGTACGTCGTCCAAGGTGTGAATTCTGTGCCGTACTAAATGAGTGGGGGTTAGGCATTCTCCTGGAATGTAAAAATTATCAGGAAAGTCTCTAATTATCTCTAGCACGTGTTCTTTTTCCTCGGGGTTTAGATGATCTAGTCGAAGGTGTTTTATCACCTCTTCTGCCTTATTTACTGGGGGTGAATAATCTTCGTCGGTGGAGTATTCGTCGAAATCCTCTCCGGGAAATTTGTAATATTCAAAGGGGATGATTTCTTGCGGGGGTATTTCTATTTCGAGGTCATCATCTGTAAGTACCCTTCTTTTAATTCTGAATTTATCACTGCTATTGGGATAGCTCGTCAAGTCCTGGCTCTTACCTTGATTGGTCCTAGTAGAGGTCCTTTGTAATCTGTGGTATTTTCTAACGGTACTCTAGATTCATTGTCTATGAACGGTATAGGTTTTGTGGGGTTGGAATGCGTCACAATAGTGTTATGCCAAAAGGATATTTCCACCTCCTCTTGTCGAAGATATTCTCGACCTAATATTCCATCTGTGCTTATGGGGAAATCAGAATGTACGACATGAAAAGTGATGTTAGATTTCATTAATTCGATGTTTACAGTGCCTATGGTCGAAATTCTACTTTGTGTGATTCCTGTAATTTCTATTGCTTCATTTTCATTAACCAGTAGGTCCTCATCTAAAGCATCTAATTTAATAACATTTATGTCTGCACCTGTGTCCACTAGAAACCTTGCCTTTGACTGTAAAAGTTCCTTTGACGAAAGCTCTACTACTGGGGATTCACGACTGAGTTTGGTACAGAAGATTTTTCTCGCTTCTTGAGAAATCTCACGCTGTTCTGACGCTCTGTTTTCTCCACGCTCGTCGTCGCGTCTGTTCGGCGAGCGGAGTCGAAGTTTAAATCATTTTTATAAGCTGGAGCGGGTGATTGTGCTCTCGGGGGTGTATTAGTTCCTTTGTATTAGTTGTTAGATGCGAGCGAACCTGGGTAGTACGGATAAGGTTGATAGGGTAAATAAGGTGGGTATTGAAATGGGGGTGCGTAATTATTTGGGTAATTAGGCACTATTGGTGATGTAGGTCTCCTTATTATCCCTGTTGGTCCTTGTCTGGGTTCCATTGCTCTATTCCTATCCGGTGATGACGCAAACCTAACATGAGGGCTCGGGCTTCTATCCCTTGATCCTGTATAGGGTGTGGAATATCTATTTTCCGCCATATTATTCATAGGAAAATGGGGGTTTAATTGATGTCGAGCCTCATACTCGAGTGCGTATTTTAATGCTGATTCCAATGACGATGGATTCCGTGATTCCGCCATTCCTGATATTACATCGGGTAGTCCTCGGATGAAAGCTTCTAAGGCGCAATCATTTAAGGGTAGTAACATTTGCTCCGCGTTCTGATATTTGTCTTCTAGCGCTGCTTGAGCTCCGGATTTAAGTAGGGTGATTCTGTCATAAAACTCGCTTACACTTTCGCTGCGAGACATCCTAATTGTAGATATCTCGTGCAAATACAACGAGTAAGTTTTGTGGGGGGCAAAACGCTGTTTGAGATGCTGTATTAAATCGCTTATTGTGGAAAATGTTTTTCCGTGAGTACTATCTCTTGCAGCACCCTTTAATCGCGCTAGTACCGCCATTATGTACTGCCTTTCGCAATTTGCAGGTACACTGGATTCTCCGTTTAGAACATCTTGAATAAAGTCCCTAACTGGCATATTTTTTCCGTTAAAAGTGGGTATATTCATCACTCCTTGCTGTATAGCAAAACATTCCGCCATTGAAGTGACCATTGCGTCACTAAGGGTGCGTGAGATGTTCCCTGTGAACACTCCACCCTGCGTTTTGTCATGAGTGGTACTATTTTTGTCTTGAGGCATTTTGATTTATTATTATTTTTTTTTTGTTATTCGGCAAGTTAAATACAATCCGTTATAATATGGTTTTTCTAGAAAACTGGAGTTTCGAATGCTCCTTATGTGTGAAATTATATTGGATTTAATACCTGATACTCAATTTTGATTATTAATAAAAAAAAACCGACTTTTTCAAAAATTAATTAAATTAATTTAATAAATCATTATTATTTATTAATTATTATTGATTAAAAATTACTAAATTAATTAAATTGCCAGTGCAATGTCAAAATTTGTTTTCGAAACCAGTAATTAGTCCTTCCAGAATTAAGTTGCCCTATATAAAATGTTTATTGTTATTATTATTATAATTATATCTATTTTGATTATTGTTTTTCTATTCTTTTAAGTGGTAGTGATAACTAATAAATATTCCATCAGTAAATATAATGCTTTCAAATGCGTCAAATATATAGGGTTGACACGTAGAACGTATAATCCTAACTAGGCGTTCGATTTTGATGCGGTTTGTGCACAGAAGTGAACTATGTTTAAATTTCGACACACACGAAAGAAACAAAAAAAATGCATGGTTATTATTTTTTGTTTTATTTTGTACGGATAATACATTAGATGTGTTAAGAATACACGTTATTTTTTTTTTAAAATGTATTATTTTGGTACACATATTTGCATTTGCACACGTTTAGACGTGTTAATGAAGTGTGCTTACACGTTTTGATGCATTTGAACAGCGCGCTTAATGGCACGCTTGGATTTGCAGTATTCCCTCTTCGTTTGAGCCCTATTCGTGATTAGATCTTTGTTTCTTTTTGTTATTGAACTACTCAGACATGTCCCGTTTAAAAATTCACGAATTAAGGTGCTCAATTCAATTGCTGGTAAAAAAAAAAAGGAGGGGCTAAATTTTTCTTTCTTTACCATTGCAGTACCCATAATGGAAACTGGCTCGTGCATATCCAGGAAGGTGAGGGATTGCGGGACTCAAGTCCGCCAGACCCACCTCGCCTCGCACCTCCAAAATTTTGAGGTAAAAAATAAAATAACGAAGTCAATTTCGGAGGAGATCCAAAAGGTCTTGATCACAGCCCGCCCAGAAAACCGGACCCTCAACAAAGCTACCCAGACGGGAAAATACGGTCCCTGGGACAAACATGGCAACATCCGTTGTCAATCGATCAAGATGCCCTCTGAGCTGTGCCAGAGAAAATTGTTTGCCAAGCCCAAACCAGGACCAATACCGAAAGGCACCCCCACCATCGCGAAAACCATGATATTGAAATAAAAAATAAAATAAAATATTGTACGGATCTAGTTAGGGAGATTAAAAGTCAAGCCGAGTTCGACAAAACTTTCAATGACATAGCTTGTTCTTTAGAAAAACGAATAACCGATAAACGGCTATCCAAATAAATTTGTTTTCTTACGTCTTAACGTTTTTTTTTTATGTTTTCTGCATGCGCATGTCCTTGTTCATATTGCCCCCACAGGGATGATGTATAACCTTGGCATGATTAAATTAAACTTACTGATACAAAATTATTGCCACTGGTTTTGACCATCTTAATTAAGTAACAATTATATAATAAGTAAATCTATATAAATATAGGCGCACAAGTTTTCTTTTAGAAATTTTTTCTATGTTTTAATGCAGCAAATTTCTGCTATGGATTATATACCATGGTGTGGGGACGACCAGGAATTGGCGGGACCTTCCGATCACATCCCAAATCCACCAATTCTCACTGGAATGACCTACAACGTCAGGCCCATCCACTGCTCCAGTCCATCAGATTTTGTCGTACGCAATTGCGACCGTGAGGGGGAATATGCCCAGTTAAGAAAAGAACTGAGTGATATTTGCCAAGAAAAACCAAGGTGGCTAAGAATTAGAATAGAGGACGCTCGCACGATGACTCCCATCGCATATGTGGATTCCGACCACCACGCCGGGAGAGGCTACGTCATCGTCAATGAGACGAGTCCAGAGCTGGTGATTTTCGACGTCGACGAGGGGATATACCAGGAGGTCCACATTGAGGATGTCTTTTACCTGGGAAAAGACCACGCTTCCATCCCAGCCTTTGCGATTCAATGCGCCGTACAAGGGGTAAAACCATCCTCTTTTAACATCTGGAGCCAAGAAACATGTGAGGCTTTCGCAGAGTTCCTAAACACAGTATGCTTTAATTTTGAAGTGGCAAATATGAGGGGTGAAACCTTTTTTGGTGATGGCGTATCCAGAAGGGATGGATTGTCACTGGTGTGTTGGCTGGTGCTCATGGGGAGGGCAGTCCAAAGAAGGGGAAATCCAATAGACTACGCCCACGTAGAAGGCGAATGATATATACATATAAATTATATTTTCTTCCTCATCTATTTCAAAATCAATAAAAAGTTTTTTTTCTTTGCTAAATTGCGAAAATCTTATTTACCGCATGAGAATCTAGAATTAAGGACTAGGATAGGAAAACACTAGTTTACCCCTGAATAGAATTACATACAATACACATATACAAATAGCATAAGCGTGTAAAAATACCAAAAGAACAATAAAATATTTTTCTTCTTCATAGAAATTAAAATAGCTTTAATAAAAATAAAAATAAAATAAAAAAGAACAAAGATGGAAAGAGTGTGAGGCTGGTTGGTTGACTATTTCCTCTTTCTCTTCACAAAAAAAAAAAATTTATTAACAATTTTTTTTTTAGAAAGAAACGCAGTATTTCTTTATAAGAAAAGAATTACTCCGTTTGAGGGGGTATTGGCAATATAAATTGGCCTATTTTAGAATAAGAATATATTAGAATATATAATAGAATATATGAATAGACAATATCAATTATAGGTAAATATTATTGGCCATATAGATGGGATAGATAAATAGCGAAAATCTATACGTCAATAATTGATTTAACTATTATAATTTTGATTAAAAATAACAAATAATTATAAATTCCTGATTTTGAGTCGAAAACTTGAAATCTAATAAGTTCATAACAACAAAACAGAGAAAAAATTCTTACAATACATTTTATAATACAGCTTGAAAAACGAACTGATCCTTATAAATAAGGGATCACTTCGTTTGGGGGGGCGTTAAGACGGTTCAGCTGTATTCCGATTTATATCATGCATGTCATATTATTTATAAATTAGAACTAAAATCTTTGAAAATAATATAAAGATAAACCTTATTAAGCCGTCATAATAAGGCAAAGATGCAATATGCAAAGCAAAATAGATTGTTTCGGAAACTTTTATTTGATTTTGGCACGTTTCCTTGATCAAGTGCCGTTAGGAAAATTGCGTAACCTGTGAGGGGATTTAAACCCACGAAAATATTGACACTGGTGTCTAGCCATTAAACTACGGGTCAAGGCCGGTTACGAGACGACGACAGGTGAATTGTCTTTCCCATTCTAACACTCGTGTGTTCTCTTTCCCTCTTATCTCTGATTGCAAGAAAATGCAAAAAGGCATTTTTCTGGCAAACCAAATATGATAAAAATGTGGGAAAAGGTTCGTTGTAACGCGTGAGGAAGCGCGCACCATTTCGACCGGGTAAAATGGTAAAAGGAGCATTAATGTGTAAAAAGATAATTATTTTTACGAATTTTTTTTCTGCCAAACCCATTGGTTCCCCATTTTTGGTGATCTCATGTCAGGGCAGTCATGTGAGCCCCCTTCTAGCTAATTTATGAAAAGTGGGGAATCAATAACCGCGAATCAAAGAAAAACCGAGGTGACGAGCGCGGTGAAAAATTACCAAAATTCACTTCGGTCTCAGCACCTGCCTAAGGTAGGTTCGAGGGACCATCTAGACCCTTGGAAAAAAGTTGCAACTTGACGGTTGCTCCGAGTTTCCCCAGGATCAACACGCAAATAGGAGATAGACTTGGTAACTGTTTTGCTGCATTGTAGCATCAGCGAATCAGTTGCTTAAGAGCTTCTCCGCGCACGATAACCTGTCCTCCGCGTTTAGTAAGGAGTTTGTTGGTTCGCGGGGTCGCGTCTTAAGGCGAAAACAATAAGAAAAAAAGGGAAATCTTTATTAACTTCTTTTTATGATAGAATTTTATTAATTTTTTTTATGATAGAATTTTATTGAATTTTCTTTTCGTGATAAAACCGAGAAAGGAAGATTTTTTTTTAACGTTTTCTTCGAAATCTCGAGTAGTGATTCCCTTTCTACCTGAAAAGGGCAAGGGATAGCTACTCGTCACTGCATATCCACACGAAGATTAACGTGAAAAGGATTGACTTCTTACCCGCCGTGGAATTAGTCGTTTTTTTTTTGTTATTCCAGAGAAAATCATAACCATCTACCTTATGGAGCTGGTAGTGTGATTTTCGATCCTCTCTGACTCCTTCCGCTTATCCATGGAGATTTCGAAAAACACGAGATTAAGTTAGAAAGTCATACTGGGTTTTTTTTTACACTACCGTCGTATATGATGTTTTGATTAAAGACCAACAAGCTCAAAAAGGTTTTGTTTCCAGGCTTAGGGACCACCCAAAAATTAGAACGTGTGTTTTTTTTCATAGCACAAATGCGCGAAATCACATCGAAATATTAATGAGTTTTTTTTTTGCCTATTATAAATACACTTAAAAATCACGCACCGTAAAACGAGGATTCTTACAATCGGCACTCGCTTTCTCCTAAAATAAAAATCGTGAGTTTATTGGCATTTTAGCTCTCTAAATTAAGAATTCTATTTCGCGAAATTTTCAGCCTTCGTGTTGCCCACACGCGAATTTTAAAGGGACCATTTTGACCCGAAATAGGGCAAAATTGTTGCTCAAAGAAATTTACAAAACTGGCGTGATTAAAAAAGTACATGTTTAAATTTAATAGCGAAACTTTTGGCTCAAGGCGAAAATTCGGTTAAATAATATTTAATTAAATGAAAGATTGTCGAAATGTTTCAGTACACAAGAATATCGACAGGCGCAGCAAAGGATAGAAATTAAAAAATGAATCATCTCAAGAAGAAGGAACGTCGGGGAAACCAGAATAAGAAAAACGAAGTCTCCCCTTTTTTCTTCAGTACACAAAAATGGCAACCCAAAGAAAAAGAGGCCAGCTCAGCCACGTGCCAAGGTCAGGCCAACATCAGAAAAATATTCGCAGGGCAAATTAAAACAGCCAGTATCGACCAAAAAATATAAAACCCATTAGTCAGCACAAGAAGTTCCATGTCAGTATCGATCGAAAAAATGGCGAACATAGCCACAATCGACCAAGAAAATTGACCATAAAAGCGACTGCGAATCCGCAAAAGTAGAGTTCATCGTCACTTTTCTTCAGTTCTCGCCGGGTTAAGATCGGAAGCGGAATCACCAAGTGTCCTCCCCAATAAATAACAGTCTTCCCCTTAAGAATAAATTGGAGAGAGTTCAACAGTCAACTTAGTGAATCGTTTCTTCGGTATGTTCGTCCTCAAGTAAAAAGGGTGATCAATTGGATATCAGTGTCTTCAGTTATTAGAAGGAAGTTCCAGTGGTACCAGTTCCAGTGTTACCAGTTCCAGTGTTACCAGTTTAGTGGTTCCAGTTTCATAGTTCCAGGTGGAATAAAATAAATTAAAGGAGTAAGTCCCCATTTTAAGTTGAAAAGGAATATTCTCTCTCTCTCATTTATGTAGATTGTTCAATAAACGGTTAATAATTGTAAAATTTATTTGATATTATTATTTATTGTTGGCTATCCCTAACCCTTGTTTCGATTAAGAAATCCTTCCGATTTCTTAAGCGAACAAAAAACGGGGAAATTTAATTATAATAGTAGAAGGTAAGTGACAGGACGTCACATAGACCCCTTTTATTATTTTTGGTGCATCGGCCCGGGAAAATTATAAGCCAGCAATTAAAATAAAATCAAATTAAAATAAAATCAAATTATAATTAAATTAAATTAAAATTAAAGTAAATTATAATAAAATTAAACCAAATTAAATTTAAATTAAATTTAAATTAAAATTAAAATTAAATCAAAGTAAAATGAAATTAAATTAAGTCAAATTAGAATTAAATTAAAATTAAATCAAAGTAAAATGAAATTGAATTGAGTCAAATTAGAATAAAATTAAATTAAAATAAAATCAAATGAAAATAAAATTGAATTAAATTATGTTAGAATAGAATCAAATTGAAATAAAAATTGAATCGTATAAAATTAAAATTATTTGAATTAAAATTGAATTGAATTGAAATGGAAATGAATTAAATAAAAATTAAATTAAAATAAAATTTGAATTGAATCAAATTGAGATAACATTGAATTAAATCGAATCAAAATAAAATTATTTGAATTTGAATTGAATTGGAATTGAATAAAATTAAAATTAAATAAAATTTGAATTGAATCAAATTGAGATAACATTGAATTGTATCGAATAAAAAAAATTATTTGAATTGAATTGGAATTAAATTAAAATAAAATATTAATGTATTGAAATTTTATGAAAAATAAAATAAATTTGAATATATTTTTTTTTATATATATAAAATTAATATTAAGAGAGATTTTAATGAAATAATTGAGCGAATATTCCTTCTCTTATATTAATAGTACATATGACAAGTGATAAGAATATTACAAGTGTGACAAAATATGACAGGTGTTAATAAAGTGTATTCTCGCGTATAAATTAAAAATAAAAATAGATTAAAATTTTCTTTTTAATTTAAATTTTAAATAGAATAATAAGTTTTTGAAAATTTTTATTTTTTTTTACTTTAAGGTCCACAAAATATTAATATTGAGGACCAACACAAGTTACACTACCCTTAATTTTGTAAGTACCTGAATTAAGCAGGAAATTTGTGCTTGAGTCGAGCCTAATTAATTTGGTACTACAACAATTCTGATTTTCGACTATCGTTACTTCTGTAAATGACAAGATTACTCAAGATTCTGTCCTTGAGTCTAGCTTGAATAATTTTTCATTGCTGAAGTACCGAATCGTTGAACACAGACACAAAAAAAAGGATATTAAAAATAAAATTTATTTTTTTTAAATTGATTTCAGCGTAACCAGTCTCTCGAGGAGGATTATATCGAACAAGGGCCAGCGGTAAAACGCACAGCCGTCCTCAATTTACAGTCTCGAAAGTGGATTTGGGATTAATTTAATAAATTTTATCTTAAATAGTTCAATTACTGAAAATTGAAAAATTCGTTTGAGGATTTGACCCCTCATAGCGTAACCAGTCGCTCGAGGAGGGTTATATTGAACAGGGGCTAGTGGTAACACGCTCAGCCATCCTCAAATTAGAATTTTTTGATTCAGGATTGAAATTTATCCTACACAACTATAAAACACAGACACAAACAAAAAGGATATAATTTATTTTTTAATTGATTTCAACCCTGCGATTGAGATTTGTAGAGACATAATCCCTCACAGCGTAACCAGTCGCTCGAGGAGGATTATATCGAACAAGGGCCAGCGGTAAAACGCACAGCCGTCCTCAAATTACAGTCTCAAAAGTGGATTTAGGATTGATTTAATAAATTTCATCTTAAATAATTCAATTACTCAAATTAAAAAAATTCGTTTGAGGATTTAACCCCTCATAGCGTAACCAGTCGCTCGAGGAGGGTTATATTGAACAGGGGCCAGCGGTAACACGCTTAGCCATCTTCAAATTGGAATTTTCTGAATCAGGATTGAAATTTATCCTACAAAACTATAAAACAAACAAAACAAAAGAAAAAAAAACGAAAAAAAAAGAAAAAGGGATACTCAAAATAAAATTTATTTTCATTAGGAATTGTTTAGGTAAATAACTTTCAAAAAAAAATATATAATCGTGATATATATATATAAATTGAGTCGTCACTCGTATTTGAAATTTTATGTCATATTTTGTCAGCATTGTATAATAAATGCCTTTACCATTAAGAAAACATACTTTTAAACGTCCCCGAGCAAGAAATTTTAAGTCAAAAGATATCAAAATTAGAGAGATCAATAACGATATCGAATTCTCAGAATTCTTTGAACAATTGTTAGAAAAAACAGAAAAATTTATTGCAAATAAATGTTCTCATAAATATGGAAAAAGAAAAATCAACGAAACTTCCGCCGAATCTAAACCAAGAAGTTCTCAGTTAAGAAATTCTGAGGCAGAATCAACAAGTAATAAAACCACCCAAAATTTATCCCCAATAACCGAAATATCAGACAGCAGTTCAGACCTTGACCCCAAAACAAATCATAAAATTTCTAATTCTTGCGAAAGTATTGTTCCAACTATCGAAATTTTGGATATATCACCAGATTCAGGATCTGAAACAGAGTCTAAGGAACCTATTTTTGCCCATAATAAAAATTTCTTGTCTAGAATAACAGATATTCGTAGTTTAGAAAAAATAAGGTTAAATTGATTAAGGAGTTTTAGATTTAGGAAAATTGTTCTGTACTAAGAATACAAGAAGCTATTTTTTAGAAACAATTAATATGCAAATTACCAATGTCGATTCCGCCACGAGATACCAGTAAGAAGGGCGCTGTAACTCGTAGTCAAGCAAGAAAAAACCCAAGTTTAGCAAAAGAAGTTGAAGAAAGTTCCCAAGTACTACTTAAACCAAAACGAAAAACTCAAGAAGGAAATGTACAATATTCCGAATCGTCAAGTAATTTAGATCAAACTGATCTTTTAGATATTAGCATAGGAAGTATTCCTGACGCTGACACTAGTACTTTAAACAAATCAATTATTGACACAAAAAATCCTAAGAGTCCATTTGTTGATAAATTAAAAACTTTTATCAAACGCAATAATAGTATAATTATTGCAGGAGATAAATATAACGATACACCACAAATTAACCAGTCATTTGACGATACCATAAGGGATATAACACTTATAGGAGAATCGATATTTAAAAATGTTACAGCAAACTCTACCTTATACGATAGAACATTGTGTGCGCAGGAAAATTCTTGTGATATATCTAATAATCAAGTTCCTGCCCTACCTCAAGAAGGATACGAATTCATAGACCCATTTTTAACTAAATTGCAGTTAAATAGAACCCCAGAATCCTTGAATCAAACAACGATATTTAATAACCCAAATTTAGAATCGCAACAAGTTCAAGAAACTTTATCAAATAAAATCAATCAACTTACACTTGACGACCCTTCAAATATTGAACAGGCTCTTGATTCACTAAAATCTTCACACCCGTCTTCAACCTCCAGGAAATTTCATAAAGAAATTTTATCAAATAATTTACCAAATAATAATCTAACAATACAATCCATCGAAATGATGAATTTACCTACAAATCAACAAGTAACTCTACGAGATGCGTTAGAAATTGTCCCATACTTTGATGGATCGAGTAAAGTGCGATTGACCATTTTTATCGAAGCTTGCAAAAAAGCAAAAGAAATGGTCCCCAATGCAGAAGCTATATTAGTAAAATTATTGAGAAGCAAACTTACAGGTGAAGCCAGAAGATGTATAATAGGAAATTATTATAATAATTTAAAAGATTTTATTTTAAAGCTAAAAACAATTTTTTCACCATCAAAAACCGTATACCAATTACAAGGAGCTTTAGGCGGGATATATATGTGGGAAAATGAAAGTGTTCTATCCTACGCAACACGCATACAAGAAATAGCAGCAGAAATCCTCGAATGCCATAAACAAAATAATAATGGTAAAGAAGCTGATGAATTTGAAAGAAACTTGGAAAGAGACGCGATCGATTGTTTTCTCCGAGGTTTGAAACCAGAATTAGAAATAAGAATAGGAACAGCCAATAAATTTGACGAAATAGTAGAAAGAGCAATAAGAGAAGAGAGAAATCTGACAGCAAAGAATGAACTACGAAGAGGAAACAGACAACATTCACTATTTAAAGAAGTTGAAAAGTCAACACATAATAACCGAGAATTTGCAAAAACAAATAAAATAAACTTAGCATGAGAAGAACCAATAAAATGTCAAATCTATCAGAAAATAGGCCACACAGCAGCAACCTGTTTTCAATATGTTCAACAGTCAACAAATAAAAACTCACAGAGCAATCAGTTTAGAAATAACTTGACTAGACAAAATAATCAATACCAGGGAAATATGCAAGGTCAGGGAACGCAATGGAGACCCCCACAGAGATACCAGGTGCAAAGCCTGAATCAACAAGGTAGTAGAAACAACTATAGAGATATAAATAGCTTCCCATCCCACCCTAATTTTTCCCAAGGAAACAGGTTTAATCAAAACCTAAACTTCAATCGAAATACTCACAATATGTATCGCAACCAAAATAATCAAGTTCGAAATTTTAATCAAAATCCAAATTTCAATAGTAATTCTAATCAAAATCCGAATTTCAACAGGAATTTCAATAGTAATTTCAACCAAGGACAAAATTTTAATCAAGTTCAAAATCAACGTAGGAATTTCAATCAAAACCCTCATTTTAATCAAAGACCAAATTTTAATTACAATGAAAAAAGAAATCAAAATCCAAATTTTAATCAGAACCAAAATCCAGGTCAAAATTTTGAAGTTATTTCCTACTTGTGCAATACACCAGGACATCATCTAGGAATTGTAACAAACAAATAAATATGAATCAACAATTACAACAACAACAACAACCACCACAACAGCAAGAATTTAATCAACAGGAAAACTTCAATGCCCTTCCCGGAACGAGGTGCACAGAGGAGGGCTTGAATGAACAATTAAATACACCTAATTTCAGTGAAAATAAAACTGAAAAAGTTAATATAAGCGCAAGTAATACAATTCTTCGTAAAAATTTTTCAGCAGAACAATTAAGTAATCCTATTGACCTAGAAAATATTGAACATTATTATATAACTGATAAGACTAGTATTGAAGTAAATTTAGTTAAACCAAGAAATGCAAAATGCATATCTGATTTAGAATATAAGGAAAAAGTACCAGTGATAGATCCAGCATGCCATGAAGAAATAAACTATGATAATTTTGAAGAAGGTACTGAGGAGTATAATTACGAAGAAACTGAACAATTTATGAATAAGAACAAATTATTTAAGAATAGGAATAACCAAGTAAATTATGATGAATTAAAATATAAGAATATTAAAGACGAAAATATAACCACTGATAATACTGGAGGAAGAGAACAAATACCGATATGCGATGAGAACTTAATTAAGGATATTAAAAATAAGGAACTTAATGATATAAATTATGATGATTTTAAAAAACGAAAAACTTGTGAAGATTTTGAAAATATTGGACAATTAAACGAAGAAACTTTGTTTAAAAATGTTGATAATAAAAAACGTTATGAGGATATTGATGAAGAAAAAATTGATAGAAATAATACTGAAGAATTATTAAATGAAGAATATTTATTGATTAATGATGAAGACAATGATAAAGACAATGATGAAAAATGTTGTATTGAATTGAATATTAAGGATATAAAAAAAGGAACAGTTTATGGAAATAATGAAAAAACTATTGAACAATTAGACGAAGAAGATTTATTTGACATAATTAATAAAAGATTGATTAATGTAACAATGAATAAAATGATAATGGAGGAAAATAAAAACACTTTTTACAAATTGATCGATGAAGGAAATATTTCGGAAACATTTGTTTCACAATTTTTGAAATGTGTCATGGATTCAATTCCAATTTTATTAGACAATAAAAATAAATGCTATGCTATGCAAACAAGGAGTCAGTTAAAAAATTCAAGAAATATAAGTATGGATAAAAATGAAGATTATATGAAAAATAAATGATTAAGAAATGTTGAAGTAACAAATGAAATAAAAAAGAAACGTGGAAGGCCACAAAAAATTATTCAAGAAGTAAAATTACAGGAACCAATTAAAAAGAGAGGTAGACCTAGAAAAGTTATAAATGAATCACCTGAAAATGATAAAAAACGTAAATTTGCGGAATCAAAAAACGAATCCGATTCTGATCCAGATTACGATATTAAGCAAAAGCCAAAAGCAAATAAAAAGAAGAAACATTTTACGGAAAATGAAGATGAAGAATTAAATGAAGGAAGTAATTTTCAAACAAATTCTGATTTGCCAAGTGAAGACAAATAAGAAGAAATCCAGGAAAATTTTCAAAATGTAGAACATGAAAACGAAAACGAACAACCGGATATACTAGAAATAGAAAATTCTGAAAACTCTGATGATTGCGATTTTACAGAAGAAAGGCCACCCCCAGAGCCACCCCCTGATCAACCTTCAACATCTGGATTGCCTAGAACACAGAAGAATATAATTGAATGCCGCGATATATTAACAATGAGAAAAGTGCGAAAAAATAAAAAAAAATTTTTGACTGTAAAAAAAAATTGTTGAAAAGCGCTAAAGTCCTAAGTGGAGGGGTATCGCTGGATCAAAAGGGCCTAACTGCTTATAGGCTCTTATGGAGAAACGTGTTTTTCGAATGAATTGCCGAGGTTTTAGAACTCGGTGACGAAGATAGAATTATTTCAGTGTGTCCAGGCGGTAACGTAGGGATTTCGGCAGTTACCTACGGTCGGTAATTTTTTTTTCTTCGTCCACTTGTTGCGAGGTTAATGTAAACAACATTCATTTCGTACATTGCTCCGGCGATTGCTCGACATTATAAGATAGTAAGTATTAATTTTTAAAAAGTGCAAACGAGACATGATAGAGCAAAGCCTGACGAGTATTTCGGTATTTTCGTTTCCATTCTAGGGTGAGAATTGGCGGAGTATGACGCCAAAAGCTAAAGCGCGGCGCAAGTCGCGCATGCGTGGCGAGGAGTACAGGACCCGGAGCAACAAAACAGTTCCCGCCCGAAATCCTCCACCCGCCCAAGTAAGTTAAATTACAATCTTTACCGGTGGAATATAGATTTTATGGAGATGAACAATTTTGTAACTAATCGAAAACATAACCTGATAAATAATTGCAATATCAATAGTTTATTATTTTCACGCCATGAATTCGTCATGAGTGCATAATAAATTAATTTTATTATAAGTACAACTCAAAAATTTTCAGAAGGTCATGTCATGAGAATTTCATGACATTGAGTACTTAAAAAAACGGAGCAGAGTGGAGCTCAAAGAGATGATAAAAATTGATGAAAAAAATGATATGAATTTTGAAGTTCAGAGATTTTGTCTAAATTTTTCGAAAGTGACCAAAGTTTATTATTTCTCACTAATTTCTGAATGTTTTCTGAATTTGCAGATTTTTCAAAGATAGGAATTCTTTCCAATTTCCAAATTTGTATTCGCATCGAAAAATTTCCTGACTTTCCGGTATTTTATTCAAATATTCCGAGATATTTTCAAAATTTCCCCATTTTTCAAAAATTCGATTATCCCTTGCTTACTTAAAGCATTTTTGGCAATAATAAGTACTTTTCGACATTTTTTTATTTTTAAACTTTTCACAAATGTTACAGTTGGAAAAGTACGCCAGTGAAATTCTTCAAGTCAAAAAAGTAAAAACAGGGAGTTGAAAATATTAATTCACAACATTTTTGCAGTTTTTAACTGTGAAGAAACTTTTTTGTGAATTTTTTGTCACATTTCAGAAAATTGGAGAAAATTTTTTTCATTTATTGTAAAAAAAATTCGAAAAATGAAGAACCGTAGATAAAAAAAAGGATAAGTTTCGGGAGTTCGAAGAATTTTTCTAAATTTTCCAGAATTGGTCAGAGTCGAATATTCCTAACGAATTTCATAAGTTTTTCAGAAATTCTGAATTTTTCTAATGTTTCGAGCGTGTCGAGGCGGTCAAATTTTTCCGAAATTATAACATTGTTACCATGCCAGATGATGACCTCCTTCCCCCAGGTTTACGAAGTTTTAAAAATAAGAAGAACTCCGGACTTCACTACGGTAAGCCCGAAAACAGGAATAAGTCGCTGATAATAAAAATTAGTTGGTGAATTTAGTAGCCACTATACCACGTAAATTATCAGTGAAAGATTACATTAAAATTGAACGAGGCCCGCAATCAGGCGGAAGACGCATCTGCGTAAGTAAGCAGCCAACGCCCAGCCAGGCAACCGGTTCTCAACAGTAAGCTGACTCATCTCTTCGACACGTCAAGGAAGGCAGGCCGTCTACGGATCCTACATCAGGCCACGAGTAGCACAGTAAGCATTACTTCTAGAAAGTGAAAGTATTGTAAACATTTCTCAATCGATCTTGGGCCTTAGAGTATAAATCCTCTTTACGTACGTTGCACGGCGACTGTACTACGGTACTGTGACGTTGCAAAATCTCTAGTTTATTATTAAAAACATTAATAGTTAAAGTGTCAATTAGAAGTTATCTTTTAATATTGTCTCTCCTGTGAAGATTGAGGATCTACAAGAGATATTGCAGAATTGATAAGGTATGGTTTTTCTGTGAGAAATTCAGAAGTTGAATTTTTTCTTTTAATTGGATTCTCCCTGATTTAATCAATGTGTAAAATAAAATAGTTGGAATTAAAGATTAAGATCCGAATTATCCCAGTGTTCCCTAAATTAGTTTGATTTAATATTGAGAATCACCCATTAAAGTAAATTTAGATCCATACATTGTGGCCATTTCGTCTAGTCTTGGAAATACCAGACGAAAAGATCAATACTTTAAGATCGAAACTCCTTCATGTTTTATTGTAAATTTTTGTGACAAAGTATTGTTAGATATTATATTGTGAAATTACCAATGAGGCTATGCTTCTATTTGTATAAATTGAACAACTACAACTTGTAAAATAAATAAATATTTGTAAAGTATTAAAATCTTTTCTTTAGATTTAATTCAATATATCCGATAAAATTTACTTATTTTTAAAGAACCAGCCCCTCTCCATTATCCAGATAGGGACTGAGCTAGTTATTAATTTTCAATTTAGATCCGTCACAAAATTTATTTGATTTAGCTTCTTGATTATTCTTGATCCGCGAAAGATCTGGCGCCCTAAAAAAAAAATTTAACAAATTAGTATAATATTGATTTTGAATTATGCTAATTAAAGAATAATTTTTGTGCCGAAGGTGATTTAAGAAAAAAAAAAAAAAAGTTATTATCACAGTACAGGTGAGGTAAAGTTGAGGCAAGATCGGGTTGGCTATACTCTGTGTGTTCACAAGCACTGGCCACCCTTAACAAATTAAGTATCACTACCTCAAAATCAGTAGCAGTTTGTAGCAACTTATACTGCATTTTGTTGTATTAAAAAATAAAAATTTTAAATTTTAACGCGACATTCTACACCCGAGTCACAAACAATAGATAAGTAGGTACACTGGCGTTTGATAAACACCGAGATAGCACGCTCTATCAAACTGACTCATCCTACGATACGGACTCATCCTCTTTAAATTTCCCAATCACAACCACTCTCATGTCTCGAGCACAATCTCCCGTCAGGGCCCAGTCCCTCTCTTACACCACTGACGAATTACTAGTAAGGGTTCTCAGCCAAATGGAAACTCTGACTATCTCATTCAACGCCCTGAAAAAAGAAAACGAAAATAGGATAGATGAAATTTCAAGATTATCAAAGAAATTAGGAGGAGCAGGGACAGTAGAAACAGATAGTGAATCCCAGCAACGACCAGAAGCGACAGACGATCATTCTTCGGTCGAAGAAAAAACATTCCAAAGAAAAGAAACATTTAGACCAAGACAGGAAAATATTTACGGTCAATCACAATTTTTCCCAACAACTGTCCCAACAGCACCACACGAAGAACGGAAAATGAGAGCCAAGTTAGCAATTGAAACGATAAAGCCAATTAACGGTCAGGACGACATGGGAGTAGAAGATTTTATAAAAACGGTAAAGAGAGCTAGAATAAGATGCGAAGAACCAGAAATTCTTTTAGATTTAATTTCAGCAAAGAAAATTACAAACGCGGCAGAAAAAGCCATTAGGTATATGCAAATAAACTCCTATGAAGATTTATACGCGGCACTCAGACAAAATTTGAGACAAACCAGCTCATTAATTTCATTAAAATCTAAATTAGAAAGCTGCAAGCAAGGCTTAACAGAAACGGTTCAGAACTTCACGACGAGGTTTCGACATATAACAAATGAAATAAATTACCTAGTCCAATCCCAGCACGTAAACCCCACTAAACGAAGACTTAAAACAGAATTGGAAGAAGAAGAAGCCGTTAACCGTTACTTATTAAATTTAAAAAGAGAAATTGGAATGCAGGTACGTCTGTTAAAACCGAACACAGTAAACGAGGCTCAAGCATTAGCCATCGAAACTGAAACATGGTTAAAAGACAGCCAGCCTGTCAGACAAATTATCAAACCACCAGTAAAAATATGGGCCAAATCACCCGGACCACCTCGACTCAGTGCAAATACTACACCTAGAGCACAGAATAGTACCATACCACTGAGTGACAGATTTAAAATGAATTGCTTCAAGTGCGGCAAAATAGGTCATATATCTTCACAGTGCCAAGTGAAGCAGGGTTTTCCCCCAGGCCATGGTTTCAAGCGACCACCTCCGGTAAGAGCAATCCAAGAGGAAGAAACAGAAGCGGAAAACATGACAGAGGAAGAAATAACGGAGCAACTGATCTTCGAGGAATCAGCCGAATTTCTTCCATATGCGGAAGATTACGAACAATCGATGCCAGAAGAAAAACTGGAAGATACAGATTATTAGTAGACTCAGGAGCTGCTATAAACATAATCAAAGAAAAAATATTGGATGATAAAGACGAAAGGAAATCTACCCACAAAACATTCCTAATGGGTAACGATCGCCATATCTCTAAGCATTCTACAAAATTAAACTTTTTTGGACAAAAACACGTTTTCTACATAGTACCCAACGATTTTCCCTTACCAGAAGGAGGTATAATTGGAATTAAATTCTTTGAAAAATATCCAAGATTCGCGATCACGAACAGTCACCTCGTGCTAAATAAGGTAAAGCTACCTTTGCACCTAAGCAATGATTTCATACCAGAAAAATCCGAAAAGATATGTACCATTTCTACTGTCGCAGAAGATCAAGATATTATCATTATAGATGATAAGGAAATCCCCGACGGACTCTACACTATACGAAACGGACAAATAAAAATCCCATTGAAAAATAGTGAGGATTACCCTAAAGAAGTAAATCTCCAGATTAGCTACAAACCTATATTAAAAATAATCACAAATGAAAGTAATGGACCTCAAATGACTTTTAGACTAAATGAGTTATTGAAAGCTTCAAGATTAGATCATTTGGAAAAAGACCAGAGAGAATTCATTAAAAAAGTAATAGCCAGATACTCGGAAGTTTTCACATTGGAATCAGACCCACTTCCATGTACTAACCTTACTGAAAATCAAATAAAACTTAAAAATGGAAAAATAATTAATCTAAGATCCCACAAATTACCCGAAAAGCACCGACAGTTTGCCCTAGAAGAAACAGAAAGGTTATTAAAAAAGGTAATTATAAGAGAAAGTCAATCACCATACAACTCACCTTTATGGATAGTACCGAAAAAGGGGAATAAATTAAGAATGGTAATTGACTACAGAAAGATTAACGAAGACACGGATCAAGATGCTTACCCATTACCAATGATCGACGATATATTAGACCACTTACGAAAAGCTAAGTTCTTTTCTGCCTTTGACCTCTCAGCTGGATTCCACCAAATCCCGATGAAGGAAGAAGACAAAAAGTACACTGCGTTTTCTACAACCCAAGGACATTTCGAATACAATCGCATGCCTTTCGGCTTAAAGAACACACCAGCCACTTTCCAAAGAATGATGGATAATGCATTCAGAGGATTAATCGGAACAAAATGCTTTGCGTACATAGATGACATTGTGATATTCGGAAGCTCAATTCAGGAACATATGTTACGTCCCGAGCAAAAGGCGAGGGTAGGTTGGATAATTGGATATAAGGGAGGCGGTAGGCTGATTATATCAGGTTGGTAAGGCCTGATAATTTATTTTTGTTTGTGGGTACGTTGTCACTTGTCAGGTCTATGGGCCCTGAGTTGTTCACAATGATAATAAAACACTGAATTTGTAAATAAATGACAATTTATTATAAATAAATAGAATGTTGCACAGTTTGTTACTCAGGTGGTAAACTATACTACTTCTCGGATGAGAAGGCAATTTTATGAGTTTTATGCGTTTACGAGCCAAATATACAGGTTTTGAGATGCCTATATATATGTCACTTTCGCAGTTGATTGTGTACGTGTTACGCTAATATACTAGGTTTTGAGATGCCTAGGTATACAACTCACGCACCACATTCAGTGTTATAAGTTTTGTACGGAAATGTGCCAGATATACAGGTTCCGAGATGCCTATATATATGTCACTTCCGGAGTTGATTGTGTACGTGTTACGCTAATATACTAGGTTTTGAGATGCCTAGGTATACAACTCACGCACCACATTCAGTGTTATAGATAATATAATAAGTTTTGAGATGCTTATTTATATGTATAACTTACTTGTCTACCTCTTAAATTAGAGGGCAAAAGAGAGAATTGTCGTTTATTACTCCTATTGTTGCAAGTCAACGCGCACAAATCCTTGCAGGATAGTTGGTGTAAGGGATGCAAGTCCACCAGCGACTGATGTGATCAATTATCCGCTTACGTATCTTGTTAAGTACACGAGAAATGAATCAAACATGCACTTGTTAACAAGATAGGTTAGTTCGTCCCGATTTCAGAAATGAATCACTATTAACCGACACGACTAAATACGACGATACACGTAATCCAAAGGAACTATCTAGCACTACGGTTTCCGGACTTGCACCACTTAAGGACCAAGGATTTTATTTACCAAGTACCGAATGTTGAGTTGCTCATAGAAATCCACTGAGACTTACGTTTATCGAAGGGTCTGCTCACGACGTTGAATTACCGGTCCGGACCTAACAACCGTACAACTGCTCGGAACTTAATGACAAACCTCCAGAGGTGAATCTGGGGTATATATACTATTGATGCTTCTATTAGTGGGAGCAGATCAACGTAAATCGGTGGCACGTCACGTTCGAATCGTAAATCGGTGGCACGGCACGTTCGAATCGCAAATCGGTGGCAAGGCACGTACGAATTGCGAATCGGTGGCCAGGCACGATCTCTGCAAGGGTTCATGAGTTCATCTCTTCTATTGCCCAATTTTATATCTAGTTTCCAAATAAATGCATTTATAATTACTCATTTCTGCATTTATTTGTTTACAATTTGTGTTACTTATTTTATGAAGTATGATCATTAATTGGTTGCCAATGATCAGTCAATCGATTTCTTATCTATGATCCATAATCAATGATCGATTTTTATTCATTGATCGTGATCGACTCATCGGCAATCAATACATAATGGCGATAATATTGATCAATACTATTTTACTACCTGAGGTATCAATAATAGTACTGATGTAATATTGATACATAATTAATATTAATATAATAATGATTATAATATTTAGTCATTATAATTAGTGAGGCTGTGCCGATAACTTCTCATTCTCTCATTAGGTTATTAGCACGGCGTTACTACTTTATCGGCTCGCGGTGTGAGTTACTGACTCATTACCACGGGTGCAATTACCATATAGACAGGGCGCTGTTCTTCTTCATCTCTTATTACCATATGTCAAACCGATTCGTCGACGTGAGGTATACATAGGTTTACCTCATGCGCACAGCTACCCGGTCCATATGATAATTTATCATAGGAACACTCTTATACTTGAATGATGTCTTCCTCGTTATCCTCGGTGTTTGGCGCATTGCCCTTGCACAGGGGCAATATAAAATTTTAAAAGTTACTGGGATGTAACAGTCCTCCCTCCTTAGAATAATCATCGTCCTCGATGAAATAATAAGTGTCTTCCGTAAAAAAAAGTGTAGTGGGCGTTCTATATTAAGTTGTGGGCCCCATAATTTGTGGTGTGGATTGCACTTCCGGAATCTCTTTGGTAAGTAAATAGTTCCTGGTAGATAGTGATGTTATTTTGCAGCTGCATGTTGATGACTGCAGGGACTGAAGTAGTTTTTGTTATTAATTTGACAGGGCGTTTCTGGTATTTTGTTCTTTTCTACTAGGCTACTTGTATCCTGAGAATGGTGTTATCTGAGGATTCAGCTGATGCAGGATGATGTCATTTTTCGAAGATGTTGGATAGTGATGCTATGCTGCAGTTGCCATGAGTCAATTTTATGTAGAAGTTGACATGGCGAATTTTTGGATCTTGTTCTGGGTGGTAGTGCACGTATGCCCTAGGAGTTCTGCCTTGGTGGGGTTTTTTGCATGGTTGTCATGATGTCATCTCGTTGCATGCTGGGTCGTGGGGATGATTTTCTCCTCAGTCTACGGCAGCCATGGCAGAAGATGGGTCATCGTCAAGCTCAGGGACCATCTCTTACGAAGAGCACTCCAAGATCAGGGCTACCCTCTCTCCTTAGTGAGGGGGGCTACGTCGGTGCCTGAAGGAGCTGGTAAGTGCCCATTTTTAATTTGCATAATTGGTTCGGGTAGTGCCGCATTCGTGAAGTGTCTTGGTTCGGGTCAAGATGTCAGGCACCGGGGACTTCCTGGACTCTCTACTAGCTGAGTGGTTCGGGGCACCCGATTACTCTAGCCCTCAAGCCTCCGGTCTTCTTATTGACCGTTCCTTAATTGACTCGGTTGCGGATTTCGATCTCTCTTTATTACAGCCGAGTGTCTCCAGTTCATCTTCTTCGTCCGGGGACCCTGCCCTGTTTGCGCCGCGACATGACAGCTTGCAAGTGCGGATTTCGGCGATTGAAGATCGACTGGGGGTTTTTTATGTATCGGTGCGCGGCGTTCGTCCCAGCCGGGCTATCGAATCAATGACCCTGGCCTGTCAGGAGTTGATTGATTCCTCAGTCTCCCACGACTCCTTTGCCGTTGTCAGGGTTCTCGATTCGCGGAGTCCCGTTGTTCTGCTACGCGTAGCCTCCCTGGAGCTAAAACACCGCATCTTAGGGTGTAAGGAATAGGGTGGTGCCTTAGGGCTACTACGTCATTCTTCAATCGTTAATCTTTAATTATCCTTTTTCTTTTTGTTTCAGGCATGCAGGGGCGGCCACGGAACTTTCGGCGGTGCTCCCCGGGCTTATTCCTGGCTCGGGTGCTGCTCCTAGCGACGGAGATTGTTCAGCAGGGGCAGCTCCAACAAAACTGGAGTCGGGTGGCCCGGGAGAACCGAGGTGGGCGCCGAAATAGACTAATTAGAAGGTGCTGGCGCTCTCTAGCCATCCAGGCTGCTAGACGAGCGCAGGAGGTGGCACGCCGTCGAGCACTGGAGCTGCTGGCGCTTACGGAAGCGCATGTAGGCACGCCTGGCATGCAGGAGTGTATACACTCATCCCTGGTGCCTTCTGTTTGCCTTGGGTAAGTCGTCGTGTGCTCATTGGAATTACCTTGATTTGGCATATTTTATTTATTATTTCCTCTTTGTTTTTGAATGTTTCAGTGGTGCCTGGTACATGGGGGATTTCTGTCACTGCGGGCGCTACCTGCGTGGCTCCTTCCATGTCCTCCCGTGCCGATGCGGGACATACTATGATGCTCCGTGGTGTAAGTTGTAGATTTCGTTTCCAATCTTGTTCCATTTAAAATTCCCTTCTTCCTTTCTGTTTCTTGTCTTCGATTTCCTGTTTCTTATTTATTAATTCTTGTTTCAGACCCGAGGCCTGAGGAAGTCCTGGTGCCAACGGAGGATCCGGTGCTGCCTCCCAGCTACCACTAATATTATTGTTATTGTAAATTCCTGTCTTCATATTGATGCTTTCATACCTTTAAGTTAGCTGTGATTACTTATCTTTATATATACTTTTATTATATATTATATATTTATATATTATTATATTATTATTTTTATATATTTTTATACATAAGTTGTCCTTCATTTATTTGCGAATAAAAATTTTTAAACGTATATAATAGCTTGAGAGACTGGCAGACGAGGTACGTTCAAAATTTTTGTTTCCTATATGTTGCCCTCTGCTTGTCTCTCTGATTTTCGTGTTTTATTTCTCTGATTCCCGTAGCTTTAGAATTTAATTAATTTGAAATGAACTTAATATATTTAATATATATATTTTTCTTATATTTCTACTGCGACCCCTTTGGTAGTATTGTTGATTGCTATCGCCTGGAAATCTGTACCAAAGGTGGCGCGATAGCACCTAACTATAATCTTAGAATTACTTATATTATTGATTATTAGTTTTAGGTTATAATTATCGTATTTTTAATTATGGGCTCGTCTATCCATGATTGCTGACCCCATCTACACACCAGCGTACACACGTACGTACGTATGTGTGCATGCATGTATGCAGGGACCCTAAATTATGTAGACCAAATCCGATCGGTGTACATAATTGAAGGTGTATAGCTTTTTGATGAAGTATTTTTAGGTTACGCGGGGAATTTCATCGTTTTAGCCACAGGATCACCCGAATTCAATTCCGAGCTTAATGAAGATTTAGCAGGGCAGCATACTGCTTGAGGAGCACTCATGCTGCTACGTTTTATTGATGCTTTTATGGTAGTGGTTTAAATAGCCATGCCCTGTCATACCTTCATGACATCATACATGTATATAGGCATATATGCATGCATATATGTGTAATTCACACATAATTCACACAACATACACATATACATGACTTTATAGACATTATCTCTTAATTATGATAGTCGGATTCTGTTAGAAACATTAACTTAGTTCAGCGTGATTAAAACTCTTTCTTCAATTTACTAAATATAAAATTTTTAAAAAGTTCTACCCTAGTTCTTAGTTTATAATCTGATTATAATCCGAATTCTGGGAAGTCCTTTTATAGTTATTTTATTAAATCCATCTATTGCTTATTTCTAGGTTAATTTGGCTGGCACGAGCTTATTTATTGGCCAAATCGGGTAATTTGTAATAGAAGATTCATGGTTAGGTTTTGCGTTACCCGGTTTTACCAAGAATGGCTTTATTAATCGATGTGCTCGTAATTATTTTCTTTACAAAATTATGGCCTTATCCCATTGACTACTTAGTCAATCAATTACTTGAAATATCTCTGTGGTTATTTCTAGTATTGCGTTAACAACGGAGATATGTGCCCTTATAGTTCGGAGAAACCCTTAGTCATGTGGCTCAATTCTGATTGATTTACATGATTAAAGGTTTATGGATATATAGCATTGCACATCTTTTATTCTTCGCGGATATTATTCAATTAATGTTAATGGAATCGCCCGAATTTGATTGTTCGTTTAAAATTTTCTGACCGGATAACATACCGTATGTGGAGTTCGCTGTTCTGCATACCTATATGTATCACTTGTACCTCCATGATGGTGGCATGTCCAATAATACTTGTATATTAGGTGGCCATTGTTGCGGGGCTGCCATGGAGTTTTTGATAATGATAACCATCTTGTCGGTGCATCCATTGGTATAAGGCCCGCTGCCTTGTGGGTTTTTGGCAAGTCTAATAAAGAACTTGTAATAGGCATTCATATAGATACAGGAGAACTGCTTAGTATATATGATTCATTGCAGGCGGTCGCGAGTCTTCTTATCGCTGGGCGGTTCAAGTTACGCTCTGGCCATGTTGTCGGGAGTCTCGACTGCTAGTGATACGCTGCGTCCAGTAAGGTGTCACATTGCATTTCTTTACGTGATTGGATTATAATTCATTATGGTTGCTCTCGGTGGGTGTGATTAATTTCTTTCTCAAGTGGGAGTGGTTTGTTAGCTTGATATGGCTAAACTCCTCGTACTTTCTATGATCCTTATTCTCTTCCTCTGTTGCTTTGATTGTTAATTTATTATAGCTGCCATTATGTATCGTGATTATTTATTGTATATTCCTGGTGGTAACCGTAATGATGTATCGTAATTCAGTGTGATTTTTGGCAAAAATTTTGCCTACTTGGGTACTTGTCCTCCCTCCTTAAAAGTGTCGTTGTCCTCAACGACTTGTATTTGTTTATGCAATTCTAACATTTGTTGTTGGGATTGTTAATACTCTTGGAAGGGGGTGAATTTCTTCTGTGTTTGTTTGGTTGTCTACCGAAAGGGGTTGTAGTTCTACTTCCTCTTGGTTTTCTTTTATGTTTAAATTTGTATTATTACACGTTTTACAGTTTTTACGGATTATTCCTTGTGTGAGGTATATTACTGTTGTTATTATTAATAAGGTTAGGATGCTGGACCCTCCTAACCAATATTTTCGGGTTAGTTTATGTCTATAATGATTGTTTCCCATGTTGAGAAGTTGTTCTTCTATGGTAGAGAGTGATTCTTCCGTATGCAGATTTTTTAATTTATTATCCTTTTCTGTTTCCCAAAACAATGATGTTATCGTAGGAATATGCATCGTTTTATAGATTATTGGGGAAATTTCTGATATGTTCAATGAAAATCCTGGGTTGTAGATAAATTCTTCTGAGTTTACATTTATTTGAGTTCCAATTAAAGTTGTCTGTTCCGTTCTGGCAATACACCCTGCACTTAATCTTAATATTCCTGAATTTGTAATATGTCCTTTTTCTGTTTTTCCCTTTTTACAGGTGATGCTGATTGGCTCTGGTTTTTTAGTTGAAAATATCCATGCGTTTAAGGATGGAATATGCTTCCAAAAAACTGAATTTTTTGTGTTTATTTTTATATCACATTGCTTTAAAATTTCCATTGAAGGGCGTGTAAGCATTTGACATTCGCAGGACGTAGTTGTGACTGTTTCGTGCATTGGTTGGGTGTTTTCGCAAATCGTGTGGTAGATTGTTCTTTGACAGGTGTCATAGTACTCTTTATCTGCCAAAAAGAATTTTCTTTCGTCTTCTGTCAGGGCAATATATTGTTTTCTTGGTAAAATGTAGATGGCTCTAGTATAATTTCCTGAAATGTTCTGGTACACAGGAAATGGGTAAATTTTATATAATTGTAGTGCTTTTCTATCTAGCAATGGGATGTCTACTGATATTAGTAATTTTCCAGATTTAATTTTAAGGTCTGTCTTGCCAATTTGTGAAAGTAATTCCACTCTAACGTGTGAAGTAGGAATCGGAAATTCGTAATCTTCCATTTTAGTGTGTATTTCAGTGATTACTTCTTGTAGTTGGGCTTTGGAAATTGTTGAAGGGTGTAATTTGCCTTCTCGTGCGTATTCTGTTATTTTAATGAATTGTTTTATTATTTCATATAAATTTTCCAATTTTAGTTCCAAATGTGTTGACCATTGTATCATTTTTTCATAATACATGTAATCATTCCAGTATTGTCCTTGTGATTCTATTTTGTTGATAGTTTCATTTAATTCTTTTTGAATAATTTGAATTTGCTTAGTTTTCTTGTTTAGATCCTGATGAATATTATTCACTTCTGCTTTTATTATGTGTGTTTGTTTTCCAATTATTTTACTGATGTTACTTTGCTTTTCATAAATATCATCTATTGCTTCGTTGTATTCTTCTGCGTCGTCGGAAGTCATGAGCCCTATTACTGGTCCCAAAATGTTGCCTATGAATCCAAGAAGAGGTGCTCTTCGTCTATGCATGGTCCTTGGTGGAATTATTTCATGGGGTATGTCCTGGTGTAGTTCCATTAGTATTTCACTTAAATCCTCATTTATAACTTCGAGTTGGTGTAGCTTTTCATTGAGGCGATCCAATTTTATCATATCTTTGCAATTAGTACTTTTCAATCGATTTGGGCACGTCTTGTAAATTTTCTGAACTTCTGACTTCATTTTGTCGAATTGAAGATGTTCCTGTAGTTTTTGGGGGTCCATGAATATAACGAACCTCCAATGGTTCTGAGTAGTGCGGATAGTTTCCAGTTTTTCGTAGAATAAGCCTGGGTTGTTATCAAAAGGTTGTACTTCGTAATTCCGTGGGTTTCCTGACGAGCCTGTCATGCTGAGTAGTACTCCTGTACAGATCATTGTTGCTTGGCTTAGGATCTGGGTAAACATCCTGTTGTTTGTCTATTTGTCTATAAAAGTAAGGTTTTTGTTAAAATTTTATTAGAGTTCTATCAGGGATGTTATCTTTTGTTACATTGTTGTGTTGATAAGGGAAGAAGGAATAAGGCAACCTCCATATCATCTCTCTTGATTTCTTTATTCCCTTATTTTAATGAAATCAGATTATTGAATTTTTATCAAAAAAATTATTAAATATAACAGTGATATAATTATATATGTGAATATTGTGACGTGGTAGATTTTACCCGTCACAAGGAAAAAAAAATGTTTGATTTGATAAACTCACCGGTGACAGGTGGGGTTATGTCCCTGGGGAAAAAGTCGTGAGACGAGAGCCCGCACTTCGTCGTCACCCGAGAGCACTCGAAACATACTTTCGCGCACCAAACGCACTCACGCTTCCTGTCCTGTCTGTTTCATGAGCAACACGAAGATAACAGCACCGGAGGACAGCAGCGTTGGAGACGAGACACTACCGGCTACCGAATGAACATAAACACTGGCCGCCATGTCGAGTTTCGAGCTACGATGGATCGACGTTTCGATTGACACTCATCATCGATCGTTTGAGAGCGACACAGCAGACGACCAGAGGCCACCACGTGACCCGGAAAATCTACCCTAGGGCGCATGGACCCTGGGGCTTGATACGAAACACATTTGATGATTAGCATCTTGGACATTTGGTGATGCTAAACTTGTGAGGTTGGACGGAGATGAACACTGACTATAATGGTGTCATCGTGTTACACGCGCCGTCCATTGTGAATAATAGAACCGCGTGTTCATAGAAAATAATTGCCGAGGGCAATTACTATACTAGGCACGAGTTGCCTAGTCGTCTATTGGATGTATGACATGTGACCTGCTTCCGGGTCCGCGATTGGGTCACGCATGTAGTTCGTGGGGCAGGTCGGGAAATCTGTCAGCGTCGCGTCGGCCATCGTCACTCTCGTCCTGCGACTCAAAGAAACAGGTGTGATCCTTCCTTTTAGACTCGAAATTGCTATTGTGGAATTCTTGCCGCTGGGATGGAAGGCGAGTTTATATTACGTTTCGACTCGGAACTCCAGGACGTTATACAGGTAGCGTGAGTGTTATTGATAAACTTTATTTCTCTGGCAAGTGGTCCGGAAATTAATGGACTATTGAACTGATACTGACGCCATATGGCGTACTTCACAAATACCAGCCACTTAGCCTCTCTTCTCTTTTCTCTCTTGTCCGCGAGTGCTCTTCCGTCCGTGCCGGTGATATTATTTGATGTTCAGGTTGGAAAGTAAATTAAAAATATAAAATAAATTAGTCGAGTCTAACTCTCTCGGGTGGTGACGCGCGCTAGAATAAGTCGAATTCGTCATATTGTCGCGTGGCTCGGAAAGTTCCGAGATTTGTATAATTTTGTTTGCTAATCTTGATGTAGATATCTTGGCATTTATTACTCACATTTAATTTTAAATTTATATCGAGTCTCACTTTAATAATAAAAAAAAAATAGTGTTCTGCCAAATCTATTATATTTTAATCAAATTCTGGTTCCTTTATTCATTACCCGCCAAACTGTTGTGACCTTATTTTGACCCTGCCTTGTTTTCGATGTTGTTAGTTTCGAGTCTCAATACTATTTGAATAAATTTTGTCGCTAACCGGAGTGACTGGCGCTCAACGAAGAAATAAAATAAAATCCGTTGGGTAGCCAAAGATAAGAGTGCCAGGTCACGGGTAAGACCTGCATCTCAATATGAAAATAGTTGAATAGGTTTTGAAACTGCAAATCAATTGCATAAATATTATAAGTATTATAGGTGGTTTGGGGTTTGAATCATTGATTAAACATCCTACGTTTAAGTTTTTCTAATTTATTTTGCAAGCTTTATATATATGGGTATAATAGTGTGCGCCTAATCTAGTTATTATGTATAATTGCGAATATATCTATAATTCTAGTGGTGATATTTAATATGCGTCATGAGTAATGCTATCTAATTACAACTTTGTTAATCCTATAATATATAAAAGATAATAATGAAAATGGTGGTTTCGCTAGGGGCTTCCTAGTGAATTTTACTAGTTAATTTGCATTCCGTGAATTTTTTATTGGAGGAAGACTTCTTTTTAGGGCGTTAGATATATAAGATTTGTATTTTCATCCCCTTGTGGAGGACCCCAGAAGTCTTCTTCGTTTGGTTCCTGATCGTCGGGAAGCCGCTTATTTCGTTTAATTTGCTTTTTACAATTTGCCATAGTATGGCCCCTCAAATAACAGTATTCGCAACAAGCTTCCCATTTGTATAATTTAATTAATAACGTCGCGGGGTTGTCCATACAAATAACGTACTCTTCGTCCGTAATATTACAATCATTTTTTTCCTCGCTAAAAAAATACATTTTTTCAAGGGCCGTTAACATTTTTCTCGCGGCCTCATGTTCTGCGCTACATATTTTTCTTTCCCCGTTGCTTACGGTACTGAATTTATTCTCGCGTCTACGGTCTTCTACTTCGCATTTAATGATGAAAATTTTTGCGTTGTCGGTTCCCGCGGTTTCCTCTAACGTATACTTTGGTTTTGTAAAGCCGTACTCTGCCGCCAGCTCCTCCAACTGTCCCTTAGCAAACCGTAAGTTATTAATCTCCCCTTTTGGATGGAGGGTAGCGGGGTATATTTTTCCTTGTGGTGGTCGCATGTTAATGCTGGACATGATTTTCCTGTAAAAGAAAATTGCGGTTAATATTTTTTAATTTTTAGTCATTCACTAACTTAAGTTTGTTAAAATGTTTTTGGAATAGTTTTCCGTCGGGTTTTTCCAAGATGGCGTTGTTCTTGTCTAATATTTTTACAAGGGTGTAGGGTCCGTGGTATTTATTATCCAATTTTCCGTGTGTTTTAACTTCCCTTTGGACGTATACTTGATCTCCTACATTCCCTAAAAATGGTTTTACTTTTTGATCATAATTTTCTTTTGAATGTTCCTTCGCGGCGACCAAATTTTCCGCTGCCATTAATTTAATTTCCGATAGTCTTAATATTAGTTCCTGCAGATAGGTTCCGTAGGTTTCCGTGTATGACCTTATGTAATCCATCAATACGGCATGGCTCCTTTCCAGGGATCCGTTTGATTGCGGTCTATACCCTGAGGTGGTGACTTGCTTTACTCCGAAAATTTTGGATAATTTTCTGAGCAATTTATTGATGAAGCTTCCTCCCCTGTCTGTAAGTATAGCCCTCGGGGCTCCATATTGTGAAAATAAGTGTTTTGCTATTGCATGAGCGATAGTGGTTGCTGAAATATCGGGTATGGGGACGGCTATGCAGTATTTAGATAAATTGTCCTGCATGGTGAGAATATGTTTATTACCATCAGGGGTGGTAGGCAATTTTCCTACTGTGTCTAGGGAAACTTTGTCGAAGGTGTCGAGGGGTGTATCGGTGATTAGCATGGGTTCGTGAATTTTTGCCCGTACAATTTTTTGTCTCTGGCAGATGTCACATTTTCTGACGAATTCAGTAACTTGCTCTTTAAGTCCTGGCCACATGTACCTTTCTCTAATTCTTCGATATGTTTTGTTTATCCCTTTGTGACCTCCAATTTTACTCTCATGATTTTCGGAGATAATTTGGGTACGTGTCTCCTCTGGGGGTATATTTACGTTGCCATAACATATTGTTATTTCCATTTTTGAATTAGCGAATTCTTGAGTTAGAATTTCGCGCAATTTTCCTATTGGTAATGTGTCACTAATGTCTCCATGTTTTGAAATGCGGAATTCCGAAATATTTTCCTTTTCTAGGGCTATTCTCAAATTGTGTACGGCTACTTTAACGTATTCTTCGTTTATCTCATCAAAATGGTTTTGCTTTGATTATGAGTGAATATATGTTAAAGCGTCTATGAGGTGTGATAAGCACTTCTCCTATTTTAGGTTTCCTATTTTTCAGGTCCTGAGGATCTACTACTCCCAAGTCCACTAGTAGTCGGCTTACGGGGGTGACAAACTCACAGTCAGCCGAGAGAAAATGCACGTAATTACTTTTCAAATAAGTAAGATTCTCTCGACAGCTACTTAGTCTGACCTGCACGGTTTTACTACTGCGCGTCCCCGTTCCATTGTACATTTCATAGGCCTTAGGTAGTGCCGGAGGGATGCAAGTGATTGACGGTCGCGAATGGTCAGACGGCAAACTAGTAGTATCCATAGTATGTTCGTCTGAGTATGTAGGTATATTTATTCCCATTCTGCGAGTACTATTTTTGTCAGTTGATGGATTAAAATTAGGTTCGTCATCCAGTTTTTCTGGAAAGGGCGTGGAAATAGCCCTGGGTTTTCTTAGTGCTGAGGGGGAATATTTCCCTAAAGCATCCGGGGTTGAAGCTATTCCAGGGTGAAAAGTGACACTTTTTCTGGTGTGAGCGTATAGATTTCTGGTCGGGGCTTCTTCATCTGGAGACGAAATTCCGGGGTCTAGATTTTCCTTACTTTCGGAATTTATCACCTTTCCTTTTTTCTGTGTTTCTTTTAATAATTCTTCAGCTATTTTTATAGCTGATTCTATTCTGTTCGTGAATTCGGTCTCGCTTTCAGGTTCCATTTCTTCAATGGCATCAAGGAGCTCTTGATTATTTTCTCCTTCCGAAACTGCTGTGATTTCAAGAAGCGGGGCTTCTTCATCCACTTCTGTCCTCTCCAGCCAGTCTTCATGGGCCTTTAAGGATTGTTCAAATCGTGAAAATGATTTTTCTATATTTTCCTTAGTTGAATTAGCCTTTTCTTGTTCCATCTGGTCTCTTTCTTGTTCTTCTTCTGTTGTACTGTCTTCACTGTCGCTGGGTGGCGGACTCACCATTTTAATGGGTCCTGTTTCTTGTTTTTCTGTCATAGGGGTTAATTCTTCCTGATCTTCTGGGAAGAATTCAGCCGAGCACTCTGGTGCTTTTGCCGGTGCACTCTTAGGTATTGTTGACGATGGGTATGCTGCAGGTGGTAAATTCAAGCTTGGTAGCACACTTTTTCTTTTTCTGAGGATTGGGGGTGGTTCTGGATCCCTTTCTGTTTCTTCCGAACTGCTATCCTCTCTATAATCTGGTCGATCCTGAACTCGTTGAGTCTCTACCCGCCGTCGAATCAACCGTTTGCTAATGGTGCTCTGGTCCAAATCAGCTGATGTTGATGCACTAGACTTTGACCTAGCGAGGGTCGGTTTTTGAGGTCTTGAAGTAGAGGGTTTAGAGGGTAAAATTCTTGAAGTGAATCCTTTTCTTGTCTGAATTGCGGGTTTATTTTTGGCTTCTGGTTCTAAAGTTTTTGAACTAGGCTTCGCGCTGTTTTCCTCTCGTTTATTAGCTTGTCTAGTCAACATTGGCAGTAACCTGGCAGGCTGTTTTTCTTCTTCTTCTTTTTCGTCAGAGTTTTCTACGATTGGATTTCTTGATGGGGCATCCGCGTTAGTATTTAATTTACCTGGTTTGTATTTAAACTCATATTCATAGTCTCTTAATTTTAGTCTCCAACGAATTAGTCTTTGGCCTGGATCTTTTACAGAATCTATCCACCTGAGGGACTCATGGTCGCTCATGAGGGTAAATTTTCTTCCATAAATATAGGGTCGGAATTATTGTACCGCGTAGAGAACTGCAAGGCATTCCTTCTCCGTTGTAGAGTAATTTAATTCGGGTCCAACTAGCAATCTCGACATATATGCCACGGGGAGATCCATTCCGTCCTTTTCTTGGCTCAGAACGGCTCCTATTGCATAGTCTGAAGCGTCAGTAGTTACTGTAAAGGGTTTTTCAAAATCAGGGTATTGCAATATGGGGCTTTCGCACAGAGCTTGTCGTAGATCCCTGAAGCTCTTCTCTTCCACTGGTCCCCATTTAAATACTGCTTCCTTTTTTAATAAATTTGATAGAGGCTTCGCTCTTGCGGAGAAGTCCTTGATGAATCTTCTGTAATATCCGGCTAGTCCTAGGAATTGTTTTATGTTTTTTGGTGTTAGAGGTTCTCCTGGCAGGTAGAAATTATCAGGAAATTCCCTAATTATCTCCAGTACATGTTCCTTTTCCTCGGTATTCAAATGGTCCAGTCGAAGGTGTTTTATTACTTCTTCAGCTTTATTTACTGGGGGTGAATAATCTTCGTCTGCCGAATATTCGTCGAAATCTTCTCCTGGAAGTTTGTAATATTCAAAGGGGATGATTTCTTGTGGGGGTAATTCTATTTCGAGGTCATTATCTGTTGTATTAATGGCGAATACATGACAAATCCCATTCACGTTGGTTACGGCTGCTTCGCCTACTAGCACGCCCTCTGTAGTTTTCTAATCGGCACAGCCTCACTAATTATAATGACTAAATATTATAATCATTATTATATTGATATTAATTATGTACTATTATTGATACCTCAGGTAGTAAAATAGTATTGATCAATATTATCGCCATTATGTATTGATTGCCGATGAGTCGATCACGATCAATGAATAAAAATCGATCATTGATTATGGATCATAGATAAGAAATCGATTGACTGATCATTGGCAACCAATTAATGATCATACTTCATAAAATAAGTAACACAAATTGTAAACAAATAAATGCAGAAATGAGTAATTATAAATGCATTTATTTGGAAACTAGATATAAAATTGGGCAATAGAAGAGATGAACTCATGAACCCTTGCAGAGATCGTGCCTGGCCACCGATTCGCAATTCGTACGTGCCTTGCCACCGATTTGCGATTCGAACGTGCCGTGCCACCGATTTACGTTGATCTGCTCCCACTAATAGAAGCATCAATAGTATATATACCCCAGATTCACCTCTGGAGGTTTGTCATTAAGTTCCGAGCAGTTGTACGGTTGTTAGGTCCGGACCGGTAATTCAACGTCGTGAGCAGACCCTTCGATAAACGTAAGTCTCAGTGGATTTCTATGAGCAACTCAACATTCGGTACTTGGTAAATAAAATCCTTGGTCCTTAAGTGGTGCAAGTCCGGAAACCGTAGTGCTAGATAGTTCCTTTGGATTACGTGTATCGTCGTATTTAGTCGTGTCGGTTAATAGTGATTCATTTCTGAAATCGGGACGAACTAACCTATCTTGTTAACAAGTGCATGTTTGATTCATTTCTCGTGTACTTAACAAGATACGTAAGCGGATAATTGATCACATCAGTCGCTGGTGGACTTGCATCCCTTACACCAACTATCCTGCAAGGATTTGTGCGCGTTGACTTGCAACAATAGGAGTAATAAACGACAATTCTCTCTTTTGCCCTCTAATTTAAGAGGTAGACAAGTAAGTTATACATATAAATAAGCATCTCAAAACTTATTATATTATCTATAAAACTGAATGTGGTGCGTGAGTTGTATACCTAGGCATCTCAAAACCTAGTATATTAGCGTAACACGTACACAATCAACTCTGGAAGTGACATATATATAGGCATCTCAAAACCTGTATATTTGGCTCGTAAACGCATAAAACTCATAAAATTGCCTTCTCATCCGAGAAGTAGTATAGTTTACCACCTAAGTAACAAACTGTGCAACATTCTATTTATTTATAATAAATTGTCATTTATTTACAAATTCAGTGTTTTATTATCATTGTGAACAACTCAGGGCCCATAGACCTGACAAGTGACAACGTACCCACAAACAAAAATAAATTATCAGGCCTTACCAATCTGATATAATCAGCCTACCGCCTCCCTTATATCCAATTATCCAACCTACCCTCGCCTTTTGCTCGGGACGTAACAGCTGATTTGGTGGCAGCGGTGAGATTGTCACTTTTGTTGTCACAATTGATAATAATGTAAAATTTATTTAATTGAAGCGAATCAAAATTATGTGAGCAATTATTTCGAATAAAAATTGTTCATAAATAAAAGCTTCGAAATTTAGTAATTTTCAAAATTACAAAATTACAAGTTAAGTAGAAATAATTGGATAATATATTTCTACTCGTCAAAATTTAAATATTTGAAATTAAATCTTAGAATAAATTATTTTATTTTAAGCGTTGGTATACTTCGTGTGATCACAAGCTCTGCCATCGTCAATAACATCATCGAATTACTCTGAATAAACCTTGCATGTATTCTTTGTAGCAAGATTGTGCAAGTGAAGGGTTTAAAAAAAAAAAGTTATAAGAAAAAATCAAAAACATCATTATTTTGATTTAAATCAATTTAAAATTCAGAGGTTTTTTACCTAGAGTTTACACAGGAAATTACGTCTCAGCCATTACCTGAATAAACTTGTAGTATTAAAACATCGAATATTTAAATTCAAAATTTTATAATTACACAAATTTCTGAAAGTACTAAAATTACACAAGGTGTTGTGCTTGAGTCAGGCTTGTTTAATTTCGTACTACTGAAATTTTCAATTTGTTAACTAAGTTTGAATTTAAGTTTAAAACAAAACAAGAACAGCACACGAGAGTATAAGTCCTCTTTAGATTCGTTGAACGGTCACCGTCGATGACGATCGACTGGGTAAGGCAAAGTTCGAAGTGTCTGCATTGTAATTGTTTATAACTTTCATTTTAATTTTGTTAACTAACAGAATATTTTTGATTGCAAAGATTGTCCAAGAGTCTGTGCTTGAGTTTAGTCTCTAAAATTCTGTGACATTAAACAATTTTTTTTTTGTTTATTAACAATAAACATTTTCTGTGATTTTAAAGATTAATTAAGGGTTTGTGCTTGAGTCTGGCTTAATTAATTTTGTATCACCGAAAACGCAAGTTGTTAATACACATAATCTAATTATAAATTCAATAATTGCAATTACTTGCTCAGGAATTCGCGGTCGCGGCTGGCCTGACCCGCCTTATATCACTGAAAACATATAATCCAAGGTTAAACGCTGCAGCGACTGCGCGCGCCACAGCAAGAATTTGCAGTACAGTAATAGCTAGAACAAATCATTGACAGTAACAGTTCAAAATTAGTATTACTGCATTCATTTAAAAATAAACAATTAAAAACAAACAAATAAACAAATTCAGCAATAAATTAAATTTCCTAAATTAACAATTAAAAATAAAATTCAAAGTAACCACGATATTATAATATGTAATAATAATTGAACTATAATACTTTTTTTAATATAAATAAAACACTTTGAACAGATTCTCACACACACACGATAAAAGAATCCATTTGAACACTATAACAGTTGATTTGGTTTGGTTTGGTGGCAGGCGACCATACGGTCAAGACAACCAAGGAAAAAGAAATTAAGGTCTACAAAATAGTTTATCATAATTTTAAAAAATCAAAATATTCTCAATTTTGCTCACAAAAGGACAAAATTCAGGGACAATAATATAAAATATTATTATTCAGAATAAACTGAAAAATTAAGATCGGTAAATTATAATAAAAAAAAAAAAAATATATAAAAATTGTATGGCACATAAAGACTCCCATATAGTGTTTAAGCACGATTCAAACACTATAATTTCAGTCTATTCCGAATTACTAAAAAACAAAGTAGGCGACTTTTTATACGACCCAAATTTAACTATTAATCTAATTCATAAGGAGAAATTAGCCACCTATAATAACATTAACCATCTCAAAATTTACGTTATTCAAAACGCCACCCTTACAACAAGTGGTGTAGTAAAAATTCCCATATTGAAGCAAGAAATTGAGTTTAACATTATAAATCCAGAAATAGGTGCAGGCATATCCGGAGTAATTGGAAAATCGTTTCCAACTCTTTTCAAAATAAATACTCCGGATAAAGTCTAAACATTTTTTACGAAAATTAAAATACTGGAAACAAAATTAATTATAATAATAATAACAATAAAAATTTTATATAAGCCAGCTTAAATCTGGTTTTGAACATAAATTTTGACATTACACTGGCAAAGTAATTATTGAATTTTTTTATCAAAAAAAAAAAATTAATAATTAATAAGAATTTATTTAATTGAATTGATTAATATTTGAAAAGGTCAGTTTTTCATCATTAATCAAAATTAAGGATCAGGTGCTAAAATTAATATAATTTTACACATAAGGAGCATTCGAAACTCCCGGTTTCTGGACAGACTAAATTATACGGAATTTTATTCAACCTTTCGAATTACAAAAATTAAACCAACATGCCTCACGATAAAAATAGCACCACTCATGACAAAACGCAAGGTGGAGAGTTCACAGGAAACATTTCACGAACCCTTAGTGACGCCATGGTCACTTCAATGGCGGAATGTTTTGCTATACAACAGGGAGTGATGAATATACCCACTTTTAACGGAAAAAATATGCCAGTTAGGGACTTTATTCAAGATGTATTAAATGGAGAATCCAGCGTACCTGCAAATTGCGAAAGGCAGTACATAATGGCGGTACTAGCGCGATTAAAGGGTGCTGCAAGAGATAGCACGCACGGAAAAACATTTTCCACAATAACCGACTTAATACAACATCTTAAACAGCGCTTTGCCCCCCACAAGACTTACTCGTGGTATTTGCATGAAATATCCACAATTAGGATGTCTCGCAGCGAAAGTGTAAGCGAGTTTTACGACAGAATCACCCTACTTAAATCCGGAGCTCAAGCGGCGTTAGAAGACAAATATCAAAACGCGGAGCAGATGTTACTACCCTTAAACGATTGCGCCTTAGAAGCTTTTATCCGAGGACTACCCGATGTAATATCAGGAATGGTGGAATCACGGAATCCATCGTCATTGGAAGCAGCATTAAAATACGCACTCGAGTATGAGGCTCGACATCAATTAAACCCCCATTTTCCTATAAACAATATTGCGGAAAATAGATATTCCACCCCTTATACAGGATCAACGGATAGGAGCCCAAGCCCTCATGTTAGGTTTGCATCATCACCGGATAGGAATAGAGCAGTGGAACCCAGACAAGGACCAACAGGGATAATAAGGAGACCTACATCACCAATAGTGCCTAATTACCCGAATAATTACGCACCCCCATTTCAATACCCACCTTATATACCCTATCAACCTTATCCGTACTATCCAGGTTCGCTAACATCAAACAACCCTTACCCTAATCACAATTACCCATATAAAGGAACTAATACACCCCCGAGAGCACAATCACCAGCTCCAGCTAATAAAAATGATTTAAACTTCGATTCCGCTCGTCGAACAGACGCGACGACGAGCGTGGAGAAAACCGAGCGTCAGAACAGCTTGAGATTTCTCAAGAAGCAAGAAAAATCTTCTGTACCAAACTCAGTCGAGAATCCCCAGTAGTAGAGTTTTCGTCGAATGAACTATTACAATCAAAGGCAAGGTGTTTAGTGGATACAGGTGCGGACATAAATGTCATTGAATTAGATGCTTTAGATGAGGACCTACTGGTCAATGAGAATGAAGCAATAGAAATCACAGGAATTACACAAAGTAGGATTTCAACTATAGGAACAGTAAACATCGAATTAATGAAATCCAAAATCACTTTTCATGTAGTACATTCTGACTTCCCAATAAGCACGGATGGAATACTAGGTCGAGAATATCTTCGACAAGAGAAGGTAGAAATATCCTTTTGGCATAACACCATTGTGACGCACTCCAACCCCACAAAACCTATACCGTTCATAGACAATGAATCTAGAGTAGCGTTAGAAAATACCACAGATTACAAAGGGCCTCTACTAGGACCAATCAAGGTAAGAGCCAGGACTCGACGAGCTATTCCAATAGCAGTAATAAATTCCGAAATAAAAGAAGGGTACTTACCCTTCTTTTCATTCTCTCATTAGGTTATTAGCACGGCGTTACTACTTTATCGGCTCGCGGTGTGAGTTACTGACTCATTACCACGGGTGCAATTACCTTATAGACAGGGCGCTGTTCTTCTTCATCTCTTATTACCATATGTCAAACCGATTCGTCGACGTGAGGTATACATAGGTTTACCTCATGCGCACAGCTACCCGGTCCATATGATAATTTATCATAGGAACACTCTTATACTTGAATGATGTCTTCCTCGTTATCCTCGGTGTTTGGCGCATTGCCCTTGCACAGGGGCAATATAAAATTTTAAAAGTTACTGGGATGTAACACATAATGAGAACTTAGTAGCAGTCATGGAAAGAATCTACCAGTTAGGACTAAGATTAGAACCGAAAAAATGTGAATACCTTAAACCAGAACTAGAATACCTTGGACACATAATAACCAAAGAAGGAGTCAAACCCAACCCTGAAAAAATAAACTGCATAAAAGAATTCAGACCATTGAAAACTGTAAAAGATGTGCAATCATTTTTAGGACTTGCAGGTTACTATAGGAAATTCATCAAGAATTTCTCTACTATAGCGAGACCCTTAACAAAGCTAACTCAGAAAGAGACAATATTCGATTGGACCCCAGACTGCGAAAAAGCATTTTACGATTTGAAGAACGCATTGGTAATCGCACCAGTTTTAAAATTCCCTGATTTTTCCAAACAATTTATACTAACTACGGACGCATCCAACTGTGGATTAGGAGCGGTATTGAGCCAAGACGGGCACTCTTGTCTTTTTATATCAAGAACATTGAACGAAGCCGAAGAAAAATACACCACCTCTGAAAAAGAACTTTTAGCAATTGTATGGGCTATGAAACGCCTCAGACAATACCTTCTGAGGAAGAAATTCAAACAGACCACCGTGCTTTAGTTTGGCTGCACAATGTGAAAGACCCTAGCTGAAGACCCTTACGATGAAGACTTCGTATGGAAGAATACGAATACGAAATAGAATATGTAAAAGGAAAAGAAAATAAAGTAGCGGATTGTCTATCCAGACTTTTTCCCATCACTAAGGACACATTATAAGAAGCAATGGAAAAAACCGGAATTAGTACTGAAGAAGAAGAACCAAGCTTGGAAGACCAGTCACCGGAAATAGAAACATTCGACACACCGCGAATAACAAAAGACGAAATTTTAAAAGAAAAAATCAAATTAACCGTGAGGCGAATGAGAGAACCATCAGAAAATGAAACAACAGAAACGGAAGAAGAAATCACGGAAACACCAGGAGACAATACTAATTTATATACGGATTTTATAAATTGGAAACTACAACCAGTCAAAGGCAAAATTAATACAAAGCCTAACGCTATCGGCAAACTTTGGAAAGAAGTAACTAAGGATGAAATGCCTATGTACAACGAAGAAGATTGGCTGTATAAATTAAGTTGGTTTATCGAAGAATTCGTTAACAGAAAACTTTCAATCGTTAGATTATCCTTTGGAGATCATCTATTTACATTACTGGAGCGAGAAGTAATTCAAGAAATAATGGAATTCCTATCAAACTATTATCCAGATAAGAATTTCCACATTTGTTTCTCTACAACCCGAGAATTAACTAAGGAAGAACGAAAACAAATTATTAAAGAAGCTCATAGGGATCACACTGGAGAACAAAATACTATCGAAAAAGCCAAGAGAATCGGAATTTGGAACAACATGGACCAAGACATTATGGACTATGTCAAAAAATGCCCTATATGCCAACTGCAAAAGACCACGCGAATTAAGAATCAATCAGAAAGTATAATACCCGACATACCACTCAATCCAAATGATAAAATAGCACTGGATATTTTTGGACCATTACCCACTACACCTAGAGGTAACAAATACATACTTTAATACCGTTAGAAAGTGAAACCTCAACAGCAATAGTAGAAGCTCTGATAGAACAATATATTTACATTTATGGATCTCCATAAATTATTCTCATTGATCAAGGGTCTAACTTTCTATCTGAGTTAATGGACCAATTTGAGAAAGCTTTGAAAATCATTCATATTAAAACTACAGCATTCCATCCACAATCCAACGGAAACATTGAAAGAATGCACTCAACCCTGAATAATCTGATCAAAACTAGCATGGCAGAAAATCAGAATAACTGGGACGAAAATCTAAAATATGTAACATTCGCAATAAATTCAACAGTAAATCAAACCACGGGATTCACACCCTTTGAACTCACGTTTGGAAGATTACCAAATATACCATCTCAAATTGAAAACTCACCCAATTTAACCCATCAAGATCTGATTAGAAAATGGAGGAAAAAACACGAGGAAAACATCAGAAAAGCTAAAGAAAGAATCCAAGTGGAATTAGAAAAAACTAAGAAAAGATTGGATTAAGGAATAACAAGAACGCATCCTTTATACAAGCCAGGGAACCTAGTTAAAATCTTAAATAACACCAAACAAAACAAATTAGAACAATCCTGGAAAGGTCCTTACGAAGTTATATATTACCTAGATAATAATAATCTACGCATTAGGAATAAAGATAAAATACTGAGAGTACACATAGATCAGTGTATGCATATTATGCATATTATATTATTATAATATACATATTATACCTATCCCTTATCCTATCCAAAACCTATATTTTGCAATAATTCCCGACCATGACTATTTAATAAAATTTAGAGACTCATATGTAATTACTGACAAGAAAACAATAAATAAATGTACGACGATAAGCGAATATAAAACTTGCGAAAGAAGCCAACCAAACCTTAGGCTGACTGACAGTGAAACATGCGAAGCTACGATATTCAAGCGATACTCAGAGAACAAATGTAAAACTTCAACTTTTGCTTTACACAAAGAAACCTTCATACCCGTACTAAACGGATACATAATAGTACTAATGAACGAGGTATATTTAAATATTAGCTGCGAAACAGGAATAGAACACCTAAAGATTAAACAACCCTCACTACTGACGGGCTCAAATTGCAAAATCTATAATGGAATGGACGCACTGTACCTTAGCAAAAATCTAAAGGGGCAATTTTACAACGAATTCAATGTGACCTACAGCATTAGTTACTCTAACGACGATCTAAAAACCTTAGAAAGTAAATTAATACGTCTCCCTAAAATTATAGATAACAATGAATTACGACAAGCCAAATTAAGCCTAGACGATGCAGAAAATATGTTAAAATCAATAGCCATTAACAGAAAACTAAGAACATGGAGAGAAACAACTATAGATTGGTTAAGCTATTTAGGTTACTCAGCGCTAGGATCAGGATCAGCCTATGTTCTGTACAGATTAGGAATACGCGAATTCATACAAAAGTGTATGCCCAAAAAACTCTGTATATTCTGTGTAAAAACAAAGGTAACAACGCCGACGAACGCTGTCACGTACAGTTCTAGCTTGCAACCCTTGGTAACCACCGAAATACCAAAAGTAAGGAGGGTAAGAATTTAGTAAATTAAGAGACTGATTCATGTCTAAAACAGACAGGTAAAATCTAGAAATTAAAGGGTTAATTTATGTCTAAAAAGGGGGGTGTTACCAGGCCAGATGATGACCTCCTTCCCCCAGGTTTAGTTACCCATATATGTAGAGGTTGATGACCTCCCCCTCCTAGGTTTAGCTGTCTATATATGTAAAGGTTCAGGCAGGTCTCGTCAGTTCTTCTCTAAAATCTCTCACGAATAAAAACATACAAAGTGACATGAGTTTGATGTGACTACCTTTAAAAATTAGAAAGTTTAGTTTTCACTATAACAACATAAATTTCTACATAAATTCGCATGCCACTCGAAGCGCTCGTAACCGGGCACCTTGACAAGGGCGCTGATGCAGCTTATCGTTGCTCGGGTCAAGGAACTTTTAGCAGATGGTTGATTCGGGAAGGAAATTCCTAATACATTGCTATATTGACATTGATAATATGATTAATATGATTAATATGATTAATATTTTGTATATATATAGCATTATTAGTGATTAATATCATTATGATTATATTATTAGTGTTATATATTAAGCATATATTGCGTTATATTATGCAGTATATTGATGTGAATTAATATATATATATATATACATATAAACTGATGTACGTGCAGGCTTGTGCACCTGCGTATAAATGTAACTTCTAAGGTATTATTTTATGAGTATTGATATTACTATTAATATTAATATTGCTTTTATATGATGTTAATTCGTTTAAAACCATTAATATTGTCGCCAATAATTAAACTATAGCTTCATGCGAGTGGCCTAACACATCATCGCATAAATTGTAATTTTAAATTCATAAAAACATTGATCGACATTATCAATATTTCTACTGGAAGGTGGAAGCAAAAGGAGAGAGCGTGGAAGAAGAAGAGAAGGCATAAGCGAGACGAAGAGGGAAAGATATCCAGGGCATGTACACTCATGCACTGTATCTCACTATAGTTTTCTGTCGTTTGTCATTTTCTTTCTTCGTTCGCCCATGCACATGCCCCATATACCCGTATCTTTTTGAAACTTTTGATGTGCTCTGCTGTGCATCGCGAGGATAGCATACATTCCATTTTCACACTTCCTTTTTGTGCGCCAATCCTTGCTTCGATGCTTTAGCCAGCTGATCTCCCACGAGAAGGGCCACGTGCTTTTTGTAATCAAAACCTAAAGGACTCATCTGAATATTTAAAATAATTATGTAAGGCTTTATAATTCATATGATGATTATAAACCTAGACTGATTAAATATATATATTTCAATTTAGCACGAAATATATTAGAAACTAAAATCGTTTCTACAATTTGATGACAATGCATCAAATACTAAAATTCGATGAGCGCATTTCCTTTCTCACGATAAGTGTGGAAATAGGGCAGAAATATTCGACACCTAAAAATCAGCAAATGGTGCAATAACTGAATCAACATGGTACTGTGACGTCTTCTGAAATTACTTACTTTCTTTTTTCTCCGAATCTTATTTTTCTTTACTATTTCTCCAAATTTTAAGAGCGGTTTTACATTATAAATTATTTTATACCTTTCGACGAATTTCTCAATCTTTTGTAAATAGCTATGACTAGAAACCTTTCAAGATAAATTCGAAACGCAGCTGCATCAATATGAATACCGAAAATTTACTTAGATTATCATAAAATATAATAAACTTTGTACCTCTATATTTCGACCAAAACGCGTCGCCCACAATCGTATTTCCTTTTCAAATACAAACGTCTACCAGCCTCTAACAAGATAAATTCATAAAACTCCAAACAAATACAAGCAGTAAATAGTCCAGTATTTAGCCATTACAGGAAATCATAAACAGCTTAGGCTGTCACTCAAAAGGGACCGCGCTGGTACCCCGCCCATGAAAAGACAAATAGATACAAAGTGCACTCTCTGTCTAGATAAGATCTCAGGCCTATTCAACATAGAAAATAAAACTTTCGAAAATAATATTTTATAAAATAATTAAATTAAATAAGAAATTAAAATTACTTTTAATATTATTCAGTATGCTATGAATAGGAAAAGAAATTATTTCGACTAATAAGAGAAATGCAACTTGCATCTATTTTATTTTTGAACTAACGTTTGAAACTTATAGAATGTAAACTAATAGCAATTTATTTAAAAGTTGTTAATAATCAGGGATCTACTTTACCGACGTGATAATTTACGGAAAGTTATTTAAGAAGGTAAAATACCAGGTTATAAATTACTGAAAATTCTTCATACATTTCTCATTGTATTTTAAATTAAATCTAATAAATCCAAACATCAATTTATTTGATAATTGAATATATTTCATATTTATTTTCAATAGTAATTTAATAAACCAAACTATTTTACTTTCATAAAAATATACATTTATTCTTTACAATCATATTTCAAACTTCATAAAATCTTAAATCAATCTGAGGTACAAAAACCCCAAACTAACTCGTAATTAACATTCAGAAATATAATTGTATTAGATAATTAATAATGCAACTAAACCAATGTTATTCAGAATTTTAAGTAATAGTAATGTTCTGTTTTACCGACGCCATCATGTAATCAGATATATATCTTATTAGTAATTTTGCACGCAACCTTCAAATCAAAATAATTTGTTTTAAATGTTAAATTATAACATCATTACGTACAAATAAAAATGTTAAAATAAAGCAATAGAAAATTAAATTCAAAGTCAGATTTTAGAATTAGTACTTATATCTTCAGAAATGAATTTCAGTAAGATAAAACTTATATATAAATTTATCTTCCCAAATGTAAAAATTATATATATTTAAACAAAACATTTAACGGTTAATAAGAATAATTTAGAAAACTAACTTTGAAATATGTATTAATCTTAAGCAATAATGTTTCTTTTGAATTTGAAATTGAAACATGACTAATTTAATGTAAATTCACGATTTTGTAAGTTAATTTAGGATATAAGTGAAACATATTATAGTTTGACTCTTCGTTTAGTTAAAAATTATGAAATCTGTAAATATAATTGTTTAAATAATTAATTTTTAAAGTATTTTATTTTATAATATACATGTAGCGCAATCTCTTGGGAAATCGATGAATCTGGAAAAGTTTGGAAACTCCTACAAGGCCCAACCCAATGGGTCAGCCCTTAAGATTTTCGTCGACTATTGCGGGGGCGTAACTATGTCACTATAGACAGCCAACCAATGAAACAACTAAAACTACTAGTTTCAACTCCCCTAAAAGTTTCTCAAGTAGAAAGGGAAAAGATGAGAATACATAAAAGCTATGCATTTTCATTTTTTTCAACACAAGTTCCGTTAAGTTCCGAAGTTCCGAAGTTCCGAAGTTCCGCAGTTCCGTTAAGTTCCTTTTTTTTTCTCTACGATTTTTACAAAGTTCCGCTTCTCTACAAAACTCATTACACTCCAAGTTCAAGGTTTCTCTCTAACTCTATATTTTCGCAAGTTCGGCTAAATTTAACTACGCACAAGTTTTTATATTGATAAATTTTGAAATTAAAATTTCTACAAGAAGTAACCAGCAACGACTTATTTTCTTTCTCGCGAAGTTTACGAAGCTCTTCTCAACGTTTTTTCAATTACTCGATTAGGATTACCAGACCTCTACAAAAATCGATTTCTCAAGGGATTAATAAGGATTACCAATAAAACAAAGTAAGTTAAATAAAAATCATTGCTATCTAACTATTTCTTTTTCTATTTTATTTGATTATTTAATTGTATCCTCCATATGAATATCTGGGTGCCAGTAACCAACCTGGTATCGATATTCATACCTATCTTTCCCTAAACCTATCCCCGAGTTTTTAAACGATCTGGTGTGCTCCGTAATGCGATGTGCAAATTCGTTTAAACTCTCACCTCCTTTCTTCCAATATTCAATAATTCCCCTAGTTTTAGAAAGAAGTTTTTGCTTATTCGGACTGCTAGTTTAATCTTAAATTCGTTCCTGAGTTATTAGAGTGAAAACTCTAGACCCAAAAATCTACTTTTTAAATTGTCCTTCCGACAATTTAAAACTTGTGTGACCTTAGACGTCACAGTACAAAGTCCATATAAAATTTCTGAAACCTCCCTACCATTATTTCTTTGTCCATTCACATATTCCTTAATCATTGAAAAACCCTACCATGTTCACCTCGCGATGAAACAGTAAAACAAACCACCGCCAGGCCAAAATTCTCAGTTACTCGAGCAACCTGGTACTAAACAGAACTACTCGGACAGTAGGAAATGTAGTTTTCTCTACTTTGCCCGTCCGCGGTTCGGAACAAGTACGTCCTATCACCTGGATAGTTGATTTAGATTCGTAAAAAGGCCTAGTCAGGGCCACAAATTGGGGATTGTGCTTGGGCGGACGTAAATACTTCTTAAATCTTTCCTCCGACGAAAGCCGTTCACGGGGTTGTCGCGCTAAAAAATTATACAAGTAAAATTTTTACCACTACGCTTCGCGCTGAAATAATATTTTGAGTGCGTCTGTGGTCGGTTAGCCGCGAGAGTTAACTGTGCGTGTACAGCCTGGCGTTGAAAACCTAGCTAGTTAAATACTAACTAGCTAAGGAAATCTACATCTCGTCGAATCTCAAAACGACGAGGAGTTATTTCCTTATAACCAGAAATAGGTTTATTGTGAGATAGGAGTGGCGAAGGACAGGCAATTTAAAAGTACTGCCTCCCTTCTAGTTCAAAGCTATCCATTTCTTTCTCATCTTAAAACTATAAGGTCCAAGTAAAGAAAAAGGGTGTGTGCGCGGGTGAACCGCGTAAAGACAAGAGTGGCTACTTTTTGGGACCACGACCATACAAAATCGAGTTCAGTCTGGATTTTCTGAGTCTTTTGCACTCTAGGATGCGTTCTTCTTGCTGCTTTTGCTTTCAGGACTTCCAGTAGGATTAAGAACCTAGGATACGGTAAAGTACACATAGTATCGTTTCAATTTATTTATCTTGTCATTTTGCTGATGTCTTTAATAAAAATGTTCGCCTCTGCCAAGGTCATTACCGGTGCGTATTGAAAATATAAATTGTAATATCTTGGGTCATTAAATTCGAAATTATTTAAAACACCCTTCCTCTTAGATTCAAAATTCAAGTGATAAGCGTAGGCGCGTGTAGAATTCACTCTCAGTCCGAGAGTAGAAGACCAACGACCCCACATAATAATAAACGAATTCAATTAATATTCACATTAATCGAATTCGGCAGTTTGGAGGACCTCCGCGTATTCATTTTATTAATTGATAAGATATATTAGGGGTAATTGTTTTTACTTCTTATTAATTTTATTTAAATTAATAATACCCGTACGTAACATCTAAAATATGTCATTCCAAATGTATTTTAATTCGATGATTTTCTTGAAATTTCCAACTTCAACTGAAATGAATAAATTTCTCAGCTATTCAAAAAAAATTTTTGAAAATTCCGAAATGATGTAAAATATTCTTATTTTCCTGAAATTTGTTGATTTCTTGCAGCTTAAGCATTTTTCGCAAGTTTTAGTGCTTTTTCTAAATTTTCTAGATAAATTTTTACAGATTCGGCAGTTTAAAAATAATGCAAGTGACATTCTTGAAGGACTTAAAAAAGTCATTATATTCAGTTGAAAATCCAAATCCGCAATATTTTTGTAGTTTTCTAGTGGAAAAACTTTTTTATAACAATAAACGAGTAAAAAATAATTAATGAACTAGATAAACAATAACTGCATAAATAAAATTCGATAACAATACCAATAGATAGAAAAAAAAATTATTAAATATTATTTCGAATGTTACAATCAGAAACTAAAACTATAAATAAGTAAAAAATGTAAAACATATGTATCGACTGGATAAACAATAACAATATAAGTATAATATAATAAAAACAAAACAGTAGAAAAACTAAAAAAAATTTTGAATTGCAGGTATCATGCAAGTGTAAACTATCTTGCCATAAACTTTCTCATTATCAACGGATGTACTTGTTTCGCTGTTACCGTGATATGCAACCAGCAGCACAGAAGGCTTACATCTACAATTTGATCGACGTCACCCCTGTAACGAGACATGTAGGTCAATCTACCAAGCGCCAAGTAACCTGCCATTATCGACATTACGACGAAGAAGGCCAACACATTCCTGTTTGCCGTAAAACATTCATGGAAACTTTTGGATTGACGGAAAAAGCAATTCGTGTTCTAGTGGAATACAAAAAGGAAGGCAAAGATTCCATTAGGGAACGTCGAGGTGGAATTCCTCGAAAAGCTATACGGAGCAGAACCGGGAAGCCATACGTGCTCACATCAATTCCATACCGCGAGATGAAAGTCATTACGGGCGCTCTGATACGACGAAAGAATTTCTCAGCAGTGACTTGACCCTAATCAAACTTTATCGGGTATTTAAAGAAAAGTTTCCGGGCTCAATGATTAAAATCCACTTTTACAAGGAAGTAGTGAAAACCAGTTTTCCAAACTTACAATTTAAAAAACTACGTGTCGATACCTGCAAAACTTGTGACTCATTGAATATGTGTATCAAAGCGAACAAAGACAACGTATTCGACAAAAAAGCCGAATTACTTGAACACCATAAGAAAGCGAACATGGCGAGGACGAACATGAACGTAGACATCACAACAGTGGACGGAAATACGTCGTGTCTCATAATTGATTTGCAGCAAGTGATACCTCTGCCTACACTGACTCACAGCGAAATGTTCTATCTGCGACAATTGTCCCATTTCAATTTTTGTATACATGCATATCCGAGCAATCAAGGATTTATGAATCTGTGGCACGAGGGAGAAGGAGGTCGAGGGGCATCGGAAATCGCATCCTGCATCTTCAATTTGGTCAACAACGTGGAAAATTTCCAGTGCAGAGAAAACCTCGTGATTTGGAGTGATAATTGTTGTGGCCAAAATAAGAACAAGTATGTCTTGTTTCTGTACATGTATATTACATGTATATGGTGCACATTGGCCTTGTGAAATCCGTTCAACACAAATTTGTAGCGACTGGTCACAGTTTCCTCCAATGTGATAGAGATTTTGGATTGATTGAGAAAAAGAAGAAGAAGAAGATACTATACGGAGGTGCTGATCTCAAGAGCCTCATTCGCGGAGCAAGGAATGTTCCATTTGATGTCATAAATATGACAAGTTTTTCGACTTCAATAACTACGCAGACTATCTCCTCAGTACGACGAAATTGTCACTTACTAGTGCGGTATGGATAAAGATTGATTCCCCAGGGATTGTTAAACTCAAACGGGCCTTCGATAGCAGCAGTTTCGAAGTTTTCAACGTTTTTAAACGAGGTGATTATGAAAAAAAAAACAATTTTCATACTTATTCCATCTTTCCTATCTCATTATTGACTGAATACAAATCTAAAATGAAGAATCTCGTATAAAAAATTAATAAACACGATATAAATATAGAAAAAACAACAATAATTTTAAACTTTATCAACAATAACAATAAATAAAAAAAATGTTAAAATGATAAATAGTAACTAAATATCTAGAATTCAATACTCATATTAATTAACGCACAAAACCTGACAAAAATTCTTTTTTACTGTTTCAGGAAAATCAGTGGCTGATTTTGACGCGATTTCCTTAACGGAATTGATTCCGAAACCACTTTTGGAGGAAGAAAAGCGGGACATCCGCAGGATTCTCACTTTCTTGACAGAAGAGTATCGATACTACTACGAACAAGTGCTGTAGAAGTACTTGCTGTGATTGAAATTACTTGTGATCAAAATTAGCAATACTACGCCAATACTACGAACAAGTGCTGTAGAATTACTTGCTGTGATTAAAATTACTTGTTACTTGTGATTAAAATTACCAATACTACGCCAATACTACGAACAAGTGCTGTAGAAGTACTTGCTGTGATTAAAATAACTTGTGATTAAAATTAGCAATACTACGCCAATACTATGAAAAAGTGCTGTAGAATTACTTGCTGTGATTAAAATAACTTGTTACTTGTGATTAAAATTGCCAATACTACGTCAATAATACGAACAAGGGCCGTAGAATTACTTGCTGTAATTGAAATTACTTGTAATTAAAATTACCGTGATTTGAATTACTTGCTGCGATTAAAATTAAGAAATTGTTCCCAAGTTTTCATTTTTATGTATTATTGGTAAATTAACAAATTAATTTTCTTTCTGGTTACATACCAATACAATCTATCGGCCTTAAGGAACACATTCTCATCATGACGCTCGCGCTTCGCGCTCGATTTTCTGTATACATTTCAGTCACTTTTTAATAAATTACATGATTAAAATAATTTATTTTCTTCCAAATCTCTCAAAAAGAAAAAATAATCGTAGAACTTATTTAAGGAAACGATTTTACAGAACAGCGCTTATTTCGTATCTCACATATTTTGGTGAAAAAAATCGAATTTTTTTAATATTAAAAATCAAAACATAAAATATACATCCTGTCCCGAAATGTCTTAATGAGAATTTGTAAACCTCATTTAAGCAAACAATTTTCCAGATGAACGTTTTTTTTGTATCTCACATATTTTGTCTAAAAAATGGAATTTTTGAATTTTAAACGTATTTTTTGTAATTAAAACGAAAAATATATGTTTTACCAGAAACTGCGTCAGACAAAATTTGTAGATCTTTTTGGAACGAACAACTTTGTATTCTTACGTTTTTTTCGTATTTTACATATTATCGTTAAAAAATTGAATTTTGGATTTTCAATAGTTTTTTTTTTAATTAAAAAGAAAAATATGCATCTTATGAAAAAATGTTACAATTCAAATTAGTAGGTCTTTATGTATTCAATAATATTGTATCATAACGTTTTTTCGTATCTCGTATAATTTAATTGGAAAAATTTGACTTTTTTCGAAATTGAATATGCTGTAACATTTCTAATTATGATTTAATCAAAAAATGTTATCTGGATAATTTGTAGAGATTTATGAGCACTATCAAAAACCAGTGTTGAAATTTTTGATTTTTTCAAAAAGTTATTTTCAAAAACACAAAAGTAGTGCTCAATCCCTCAATTTAGATTGAATGTGGCTGGTTAACAAACTTGTCCTTACTTTTTCGGCTCCGATAAAGTGTACCAAAGCTCAATTCAATCTGATGATTCTATCGAGAGTTATGCCGCACACGACCTACAGACAGACAGACAGACAGACAGACAGACAGACAGACAGACAGACAGACAGACAGACAGACAGACACTTTCGTAAAAACCGTTTTTTCTGACTCAGGGGGTCTCAAAACGTAAAGATTTGATAAAAATTTCAAGTCATTTTTCACATAAAACCAATACCTTCTCATCCATGATGAGAATGTAAACAAAAAGAGTAAAACGCTATCGATGAAGAAATACTAATAATAAACACAAACAAAATGAAAATGACTAATTCTTTTTCTCCTGTTTTTATGATATAATTATTGTTCACGTTTTTGATAAATTTATGAATGCTTTGCATATATGGTACATAATTTACTTGCATTATGAAATTTTCTCGTGTACTATGATAATTATCGATACCGAAAATTTTCCTAAAATTTTCTTAAGATAATATACTCCCTTCTGCTATGGAAGCGAACATGTTCTATATATATAGAGAAATACTTTTTAAATCTTCATTGAATTTAAAGTTTTTTGTTAAAGTAAATTTTATCCATGATATTCTAAAGCAGAAGGTTCTCTAAAATAAAATACAAAGTATCAGTTTTGTAATCTGAATATAAAGAACAAGAAATGTTATTAACCACTTTAGACAAAGTTAAAAAAAAATATACAAAGTAAGCTTGACATACGATTTTGAAGGTTAAAATATGAAGATTATTCAATGTGTAAAATTTTTAGTAATATACCAATATTTATGGCTATATGTACTATTGAAAGATAAAAAAAGAGTTAAAGCATAGTTCAGCACGGAAACTATTAGAATCTTTGTATAAGGACTATTTGTTTAGCGAACAAAAAGAACCTGAAATTAAATTCAAAAAACCTATGGAAAATAAATCAGATAAAGTTATATTATATAAATGGACCGGCACATGTGAAAAATGCTTTCAAAGAGGTCATAAACCAGTAAAATGTACTGCTCCGAAGCGAAATAAAAAATTTATAGAATAAATTTCAACTTATACATTATAAATAAATTTAAAAAGAATTTTGTAACCAAATATATGATATCACGCGATGTGACACATTACTAACAGAATATAACAAATTGTATGAATAAAAATAAAAATGAGTTTAAACATGTCGATTTTATCCCCATGTTTAAACAAAAGGGGGGAGGTGTCACGTCCCGTAACTATCATGATTGAAATTTGAAAATAGAGAAGTTTTCTAGTCATATGTTCTGAAGAACAATTAACATGCATAAGGGTATATTGGAAGCAATCAATTTAATCATTATCTAAATTAATATTGGCTAACAGCTTAATATTATATCAATGTAAGAACGTATCATAAAAGTATTTAATGTTGTATAGGGTGGGCCATGTAAAATTTTAAATTTAAAAAGTCAATAAAAAAAAACGGCTTGATATTTTTCAAAGGTCTAACATTTATTTGAAAGGTTGTTTTATGAAATTTATTTGTGGAAAACAATTTTGGACAAATGACCACCACTGCTGAGTTTACAGTAGCTTGTCCGATCCACCCAATTTTGGAGTACTATATTATTATTATTATCGCGCAATGTTATCCAAATTTTTCTTCAAGCAAATTGAAGAGGAAGACTTGGACAACATTTGGTTCCAGCAGGACGGCGCTACGTGCCATACAGCAAACGCTGCACTCAATCTTTTACGCGCTATCTTCGAAAATCGCATAATCAGCAAAAGAGGTGATGTAAATTGGCCTCACAGAAGCTGCGATTTAACTCCGTTGGACTATTTTCTGTGGGGAGCTGTTAAAGATAAATGTTACGCCAACCATCCAGAAACAATTCAAGATCTAAAGTACGAGATTCAAGCTGCTGTTGCTGCCATAAGGCCTGAAACCATCGAGAAAGTACTCCAAAATTGGGTGGATCGGATAAGCTACTGTAAACTCAGCCGTAGTGGTCATTTGTCCGAAATTGTTTTCCACAAATAAATTTCGTAAAACAACTTTTCAAATAAATGTTAGACCTTTGAAAAATATCAAGCCGTTTTTTTATTGACTTTTAAAATTTTAAATTTTATATGGCCCACCCTATATATGAGCATTTATATCATCAAAAAATAATAATAACGCGTGTGGAAAAATTTCGTGGCAGTCTCAAGTAGAGAGATCGGCTGGCGAGACCGAATCGAAACCGTCTATTTAAGACGGTCTGCCAGGGTGTTGGCCATGGCCCTCTAAGACAGACTCGATTGATAAATGTTCTAATTGTCATCGAGACGGTCTGGCCTGGCCCCTCTTAGACCGTTTCGATTGAAAAATGTTCTAATTGTCATCTAGACGGTCTGACCTGGCCCCTCTCAGACGGTTTCGATTGAAAATATTCAAGTGCTATCGAGGAAGTCTGATGTGATCCTCAGCAGACGGACAGGGTTAGGAAAACTTCTAAGCATTTCGAGGTGTGCAGAATCGTTGTCTGTGTCGTCATTGACACGTATCTAGGTTTGCATACACATTGTTTTCCGGTATTTGTCGAGCAATAATACTATAATAAGATTATCAGATTACTAATTACAATTGATAATAATTAACTAATTACCCTAATTATAATATTTGAAACTTGAGTATAGGGATGGAATTATTAATTTCATTTTTGATTATGCAATTGGAACCTAACCTATTTTTTCAATAAGTTTCGAGATGGACCATGATGAGTTGAGAAAACGACGAGTGCGATTTGCAACTGGATTAAGAGTGCGAAAGCATCATGCTCTCAAACGAGCCCGGATGGACAATCGATATCCCTCGTCAAGTTCGATTGAATCATCAGCTGAACATTCAGAAGCAGCAAGTAAGTACAGTTATTTATGGTTATTCATGATATAATCATTGTGTATGAAATTTTTCAAAATGTTCTCAATTTTTTCATCTCTTCTACCAATTGAATCCTTTCTGAATTGAATTGATTTCTTTCTGGACCTCTACAATAATTTTAACTACTTTTCATTCACTGAATAATGATGAAACGCTAATTAATTCCGAATATTCATTCCAGAAAACAACGCTATCAGATCTATTTACGACTGATATTAGCGTCACACTAGCCCAGAAGAATATGATCCAAAAATATATCTTAAGGAGCGTGATAATGCAGTACACAGCACAGAAGAAGACTGAAAAAAAGTCTTATATTCAAGAATACGCGATTTTATAGGGCAATGCTAGGTATTCAAGATATTAATTGTGCATTAAATTGAAGATTTTTATTTTGCATTCACATTCTTGTATTAAAATATTGTTCAGACGTTATGAGCTCAAAGTATAAGGCCCAGAAGCTGGCTCTGACCGAGAAAGATTTCCTCAGAGATCTCGGATTAACAATTTCCAACGCGAAGGATTGGGAAGGGTACCGTCTGCTGCGAAAAAAGAAGAGGACAGAACTAGAGACTCCATAATACTCCAATATAACTGAAATTACGTGATTACTCATGGAAATCCATGTTTCATTAAAGTTTTATACTATGATAATTTCGTTAATATACTAATATAATTAGAGACTATTTTTCTGTATATCTTATACTTTTTTCCCTCCTCTTCCTATATGGTCTAATCTAGACCATCGCGTGGTAAAAGTGTTACGTCTGGCCAGCGGCTGATTTTCTCGCCTATTCTGGACGAGCTGATCAGCGGCTGGTCAGCACCGTCTAATCTAGTCCATCTGATGGTTACAGCGTTACACTTCTGGCCAGCGACGCTATTAGACGGCCTGTCCAGCGTCTGAATAGACACAAGGCGGTCTGGCAAGCGCCCGGCCAACGCCCCGAAATTTTTCTACACGGGAATGAATGATGTGCTAAATAATGTCAAAAATGTGTGGACAAACTTTACAGGAAAATTTAATGCGACAAGTATATACCTTTTAAAATAGGTAAATGAAAAAATATGTGAATTATTTAATAAAAAGATGAAATAATGTGTATACGTATGCAGATTCACTTATGAAGAACGATAATGAACAAATTATGAAAAGAATAAAAAAAACTTTATGTGTTATAAATATTTCCCCCTGTTTTCAAAATAAAATGGAAGTTAAAGTTATTATATTCATATATATATTCATTCATTAATATATACGTATTTACTGTTTTATAAACAAGGGTAAATGTTAAATATGACAAATAGCGTATGTGTAACTATATAAATTCATTCAAGAATGAAGTAAAATACTTATGTCACTTAATATTATATTCAAAATTTTTTCTTAATCGTAATTTTCGAATTACATTCATCTATAATATGTGTGTAGTCAGTGCTTCATGAACAAACTAAATGTTTAATTGAAATATATGTGGAATTTACAAAATAATGTGTGTGATTATATAAAAAGGAAAATGAAATTAAAAAAAATTATAAATGAAAATACTTATGTGTGCAATGGATGTTCTCAAAAAATATATATTCAAAAAAAAAGTTAATCATAATTTTTAAATTATATTCAGCTATAATATGTATGTGTTCATTTTTTTATGAATAACTATTCTTGCTGTATTATTTAAAATAAAGTGTAAGACAAAAATATATAAATAAAATATAAATAAAAGAAAATAAAAAAAATAATAGTGATATATATTTTAAAAGTTAAGAAGATTATTATCGACATTTTGAATTATATTCATTTTGAAATATTTACCGTTTTATATATAGGGATTTCGTATAATGCATCAATAGGTAATGTAACAAGTATGTAACAAGTATGTAACAACTATGTAACAATTATAAAACAACTATGAAACAAATATGTGTCACGTCCTGTGACCAGTTACATGTATTTATTTATAATATTAAACATGTAAAGCTAATAAAAAGATTTCATAATAAAACTTGCACGAAGAATATGTTTTGAAAGAATTTTGATTATACGAAATAGAATGTACGGTAGCAAAATTGTAATAGGGAGAGAGAAATAGTAAATTTATAAATAGAGAACATTTATGAATGAAACATCGTAACCCTAATAAGGGTGTTAGCAAGGGAACCCCATCGGAATGTCCTGAGTACACAAGAATATGGACCGGCGCAGCAAAGGATGAAAATTAAAAGAATGAATCATATCAAGGAAAAAAATGTTTCCCCTTTTCTTGATGTATGTAACTGGAAGTCAAGGAACTAGGTTTTCCACGCGCTAGGCAAGTAACCCTCATGGGAGTATTCGCCAGGGTAGATTTGTGCATAAAAGCAGGTGCTTTCTTACGAATTGGTCAGTCTTCCTCCAGTTTCTCTTCAGATTTCGTCGAGTTCTTCTCCAGTTCTTCGTCAGTCGTCGTCGGTACCAGTTCTTCGTCAAGTTCTCATAAGTCTTCCTCGAGTTTTTTTATCAGTCTTCAACAGTTTCTCATCGCGGAGTCGGTTTCCCCAAAAAGTCTTCGTCAAGCATTCAAGTTCCTTCAAGGAGAATCTACAGTACTCTGGTAGATTTCTTCAACATATCGTCAGCATTTTCCTTCGCCGTATCAAGTGGTCCAATTATTCACCTAAGGGAAATTATTACACACTCCCCAAGTTCGTGGAAATATAGGAGTGTTCCAATTCTGACGTTGCAAGTTTTTGTTTGGAATATCAGTGGCTCCAGAATCTCTCTTATAGGGTTTTTCTTATAAAGATTTCTTTGTGATCGGTTCATGAATGACCCAAGAAAGGTCTGGCGCCCGCATAGTTGATTCGTTTACTTCGAACTAAGAGCACACGCGATACCGAAGGGTGAGTTGCCTGGAGATAGTAAAATTGCAATGTCACACGTGGTTGGTGCAACTTGTACCTCATTACTACCAAACTACCATTTCCACATGGACTGGATTCACCAAAAGCAAATCACGCAAAGAGGGAGAGATTCACTAGGTGGAACTGTCATTCAAGGATGTACACCTATAAGTATAGAAGAGGGTTTTTCATCCCACCTATCTAGGGAAGAATCGGAACATAATTCAAATGTTAGAATACTAAATCCTAACGAGACAAAACTATGTATTTAGAGAAACAGGGATGCATTTACCTGTAGAGAATTGGAAGCAGTGAAATCTGGTAGTGCATTTATAATACCCAATGGAGTTGTCCACTCCCGAGAATCGTTGAAGAGTAGCAGAAGTGTGCGCAAGCATTTCGTCCCTACCTCAGAGATCTCACCTGCCCTGAGTAACTCAAACGCTAGTTGGATTGACACAATACCAATGTTGAAATTGCTATTGTATTGTTGTCCTACTTACGATGCGGATTTCCATATCGATAAACTTGATGCCCAATTTGTCCGTGGTTTTTATAAGCCTATGCCAGAAACACGTTAACAAACGGAACTTTACCACACATACTAGAGATAGAACATGGACCGCTGCACCAATTGATTCATCATTAATATCTCAACCTTACTTAATGGAATACATTCTTGCTTTCCTCCCCTCATACGCATGGTCTGGTAGATCGTGTTATACATGGCAGAACCAACTTTTCGATTACAAAGATAGTAAAATGAAATATACAACAAGTTATACTGGTATGCCCTGTGCTCAATGCTACTTTTAATATAAGAAGTTATTACAATTTTTGGATACAGGATAGTCCTGAATATAAAGATGATGAAAGATCCAGAGCAACAGAAAGTCTAAATGATATACTTGGCTTATTTGATGTCCCTATCAACTCTTCAAAAAATATATTTGTTGAACTATTAATTTATGCAAAGATTGGAATTTGGCACCCAGAACTTTTCAATCCAACAACATTAAATTCATTCCAATAAAGCTTAAATAGAAACTTTATTGGATGCAAATTGTAAGAAGTAATAAAATTTAGATAAAAACTGATATTATGATTGATTGAACAAATGAATAGTTGTTATAAATAACGAATTGAACAAAAATAAGGGAGAATCAAATTTCTTCCAAAAAGTAGTATTTTACAAAGGAGTCACATACAAATAATACAAATAATCAAAAATACTTACCTTCAGTAAATAAGACTCCACTTACTTTCAAAAATTGAATAAATCAAGAGAATAATTTACAAATTAGGGAAAACATTTTTCTTTCAACCTTTATTGAGGCACATTTTACATAATGATTCCAACAATTGACAATCTTTCAACAAATTTTCTAAGATATATAGATGGTGTTTGCCCACAAGATCATCCAACAGCTTATCAAATGCATTTTAATCATGTTGGTAAAATAAACTTAGGATATGAAATTAAAGTAAAAAATCATTGTTTACTTGAAACTATTATGGATGAAATGCACATAAATGAATACTATAGTTACCAATAGTCCAGTACAAACTATGTACGAAATTAGCTTAGAATACAACTTTCGCGACCCAAAATTCGAAATTATTCAATGTAACACGTCGATTCATATGCCGATATTTATAGCAACATGTGAAATCCAAAAAGGATTTAATACATACATTGTTACCAGGCCAGATAAGGACCTCCCCTCCTAGGTTTATCTGCCTATATATGTAGAGGTTCGGGCAGACCTTAGCAGTTCCCTAAAGTCTTCTCTTGTGAATAGAGCAAGCAGTTCCCTAAAGTCTTCTCTTGTGAATAGAGCACAAAAAGTGACGTCAGTTTGACGTCTGCTTTTTAAAAACACAAAGTCTTATTTTCACTCATAACGTTTTTGGCGATCCTGCCAAGATCCGGTTAAGTTCTCGGTTTTCAATTTCTACGGAAATCCAAATAGATAATAAAAATTAGTTGGTGAATTTAGTGGCCACTATTCTACGTAAACTATCAGTGAAAGATTCCATTAAAATTGAACGAGGCCCGCAATCAGGCGGAAGACGCATCTGCGTAACAACAGCATTACTTCTACAAATTAAAGAAGTGAAAATATTGTAAACATTTCTTTAATCGATCTTGGGCCTTAGAGTATAAATCCTTCTTTACGTACCAATGATCGATGATATATTAGATCACTTCGGAAAAGCTAAGTTCTTTACTGCCTTTGACCTCTCAGCTGGATTCCACCAAAATCCCGATGAAGGAAGAAGACAAAAAGTACACTGCGTTTTCTACAACCCACGGATATTTCGAATAAAATCGCATGCCTTTCGGTTTAAAGAACGCACCAGCCACTTCCCAAAGAATGATGGATAATGCATTCAGACGAATAATCGGAACAAAATGCTTTGCGTACATAGATGACATTGTGATATTCGGAAGCTCAATTCAGGAACATAATGAGAACTTAGTAGCAGCCATGGAAAAAATCTACCAGTTAGGACTAAGATTAGAACCGGAAAAATATGAATACCTCAAACCAGAATTAGAATACCTTGGACACATAATAACCAAAAAAGGAGTCAAACCCAACCCCGAAAAAATAAACTGCATACAAGAATTCAGACCATTGAAAACTGTAAAAGATGTGCAATCATTTTTAGGACATACAGGTTATTATAGAAAATTCATCAAGAATTTCTCTACTACAGCGAGACCCTTAACAAAGCTAACCCAGAAGGAGACAGTATTCGATTGGACCCCAGACTGTGGAAAAGCTTTTTACGATTTAAAGAACGCATTGATAACCGCACCAGTTTTAAAATTCCCTAATTTTTACAAACAATTTATATTAACTACGGACGCATCCAACTGTGGATTAGGAGCAGTATTGAGCCAAGACGGGCACGCTTGTCTTTTTATATCAAGAACATTGAACAAAGCCAAAGAAAAATACACCACCTCTGAAAAAGAACTTTTAGCAATTGTATGGACTATGAAACGCCTCAGACAATATCTTCTCGGAAAGAAATTCAAAATTCAAACAGACCACCGTGCTTTAGTTTAGCTGCACAATGTGAAAGACCCTAGCTCAAGACTCTTACGATAGAGTCTCCATATGGAAGAATACAAATGCGAAATAGAATATGTAAAAGGAAAAGAAAATAAAGTAGCGGATTGTCCATTCAGACTTTTTCCCATCACTAAAGACACATTGCAAGAAGCAATGGAATTTCTTTCAAACAGCAATAGTAGAAGCTCTGATAGAACAGTATATTTACATCTATGGATCCCCTAAAACTATTCTCACTGATCAAGGGTCTAACTTTTTATCTGAGTTAATGGACCAATTTGAGAAAGCTTTGAAAATCAAACATATTAAAACTACAGCATTCCACTTACAATCCAACGGAAACATTGAAAGAATGCACTCAACTCTGAATAATCTGATCAAAACTAGCATGGCAGAAAATCAGAATAACTGGGACGAAAATCTAAAATATGTAACATTCGCAATAAATTCAACAGTAAATCAAACCACGGGATTTACACGCTTTGAACTCACGTTTGGAAGATTACCAAATATACCATCCACAATTGAAAACTCACCCAATCTGACCCATCAAAATCTGATTAGAAAATGGAGGAAAAAACACGAGGAAAACATCAGAAAAGCTAAAGAAAGAAATCAAGTGGAATTAGAAAAAACTAAGAAAAGATTGGATGAAGGAATAACAAGAACGCATCCTTTATACAAGCCAGGAAACCTAGTTGAAATCTTAAATAACTCCTGATAGCAGCACTGACTAGCTGTAAAGCCAACTACACTTTGCGACCACTGACCAGTAATCTATTCATCGAAGATATTACTAAAGTACATCTGTATCACGAAACTTGGGACCTTGTAGTAGGAATCAACTTTACATCAAACCAGCAGCGAATATCAGCCATAAGTAATACCATCGAGCTAGCGGAATCCGCTTTCAATAGGAAATGTTCACCACAGTATGAAGTACATCTTGTAAGAAGCAGATATAATAGATTAGTTCATAAAAACGCGATACTAGAAAAGTTACTTGGGAAACTTAAGCGAACGAAAAGAGGATTAGCAAATTTTATTGGAGACATATCTAAAACATTATTTAGTACTCTAAGTGTAAAAGATCTAAATAATATAAATCACGAATTTGACAAAATCTATACAGATAACAACAATTTAGCAACAATATTAACAAACCATACGAAGATTCTGAAACTTATCCTAGATTCATCATCAGTAAACCACAAGGAACTTATTGGAAATCAGAACGTCAAAAGAGAACTTGCAAGAAATCTAAGTAACGGACTAAATACGATTTCCCGTGACAGCTTTGTTAACAGTAAATTATTAACAGCAGCTATAATGATTGATGAAACTAGTGAAGGTATCGACATGGCCATCAACGCTATTAACGATGGAAAACACGGAATCATTCATCCTCAAATACTAACACCAGCAATGCTGAAATCAACCATTACGGAATTTGAAAAAAAACATTGAACGAGATATCACTTTGACGCTGGCGAAACAAGCTACCAGCACATAATTGGAATAAGTCAACTGTCAGTGGCCATCTTAAAGGGATTATTTACCTATATACTTAGAAGTCCCATTATAGGGAAAATCTCTAGAGAAAAATTAATAGATTTACCTAAAATCATTAATAATAATGAATTACAGCAAGCAAAATTGAGCTTAGACGACGCAGAAAATATTTTAAACTCTATATCCACTGATAGAAGAATAAGAACTTGAAAAGAAACAGCGACAAATTGGTTAAGTTACCTAGGATACATAGCCTTAGGATTAGGATCCATTTACACCTTATAAAAAATAGGCGTATTTGAGTTAATACCCAAATGTATCCCTAGAAAATTATGTTTATTCTGCGTTAAAACAAAAGTCACTGCACCAACGAATGTAGTCACTTATAATCCAAGCTTACAACCGCTAGTTACCACCGAAATACCCAAAGTTAGACGGGTGAAAATCTAAAAGTTAAAGGGTTAATTTATGTCTAAAAATGGGGGTATTACCAGGCCAGATAAGGACCTCCCCCTCCTAGGTTTAGCTGCCCATATATTTAGAGGTTCGGGCAGACCTTGACAGTTCCCTAAAGTCTTCTCTTGTAAATAAAGCACACAAAGTGACTTCAGTTTGACGTCACTACTTTTTAAAAACACAGTCTTATTTTCACTCATAACAACATAAGTACGGGGGGAAAATCAAAAACAAAAAAAGAAGCAAAGCATAATTCAGCGCGAAAGCTATTAGAGATTCTTTACAAGGACTATTTATTTAGTAAATGAAGAGAGCCCGAAAATAAATTGAAAAAACCTGCAGAAAACGACTCCGAAAAAATTGTACTCTATAAATGGACGGGCACATGCGAACGTTGCTATTAAAGAGGTCACAAACCAGTAAATTGTACTGGTCCAAAACGTAATAAAAAGTTTATAGAGTAAGAAATAGTAAGTAACATTTGTTATTGAAACGAAATACAATCACCTAATGTACGTACAGTATATTTTAGTAACTGACAGAGAGTAATTGCATTGACTTATTTCACTATTTCACAAGATTCTAATGAATTTGCATCATTTTTTCTTTAAATAACAATCTTATTTTTACTTTCTTCTTCACAGAAAAAATACAGTTTTACGAGACTCTGGTGAATTCAGTAGCACAACCTATTATGATACCGAAAGTTGATTCTACACTTTCTTTTCTTTTATCACTGGGGCCTACTTTACGGGCACTTGATGAGCACAGGCGATTACGCGTTCAACGAAAGTACACGAATTGTACAGGATGAAATGGTTGATAAAGAGTACATGGAATAATAAGTTTGTAAAATTTCCAACCTTTTTTGTACTTGCATTCGCAATTATATTCAAAAACGAAATTACGCCAGAATGCTAATTGATACTTAATTCTAATATTTCTTCAATGTAATAGAGAAATTTAATTGCGATTTTATGAATAACAACAATAAAAAATGTGTATAAAATAAAAATTGGCCAAATGATGTTTTTTATGTTCAAATGTTTTCTGACCTTTCATAATGTAACAGTAAATTACGACCTTAGGCCAGAAAGTTTGAGTTCCTGGCGTATGTGATATAAATGCTTCGCCTCGGCATTAATATCACATACGCCAGGGCATTCAACATTCTGGCCGTGGGTCGTATACTATTTTTCTTGATCTCCAGCCGAAAGTGCGCCCAAAACCTAGGTGAAGCCGAGGTTTTTGCTGCTCGTGGCGTGCATTTGAAAAAAATTTAAAATAAAATGCAATCATACAATAACTGCACAAAAAAAAATTGAAAATCCAAATTTTTTTTTAAATTAACAAGTACCAGAGAAAATTTATTCTTAGATAACATATTGATCAACAGTAACTTCAAAATCACACATCCAGTAATACTAGTCTTATTACAATAATTATTATTACTTTTATGAATATAATTATTAAATTATTATTATTATTATTCAAATTTAAATTTAAGAATTTGAAATCTTTCTGTGGAAAAAAAAGACGCTTTCGACTGCAAACTCAAACTAATTAATTTGAAATTATTATTATTATTTTAGTCATTAAATATATAAAATAATAAAATTTGCTATCCAGAATGGGAGGTAGTTTTTGATAACCGAGTTCAAAAGGAAGTTAAAATTAACTTGTGAGATTAGCGTACTATTTATTTATAATTAGCGAATTTATTAATAATTTGAGGCTACATACAGATGAATTAAACAAACGAATTATACAATGAATTTAGCGGCACTAATGAGCCACAAAAAGGGTGCTAGGTTTTAATTTTTCTGTTTTGCAAAACGTAAAATTATGTTCCTAATGTCCCATGCGAGCAGAAAACGCTCGTGACGTAACGAGCAGAATTACAAGAACCAATGATAATACAGATTTAACATTGTAGCCCTTAAAAGAAATGTTACGATTGGTCTACGAAATTGCACTGCTGACGTCATGAGCATTTTATGCTTGCATGGGACATTAGGAACATAATTTTACGTTTTGCAAAACAGAAAAATTCGGAACATTGTAGAAAGGAACTCTATGAGGTAGAATATTTGGAAAATTATATATTTATAACATATAAGTTAGCGTTGTTAAAGTTGACGTAAGTTCCACATTTCTTTTTAAACATAATTTATATTTTTTTTAAATGTATATTGTAAAAATCTTACATTAGAAATACAGATGTATCCTAACCACAAACCTATATTTGTCATATTAGACGCTTATCTTAATTGACTTATCACTAATTTATAATGTTATTTTTAAGTGCGTACATAGTACCGCTTTGTTCAAGATTGACACTAACTTATTTCGTTTGGATTTTGCTTCATACCCAGATAACAAACGTGTCTGGCACGATATCGGCACGATGGGCGGGGGACCGCGTGCTTGCAAAATGTACGCCTCGGGCCGACACAGAAATGCGGAGACGAAGTGCGAGCGCAGGGCGGACAACGTGTCTGCGCATGAGAGGCACGTTTGTCGCACAAACGGCGAGGAATAACGGGCCTGCGATAATGCACCGCTTTTGCCGGTGTATGAAGTAATGGCAATTTTAATTCAATATTTTGTCAATTTCGACAAATGAATCAATAAATTTGAACTAAAAGAGCAAATTCGTCACATCAAGTCAAAACATTTTCAACATTCAAATTATGTCTGACTCTAACGAAATAAAAAGATCGAGAAAATTTCAAAAACTCTTTTTATTAATTTTTCTATTAAACTTTTCACAAACAACAAGCATTATCAATAATTATTTATTACATTTGTATAAGTTTCTATTTTTATTAAAAAGTGATATTTTCAATTACGGTTAAATTATTTAAAGATGAATTATTTATTATAATCGTAATTAAAAATCACTTGAATAGCAACAGAAAATTATACAAGTGTAATAAGAGTACTTTATAAGACATTGTTTACAAAAAGTAAAATACAAAATTAAATAAAAATAGTTTGACAAATAATTTTAATGTTGATCAAAATTCAAATTATTTTTGTAATATTCAATATGACAATTATTTCTGACTTTAAAGAAATAAGAAGTTCGTCAGAGTGTCAAAATCTTTTTATTTATAATTTTCTATTCAACTTTTTACAAATAATAAATATTATCAATTTATTATTTATTACATTCGTATATCAGTTTCTATTTATATTAAAGTGACATTTTAAATTACAGTTAAATTAATTTAAAGATGTATTATTATTTATAATCGTAATTACAAATCCTATAGACATTTTAAAACTTATATAAATGTAATAATAAAAATAATAATTGACAATTACTGTTTCCAAAAAGTTGAATAAAAAATTAAACATAAAGAGTTTTTGACATTTTGACGAACTTTTTTTTAAATTCGATAAAGTCAGAAATAATGTGAATGTTGAAATAAATAACAGCGGAATTATGATTCACACGATATAATATCTATTTAAAGTAACGCGCGGTATAACAACTGTAGTTGTTGAGCTATGCATTTGCGAACGCGGTATTGAAGGAACTCATTTGACTACAGTAGTACAACGTCTAGCCGCTAAGTGACGCAATAAGTATCCGGCAAAAATCAAAAAGCCGCATTTTGCTTCGTGTTTGCTAAGCAAAAATAAGTACAAAATTTATTTGAATTTGCTTGTTTTTATTCTGGATCGTGGCTTCGCTTCCTATTTTGTAAAGAATTTAAACTCGTGCAATATTAGTGTCAATTAGTGTTGAATGCTGATTACTTTACTTTGTGTTGCAGCTGTTGACCAAGATATAATCATTTCCAATGAAGGAAGTAGCGTCGAAGAAAGATTTCACGTTCCTCCAGTACAGCAGGAAGAAGAAGAATATGTTGAAAGGGGTAGCACTTCAGAAGAAGATGTCAGAGAAATCCCTCCTGCTTTAGATCTGATTGATATGAAGATGAAAGCAATAAAGAATGCATTTTTAGCTTCAAATTTGAAACATACGCAGTGCAATATATTGCTGAAAACTTTAAGAGAATTTCCTAGCAATTTGAATTTTCTACCAAGGATGCTAGAACAATATTGCAGACTCCCACTATTTTTGCCACTACTTTAATTCGGCGTATTGCGGGGGGTGAATATTTACACTTGGGTTTCAAGATTACACTTGAAAAAAAATTGAAAAGTATTCCTGTGCACTTGTTGCCAGAAAAGATAGTGATAGATTTTAGTACTGACGGAGGTAAGGCAAACAAAGGTGTCAAATCGTTTTGGCCTCTTCAGTACAGAATTTTCAATATTCCAAATAATAAACCCATCATTTCTGGCGTATTCCTAGGTAAACAGAAACCAACAAACGCATACGATTTTTTTGAGCAGTTCCTACATGAAATTGTTCAAATTCGTGACGAAGGTGGAATCTTCATCATCGACAGAAGGATTCCTTTGAGCGTACGTTGCTTTATTGCAGATGCACCAGCAAGAGCATTCGCTTCAAACCATTACGGTCACAATTCATCAAAACCATGCTCGAAATGTAAAGTTGAAGGTCGGTACTATATGGGAAGAATGATTTTCGAAGGCATTAGACATCCTCTCCGAACAGATGAAGAGTACCGAAATCTGACTGATGAAGATCATCATAAAGGAAGAAGTCCCCTATCTGAAATATTGGATTTAGTAAAGCAGGTGCCGCTTGAAGGAATGCATTTGGTTTGGATTGGAAACGTAAAGAAAGTGATTTTAGTAAACGTAGAAGGAAAGTTTCTAGTTCGAAGCCTATCAGGTAGGAAGATGAATATTGTCAATTGTAGGATGATAGAACTGGGAAGATACTGTCCCTCAGAGTTTAATCGTCGACCAACTGAACTGTCCTTATTTCATAATTTCAAAGCTACAGAATTCAGACAAATAGCACTTTACACGGCTCCGTCGATTTTAAGGAACGTTTTTCAAGATGATTGTTACAAACATTTTTTAATACTGCACTGTGTTATGCGCATGTTGGTATGTAAAGAAACTCCTCCAGAAATGCTAATTTTTTGTCAACATGCTTTGGAAAGTTACGTCGTTTTATGTGAAGAACTGTACGGACCACAGTTCTTATCGTACAATGTCCATTGCTTACTTCATGTTGTAGCTGATGTACAGAAATTGGGTGATTTGGAGTCCTTTAGTACATTTTCTTATCAAAATAGTATGCCAGAATTCAGAAAACAGATTCGTAAGCCGGATGCTTCCCTTCAACAATATTATAAAAGGCTCAGCGAATTGTCTGATTTCACTTGTACGCCTGTAGACAATAACATTCGCATTCGTCTATCCATACCTCACACTGAAGGTCCTCTCCCTGAAGATATTCCTGTCAATGTATGTCGGCAATTTCGCAAATTGAAAATAGGGCATATTACGTATGCAACTTCCTTACGCGACAGTTGTTGTATTCTTCAAAATTCATCAGTTTGTATAATAAACAATATTATACAAATCGAAGAAGAAATATTCTTCATTCTTCAAGAATTTCAAAGAAAATATGACGTATATGATGTTGGGATCACATCCGACGTTGTGGGCGTATATCGCTGCACAAATTTAGTGGATATAATAGAAGCTGTTCCTTTAAACGAGGAGAAAGGCAAGTGTTACAGAATGCCGTATTGGAGCGATGTAGAAGGAGAAGAAGAACGTGCATTAGATGATCAGTGCATATGCGTGAGTTTGTTATCTGGGCCAGAATTACCCGATAATTAGGATGATAATCAGTAAAAACAACTCCGGAAGTTGTACTACTTATTCCTATTGTATGAGTAAAATGCGATCTTCTGATACATAGTAATATAGGAATGTCTACGGAGAGATTCTGTTTCCCTCCCTGACTCGCTATTCTTCCCTTCCTTTGAGCTTCTTTTGTGGTTTCGATACTTTACTCCACCAGAGCATGAAAATTAAGCTTGCAGTATATCACATTTTTTAAGCGTATGTATTCGGTCACTTTCACAAGGGTCTTGTGGGAGAGATTTGCTTTTTTCCAAGCATTTTTTGCACAGTTTAATAGTCCAATCATACCTTCACGGGAATTTTCAGTGTGTTGTTTAAACTAAAATGCACGAAACTTACACATAATTTCATTTAAATGAATTGTTATATACAATGATACTTCAATATCAATATTTTGTTCTTTCGAAAATGAAATGCACGAAGGTTACGCATAGTTTAATGTAATCAAAGTGTTATAAATAATGACACTTATTTACCTACTTTTCAGATCATGGACAGTAAGAGCGCAGAAAAAGATGTGTTTCTCTGAAGAAAAAATTGTTTGAAAAAAATGCCGTGAGAATTTCAAGTTCAAGTCGGAAAATTATTACGCCAAAGTACGTTCTAAGTACCTCTGATGAAGAGCACGTTAAAAAGAAGGCTAAAAATCCTTGTAATGTAAAAGAGCAACTTCAAAAGCTTCAAGAGATTGCTGCTGGACTAGGAAAAAAGAAGGTCCAAACAGACAGATTGACAAATTCCCAAAAAACTGGAGAAATGTAAGTAAATAATAAACAAACTTTTAAAACAAGAAAATTGTTGTCTACTTTTTCTAAATTCATTTTCCTTCGTAACCACTTACTACTTGTGCTTAATTTGTTTACAGTGACAAGACACTGCGCTCAATGAATGTGGAAAAGGAAATGCTACCTGATGCTTCTCCCACATCAGCAGCTTCGATTATAGCTACAATTAAGAATAATCGCCAACATAAGACAGGCGACAGTAAAACTTTGTCTCACAGACATTCTCTCCACACAAAAAGTTCCAATTTGTAAGTACGGTATATAGCATACATGAATGATAATCAATCACCTATTTCAAATAATTTTTGAATGTAGTCAATAGACGTTTTCTAAATTTAATAAGTCTTTGGTTGGTACGGTACATTTTTTTATTTACGCATAGTAAATAGAATCTATCGATAAAAACTGACTGTCTTATTTAAAAGTGGAGGGTGATTCAAATACTTTAACTGACAGTCTTTGACTTAAATGATAATTTAGATGAATTTCTATGAATTTTCTGCATAGAATTTATTGCTTTGCATTATTTCTATATTACTATTTTAATTTGTTTAATATTTTCCAGAGAGCAGACATTCGAATCTACGGATTTTGAGAAAGAAGGTGCTACTACTGCTATTACACACAATAAAAGAGCCTCGATCATAGCTCAAATTGAAGAAAAGTATTGCAAGGCGCGCGCCGATTTTCAATTATTGTCTTCTCACGATTGTCACTCTGTCACTAGTAATTCGTAAGTAAATAATAAAAGTCTATCATGGATTAGAATCCCGTTCTTTCTTTTGTACCGTGTTATTCTCAACATCCCTTTAATTCTTTCTTCTATTTCATTCAGGCCAGTGTCTACACATATCAGTTCAAATGGAAAGTCCCGTACAGCTGTAACGTTGCTTGAGGTAGAAGATTCATCAACCGAAGAAGCAGACAGTCTCTCTGACTTCAATGGCGAAAGCGTAGATAACAAATATTTCCCTGGAAAGGTTACAAGATCGGAAGAATCAATTGGTCTTCAATCTCATGATTCACTAGACATGAATCGATTGCCTGAAAAAAAATGGAAGGAGGAGGTTCTTAAAAGTTTAAAGTGAGCACTTACAAATTTAGGATAAACCTTAGCAAGTTTAAAACGTTCGCTTAACCCTCTGCCTACCTTAACTTATCCCCACCCTAGCGCCTTAGAACGTGTTTCCCATTATCTTCACCAGCCAACCGATTTGACGATTTTTAACGATAACGGTCATTTCGACAGGCAATGGGTTCATTTTATCAAGTTAATTTACACTTACGTTTCTAAAATATTGTATAAATAGGGATTTGGAGGAGCAGAATAATAAGGAAATTCGTCAAAACAATGAAATTCTGGAATTGCTGGCGCATTTAAATTTGGGTAACGAACACCTATCAAACTAATGGGGTTTCCACTGTCTACGGTTGCGGAGTTCAAGGATTTGGACAGCAATGACAACAAAGAAAAGCGTCAGAAATTGGTAAGCCTCCATTCCATAAATGTCTAAATGACCAGGATGCTATAATTTGCAGCCTGCTAATTGTGTTTACGAGTATCCCACGGGAACTCAGGTTCCTTTCGAAACCAGTTTGTGGAATCAAACAGAAAAAAAAAGGGAGAAAAGTTTTCTTACAGATTGACGTTACTTACATACAAGTTATTTTCCATTCATTGGCTGTAGTGAAAGGTGACCTTCAAAAAAGTATAAAATAAGATCATCTTCTAAGAAGACTTTCTTCTCCAGCGTAAACTTTAACCTTAAGATCATGTAAAGAAAGCCTTAAAAGAAACCCAATTTCTCACGGGAAACAAATATATCAATACCTCAATGTATTCATGTTGTTGCTCTAAATTCACTGCAATACTCTATGGACATTTTACTGAAATTTTATAAATTTTAGAAAAGTATTTTTTAAGATATACTTACATAACACCGGCACAAAAAAAATAAAGTGGTTTTGTACATTTGACGCCACCTACCTACCGACATGTATTTCGACTCACTGAAAAACATTTTTTCATTAACATTAAAAATTTTTTTCATTAACATAATCGCAATTTTTTGCAATTTTTTGCAATTTACTTACATTTAAAACGGCTTATGGTCCAAATAAACTTCAGAATCGGATTTAGCGGATCGAAATACATGAAAATCATGCTTGGTTTACTTGAAAAAAAAATTTTTCATAACCAAAACACACAATTTTCGCATTTTACGGTTTTTTGCAATTTACTCGAGATTTTGAGGGTGTACGGTTTAAACTGACTCCAGATTCGGATTCAGCGGGTCGAAATACATGTCGGTAGGTAGGTGGCGTCAAATGTACAAACTACTTTTTGTTTTGTGTGCCAGTGTAATTGATTGATCTCATTACATTTTGCAGCACGACCATTTGCTTCGCATAGGGGGATCAAAACTCAAAGAGTTCCTACATTGCGCTGTCAAGGAAGTCATGACAGACGAATTAATAACGAAATTTACATGGCACAAGACAAAAGACACGGAACAGTTGGGAGACACGAAAGTCTTAAACACATTGTACCGTGAGTATTTCGAGTTACTTTAAACTAAAGTCATTCTCAGGAATGGTACCTAATATGCCGTTACTAAATTCTCTTATTTTATATGTTTAGAAGCAGCTGTGAAATGCCCTTTTTTCCCTGGGCCAGAAAATAAAGACATTTTTAAACAAGTCATGCTGGATGTACTGAAAAGTTCTAAACAAAGATTTAGAAATAAGCACAAAAGTGCAGGAGCACAGTCAACGCCCAACTTGGAGAGTCAAGAGATTAAAGAGATTAATAAGAAAATTAAGGAGTTGACTGACTTGATTGCTTCAAAGGAATCGTCTGCTGATGAATCTCAAGACGCCGATAATTCAAGCGATGCCGACGATGAGACATTTCAAAAAGCAGTTGAAAGAACCCGGTTCATATTATACTTTTTCTACTTTCAATTATTTTTTACCTTATACCAAAGCTTACTCTTCCAAATAAATAATTATTTATGAAATATGTTTTCCCTTTTATTTGATGGTCCCTACAATCATTATTTATATATAAAAGCCTACACTGAAAAAAATTAGCATTGAATTAAAAAAATATTGGACTAAATACGGACAATAATTTTCTTGATCCAAGAATATTTTTCTTGTTTTAAGAAAATGTATCTAAATGAAAAAAATCAAGTTTCTTAATTCAAGTACATTTTTCTTGTTTTAAGAAAAATATTCTTGGATCAAGAAAATATATTGTAGTGTCCGTATTTAGACCAATATTTTCTTGATTCAATGCTAATTTTTTCAGTGTATATATATAATAATAATTAATAATTAATTGTAATAATATTATAATTAATAGCACTTCGGGCTTGCGTATTAATGGCACGTGGCCGGCACGTTGGGCACCGGACGGTCGGGCAGGCGTAATAGCTAGCAATGTCGGACACATTCAGCTACTCAGGTGCCAGCATAGCGGTCTTGTCAATCGGACCGTGTGTCGGCCAATACGCCAGCCATAGGCGGACATTTTGTTATCTGGGTAACTAGCTACGAAAATCAACATCTCCTCGAATCTCAAAACGTCGAGGTGTTTATTTTCTTACAACTATAAATAGGTTTATTGTGAGACAAGAATGGCGAACGACAGGTAATTTCAAAGTACTGCCTCCCTTCTGGTTAAAATCCATCTATCTCTTTCTCAACTCCAAACTATCAGGTTAAAATAAAGAAAAAGGGTTTGTGCGCGAGTGCACGGCGTTTTCAAAATTAGAAGTGATAAGCGTGGGCACGTGTAGAATACACTCTCAGCCCGAGAGCAGAAGACCAACGACCCACATAATAAGAAACGAATTTAGCTAATATTTGTATTCACTGAATTCGGCAGTTTGGACAACCTCCGCGTATTCATTATACTAATGAATAAAATATATTAAGGTTAATTCTTTTTACTTTTTTTGCAGTTTATTTGATTCAATAATAGCCATGCGTAACAGCAGGAATACTCGATTTTTTTATAGGTACCTCTGTAGCATCAATAATAACTCAAGTTTCAGGATATGTTTTCTTTAAAACCCTCTGGAATGTAGAAATCAACTAGTTGTCTGCTGGGCCAAACGTCAAGCATTGACCACATTTTATACATAAAATTTATCTATGTGATAATTATGTTCGAAATTGTTGCCTCACTTATGTCAAAAAATCTGCTTAGCTTAATGTAAGAAGTATTTCTTCGTAATTTCATTTAAACCAATAAAAATTGATTTTCCACTGAAATTTTTTAAATAGGGAATTTACCGTGATATTTCAAGCTGTGGGGCTCAGGAGATAAAGTGGCAAACACTGCTTTAAATTTTGCGTAACATTCAAGGCCTGTGTAAGAATGGAGCCCTTTGTCATCATTGACAAATAATTCAATTGTATAAAATCTACCAGAGGTTTGGAGTACAGCATCTTTGCTTACAGTGCTGCTAGGAGTTTGCGTAGCAAATTTTCACGTTTTTGATTCACGTGAATCTTGGGAACAATTTCTTTCTAGGATTAGAAGTTCAAAATGTTTAACTTTGTATTCCACTTGTTCACAATAATCAGTGGTGTCAACAATGTTATCAGTGACTTTAATTAACATATCCTCTGCAGCGGCAGTATTAAAATCCTCAATTTGTGCGTTTTCTTGAATTGTGACAACTTGTTGTTGGTTTATCACATCATTATCAGTTTGATGAAAATTATTTTGCGTGTCTTCCCCTAAATAAGTCAGTATGTAACACGCCATTATGTTAAATATACTGATTCAAAACTGTGACGTGGTAAATTTTACCCGTCACTTAAATAGATATTTTGTTAAACTCACCGGTATGACAGGTGGGGTTATGTCCCGGGGAAAAAGTCGTGTGACGAGAGACCGCACTTCGTCGCCACCCGAGAGCACTCGAAACAATTATCACTCACTACCCACACTTACACTTCCTGTCCCGTATGTTCCATGCACCACACGAGGACGACGGCACTAGAGGACAACGGCGTTGGAAAGGAGTCGTAACCGGTTCCGAGTTCCGAGCAGAAGTAAACACTGTCAGCCATGATGCCTGGTCGAACACCGATACTTATCGAGTCTTAACGGATCGAAGGATCGATTATCGGCGCCATGATGCACATGACGACTAGCTGTCACCACGTGATCCGGAAGAAGCAGTCTGGGGCATACTGACCTCAGGACTTTATATTTAGTATTTCCGACATCAGGAAACGTGCAGATGGAAATGACGAAAAATCTAATCTCATGCGGATTCTCAAAGCTTTCGCCTTAGAGTTTCTGAGCTAGAAACATGGCTTAAACGAACTAGAAACAAATGGATTCATCGCGATATCTAAAACAAAATACTCGAAATGATCGCTACAACAATTTCGTTAAAAAATTTCAGACATAAAAAAGCTGAATTTTGCGCTCTTCAAGTCAATGAAACGCCAGATACTTCGAGGATTTGGAAGAAATTGTGAATTTTTATAAAAATGATTTTGATAAAAATAGATTAGAGAATGATAGAGATCTGTTCCTGAATGTAGCATGTAGAAAAAACATCAACATCAAGAATTTGTCTGACATCGTATCATTTTTGCGAGAAAATACTTATTGCATTGGAATTATTCCAGAATTCGATAGATTTGTGCGTTTGATGCTGACTATTCCTGCATGTTCATGTACAAATGAAAGAAGTTTTTCTGTATTGAAAAGAATCAAAAATTGCGTTCGTGTAGTATGGTAGTGGTGTTTCTAGATTCAGATTCCAGCACCGGCATTTACTGACACTCGAGACTTTCCCGAAGCCTTTATTTTTGGAAGAATCTGGAAGATTATGACATCATAGAGCATCTTTTTAAGCTAAATGACGAGGTTTTTTGGAAGTTTCTGGAAGTTTGTGACGCCATAGAGCCTCTTTTCGTGCTAAATTGTGAGGTTTGTGGAAGATTCTCGAAGCTTATGACGTCAGAAAGTCTGCATCTGTTCAATATTAATGTTAAATTTTGAGGATTTCCTGGAAAAATTGTTAAGCTTATGACGACAGATAGACATTATTTGGTTCATTTCCGTGCTAAATTGTCAGGTTTTTGGAAGGTTGTCGAAGCTAATGGTAATACACTATATCCTGAAAGATTTTTTGTATAGGGCAGGTTGGCTTCTAGAAAGAACTCGATGTTTGTCGATTTCGTTGAAGGGCAGACGATTGAAGAATATTTCCTGGAAATAGAGGTGGGATATAAGAATGCATTCATTATATTGTTTAACGTTTAGGATGTTTATGGTAATAAATAAATTAGATTTGAAAAATGTCAAAGCGAAGGACAAATGATTTGAAAAATATTTCTTGGAAATAGAGATGTGGGATATGAGAATGCATCTTATATTGTATAACGTTAGAATGTTTTAAACAATGAATTTGATAAAATTTTTCGTCTCATACGTCGCCTTGAATCAGGCTATAAAATTACATTACATAAGTGTTGTATATGGCTTGGAAATAGAGAGGTGGGATGTAAGAATGCACCTTATATTGCACTGTTCTGCTTTAGATTTTGTTGGTCAGAAATAAAAATTTTGTACAATGTGTTAACTCTAAATTATCTTTGGGAACGCCATCTCGGCTCCAACAGATACCTTGCTCATACTCTTATTTTGAATCTCATTCTGGGATATTGTTTAGAAGAATTTTACGATTTTTTATAATGTTTAACCCAAGGGTTGAATTCAGAAAAATTATTCTAAAAATATTTTAATTATGCAGTAGAATACTATGAAGACTTACATTTAAAATATATTAATTATTCACAGTTACTAATATTTTTCGAACTGATCAAAATTTAATACTTTTTGCAATATTTTTTTGTAAAATGGACCTTGTTACCGACTTTAAAAAGGTGGTTTCGAGAAAACGCGCTTTAAAGTTTTCGGTGTGCGTGGCTACGACCGCTTGGCGCTGCTCCGCGCCCGCTGGGGAACTCCGAAACTATTTTAAGTATGACTTTCAAACTTCGGCATTATATTCTCAGATAGTATAGCTATAGATTAAAGCAAAAAAAATCGATTTTTTTAAAGTTCCAGGCAGAGTGCCCCCCTTAATGGAGATCAACGGGAACCTGGCAGTCTTGGAAAAAAATGAAATAGGATTAGTTTTCAAAAAAGTTTAAATATACTTTTAAAATATATTGAAGTGTAGCGACCACTACATTTCCACTTATCCATTTAGTATAATAATTTCTTTAATTGCTTTTCTCTCAACAAATAACCTAAATGTATTTCTGCAATCAATATACTTACAAATGTATTACAGAGTGCCGCCCAACCGTTATTAGAATAAGTAGAATATCTTACAGTTACCTTTTCATTCTCAGCAGCATCGTATCCCTTTGGGTTTTTCCCTTATATTATTCTGTACAACTTTTCCTTCGTTTTCATCTGTAACGGTCTGACTAATAGTTGTAATCATAAATTCTGGGATTAGGATTTTCGGCCCAGCTGTGGCCACCAGTGATCCCAGATCGTGGGAGCTGGCGGCCCCCACCACGCTCCCATGTGGGAGCACACACAATCAAGCGCGCCGTGTCAGTGTGTCCCCCACTTCCTCGCTTCGATTTCACGCTTTCGTCTGTTGAGCCAAGATCGAAAATTATGTTTCTGTCGACTTCGTGTCAAAGTGGCGCGAAGCAGACGACAAATTTAAAATCACCAAATTTATCATTTAGGATATTACCTTTCTTTCTTTGATATTTCCGAAAACATTCACTTAAAATGAATATCTAAACATTTTATTTTAAATTTTAGGATGATTTAAAGACTCAAAAGATGATTTTCTATTAAAATTTAAACTCGATAAATTTTCAAAGTTTCAAAACAAAATAATATCAATTTCAATAGTTTTTAGCTGTGAAAATCAAATAGTTCAATTAGAAAATTATGTAGAGAATATCATATATTAAGGAATGGTAAAATATGATATTGTAGTTTAAAAAATAAAATATTAAAATACTTAAGTAATACATAAATTATATCTAGTTATACACTCGAAATTACACGATAGAGTTTCTTCTTTGGTATGAGGCAACATTGAAAAAATTTCATTCAAATAAAATACTCAGAAAACTTTTTAAAATACGTAATATTATTCACATATGAATTTTATTATAAAACTGTGAATAAAAGGTTTCAGTATTCAAAAAACCAAAATCACATCTAAATTTGCATACGAAATTACACTTTACGATTTCTCTTATATAAAATACAAATATTTATTTCAAATAAAATAGTTTTTAAAAAATTTTGTAGTACGTGAATCAACTATATCAATTAAAAAATTTAATGGAAAATATTTTATTTAAAAAAAATAAGTATCGCTCCTTGATGCAGCGCCGCCTCCAAGATAAAAAAAATTATTATTTATAATAAAAAAATTAATAATAACTAAAGAACAATCTTCTCTTTGGCATATGATCGCTATTTATAAAATAATCACTCATTCCTTCATTCTCTAAGTGCCCCACGCGCAGAGGTCGTTATGCTTTCCGGCTCCTCAATTGTACTAAAAAATAGGACTCTTACAAGTGATATTTACTAGCTACCTTTCTTTCATATTTTTAGAAATAAAGATCATTGATGAGAATTGCAATCAGAGTCGAAACGTTTGATTTAAACTACTGTTTTTTTCATTTATGGACCCTAAAGCTCATCCACCAAAACTGCAAATATTATTATATTAATTATATATAATTACTTGTTTACAATATTTTTCATTATTTTTTAATAGTAATCTTCAGATATTTTCTAAAAGTAGTCCATTGACATTCAATTCTAATCCCAATAAAGAAATGCAAGGACGTAGAGATAAAGTCAGTGGATAATCACAATATGCATATTATATATATAAAGTTCAGTCACGCTACTGACTTACTTAAATAAACGACAACGGATGGGAAAAGAAATAAAGAACATCGTTTTTTGTTTAATATACTATTTATTCAAATTAAAAAAATTCATTAATTCTCAAACTCTTCAATTACTAATATTACATCATTCTTAAAAAATTAAGTAACCACTATTAGTTTTTTCCTTCTTTTACTGTTCACACAAGCAATTTTCTAAAAGTATAACGTTTTGCAATGAACAATTACAATTCGGTATATTTTTAACATGATAAAAACATTGAATACAATTTTTTAATTCATTTTTTAAATGTTGAAGTGAAGAACATTTTTGATCAAACATATCAATAATTTTTGTAGACGGTTTAGTAAAACGTTTCAACCAATTCTTTTTCTCTGAACCCTTTACGTAAATTGTTTAAGCATTTCTTGAAATATTTTCAATAATAACTTCCATCATTTTGTCACGTCCTGTGACCTTCAATATTTATTTATAATAATAACCTGTGCAAAATTAATAAAAAGACTTTACGAAATCATATTTATAAAGCATCAGGTTGTGAATGTATTGATCATAGGAAAATGTAAGTGTTTAGACGAAGCAACATTGTACAGATTAGGGAACACCCTTTGGAATGTATTTTATACATAAATTTCTAATACCTGCCACCGCAGCAAAAGAGTGAACTTGAAGGTTCACTGACCCAAGAAGAAGGAAAATTCGGGGAACCAGAGAGAAGACTTATTCTCTACATTTTTTCCCCTTTTTTCTGAAAAGCAAATAAATGAAGGGGAGGATGTTAGGATGATATCCAACCATGGGTTGACAGGTCAGGAAAGTATCGACCAGAAAAAGGGTCTATAAAAACACTTGTTCCTTTGGAAAGTCTCAGTAATCTTGTAACGAGGTTACACTAGTGCCCCGTGAGGACACAGCCCTGCGACCGGAATTCGGGGGAACTCGGCCCGGCATGCCCTGCGATCACGCGCTGTCGCCGGTTACCGGTGTGGAGTCTAGTTGGATCTAGGCCAGTGTGTCGCTAGACGAATCGACTTCGGTACGTGCGAAACAACCCCAACCTGTCATCTCCCTGTTCGAGTCTGCTGTGTGGTCGCGTGACGAAGAAGTGTAAGATATAATAAACTTAATGACTGGGACTACTGTTTTAATTGTGTGCACCTTCTCGGCGTCCATCCGGGCTGATATTCTGTTCTAGAGAGTGAAAATCGTGCAGACATCTTAAGAATTTGAAGTTAAATTTGAAGTACATTTGTAGTACATTTGTTCAGAAGTTTGGATTATCAGTATTTCATCCAGTTTCCAGGTTTTATATAAAAAGGCTCCAGTTCCAGTCTTCATATAAAGAGGCTCCATTTCGGAATAAAAGGCTTCCGATTTGAACTTCAAGGGACTCCAGTTTGAATATTCTGAAGAAATTTAACCCTCCAGTTGTACTTCTACACCTGCATGGCTGTATTCTAAATAATCAGTAAGTCTAGATTTAATAACCTCTCCAAGAAGGAAATTTCAACAACTTGTTCTCTCTCGCTATTTTTCTCTAGTGTAAATTGTCGCAATAAAAGTGGTTGATAATTGTGACTTTTGATAACCTTTCTTTGTTAGCTATCTGTTTCCGGTGAGAAGTCTTTTAGGTCTCTTCTCCGATCAAAAACGAAGAGAAATAAATAGAATAATAAAAGATGAGAAACCAGGACGTTACATACCACTTTCATTTTTTTTAGTGCATCGTCCAGGAAACTAAAAAGCTAACAACAGAAAGAAAGAATTAATAAATTTATTGATTAATAAATTTTTTTTTTTTTTTAATAATCAACTTCTTAGTGGCATTTTTAAAATATATATAGATATTTTGTAAAAAAGAGAGATTATATTTGTCTGTAAATTCCTTCTTTAATCAAATATAAATATTTCATACATGCAAAATATGACTTATATTTGAAGTGAAAAAAATAGTGTTAAGTGTTAAATATTAAAATAAAAATTAGTAGATATACTTCGCGTGTTCGCAACCTCTGCCATCGTCGATAAAATTAAACGGTACAATGAACAAACCTTGCATGCATTCTTTGTAGCAATATTCAAGTGAAGGGTTTAAATAAAAAATAAATAGGAAGAAAATAAATTAAACTTTTTTTTCAAAATTTTAAATACATGTTTTTGCAAATTAATTTTTTCAAGTAAAAAGATTACTCAAGGCTTATGCTTGGGTCATCCTTGTCTAATCTGGTACTAAAAAAATTCAATACTTGTTAACTAGGTTTAAATTCAAGTTTTGAACAGAAAAAAATTAAGCACCAAGAGACTATAAGTCCTTTTTGGATTCGTCGAACGGTTAGCATCACTTGGGCAAGGCAAAATTCGAAGTGCTTACATTTTACTGTTTTTAACTTTTATTTTTTCTCTGTTGACAAAAAACTGACAATTTCAACTTTTTGGCGATTATCAGAATTTTGTAATTACACAAACTAAGCAGGAAGTTGTGCTTGAGTTGTTACGTCCCGACTAAAAGGCGAGGGTAGGTTGGATTTTTGGATGTAAGGGAGAAGGTTAGCTGATTATATCAGGTTGGTAAGACCTGATAATTTATTTTTGTTTGTGGGTACGTTGTCACTTGTCAGGTCTATGGGCCCTGAGCTGTTTACAATGATAATAAAACACTGAATTTACGAATATATAAGGTAATTTATTATAAATAAATAAGTTGTTGCACAAGTTTTCATAAAATGATACTTAGTTGGTAACTTATACTACTTCTCAAGACGAGAAGGCAATGTTATGAGTTTTATGCGGTTATGAGCCAAATATACAGGTTTTGAGATGCCTATATATGTAACTTCCGCAGTTGATTGTGGACGTTTTACGCTAATATACTAGGTTTTGAGATGCCTAGGTATACAACTCACGCTCCACATTCGGCGTTATAGTTAATATAATAAGTTTTGAGATGCTTATTTATATTTATATAACTTACTTGTCTACCTCCTAAATTAGAGGGCAAAAGAGAGAATTGTCGTTTATTACTCCTGTTATTGCAAGTCAACGCGCACAAATCCTTGCAGGATAGTTGAGTTTCGTTTGAGTCTCCGTGAGGTAGCAAAACAACGATAAATTTTGCAGGAGGTATGGTGTAAGGGATGCAAGTCCACCAGCAACTGATGTGATCAATTATCCGCTTACGTATCTTGTTGAGTACACGAGAAATGAATCAAACATGCACTTGTTAACAAGATAGGTTAGTTCGTCCCGATTTCAGAAATAAATCACTATTAACCGACAGGACTAAATACGACGATACACGTAATCCAAAGGAACTATCTAGCACTACGGTTTCCGGACTTGCACCACTTAAGGACCAAGGATTTTATTTACCAAGTACCGAATGTTGAGTTGCTCATAGAAATCCAATGAGACTTACGTTTATCGAAGGGTCTATTAGTGGGAGCAGATCAACGTAAATCGGTGGCACGGCACGTTCGAATCGTAAATCGGTGGCAAGGCACATTCGAATCGCAAATCGGTGGCAAGGCACGTACGAATTGCGAGTCGGTGGCCAGGCACGATCTCTGCAATGGTTCATGAGTTCATCTCTTCTATTGCCCAATTTTATATCTAGTTTTCAAATAAATGCATTTTTAATTACTCATTTCTGCATTTATTTGTTTACAATTTGTGTTACTTATTTTATGAACTATGATCATTAATTGGTTGCCAATGATCAGTCAATCAATTTCTTATCTATGATCCATAATCAATGATCGATTTTTATTCATTGATCGTGATCGACTCATCGGCAATCAATACACAATGGCGATAATATTGATCAATACTATTTTACTACCCGAGATATTAATAATAGTTATGGTGTAATGTTGATACATAATTAATATTAACATAATAATGATTATAATATTTAGTCATTATAATTAGTGAGGCTGTGCCGATAACTTCTCATTCTCTCATTAGGTTATTAGCACAGCGTTACTACTTTATCGGCACGCGGTGTGAGTTACTGACTCATTACCACGGGTGTAATTACCATATAGACAGAGCGCTGTTCTTCTTTATCTCTTATTACCATATGTCAAACCGATTCGTCGACGTGAGGTATACATAGGTTTACCTCATGCGCACAGCTACCCGGTCCATATAATAATTTATCATAGGAACACTCTTATACTTGAATGATGTCTTCCTCGTTATCCTCGGTGTTTGGCGTGTTGCCCTTGCACAGGGGCAATATAAAATTTTGAAAGTTACTGGGATGTAACAGAGTTAGGCCTAATTAATTTTGTATTACATAAATTCTGCTTCTCGGCTATCGTGAATTCTGTGAATGACAATTACCCAAGATTCTGTGCTTGAGTCTAGCGTGGCTAATTTCTCATCACTGAATTATAGAATTGTTAAAAACACAAAATAGGATGTTGAAATAAAAATTTATTCTTATTGATTTAATTTCCAGTAACTGAGATTTGTTTTGGGATATAGCTTTTCACTTTTGTGGGAAGTTATATTAAACAGTGACTAGCGAATTGCTCGCTCAGCTATCCCCAAACTAGAGTCTCAGAAACAGATTTGTAACTAATTTAATAAATTTTAAACCTAAAATTTCGATTACTGCAATCAAAAATTTGTTTAAGGATATAGCTTTTCAGTTTCGTTGGAAGTGATATTAAAAAACGATCAGCAAATCGCGCGCTCAGCTATCAGTAGTAGAGCTATGTTACTCCTGCATCACTTACCAACCGAGCAGGTTCTGTTCCATGCTAAGTCCCAACAGATGGAGCTAGCACACAAATACTACTCGGACGGTAATGTAGATTGCTCGGTCAATAATGTAGATATAACTGGGAAGAATGCTAGTAAGTCCAAAGGAAAGATTGCAATTGGTATATCTGGGGGACAAGCAAAAGAGATGCTTGGTGATCTTGCAAAACTAAATTAATTAAACCAAAGTAAACCTACTCAACCAAAATTTAATTTACTTAAACTAAATTAAACTAAATAGGTAAAAATAAAACTAATATATTACTGAACTATTTCCATCGCAAACAGGAGCAGAATGATCCAGCCAGGCCAGGACCAAGCTCAGCGCCAGAACCAGGCTTAATAACGGGGCCGAACCCAGCACTAGAATAAGTTGCAGTACCAACGTTGGAACTGAGCATGATTCAGCCTGCATTTTATTATTGTGCTAAGAGTTTTTCAAACTACGCAGTATTTCTACCAACGTATCAATCGATTCCACCACTTTTGCCTCCAGCTATGTCACCGTTTTTTTTCGAACCATACCTGCAGTCAATTGTGCCTCTACTTATGCCCAATCTCATCCATCCAGACATACACTCATACAATAACCCATTTATACCTCTGCCCTTCTATTCAGTAATGCAATCACTTACTCAACCTTCCATCCCACCAGCCATTTGTGAAGACATGAAGACCCTTCATCTTAATTTGCAAACTACCATTTAAGCTACCATCCATCCAGAAATTGTAGAGCCCACCACACCACCGACCATACAGTCTCAGTTACACCTTCAAGCTCAAGTCACAACTGCTCAAACCGCTCTGTTTGATGCTCTAAAGTTCGGAGCAAAACAGGAGCCTGACTTGAGCCTGAAGGAGCAATTTATGTTCAATAATTTGATTTTTATCACTTTTATTATGTATATTTTTATTAATCTCACTTTCAATTGATTTGACCTCATTGACTTCTTCATTTTCAATAAAACCAACTAAGTTAACACTTTCTTCAATTACATCTATATGCTTCGCTACAATTACTTTATTGTTTATCAAAACTCTATAACCTACATTTTCATACCCGACTAAAACTCCTAAGTCTGCTTTTCTATCCCATTTACTCCTTCTTTTAATTTCCGGGACTCTAACGAAAACTCTACTGCCCTACAATTTTAAATTTCTAATATCGGGTTTTTCACCTATCATAATTACATATGGAGTCTTTTTCTCATAAGTAATAGTTTTCCGTCGACTCCGCGGATTCTAGTGAGGTTGATGAAATGAACCTACAGTCTACAGTGCAGTTGTCATTGGAAGTGCAACTCCGTTGAGAGTTATCGAAGGGATTAAGTTTGGAATTACTCAGAGCCCCGAGGGAAGGAGATCGAAGGAGCTCTTTTTAACCAAGGAATATATCTTCATAAAGGTTAGAAGTATTCAAGTACCCTTGTTTGCCCCTGTAATTATTACTTTAATTGACGTTTCTTGAATGTAACTTAAAGGATATTGTGTGTGGTGTTATATTTATGTCTTTTTTTATTGTTGGATATCCCTGACCCAGTTTCGGTTTAAAGATCCTTCTGATCTTTTTAACGATCTAAAACGGGGAATAAATTAAAATAATAGTATAGGTAGGTACCAGGACGTTATTCTAGGACGTTACATCTCTAAGCGTGCGCTGCCGACAAGCGGGTATAATATTCAGGCTTGTTGCAGTCCCTTTGATATTTTTATCTCTCTAAACAGTTTTCTTAGTATTCTACAAAACCAGTTTAGTAGGTGTAATAGATTAGTTCATATTTCGAGGAGAAAATGATGCATCAGTTCGTCTGTACGTTCAATCGAGCAGTTGCCGCTTGGTGCTCTATTCATTTATCGAACCGAATTTGTTGCGACTTTCGAGAATGACAAGAGTATCAAAAGTGTCACGGGAAGATCGCAGAACCTCGAACAAAATCTTGGGTAGACCGAAAAAAAGCGCCAATCCGAACAAAGGCAAAAAGATGGTATTCATAAAAATAGTGCGTCGTCGAAAAAAATAAAAGTAAATACTAATAGGAAAGTGCCAGAAGACGCGGATAAGCACTATCGTATCATTGATTTTTTGCTGGTTTTTACTACAATTTCGACTTTAGTGAAGTGCGCTCAATGTACAAAATTCAAATACACATGAATTTCCATTTTTATATTTTAAATTTTGGTTTCCTTCGTTATCACGACTTTCGTATATTTAAATTTTATTGAACACGTAGTCAACTGTTTTATCATGCTCATACAGTACATCAACTAAGTCGCCTATGTGTGCTAATGAACTTGGTAGCGTTCTCAATAAATAAGAACAGTCCAACTGATCGTTCCCGTATGGCGCCTCAGTGGGAGTGCCCCGCCGGTTGGTGGTGTCTTTCCCGACCCATTAGAAGGCGGGGTTGATGTGAGCCTGGTTCTGCCGAGGTGGTGCGCCATGCGGGAACAGGAGCCAGCCCCTTCGGGACCTTGATCAGCTAGTGCGTATTGAACACAGACGTCGGAGTCTGTATTACCCCGAGCGAGCCTGGTCCGTCCGTGTTTTCCGGGAGAGGCTAAGCGGAGGTTGGGCCTCAGGGAACTGGGGTAGGACTACGGTCCGAGGTTACACCCGTTCCTAACTATTCCGACCCGCCCCTGTACGCACGATGCGCTGGTAAAAAACATTTATGGATCTTAAAAAAACAAAAAGGAGAACAAGGAGTGTGCAATTCTCTGGGAGATGGAGGATTGAGAGACATCCTCCAGTTCCTGAAAGAATAGAGTGAAGAAATGGAGAGATTGGGTATGGCCCTTGAAGTAATACAAGACTGGATGCGTCAGAACACCCCGACCACCGTCAAAACGAGTGTTAGAGAGGCTGCCGAGGTTTTGGGCAGCCTCTTTAACACTCACGAGTGTTTGATGAAAAGCGGGGTAGAAATCCAGAAGAGACTGCAATCCCACCCCACCACGAAAAAAATGGGGATTTTCCAGAGACCACGTTCGGCATCTCTGGGAGATACCCCAAAAATCCAGGCGAAGGGTGAGAAAAGGGCAGCCCCCTCCCACCCTCAAGGAAAAAACTCCTAAGAGGGGGAAAGGCGGCCCATCACCCTCGTATGCCAAAGTGACCAAGAGCCAGGCCAGTTCCAAAGACAGGACCGAAGTTCCTGCGTGGTCCGGCGCGAAGAACTCTTCACTCTCGATGAAGTAAAGAGACCGGGTGGTAGGCTTAAGGTACTAGTACACTTTAGAATTTTGAAAAAATCGATTTCGTTTTTTTTGCATTTTTCAACTCCTTAGACATTTAAATATCTTCTCCTAAAATATTTTTAAAAAATTCAAACTATTAACACCATGAAATAAGTGAAAATGCGTGCGCACTCCCAGCTATTAGTCGTGTGGCGACTATTGTTCATTCTCTTCTTCCATTTAAAGATATTTGGTTTTCACGACTTTTTCGAAAGTTTATTCATATCGTCTCAGTGCTTGTTTTGTTATAAATCTAAGCATTTGTGTGTTTATAATACAATGAATACGTATAGAAAAGGCTGTAAATACAGTAAGAGAAAAAGTAAGAAAACTTCTAAAGTGATAAAACATGAGTTCCGTGGAAATGAATTTACTTTTGAACATTCCACTGAGTTTACCAGTGCATCAGCAAGAAAATTATCGTGTAATTCTGATTTTGAAGTGAAGTGTGATGATACTTTCAATTATTGCATACTGGCATTTCCACTCGTTTTTTCGGCGTTAGCGACAATATTAAAATGTAAAACTTGTGACACAGATGTCAAGTTTACCAAAACTGGTATTCGGGGTCTTGGATTCAAGATAAATGTAGAGTGTGCTTGTGGTGATCGGCCGATAAATTCTTCACATCTTATAAATACTGGCTTTGAAGTTAACCGACGCATTGTATTTATTATGCGATTGCTTGGCGTGGGTCGTAACGGAATAGAACTTTTTTGTTCGTTGATGGATATGACATCGAATTTCGGTAAAACAACGTATTATAAGCTGCTACAAAATTTACAAATTGCAATAAAAAGCATTGCCGACATTTGCCTAAAAAAAGCTGGTCAGGAGGAGAAACAAAAAAGTTTGGAAAATAATTTGCCTGAGAATGAATTAGTAGTTTCAGGTGACGGCACGTGGTTAAAACGTGGCTTCAGCTCATCGATCGGTGTTTGTACTGTAATAGGTAAATACACAGGCAAAGTATTAGATTATTTTGTTTCTTCTAAGACGTGCAAAGCTTGTGAGATAATGGAGAAAAAACTGAATCGCGTTCATTTCGAAATCTGGTACGAGGGTGAGCATCAGGAACAATGTTCGGCAAATTACCAAGGTAGCTCCGGAGGCATGGAAGTCCAAGGAATAATTGAGATTTTCAAAAACTCTCTTAAAATCCATATGGCAAAATACGCTTACTACATAGGTGACGGGGACTCAAAGACTTTTACCAATTTATGTGAAGCTAAACCGTATGGAGATTTTTTTATCAAAAAACTTGAGTGTGTTCTGCACGTGGGAAAACGAATGTTCCGGTACCTGAAGGAAGCAAAAAAATCGTTAGTCGAATTACGAAAATTCAGAAAAGCTGAAGAGAAAAAAAATAAGTTGAAAATAATCAGAAAACAGCGGAAAAAATAGAAAATTCACCGAAAATTCGACAGCCACGTAAAAAAAACGGAAGATTCAGTGCTGCCACCTCCAAAAACCACGGATTTGACTGGGAAGATAATGAAAAAAATGTCAACTCATTATTCTTTGGCCATACAACGTCATGAAGATTCTCTAATTGATATGAAAAAAGAAATATGGGCTGGTTTTTACCACATGATTTCTACTGACAACGCGCCGCATCACGATCTCTGTAATCCAGACTGGTGTAAATACCTACAAGCTAAGGCAAAGAATGAGCCATTTACACACAAGCCTGCTCTAAGTGCAGAAGTCCAGGAATACGTCTAACCGGCCTTTGAAAAATTGACGAACGATGATTTACTGAAACGATGCTTGGGCAAAAATACGCAAAATAATAACGAGTGTATAACAAAACACTGTGGGCAATTGTCCCCAAAAACATATTTGTCGGGAAGAATTTCGTAAAAGTGGGGGCCCAAATATCGTTGGCCATCTTCAATGAAGGACGTATGAGCCTTCTGAAAATGATGGAAACCATGGGGTGCACTATTGGTATGCACGCATATCAATACGTGAAGTTCAAAGACGAAGAGCGGATTTTATTGGCTGAAAAAGCGACAAACGCCTCTACTAAAGAAGGCCGTTTGGCCCAAAAAGAGGCCCGCCAGAAAGATGAGGCAGCTTACCAAGACAGTGGCCTGCTGCTGTATGGTCCAGGAATAGCCGATTAATTTATTGTGAGTATTAGAACTTGATTTTTTTTTAAATATTCAATAAAAAGTACTAGTCAAAACTTTAGACGCGTTTTTCTCGAAATGACTTTTTTTCAAATGGCTGACAGATTATCTCCGGAACTACTGAACCGATTTTCAAACACCTTGCTGGGTTTTGTTTATTGATATGTCCTGTATGAAAATTTACCGCAATTAAGCCAAAAAATACAAATTTAATATTTTATTGACCCAAAAAACAGCGGAAAAATAGGCCATTTTTTCAATGAATTTTTCAAACGCCCGCCATTTTTTTTTTCTTGATTTTTTTAAACATGTGGTGAATTGTCACTTAAGCAACCTTCCTTTTAGAGAAACCATTTCATTTTTTTGTTTCAGACTTGCCGATCCAGAGATAAACTGTCGGCCATGCGTCAAATTTTTTTTTTTGATGTTCGATTTTCGCGCTCCCTGGATTTGGGCCATAAAACAAAAATTTTAAATAAAATTTTGTTTGTACTCCACAAACATCTATTTACTTGATAAAAAAAGTTTCATATAAATATATATCAATGGGACTGAGAAAAAAATTATTCAAAATTGCCTTATTTTTAACCTCCTAAAGTGTACTAGTACCTTAAGGCAAATACAGCGCCAGGTATGGATGGGATTCCGAACGAGATCCTTAAAGAGGTGATTGAGGCATACACGGGGATCCTCCTAGAAGCCTTCAACTCCTGTCTTCGGGAAGGGAGATTCTTCGTAGACTGGAAGAAGCAGAGGTTGGCCCTGCTGAGGAAGGGCAACAAACCTCTAGGGGTTCCCTCGTCGTATAGACCTATTGGATACGATGGGGGAAGCTTCTATAACGGCTTCAGGCTCTCGTGGTCGGGGAGAACGGTCTCTCGAAAAACCAGTTCGGATTCAGGAAAGGCAGGTCCACTGTGGACGCCATCCAAGCTGTGGTTAACATCGCCACAAATGCAAGAAAAGGAACTGGTAAGCGTAAGGGATTCTGCGCGTTGATCAGCATTGACATACGCAATACGTTCAATTCTGCGAGGTGGAATATCTGCATCGAGGCCATAATGTGGAAAAAGGTTTTTGACTACCTGTTGCGAATGATAGATGACTGTCTGAGCGACAGGTGGGTGATATACGATGGCGACAAATGGTCTCTCAAAGACGAGATCACATATGGCACGAGCCGCAAGCACAATATACCTGGCGCGGTCTATTATTATATTAGAGAAAGGAGTGGATTACTTTTGTCGTGAGTGTTGGTTTCTAAATTCCTGTGATGGATAGTGATCCTGAAGGTATGTAGACTTTTTTAAGTACAAATTTTACATTCGTCTAGACATTTTACCTCGTGTATTTTTTATATAACTAAGGCTCTTCAAGCGATTCTAAAAATAGATTGGTTTGTAATATAATAGGCCTATATTTTTTATCATATCAGATCGCATCTTGAAATTACTTTTATTTGATAGGTTCATTCAATTAACTTTAGCTGCGGATATCTGCGATTCTGCTTTGTTTTGTTTTGTTTGTCACCTTAACCTTCTCACGCAACCACCCACGTAGCCATAGCGGGCATAGACCGAATCTCCTGCGAGCATTGTCGCACGTCACGCAATAACCCTCATTGTGTGCCTCGGCACGTAATATACTATTTTAGTGAGTCAAAAATATTTCCTTCATATATTTAAAATTCCCTTTTTTGCTTTCTTTGAGCAATCAACTTATTTTATACTGCTTCAAACATGTTTTTGAGTAGTTTCTGGGCTTTTTTGCAAATTTTTATGGCAAAAGTATGAAAGTAAAACACATTTGCTTTTCTTTACTTTGCTAAAACTTTCGAATCATAGTGTCAATTTTCGAGATTAGGTGATGATATGTACTATTTTTTTTATTTTTTTTTCTTGTCTAGTTTTTCATAAAATTTTGATCGTTTTTCAGATTCAGGCACTAACTTGTTGGCAGATTTTCGAAATTGTGAAAAACACGCTTCATTTGACTCTGGACAACCAGCTAAATGACTTAGAGGAAGGTTTAGCTACGTTTAATGGTGGCCCTGTCACCATATCACAGATCAACAAAATCAGCTTAAAGAAAATGCTGTGTACGATGAAAAAGAAATGGGACAAAGCTTCCAGGAAGGCTGACTTTTTCTTCAAAAGCAACAAAGAGTGGCTGGAATCCTCAGCAATAATTAGGGTTAGTTGATTTTTAACGCTCTATCAGGGGTGTGTCTTCGAAAGGGGGGGGGGGGCTGGGGTAGGTTCACGAGACTATTCGATTTTAATTTGTTTATTAGACTTTTGAAAATTAAATTCATAAAAAAATATATACTAAGAAATTCATATTGAATTTTATAGGACACTACTGGACAAAACGAAAAAACGCCTGCACCAAATCCAAAAGGCAGGCCATGTGGTGCTGTAATCGATTTTGAGAGCGCGAGTGAAAGAACAAAAAGGAGGAGGACTGCAAGTTTACGCGATTCCAATAGTGCGCAGGAGCTGGCTTACGCAACTCAAATGAGCCTACGTTCGTCAGGAGCCACAGATGCTGCAAAGGTTTTGCAAGATGTTACAACCACTTCGCCCCGTAGGGCAAATAAGTATAGAAAAGCTTATACTTCAGTTTCAAACTCCGGTCAATCTGAGGTGTCTGGGAATGAAGCTTTGGTAGATTTTGTTCATTTGAAACTGACGAAACAACAGTACAAAGATCTACGTCAATCTTTAAGAAGTAAAAACTTTCGGGCATATCCCTCTTATGAGATAGTTTTTGAAGCTAAAAAACGGTGCTATCCCGATGATATAGCAGTATCAGACACGTCAGCAGAGGTCTCGCTGCAAAGTTTACTTGATCACACTTGCAAAAGAATCCTACTCACTCAAACCGAAGTTCTTAACTCTGTTGATTCGTCAGTTATCAGAAATATTCAGATGATGTGTAAATGGGGTTGTGATGGGAGCTCGGGGCAAAGCGAGTATAAACAAGCATTTGAGAATAAAACGAGTTCTGATGCTTGAATTGTTTTAACGTCGTTAGTTCCACTGCAAATTGTTGGGTTAGATGATGGTTCGCAAAAAGAAATTATTCTTTGGAAGAATCCAAGGCCCTCTTCTCCGCGTAATTGTCGCCCGAAAAGGCTCCAGTTCCTGAAGGAAACGGTTGAATCTACACTTGACGAGAAAAAATACATTTCAAATCAAATTCATGACCTTCAACCTTTTCATTCGATTATTTATAATGTAACAGTCACGTATTCTCTACATTTTACAATGATCGATCAAAAAGTTTGTAGCGCGGTGGCAGAGACAAGCTCTACTCTTCGATGTTACTTGTGCAAAAGCACATCAAAAGAGTTCAACAACATCGAGCTGATGGCATCTAAAAAAATTGATATTAATGCACTCGAGTTCGGATTGTCGAGTCTTCATGCGTGGATTCGTTTTTTTGAATGCTTCCTACATGTAGGATATAAGTTAGACATTAGGAAATGGCAGGCCCGAACAAACGAAGAAAAAAATACTGTTGAAGAAAGGAAGCACGGCATTCAAGCGGAATTTAAGAAAATGTTGCATTTGAATGTAGACCGTCCAAAAGCAGGATTCGGTAGTAGCAATGACGGCAATATAGCGAGGCGATTTTTCGAAAACGTTAAAAAGTCATCTAGAATCTTGGGGATTGACATAGATTTAATCAAGAAATGTCACGCGATTTTGCAAGCTATGTCTAGTGGGTTCGCGATCAACGTCCAAGCTTTTAGAATGTACTGCCTGGAAACGGCAAAACGGTTCGTGCAGCTGTACCCGTGGTACTGCATGCCGACAGCAGTACATAAAATTCTCATTCACGGACACGAAGTCATAGACTACGCTCCATTACCAATAGGTCAGATGTCCGAGGAAGCGCAGGAGGCAAGGAATAAGGATATAAAAAAGTTTCGCGAAAATTACTCTCGAAAATGTTCGCGAAAAGCGACTATGGAAGATGTTCTCAAGCGCCTTTTGTTGACTTTAGATCCATATATTTCTAGCCAAGGAAAAAAAACTACCCAAAACCAGGTAAAAGTTTGTCTCCGGAAGCAATCCAACTTTTGTTATCGATGAAGAGTTTTGCGAATGATTCTAATGATGAAAATGAGAGTTCAGATTCTAGTTGTAGTGAAGATTCCGACGATGGAACAGAATGATACGTTTGACAAAACTAGAATTGTATATTTATTATATTTGATTTACTTTAAAATATAAAATAAGTTATTCATTAAAACTTAAACTTTGTTATTTTTGACATTTTTTCTGAATACCTACTATTTGAATTCAATTTTCAAAAATGTATTGGATTCCCAAAAATATGGCTGCTTATTTTGATCAAAATATCAAGTTCGTACATGTATGTTTTGCGAACCGTTACCTCATGAAATGCGATATTTTCGATTTTTAAACAAATTACAAGAAATTAAACGAGAAACAGTTGCAATTTTTGTTAAGTAATTCAGTTTTCCAAAACGCCTGCCTTTCAAGTAACATAATCGATCGATTGCAAATCGTAACAAAATGCAGTTTCACAAATATTTTTAAGCTATCGAAAAAAACTCCCGCACTTTATAGTGTATCTTTTTATTTTTCAAAGTGCTGCTTTCAGATTCACAAAAAGTAATTTCTAGTAAAACCAAAAAAAACGAAGGAAAAAAAATCCATATTTTTTTATAGGTGCCATCATTTTTGGTGAGCCATTTTATTTTTTTTTGCAATTTCTTTTCAAATTCTTCATCAGCGACCATAAAAACCCTAAAAAACATATATTCAGTACAATAACATCAAAACTGAATTAATGGACACCTTTTCAACGATTCAGCCCACTGTGCGACGTCGGAATCCCAGAGCTGAGGATCAATGAAAGTCTGTGTCGAGCGAAGCGCTGGTTGGATAGCAGAGTTCTGAAAATGGCCCCCAAGAAAACCGAAGCTTTGCTCGTTACGGACAGGAGATCTTTCCAATACCCGAGGATCGTTCTCGGAGAGCATGAAGTCGAGTGGAAAACAGGTGGCGAGCGTGGTACATTCAAAGCTGCTTTATGCAGCTCCGGTCTGGGCTAATGCTCTGCAAAACCATGCTATCCAGAAGAAGCTGTTCTCGGCGTGGAGACTTGTCGCGCTGACAATAGTTTCAGCATATAGAACTGTCTCGACGAGTGCTTTGTTGGTCCTGGCGAGCGTCCCGCTAATAGACTTATTGGCAGAGGAAAGGCAAGAGACCTTTCAGCTCCGCAAGGACCTTACCTGCGCCAACCTACAGGAAAACGCTCGCGCAATGGAGCAGTGATCCCAGAACGTGGGAGCTGGCGGCCCCCACCATAGACCCCACCAGCTCATGGCTTCTTCCTCGCTCGACTCCCATAGATTGGTTGAGTAAGGAAGACACAATGAGCTCAAGGCATCTATGGTGGGGGCCGCCAGCTCCCACGTTCTGGGATCACTGCAATGGAGGCCATCCGTAAGGATGGAAGGCGCAGACTAGTCGAGAAATGGTAGATGAGATGGCATGGTGAGCAGACCGGGAGATGGACCTACCTCCTAATCCCGGAGCTCGCCACCTGGGTGAACAGAAAGCACGGAGAAGTCGGCTTTTATCTGGCGCAAGCGCTCTCAGGCCATGGCTGTTTTAACGCATACCTGAGGCGCTTCAAGAAGAGAGGCGAGGAGATGTGTTCCTACTGCGATTTCCCTGTGGATAATGCAGAGCACGCACTCTTTGTCTGCGCAAAATGGGGTGTCGCAAGGGAGGCCCTCGGTCAGGCAGTGGGTTCGAAGCATATGACGTCACACTATACCCTTGATAAATTGTTTATTGATGGATGGGGGTAATAAAACTTGATATATCCTATAAAAGGGGTATGTAAATCCCCTCCAAAATCTTTTCGAAAAGTAGATGCTTCTAAATGCTTCTAGAGATTTTTAAGAAAGAGAAGTGAAGAAATTTAACTGTTATAAGACAAAGGGAAAAGGGGGGGATCATGGATATAAAAAAGGAGCGATACACGGTGTCTCCACAGTCATTTTAAAACATTACTTGAATGGACAGATGTAAAAATCGCAAACGTGAAATACAAGTTCGACTAAATAATCTCTTAAAAAATATCAAAGAGATAAAGCATTCAATTGAAGTTAGATCAGATATTAAAGAAATATCCAAAAATTTCAAAATTATATCTCTATCTGATAATGGATATAATAGCACGCAGTTCAGGGCTCTCAAATTTCTGCCCATGTAGTGTATACCATTTTTCTTGCTACCCGGTTGAAAGTACGAAAATAATTGCATGTGTCCATTGGAATATATTGATGCCTGCCCCGACATTTGCGGCTCATTGCCACTAATAAAAATTAGCAGAGAGCGGACAAATTTTGACGTTTGAGGTTATCGACGTTTTTACTCCCGCTATTATAGAGGGCGCGCATATAGCTTGACCAATGCATGGAAGTTAGACTTTCTGCCGTGAATTTGGTGCCGAAACCACGTACTTTCGACTAGGGTAGTAAGAAAAAAAATTTAAAAGAGCTGCTACAATCCTGCCTATAAAGAGCCTCAAGGAACTAAAGGTTGACGAATTCTACAAAATTACGGGTTTGCGAAAACGGCCTACAAAATACCGATCTAAAATTGCTGCAGATATTGAAAATACCTTTGTGATCTTTTTCCCCCAACGAATACTGACACTATTTCAAGCAGATGGAGATTATTATCAAGAATTAATTCGAGAAATTGTTGTTGGAGAGGTACGTTTAAAATTTCTAGGCGGCCAATACAACGAATTTGAATTGCATTCATCAGTGTCCGAAAAGAATTGAGATAAAAAATGTATTACGTTTCGAAAAACCAACTATTATTTTCTACTACGTACAACTTGAATTCATCATTCACAAAGCAAGCAGTTATTGGTGCAGAATTATGTAAAAATGAAAATTTAAGTGCAGGATTAAAATTTATCAGTAGTCATCCACAATCAAATATTTCTCTACAGCCTGAAGAATGGAAGCTGTTAAATAGTTTTTTTTTTTGAAGAAATGAAACTTTTTTTCCACAATGAAGTGAACACCCAGATAATCAACTGTCAAACACTTCTTTTCCGACTCATCGTTTTGAACAACCAGCGTTTGGTGTCACTAGAACGTGTTCCTAGCAACTCATTATCGCCACATCCCTTTACAATGAATGAATCAACGCTTATGATCTTGAGTGAATTCAGTCCTTGCATCAAACAACATCTTGAAGAATTATCATCATCAAATCTACAAAATGTTAAAAATGTGATTGTTAAAATTATTGGTGAAAGATTGTGGTGTAATACTGAATATAAGTGTGTGAAAAGCTTGGAAACTTCTATGAGAAAAAATTATTCTTAAGTTTTGAAAAAATTGTTAAAAAGTGTGTCAATTTCCCACATACGAAAGCTTTATTTTTTGAAATAATTACTTTTCACTCAAAAAATTATGTTAGGAAGTTGTAAAGAGTTTGCCTAGTATTCAAAATATTGGTTCAAGTTTTATTAATTAAATATAATTTTGTATGCGTGTGAGAGGGAGAAACAGGAAAATAAAAAATACATGCTTTTTAATTTGTCTTCTTATTTATAGAACATTCATTCTTAAGAAATAGATACAAAAATTGTTTACATACTATATTTCATTTATCTATCCAACTATTATGAGAATTATCAAAACCTAACCATTTACATATAACTTATTTCCACGTTTCTTAAGCACTTTTTCTACCAAATAAATAGTGGGATTCTTAACTTTACTTAGTTCCTGTTCATAAAAGCTACCAGATATGGGGTTATTTTGATAATCTTTGAGGAAGTACGTCGTTGGTTCAGAATTTCTTACTTGACTAATTGTAAATATTTCTGTTGTCCAATTATGTGTATAACCTTTTTCAAATGTATGTTTAAATTTACATATTCTTACTTCATCACCAATTTTAAACTTTGGTTTTTTTCTCATAGTTTTTATTTAAAACTTTTTATAAATATTAAATAAATTTTTTTTTTAATTTTCTTTAGTAACATCTTTTGGTTTTATTTTGATTGTTTGATGCCTTATATTATTGTAAAAGGAAATAATTCTGGTAATGTGCCTTATACGTTGTTGAAAATAATATTTACAAAGATTTTTAAAAATACAACGAAAACCTATGTAAAAGGACTAGAAAAAAAGAATTGTTTGAAATGTTTTGTTAAACAATCAATGAAAATTATTGACTTGTATGAATTAAAATGTCCTCCAATTCAAGACTTGATTAATGAATCAAAAGTTACAATTAAATGTTTCCATCACAATAAAAATATACAAAATTTTGATTGTGCGTTGCAAAATGTAAAACTTTTAAAATTGTGTTTACATAAAAATTATAAAATAGAAAATAAGAATAATAATAATAATATTTGTCAATTAATTTAAAATTATAATCCAAAATTTTGTACTGCTATATATTTATAACAAATATGTACTTTTTGAAAATTATAATTCAATAAAAAAATGTATTTAATACAAGAAAAACTGTTCTTTATTTTTTGACTTACCCGTAGTATAAAATTGTGGTAGGTCAGCAGTGTGACTGAACTTTTCTATATACGCCGTAACCTAGAATAAATTAACGGTAGAAAGATACTATATATGTTACCATACTATACAGTTCTAGTACTGCCTGCGACGAAATTGTAACTATAAAATTTTAAATAAAGTATTCTTCAAAAATCAATTTTGGACCATTAAATTTTGGCGATCCTGCCAGGATAGGAGCAAACGACTCGGAAGAAGATACGCTTTGAGATCAACCAGCCCTATCCTCGACTACGGACTTGGATTATAGTCAAGCAGCAACAAAGGAGGCAACTTGAGAAATCCTCCAGGAAACTACGGTTTCCGTGTAGTAATTCCGGACACTATCTACGGATTTTATCCAATAACAGGAATTTAAATCAACATGCACGTCGAACGAGACGATAATCCCTTGGGTATGCAAACCGGCGGTAAAAACCCAGAATAGAACTTCAGGAAACGAGTGATACGTCACTCAGCCAGCCGTCTGTCAGCAGCTTGCCACCACTTGACCTCGAGACGAAGTTCACAGCTACTCATATAGTTTGTCAACAGTAGAAACAAACAAGTAAGATTATAAAAATAGTAGAGCAGGGATAATTGTAAAATAAACCAGACTATAAGTCTCATTTACGTTCGTTGAACGGCGACTGTTCCTTACGAGGAAACAGGTTGAGCAAAAATGATTTATTATTAGCATAGTGGTAACTATACAGAGCATGCTCGCCAGCTCTGGTTCCCTTACTAAAAAAAACACTCCATTCTGATTAACCTTGTTGTAAGTCTGTAGCGACTTGAACAAGCGAGGAATTTAAAAAACGTTAAAATATCTACGATTGTCAAAACGTGAACGCGGCATTACACCCGTCACTCGATAAAATAAGTACACTGGTGTTTCAAAAAACAGACATTCAAACTTTGTAGAATACAGCGATGACAACCCCAATGGCATCCTCTCCAGTTCCCAAAACCGTTGAAAATATTCTCCAAACCATTTTGACTAAAATTTCGGGTTTGGAAAACAGTGTTTCAACGTTAGGGCGTGAAAATAACAATAGAATGACCGAAATTGCAAAATTAGGAAGAGAGTTAGGATTCCAGTCGAAAATTGAGACCAACAAAGAACCTGAATATACTTCCGACAATGATTATGACGACGACATACCTGAAAGTAAACAAAGTAACCATGCACGACGTGTAACTTGCCAAGCTCGAGAAAATCCTAAATACACAGAGGGTCAATTTTCTGAGAAAGTAAACTGCAGTGAAAAAATTTTTTGTTCGGAATTTGGGAAAACTCGTTAGTCAAGTGCTCTCCTTAAGTGTCAACATGTACGAAAATTCGGCACCGAGACAAAACGTAAAAATAATTTGTTTTTTATCTCTTTTTGACTCTTTTCTAATTTTTCAGGTTACAATATGAATGACTCTAATAGAATATATCAAGATTCAGTACGAATAAGTATGAAGTGTAACTTTTTGGTTTCAATTTAATATGCCTCATGTTTACATGTAACGTTGCCAGTGCAAATCTACAAAAATTTTTTTACGCATAGCCCAAAGTATTTGAGGAATGATTCTTCGACATTTTTTCTTAGCATTTCTTATCTTCTTTTTCGATCCACGAAGAAAATATAAGAATAAAGCCGATTTCATAGTTTTCAATGCTATTAAAAATTTGTAACGTTGCCAGTGATTCTTATGTGGAAAATGGATCATTCATTCGCTGAGTATAAAATAAATTCTTTTTGCAGGCCCGGTTAAGCAAGACTCAGCAAAACAAAAATTATATGGCGAAACTAAAAATCAGTGAAAAATACGAGGAATACCAGAAGAAAAAGGCATCTGTAATGAAAAAATGCCGACAAAAGAAAAAAATGAGCGAGGTTGAGATGCCAGCTCCCAAACTTGCTCAAGTTGTCAAAAATCGCCGTGATGCAGTACGTGAACGAGTTCGAAGATGCAGAGAGCGAAAACGCTTGGCTCAAATAAACAGCAATGAACAAAAAGAGACTACCACTGTTGATATTGAAGAAAATTCAAGAAGTATACTTTCGAGTGGTTACAATTCTGTCCAAGCGCTAGGAAAAGCAGTGAACAAAGTTACTCGTGCTTTTCTCGTTTCACCAACGAAAAGAAAAACAGTGTTGGCGCGAATCCTTTCAAAAATGAATGATGCAGATAAACTTGAAGTAGTAACTGCTATCACACCAGCGAGAAAAAATTGTGTTCTAAACGCATTGCTCATCAAGGAAATTCGGGAATTTTATGAACGAGATGACATGTCACGTACTTCGCCCAAAATTCGAGACGTTAAGGAGTATGTGTCAGTAGACACTGGAGAAAAAATTCTGTTACCAACAAGACACATGATTTTGACTATGAAAGAAGCTTTTGCACTATTTGACGAAGAGCGAAAAAACGCTGGAAAAAGTATTTGGAATTAAATGTTTTTTTATCGATTTTTCTAGTTCAATATAAATTTGAGAGAATCTATATTTCAGAACCAAACGCAATTTAATAATATTTAAAATCTTATATTTGATGCATGCTAATTTATATATGACAGAAAAATGTGGATTTATAATTTATGATTTCAAAATATTTCCTACGATATATTAGTAAACGTGTTCATTTATGTTAAATTACTATCATATTATTTTTTTATCTGCAAAATTGAATGAAAAACCAATAAAAAATATATAGTTTATGAAGTACAAGTCCAAGAAATCTATTCGAACAAAAGGCGCAGGAAAAGGCACTTCGAATGAAATGAAATTTTTTTCATACAATCTTTCACTTTAGGTCATAGTGTAACATTATTCTCTCTTTCTTTGAATATATATTTCTTGTTTATTCACAGATGCTTGTGGGTTCTCCAGTTTTTACCGCCAACGACCAAATCATGTGAAATTGATCAACGATTTGCCACACAAAGTGTGTATGTGTTCGTACCATGCCAATTTTATTGAAGCTGTCACTGCTTTGCATAGGAAGGTTTCAAATTTACCGAGCTATAGCGATGGTTTTATCCAACTTTTTAAATGTGAAATATCTTCGATTGAATTTTGGTATGGAGAATGCAGAAAGTGTACGGGATATCTGTTTCCAAGCTGAAGGAACTGATATGAAACACCTCTCTTGATTCAAGAGTGTCATGGATACTGTGGAAGAAGAGCACTGAAGCAAAGCGAATAAAAAAAGAACAAGAAAGTGGTACATTAGCTGAACTGATAGCTCACATAACTGCATTATCATCACAGTTTTTGAGGCACAGCTACAACAAACGTGAGCAGTCAGAAACGTTTAACGTGCAAGATTTACCGAGAGCATCAAATTCAGAATTTCCAAACAAAGGTCTTCTTCAAGTTGATTTCGCTGAAAATTTTGTTTGCGAAGCACAAGATGAAGTACAAAATACGCATTGGAATCAGCGGCAGCTTTCTTTGTTTACGAGCGGCTTTTACCACAATGAGACCTTTCAGGCAAAAGTTTTTGTATCTGACAATTTGGTGCACACAAAAGATACGATTGTTTCGTATCTTTGGAAATTGCTCTCACAATCACCGGCCTCTCTCAAAACTTTGAAAATTTGGAGTGATGGTCCATCCTCGCAATTCAAAAACAAGTTTATCGCTGCCTTGATCCCTTGTTTGGAGGCTAGGTTTGGTTTAAAAATTTTCTGGAATTACTTTGCAACATCACACCGCAAGGGTTGCGTGGATGGAATAGGCGCAACTGTAAAAACTATCGTACGGAAACACATCAGAGCCCGGGATGTCATCGTCAACAGCGCATCAGATTTCGTGAAAGCATTCAATTTAACACAATCGAAAATTGCTGTTGAAGAAACAACATAAGCTGAATTTGCACTAATCAATAGTGACTTGCAAACGACAAAGCCCTTCTGTGCCAAAAATATCCGTAATATTTTTACTGCTCACCAGATCCAAGTTCTCGAAGGCACACCTGTGATCTTCCCTACATCAAAACAAGGATACGACCGAGAACCTCGCGCATTTTTCCATTTATCCTTATTCTCATTCAAAAAAATATTTATCACTTTCCCTTGTTAGAGTTCTCGAGTTATATATTTGAATCTTTTATTTTTTTCAATCTTCAGTCCGAAGACAAAAAACATATATACATTTTACCATTGCTCCTGAATATCTTGAGTTACATGTTAAAATAAAAAGTTACTTAGAACTGATAACATAATATATAATGTGTTTATTTTACATAAAATATGTATTTGTTTCAATATTCCAAGATTGTTCACTTCGTTTTATCTCTTATTCACCTTGAAGTCCGGGCGTATAACGTTACCAGTGTTTTTTGTAACGTTGCCAGTGCCTACAATTTAGCCGACAGAACTGTGATAAATACATTATTACGTAAATTTTTTCTTTATAAAATTTCTGTAATCCTTTCGACATAACATATCTATGTATGAAATCAATGACTTAAATAGATTCGCAGATTTTTCGGAAAACGTATTTTAACTTTTTATTTCACTTTCCAGATCTGTAACGTTGCCAGTGCAGTTTAAAAGCTTGAAACTTGGTCAATACAGTGTATTTTCATAAATGCATTGAGCAAGAAATGTAGATTTTGATGTTACGAACCGCAAAAAATAAAAATCGGAATGAGAATTTTTATTTTTTCGAGAATGAAAGTAAAAACATCAGGAAAATGCGTGCAAACGTAACGTTGCCAGCGAGAAAATTGATCAGAGGGAAAAAGCACCAACCGGTATAATGAAACGGTACCTGTAACTATTCCCATAGAAACCAGGTATGACGAGGGCAAAATACCAGCTAAAGATATACGCACAATAAAACCTATTAGTGGGCAAGACGATATAGGAGTTGAAGATTTTATTAAAATAGTTAAAAAAACAAAGTCAAGGTGCAATCAACAGGCGTTATTACTGGATTATATAATTGCAGAAAAAATTATAAATCATGCAGAAAGAGCTATTAGATACACACAAATAAATTCTTACACAGATTTATTTAATAGATTGAGACAGAATCTCACACAAATAGGATCAGTGTCAGCGTTGCGTTCCAAGTTAGAAAGCTGCAAGCAAGTCCTACTGATACAATACAGAATTTCAACCTTAGATTCCGGCAAGGCGTAAATTAATTTAAATACGCTGTACAAAGTGAACACCCTCGGCCAATGGGAAGGAAAATAGCTATCAATATCGAAGAAAAAGAGAGTACGAAAAGATATCTTTTGAATTTGCGAAGAGAAATAAGACTGCAAGTAAAAGCCCAAAAACCTATAAATTTAAGTGAAGCTCAAAATCACGCAGTAGAAATGGAAATGTGGCTCAAAGAAGCACAGCCGACAGTGAAGTTACAACCTAGTTTCCGGCCACCTATAAAGTTAAACCAAGTGCCACAAACAAAACAGTTCGCTCCACGACAGAATTTCCCTCATGTGACTTCAACAGGATCAACAAATAGAACGAACTCTAATATTCATACTGAAGAAAAATTTAGATTGACCTGCCATAAATGTGGAAAATTGGGACACTTCGCACAACAATGCCAAGTTCGAACAAATTTTCCTATGGGCAGATTCGGCACTTGACCCCCTCAAGCCATCACGAACATCCAGAACGAAAGCGAAGAATGTTTAGAACATTTTCAAATACCACCGGAAGAAGAAAGGGAACAGATACATTACGAGAAATCAGCCGAGTGTCTACCGTCAGTGGAAGACTGCAATCTATATTTGGAAAACGAAGTGATGGATCAACCTACAAATTATTAGTAGATTCCGGATCTTCAATAAACATTATTAAAAGAAACAAAGTCCCGATACAATCAAGACCTTTCGAAATAAGGAAAAATTTCATCATGGGAAAAGATAAGCATATGTTAACCACAGCTGTACACATAATTTACTTAAATAAAAGACATTTGTTCCATATCGTAGAAAACGGCTTTCCACTTCCAGAGGAAGGAATCATTGGATTATCATTCTTTCGTAAATACAATAGATATGCCATTACACCTAAATTCTTGGTTATAGAAAACAAGAAACTATCCTTATATGACGATGGAGAATATATAACGCCATACACAGCTCAAATCAACAAGATTCACATTCCCAACGAAATCGATCAAGAGATTTGCATAGAAAATGATCCACATGTACCAGATGGAATTTATCAGATCAAAAAACAAATATTATTAGCACCTTATAATAAATATGACAGACAACCCCTTAAAATATCAATACTAAAATACGAATGTATAGAGAGAATCAATAAAATATCAGAAGAGGTTATTATGAAAGTAGAAAAATCTAGGAACAACAATCGAATAAAAAACCTTTTAGGAAAGACTAGATTGAATCACGTTGAAGATAAGCTCGCCGACCTTATATGGAACATTCTCACACAATATACAGATAAACTCAGAGATGAGTATGTATCAGTAATTGCTAAGACGGAAGTCAATAAATCTTTAGTCTTAGAATTCGATTACGCTCAAAACCTTGCTCTTTCTAAATTGAATGTTACCTCTCAATACTATTAAAGACAGTTAAATCTTTACACTTTAAATGTCCATTGCTTCAATGATGAAAGTAGTCAATTTTATTGCTTTTTAGAATGTGAAGGTAGCAAAAATGCTAACTCTGTATGCAGCTTTTTATACGATTTTGTCAGTAAGCAATTACAAGAGAAACCTGATACAAAAAAAATAGTTTTTTTATCGGATTCCTGTGGAGGGCAGAATAAAAACAAGACTGTTGTACAATTTTGTTCTTGGTTAGCAGTTACATTTCAGGTTGACATCACACATATTTTTCCAATAAGAGGCCACAGTTATTGTCGGTGTGACAGAAATTTTGGTTGCTATGGTACAATCTTAAAAAGAAAAGAGATTGTTGAAACACCAAACGAATATCTTGAAATAATGAGATCTGCCAGAAACAATCCGAGCCCTTTCAAAGCTGACATGGCTGCATCATGTCTAGAGGATTGGGAATCAGCCCTTGATCCACTGTTTTTAAGAGTTCCTAAATCGAAAAATTCTACTTTTACAATTCAGAAGTACGTAAAACTGGAATTTAAACAAACAAAACTTGTAATTGCTTACAAAAAGTATAATGGTATAGGTGAGACTTTCACCTATCTGAAACTTAATGCAAATGCTTTTAGTCAACAAAACTTAGCTGTGAATAAACTGAAGGCAATTGGTATTAATAAAGCTAAAAAGAAGGATTTGATATTTTTATTTGGTTTTGTAAGGTCAACTGATAGAAACTTTTACCTTGATGCATTCGAAGCTTCCAAAAATGTAGCGAACAATAAATTGGCACCTGAGTCTGATAACGAAAGTGAATAAACTAATTAATTTGCGATAGTCAAAAAATGCTGTAAAACTTACTGTGAATATAAAACATAAATAAAACCATTATTTTATATCGTTATTCTTTACTGTTACTGTAGCTAATAATTGAAGTAACGGACTTTCTTTCAGACGTACTGTATTCCGATTTATTCATATTTATCGGCTTCTGAAAAATAATTAAAAATTTTTTTTTATATCATGAAGTAATATTTTTTTATTTGGGATCCAAGAATTTATTACTAATGAAGTTCCTATGCCCTTAAACTATTTTTCAATAGTAGATGTGTGAAGAAAAAAAAAAAATATATAATTGAAGGCCTCGATGCAATAAGGGCCTTGGCGCTCGAAACAGCTCAAACGTGACGTCCCGATTACCAAATGAACAAAGTACAGGAAATGATTTTTAAAAAATACCACCACATTCCTTACAGAGAACAGAAACTTTTTTGTATTTATTATTTTTACGTATATTGTTTATTTCCAGAGATAAAAAATAAAAACGTGATATTTGTTAATCGCATTTTCAATCATTTTTTCAAATATATATCGCTGTAACGTCGTTTAATCTCGTCGCAATTTTATGAACATTTTTTTACAGGCGTAAAATATCTTAGCGCTGACGGTGAAAGTATCAGAAGTTCATTTTTTCATAATAGCAATAAATTATTAAATTGCAAATCATAGGCGCATGACTTTCCGGTTTACGTAACTTTCGAGAAAAAAAGTGTGTGGGGAACTTTAAGCTGCGAAAAACTGTCAGTGAGATATTAGTTCCTTAATAATTAAAGAAGTTTTTGGCAAAGTTTCAGATCGATTCGATAAAAACTGACTGAGATCCTGCGTTTTAAACAAAGTCGCGCGCTCCCGCGAATAACCACGTCGTCCGCGCCACAAGTCGATAGAAAGTCATGCGATCACAGAAATTCAGCCACAAATATTTTTTCAGTTTCAAACTCGAAGCTGATATTAAGAAGAAAAAAATAAACACAAGGGAGTTAAACAAGAAACCAGGTGCTAAAAACGATGTAAAAAAAAAGTAGAACTAAATCTAAAAAATCAAAAAAGTAACGATTTTTGCAATAATTATTATGTTTGTATATATTGTATGTGTAAGAAGTATATGTATTTAATTAAGTTGTTAATCAAGTAATAAATTTTTATGTAATTTTATTTTACGCAGTTATTTTCCAATGTCCAGTAACAATTTATATTTTATGGAATATGGTACATATTGATATTAAATAAAATTGGAAACGCGTCTCGACAGTTATTCAACAGCTATATGTGACCAGCATTAGCGTATAGTAAACAATCAATAATAATGCATTGTTTAAAGAGGTCATTGAAATAAAAATGATGGAAATATTTGTGGCTGAATTTCTTTGATCACATGACTTTCTATCGACTTGTGGCGCGGAGGACGAGGTTATTCGCGGGAGCGCACGACTATGTTTAAAACGCTGGATCTCAGTCAGTTTCCATCGAATCGACCTGAAACTTTGCCAAAAACTTCTTTAATTATTAAGGAACAAATATCTCACTGACAGTTTTTCGTAGCTTAAAGTTCCCCACACACTTTTTTTCTCGAAAGTTACGTAAACCGGAAAGTCGTGCGCCTATGATATGCAATTTAATAATTTATTGCTATTATGAAAAAATGAACTTCTGATACTTTCACAGTCAGCGCTAAGATATTTTACGACTGTAAAAAAATTTTCATAAAATTTCGACGAGATTAAACGACGTTATAGCGATATATATTTGAAAAAATTATTGAAAATGCGATTAAAAAATATCACGTTTTTATTTTTTATCTATGGAAATAAACAATGTACGTAAAAACAATAAATACAACAAAGTTTCTGTTCTTTGTAAGGAATGTGACGGTATTTCTTTAAAATCATTTCCTGTACTTTGTTCATTTGGTAATCAGGACGTCACGTTTGAGCTGTTTCGAGCGCTAAGGCCCTTATTGTATCGAGGCCTTCAATTATTACCATTAAATGGTTAGTAAAGTAATACTAAATTTTCAAACGGCTTTTTCACGAAACAACTACACTTGAGTTAGGCTATTCTTTGAGAGAACGACTCATACGTTACTCACCACAAACTGAATTAACACGAAAAGAAAGAGAAGAAATATTGAAGGAAGCTCATGGATCAATTATGAATCAGCATTTTGGAGAAAATAGAACAATATATAAAGCTAGACAACTAGGAGAATGGAAAAATATGCAAGACAATGTTATAAAATATGTTAAGAAATGTCCAATATGTTAACTGCAAAAAACGACAAGGATTAAACGAAAAGCAGAAGCTGTAATACCAGATACACCCTAAGAACATAAAGAGTGTATTTATAGAAAAAAGAATCTCGCTACTTACTATTAAAAATGACCAATTGTTAGCATTTTAAAGTAAAATTTAAGAAATATTTAAATTAAAAAGAATATTTTCAAATTTAAAGTACGGTTGTTGAAAAATTACTATACTTCAATTCATTTTATTACAAAAATTTATATTTAAATACAATTCATCAACTAAAAAATGAAAGATTCTGATGAAACAGACTTTTTTTTTATCAATAAAAATTATTTTTCAATAAAATGATCCATCATAAATAAGGGTGGGGAAAGGTGGTGAAAGGTGGTGAAATGAAACGACACAATTTAATTTTTACATTGCAAAATTTTCATCATATATTTTTATTTAAATTTGTTAAAAAATTACATTTTAAAATTTTTGTTTACAAATATTGAATTTTAATCTAATTTTAAAACAATTTATAATTGTGAAATAGTTTTTAACTATTTTTTCACGTTTTTGTTGTTTTTTTTTACAATTTTTTAAAAATAAGTTCACTGCCATCTTTTTCTTCATCTTTCTGGAGCATGGTGAAAACCCCACCAAACTATCAGAATCAAGGCCTGTGGGTCTGCTATGAATTTTAAAACTGCATCACTGCAAACCTCCTTTAAAATGCTATATGGAGTAGACCTCGTCCACTCCTCGGGAATGTTTACTGAAGTCAAAATGTAGACATAATCCATGATCTAAAATAAATATTTTGAAAATTATTATTATTTTATAATGAAATTTGAATGAAAAAATAAATGTTGCAAATTTGGAACAGATTATATATTCTGAATGTACTTTAATCATTTTTCATTTCTAATCTGAAGCATCAAAATATCTTGAATCTTTTAATATCACAATTATATCAAACAATTTTATTCAAAGAAAGTATGGTCAAATTCTGAACGCTCAAAACAATTTAATCGCAATTTTAAATAAAATTGATCGAGAATGTTGTTAGTTTAAAAAAAAAATTAAATACATGGAAAATTACTTAATGATCTTATTTTATATTTATGATGTATTAAAAAATGTTATTAATTTAAATAGTCTTTAATATACAAGTAGTAAATTAAAATTAATACTCCTGTGAATTTGATTCAATAAACATTATTAAAATATATACGCATGTGTATCTAAATTTCAAAAAAAGTTTTTAATTTTTTAAAAATGAAAGTATTTTAAATTTAATATATGTTACTAGAAAAAACTTTCATCACATAAAATGGAAGTTTAATGCAGAAGATTAAAATTGAAGATTTTTTTATGTTTCGATATAGAATAAGAAAATTACTTACAGATATATCCATGAATATAAAAAAATACCCCAATTTTTGCAAAACACTTTCACACACACCCACACTTGAAGCACTTTTTCACAAAAATATTGTAAAAGTTTTTTGAATATCTTACTGTTTTTTTGTTTTCGCTTCGCTTTTTTAAAATCTTCACTTTGCAGAGAGCTAGAGCTTCTGATGATAATGATGATGATGATGAATTTAGTGATGGTTTCTTCCCATAGTCACCTCCTTATATATTCCAGAGCTTGTTGATAGTAATATGATCTTCTTGTGATAAGTTCAGCTTGAGAAGAATATTTAGGAGTATATGTTGTAGAGAGACATCAAAAAAGATACTTTTGGACTTTCTTTAAATTATTTCATAATGTAGCCCCATGGAAAAGTGTCTGTTTTCCCAGGATGAAGCATTCTTTTATCATCATACTAACTCAAGGCTATTTTATTTTGTTTTATCGTATGCACTTCGTGCTTTTTACTTCGAATCAGGAATTTAGTCTTGACAAGTTTTTTATAAGAAAATAGAGACTGCTTATAATCTTCAAATGTTATTTCTTTCAAAGTTGACCCTTTAACGCCTTTAGCCTTTGGTTTTTATTTTTGTTCCCCCTGTACTTTAAATGCATATAGTTTTGATCGCAATCCAATAAATTCTAACATAATTTTCCCATTGTTCTAATTTTTTATTGAACCTAAAACTTTTTTATTTGCAAGAGGAATATCATAAACATTGTTTGGACGATAATCAGACGTATCGAATTTATGAATATCTCTTCGAATGTAATTATAAAAATCTGGAACTGTGATGTCATATATTAGACTGTCTATATCTGTATAAAGTAATTTTGCATTGTTTCCAAAATTATGTTTCATATAGTTATAATGAAAATCATAAATCATTATTTTTGACATATCGAGAATGGTAAAACCTGTATAAATTGGTTTGTTAAAATCTACTTTTAATCGATTAAGCTTTATTAAAACCATATTTTCATCAAATATGGAGCAGCTCCCCTCCCACTTTGTAACTAATTTTATATCTTTATTCTTCCTAAGATTTTCCATCGTTTTTCCAAATACAGAATTATTCATTAATTTATAAAAAAAAAAATTTCAAAATAATTGTCTCATGTTCTTCATAATTCTGTATTAAGATCAATGTAGCTTTTTAACCAAGGTTTTTGATCAAATTTTAAAACTCTATGAATTTTTGTTAATTTTACACCCAAACTTGAATATGTAATTTTTTTTGGGTAATAGAGTTGTCATCAGTTTTGAAATTTTACATTTTGAATTGGGGGCTATGAAATGCTCTGGACATAGAGGTAAATCTTTATGTGGATCATGAAGCTGTTCGGGATATTCAAAATCCACTTCAAGTATCGAACCTACAGATGAATCACCAGGAATGTTTAAAAAATCTTCTACTCATTCAAAATTTCTGTAAGGTAAAAATTCGTTCATACCTGCACCGTACTGATTATTAATATCAAAGTACATAATATATGTTTCAGGTAAATTTGGATCAAAATTGGACCCCATATTTCGATTATTCGCTTTTGCATATCTATTAGAGCATTGAGAGACACCACCTCTAATAGCACTTTCGATGAACATTAACATTTCAGGATCGGTCAACAATTGGAGTTCTATAAACAATGGTGTCTAAAATTTTCAAAAATATCAGATAAAAGTAGAACATCAGTTTTGAGGTACACATCTGAATATTCACCTAAAGTTTTCAAGTTGAAAGATTCCCAAACTCTACGAGCATGCTGATAATCTTCATTAGAAATACTTGAATTATTTAATTTACAGAAAATGCCTCTTATGGGGGTAATTGAGTTCTTCTAATTTCTCCTAATTGTCAATATAACTGTATGAAAATACACCTTTTCTAATCAGTAAATTAAACTTATTATCATTCACATAGTGTCTTTTTGTTATAATTTTTTCATCATTATTGAGAAATAATGCTAATTTTTCAAGAATACTCGGCATAAATCGAAAAGAGTCAATAAATCGTAGCTTTACATTAGTTTTTTTAACATTTTTTTGTGAAAAAAATGTATTTTTTCTTATTTATTTATAATAAACTGACATTTCCCTCAAAACTTGTCGCTACAACTTTGATAAAAAAATGGGAATCATAACCTGATAAATTATGAAAAACTACTGGAATCACGTGTGAATTCTCGTAATTTATATTGCAACCCTGATGAGCAACACCGCGATATTTGCCTGTAAAGTGGCAATGATCACGGTGTTTGATATCATTAATTTTGAAAGGATATTTACCAATGTGACAGATTTTTGCAAATTTAAATTATTGCTTTTGTTGATTTGTTAGAGGCTCCATTGGTACTGTATTTTTTAAATACCCATCTACTTTTTCAGCCAAACATTTTAGTTCATTTATGAACCATTCAATGCAGTCTTTGTCAGGATAAAGTTTAATTTTAGAAAGTGAATTATCGAAACTACATAGTACATTATAAGCGACACTTGTAGGAATGTGCTTTTGATGAATAGATGTATTCATGTGTGAGTCAACCATTGGCTCTAGAAGACATTCAATACCAGCATATACGACAAAAGGCAGCTTTGCTTTATATTGATAGTTTTTAAATTTCAAAATATTATTTGCATGATCTGGTAAAATCACTCTACATTTATTTATATTTTGACATGTCAATCTATGTATTTGAAAAGACTTTTCTAATTTAAAATAACATAGGCATCTGTCACATATTAAAATTCGATGCTCATTTTTTGTGACTTGTGTACTTATTAATGTAAATAAATTTTTTATCCATGAAAAATGAGATATTGGTTTACAAATATCAATTTCATCCTCACCAATATAATCTTCATCGTTACCATCAATCAAAGTATTTTGAATCATTAAATATTTATTTATATTTACTGATAAATTTATAATCTCAATTAAAGACCAACCTGAATGTGTTTCCTGAACTTCTTCAGCAATTACTAAAAGCTAATCTTTTACTTTTTCATTATACCACGCATCCAAATCTGTTGATTGAGATATTATATCACTCTTTGTGTTGAAGTGCTTTATAGCTTCATCCATTTTCCCTTCTAATAGTTTTTAATTTGCCATACAAAATTACATTAATTTTTAAATTTGGATTTTGCTTTAAAACATTATTTAATTTTTCAATTGTTAATAACTTAGCATCCTCCAAAAAATATTTTAAATCTATATGCGCTAAATTAAAAATAGAACCCGTCTTTATTCTATTCTGAAAAGCAGTCTCTAAATCTTCCCACCTTATTCTTCTTCTTCTTTCCCCTTGACTCGATAGTGCTGTACCTCTTCCTTTTTTTCTGTAGTTGGTTTATTTTAGTGTTTAATGCCTTCAATATTTTAAGTGCAGATGTTATCCTCTGCTTTTCACACACAGATACACTGAGAGAAATTTCGGGTTTCACAAACCAAAGTTTTTTTGTTAAAATTGTCTTTACAATAGTATATTACGTGTCTAGGCGCACAATGAGGGTTATTGCGTGACGATCGACAATGCTCGCAGGAGATCGAAGCCGAGGCGCGATCAGTCCTGCGAGCATTGTCGCGAGTCTCGTAATCATCCGAATTGTGTGCACTGGCACATATTCTATTTTATGTGACTTCGGTGCGTATACGAGTTTTTATGCGTACATTGGAATCTAATCTAGTACTTATTGTAGTTGTTTGCTGCGCTAGTTGTACGAAGCGGGCGCAAATTGGCGACTAGTCCCGGCCATTTTGATTTTATCGGTCTTGTGTAGTAGTCAGTGCTAACGCCGTACGAAGAAGAAGTGAGAAGAAGAAGAATAAGAAATAGATTGCGTTCCGCTGTAAGACTATAATGCACATGCGCAGTTCAATTTCTACATTGTATTCCTTTGTAACGGAATATACAACATTCCGTTACTCTCAGCTGTAACGGAAAAACGAGTTTCCACGCCGGAGGCACATAAAAAATGTTAAAGTTGTCATGACAATCATGGTAGTGGCTGTCATACTTTGGAAAAGTGTTTACTCCAACTGCAAGGAACGTTACTGAGACGATGATTCTGGTAGGCCGAGTGGCAGAAACTTGATTAATGTGTTCGGGGTACCTGCTCTTATGTACTTGAAATACCGTAAGAGCTGCGGTTATAGGAACCAAAGTCCATCGTAATGCCGCGCATAGAGTTTAGTTAAAATGACCAAGTACAGTTCTTATCAAATTGCTTTATTTATAGAATCTACATTATTTTATGAAAATTCATCTGTATTTTTTTAAGTTTTCTGCATAAAAACCAGAATCACTAGGTTATGATCATTTTCTAAGATTAATTTGTAATGAATTGTCTATTGACAGTAAATACCCAGCCAAAATTATTTTTGAGGTTATAGGTATGGTTCTCCTAGTTATCAAAATACGTATTCAATTTGATTACAAAAAATAAAGTTTCACTGAAAAGATCTAGAAAAATAATCCGGTATAATGATATTTATGATAACTTTCGTCGATTAAGTTAAAAAATTGTCACTTTTTTCATCACCATAAACTTTTTTTGACTGATTATAGTTTTCACAAAATATATCTTTTTGGAAGTAACTACTCATCTCCAGTGCAGTGCAAGTTAAATTGTGTGACTATTGCAAGATTTAATAGTTGTCACGACAGCCGTACCTACTTGTAAAAAATGAAAGTTATACTTAATTTGTCTAGCGCAACAGCGAACACTGCGATTGTAGTAACCAAAGGAGCTTGGCAGTACATATGAAGAAAATGTATGTGTACTAACCGTTGGGGTACGTATAAAGCTGATTCTAATCATCAACTTTGCTCACAACAACCGAATACGCAAAAAAGTCCAAATTACTGTCATGATAACTATAAAAGTAGTAGCTTCTCTGAACTTTTTTGGTCAAGGTAACTACTGTACAAAAAATGTATGTGCTATGTGCACAGGAACCAAAGCCGATTTCTCTCAGTGTAACTTATTCTTGTTCACTTTCAAAAATTTATTTATTAAACGAATATTTCGTTTACCTAATTTCAATCATTTTTCAGTCAATTCGAAACTTGAATTATCTTTTAATAATTGATAGGCTTGATCCATAACCCGAATAAGTCTCTGGTAATATTCAGAATGCACGACTGTTCTTTATACGAAATACGAGTGAAGGATTGAGAATTCATTTACAAACGATTGTTATTAACAGTAAGATGCATCTTTTTATAATGGTAAATGTTCTATCTTTGTTTTAAACAAAGAGGGGGATTATTATTCACATATCCCGAATGTGATTTAATGTCATAAACGTAAGATATCAGATTACTACAGTCTAACTGGGTGTTACGAGCGTGTCAATGCGGCCTAATTATATGCGAGAGTTTTGCCGATACTGAATCGCCATAGCAAAAAATACGCGGCGAATAATTGTCGCAATTCAAAACCCTCGCATAATTAAAGGTTCTACCTACGATTCACTATTAAGATTCACTATTAAAGAGTGTTATCAATAAATTTTAATATGCGAATGGTAAAACGAATGTTAAATTCGTTCGTTAAAACGAAAAATTGACATACATCCATATCAACTTTAACAATCTTTCGATCGAAGAATATTAAAGTTGATGAATATTATTGAACTATACGCACATGCGCGTTAAAATAAAACATAGTGAATACACCCTAAATTTAACACAGCAAAATAAGAGTTTATTAAATAAAATCAGGATTAAAATTTGAAAATAGAGCAAGGCAGGATCACCGTGAATATAATGCATTATATTATTGTAATACAAGGTATTATATTATAATTATATTATATATTGTGTTATCCATGGCATTATATATTATGTGCTATACTATGGTTATAGTGTATCATCATCATGTTAATTAATACATGTAACTGTATGAACGGACATGTATATATATGTATATATATATATATATATATATATATATATATATATATATATATATATATATATGTATATATATATATATATATATATATATATATATATATATATATATATATATTATAACCTTATTTTTAATTATTGATTAGAGGATGGTGAGGTTAGGTTAATTGTTGAAATAATTATTGGCTAATATTCTGAGTCACATATCAAATTAACAATATTTATTAATACGAGCCGTATTTACAGAGTTCGGGGTATAACATTGCACCCCGGGCAACCTAACCTGGCCACGTGACCATTCCCGAACCTAACCTTAGACTCGGCTAGTGTAAAGAGTTGAGCGCCAGGTTATTTTCGCTAAAATAACCAAAATTACTATTTAACTAATACTACTTGACCGGCCCACTCGTGACGGGTCATCCTGTACAAGACCCGTGCCCTTAAAACGACCTTGCGAGTTCAAACCAATTCCACTCGCGAACACTGATTTTAATTTTACGTTAGTTAACGAGGCTGACCCAGAGTCTGCCGCTCCGGAATTCTCGTGGCGAGGTGTTATACCCGCACACCTCACAATTTGGGAAAATTTACCCGTGCTACATCGACAAAGAAAACAAAGAGATATGTTCAAGTGGCACCTGAGATCGTGCGGCGCCTTGCCAGCTACCTCGACTTGCCATACTTTTTCCGTCCCTTTTGCTTTATCAAATTTTTATTAAATTACTGGCTTGGCACTCCAAACACTTCAGTCGCCGAACAGAGAATGGGAATGGATGGCGAGTTCCGCTGGCGTGTTCGCTAAACCGGAAGACGGTGGCGCTTACAAGGCTTACCAACGTTACCGACATTTGCGTCGAGTTCTTAGTCGCGAGACACAGATGGCGATTGTACGCCGATTTTTAGCGCCACCACGCGGCGTTTAACGAAATCAACCCCGTCGCGCAGGTTAGGTTGTTGACAACCTTTCAACAAGACGTCGACGAGCTCCTCTCCTTGGTGTACTTGATTTTTGGTTTCAATTTAATATGCCTCATATTTACATGTAACGTTGCCAGTGCAAATCTACAAAAAAATTTTTGCGCGTAGCCCAAAGTATTTGAGGAATGATTCTTCGACATTTTTTCTTAGTATTTCTGATCTTCTTTTTCGATCTACGAAGAAAATATAAGAATAAAGCCGATTTCATAGTTTTGAATGCTATTAAAAATGTGTAACGTTGCCAGTGATTCTTATGTGGGAAATGGATCATTCATTCGCTGACTATAAAATAAATTAAACAAAAATTATATGGCGAAACTAAAAATTAGTGAAAAATACCAGGAATACAAGAAGAAAAAGACATGTGTAATGAAAAAATACCGACAAAAGAAAAAAATGAGCGAGGTTGAGATGCCAGCTCCCAAATTATATAAACATCTGTGTATTGGTGCAATTCAGATTAGTTCGTTGCTGTAGCATGAAACCATATGAATTGCAGAAGATCTCCCTTCATTGAAATTTTCTAAATGTGACGCGATCTGAAGAAAGACCCCTAAGTGGTCAAAAATCGATTCTCTGATTTTTAATGTTTTACGTAGAATCGAAATTGCTCTTTAAGATGGTATAGTTAAAAAAATTCCATCATTAATAATTTATTCAGTACAAGCGTTCAAACATTATCGTTTGGGAGAGCACTCGAGACTTCTCTCTCGACACGTACACATGTGCGAATGCTATGACTGTGAGCCATTATGTGCGATGGAAAGAGAGAGAAATATCGGAAGAGTCCTATCGGCCAGTCGCCACTTCTCCTGCTTCTTCTCTAAAATTTACGTTTAGCCACGTAGGGGTCTTTTTTAGATCTCGTCACAAATAATAATTTTATTTTCCTGCTAATATTCTAAAAATGATTTATCAGTAGTGTAATGAATTAATGAATCTCAATTAATCGCTAATCCCATAAACAATATGAATTGTGTGGCGAGAAAATCAGTATGTGCAGCAGAACCTAAAAATGGAATGTCATATTGAATGAATTCAATTTTAGAAGAAGATATTTAAATTAATTAATTAATTTTCTTAGATTGATGGATATTGGTAAAGGTTTCACTAAAAGTGCTTATTATAAGATAGTCGATCACACATGGATAGCGACAAGTGCAGTTACTAAAGAAATGTAGCGCTAATCATGAAGATAGTGCTGGAATAACATCTACTAAAAAGAAAACTGTATCCAAAACTCTCAAGAAAACCGAGAAAACTGTGTCACTCACAAATAAAGTAAAGCAAGATCTTTCGTCGTATTATGGATTAGCATATGTTTTTCGGCAAAACAATTGTTGAAATTGCTGTAGACTGTGCAGCATGCACATTTAATAAAGGTTTTCAGCCTTTATTAAAAATTATGGAAACTATGGGCGTCTCAGTAGGTGAGGAAGTAGCTAATCTCGCTCGGAGGCAAAACGAGAACCGTATTTTCAAATCAAAACGGTGCAGCAGTGAATGTTCTAAGGAGCAAAGGATGGCTCTTGAAATTGCCAAAATGGAGAAAAATCAAAGTTACGAGAAAGCTGAAGAGCTTATATATGGAGCAGGCATCGCTGATTAAGGGTAAGAGGCTATTTTCTTTGATAAATTTTAGAAATATTATATCTTCGGTATATTTTTTCGGTATATTCAATCCATTGTTTGAACAATTTACGTTGAAAAAAAAGATCGAAAATTTCACAAGTCTGACATTTTGTTTTCTGTTATCGCGTGTGAATAATTGTACTCCGGGCGATATCGATAAGTTTATATTTATCTTAAATACAAATATTAATGTGAGTAGAATATAAGTCACTTTTTAATAGTACGATTTAAAATATAAATATGTGCACAAAAGGTTACATTTTAAGTTTCAAATTTTTTATCGATATCTTTATTCTTCTTATTTCTGCTGATTATAAATACTTACCAAAACTTTTATACTTTTTAAGGAACCTTTGCAATGGAAAAACTATTAGCCGTACAAATTTTGCTGGAAAATCTTATCGAACTGGAACTATTAGGAATAGTAGTAACCAGAATACTGCTTTATCGGAAAAAACTTCTGAGGTATAATGAGTTATTGCCGTGGAGATAAAAATAACATTTTGATGAAAAAGAAAATACCAACTTTAAGTTTATAATTTATATTCATTTTTTGTCGAAAATGTTTATTTTATTTGAATTTAATTATTTGAGTTTGAAATTGTTGTCACTGCCTACATTATTGGAGGATCCATAGTCGCGTATCAGGTAGGATACGTTGTCAACAGGTGTCCTCGTAGACAATTTCAAACTCATATCGCAAAAAATTATTTTTCTACAAATGAAAAAAAGTGTGCTTCTTATCGACAGTAAATAATTCCAAATAATGTAATAATAAATTCCCGTGTGGAAATATCCCGGGTTGACCGTAATACAACAATATTGCTGATCAGACAAATTTTGTATTCAAGAGCCTAGTAGGGAGTCAACCGGAAGCTGGTTCTGCACTGGCCTGGAAATTTTTGGTCAAGAGCTCAGTTGATGTGAATAAACTTAACGAAACACATTTATCCAATCAAATGCAGCATAGGCAGATAATTTGCCGCTTTTTTGTCGCTAATAAGTTGTGGAATAAAAAATTTTGTCGTAATTATTTTTTAAAAAATAGGGGGTGCCTCAATAAGTTGATGTCAAGTTAGCGAAACAGTATTCATGGACTTTTTTTCTGCAAAACCAATAAATTTCGTTAATATCTCATAATTTGCCGCGTTTTTGTCGTCAACAAATGGCTATAAAGGTTTTAAAATGCGGTCAAAAAGATCGTAGTTTTTGGGTAAAATAAAATTTTTTATAATTGAAAAAAATATAATTGACACCAAAAGTCTGTGATATACAAATAAATAATATCATTGTTTTCTACAGCTTTTGCTTCAAACGAGCCCTATTTCCAAAAAAACATTTTGTCATTGTTTTTGTGGATGCCTCGCTGGTTGTCTGCATAGATAAGGGGTTTGTCCTTGTTTATAACAAATTCTAGTACCCCGAAAAAAGTCTATAAATTATGAATATACTATACGATCTGAACGGCAAATTCTGAAACGAGAGATATTTCCAAAAAGACATGTCACTGTATCTATTGATGCCTCGCTGGTTTCTACCTAGATAAGGGTTTTTCATTGTTTATAATACATTCTAGTGCCCCGGCAAAAGTCTGTAAATTATGAATATACTATACGATCTGAACGGCAAATTCTGAAAGGAGGGATATTTCCAAAAAAACATTTTGTCACTGTTTTTGTGGATGCTCCGCTGGTTGTCTACATAGTGTAACATGATATTCTATCATGTACAAGAATACTTACTAAACTCAGTAACTTAAATAAAGTAAATCTGGTCGAGTACGGAATCACAATCTTTTAATTTAATTGGATGGTATTGATACCATATTGACCAATTAAATATCCTGTAAAAAGAAAAGCTAACTCCGAAACTATTTGACTGAGACATTTTTGTAAACTGGAGATATTATTAATTCTAAAGACTTGTTTATGGTTTTGATAACTAGAGCCAATAGGGCCGGCTGGCCCTATTTCAATGTCAGAAGGATGAGGTCGTTTTTGGTCGTTCGTTCAATCTACTTATTCAACATCGAGGGAAGGCTGAGGACAGATCCAGTTTTCGACAGCCAATCAGCTGGGACTTTGGTTCGTTTTACACTCTGCTTCTGCTATAGGACGAGACCCTCATTGTTTTGAACGTCAAAGTTGGCAACAATCATTAAACGTGATTATACCTGTTATGAATTATGTTCTGCGGCCGGCTTTTTGATCCTTGGTGTTGAACTTTTATTACAAATAAAAACTTGATATATTTAGAAAGTCACTTAATAATTGACAAGTTATTAAAACATAAAGACAAAATATTGGAAACAGAAATAGGTTCTTTTGTTTCGGAAAAGAATTCCATTTGGGAGCTTCTTTCCAAAAAAACTCTCAAATAAAATTAAAGCGGCGTCACTTTACTCGTATGTGATGAATTGTAGATTTAATTTGAAGGAATTGCTGCTTGGTAAAAATGACGATGTAGCAAACAGAACATCAGTCGATTCCAATTTGACTACATCCTCATCTACAATTTCTGACGAAGAATCTGACTAAAAATAAATCTAGTTTCGTCTTTACACTCACATTTAGGAAACCAGAATTTAACGAACTGATTTTAGAAACATTCCGAAAATATAAGAATAAAAAGGTAAATAAGCGGATGCGTATTGTAAATGTTTTAAAACCTTAGAAATGAACCGAAATCGAATCGAATAAAGTCTATGATGACTATCGCCTTCCTCATCGCTATCATTTCGAAAGTAATTTTATAAATTCTGAAAAAATTTCAGGTAGCTTCGAAGATAAGAATAAATAAAATATATTTTTAACAATTTAATGATAAGGAGGATGAATCAATATTTAATTAATTTAAGTGTTACTAGCAATATCAATGCCTTAATTTTGAATTAAGGGACTCTCGAAAAATTCACTATTAGAAATTTCTATCGTAATTTTCCGAAACCCGTGACTGGAGTTTTATTCAGTTACAGTTTCGTAAAATTGAGTTATAATTTCAAAAAATCCAATTACTTTTCAGGTAATTTAATAAACAATTTCTTAATTTTCAGTTACAATGTCTTGAATATTCTGATACTTGTATCTCGAACTTCTTAAACTTGTCACAGGAATAATTTAACCTATTGAGTAACTGAAGTTTTATGCAATTGCATGTAAATGAGCGTTTTGTTACAGTTTCGTAATTTCATGATAATTTTATAGAAATTCTGTTACAGTCTAGTAGTTTTGAGATACATTTTATGAAAATCCAATTGAGTTTCATAATATTAAGAAAAGTTTCAGAAAATTCAGTAAATTTTTCGCAATTTTAAGATACCTTTACTTAAAAACATCCTAAATATCGTCAAATTTTACGTTATCTTTGTGACATAAAAGTTTTGTAAATTTGAGAAAATTTCTAACAATATTATCAGACCATAACGAATTTGTAAAATTATTCGACATTAATATAGATTCTTACTAAAATTACAAGGAATACATAAAACAATTTGATTCAATATACAAGATAAAGAACACATTTGACAATAAATACATAAAATTGATATTTTTAAATATTTCAGGTCATTGCAAATGCGGAAGTCAATTAAAATGTGAAATTTTACTATCTTCAAAACACGAAGAAATTATAAAAATAACATGCGTAGCTTCTACGGGCAATGCAAATTATGGTAAACGAAAATGTCGGGGCGAGATCCGGAAAGAAATTGTCTCGAGATTGGAGCATGAATCTACAGAATCCTATAAATCAAAAAAGCAGCTGAAATGGTGAAAGAAGGTGATACATATATGACAACGCTAACTATTTTTCGAATGCTACCGCTGGTGTGATTGATAATATTAAGTACTCAATACAAAATGGGTTGACTGCGGTGTTGAATGAAGCAGCACAGGAAGTATGAGTAACGCGCATAATTTTTTGCAATACCTAGCAACATCCTCTTGTGCTTGACTTGAACGAAGTATACATATATGACAACGGTAACTATTTTTCGAATGCTACCACTGGTGTGATTGATAATATTAAATACTCAATACAAAATGGTTTGACTGCCGCGTTTAACGAAGCAGCACAAGAAGTCATGGGTAACGCGCATAATTATTTGCAATACCTACCAACATCCTCTTGTGACCATCAAGGTTGATGCAATATTATTAGCTTCTAGGTCCGTGAGGGCTGTGTTAAGAAGGCAGGTCGCATCGACAAAGTCAGTTAAATATTTGCTTGACATGAAGGAAGTATACATATACGACAACGCTAACTATTTTCTGAATGCTACCACTGGTGTGATTGATAATTTTAAGTACTCAATACAAAATGGTTTGACTGCCGTGTTGAACGAAGCAGCACAGGAAGTTATGAGTAACGCGCATAATTATTTGCAATACCTACCAACAGTAAATATGTACAGAGTATCAGCAATCGTTCACTGCAAACTATCGAGTTTTATTTGATGCTTATTGAATATTATCTTCAAATTTATAAAAAATTTACACAGTGGAGAACTTACCATTGGCCCATGCTTGGTCCAGACATGGAACCTAATGATAGCAGTACTTTTGCAACATTGGCCGCCAGTCTTGGGCCACTATCGGCTCAACCTTAGGATGATAATCACAATGCTTAACTTGGCATCCGGTAAAAGAGCAAGACTGTCAGCCATGACATGCCAAGAGTTTCGAAAATATGGGTAATTATTGATGTCCGAGAAGTTGGCACCGCTAGTTTGAATTTTCGAATAAATAAAAGTTTTGCTGAATTGAGCTAGATTTGTGCTGCATTGTGCCGGAAACGATTTTTCGAAAAAATAAAAATTAGAGCCAAAATACCCAAAAAACGATTTTTTACCAGCGCCGCCATTTTTTTTCGAGATAAGAAATGTTGTGTTGGGTAGCCCTTAATAGATTGAAGAACGTGCCGTACAGAAATTGAAGAATTTGTAAACGTGATGTTGGAAGAAGAGGAAAACGAAGATGCTGCACAAGAAAAGGAAACAAGCGAAGAGAATGTGAGAGAACAAGATAAGGGTCTATTAACTTACTGGGCTATATCAATGGAAGAAAACGTTGACATCAAACTGAAGGATGAAAATGGTGACGGTATAAATCCTCGAAATTGTCCGAAATTTGCGACTCCTCTCCTCAAGCAAGTAAAAACAATTCCTTTGTGGTCGTGTATTCGACGAAACAATTTTAAATACGGACGAATTCCAGCTAGTAGTGCTCCTGTAGAAAGCGAATTCAAAACAATAAAAAAGCAAATTCTACCGAAACCAAAACGAACAGATGTAGTGGTAGAATCTCTCGTTAGGTACTATAATGGAAAATTGAAATTAGTTGAATGTTCTAATAGATTCGAAAAAGAAATCGAGAAAGACAGCCAGAATAAATCACAAGGACCTGAAAATGTTTTCGCAGTTAAATCTACTACTTTTCAGTCCGAAAAAAAAAATATTCTATAAGCTCTAACGAAATTACGAAAGAATAGAATTTCCAGTAGAGCCAGATGTAGCAAATCGAAGCCCTTTGAAGAAGAAGAAGAAGAAGAAGAAGAAGAAGAAGAAGAAGGTCACGGAGAACGAAGAATCTGTACTCCTTGTTCCGTTAGTTCCACTAAGAATGCTAGTTACGTTTCGTAACTTTAAGAAAAGCGAAATTATCTTTATTAAATACGTGCCCACTTGATATTTTGTTTCAAATAATATTATCAGCAATAACTGACAGCGAAAAACTACGAAAATTTGCTGAAGATCACAAATCTAGTAATGCTCTATTCGAAATGGCTTTAGAAGTCTCGGATAAGAAAGTTCAACTTAAAACTTATCAAAAGAGAGCAGAAATTTTTGTCAATTATTCATAATTATTCAATTCATAAACACGCCTAGTTTTTAAGAAATCTCTATCTGCCAAGCCGGATGTCAACCCTTAATAAAGATATTGCCTACAATTACAATTAGTGGCAAAGAAATTGACAAACCTTTAGAACAAGTGATCAAAGATCACGTCGCGCTTCCAAGTGTTCCATGCCGAACAAATAATTGTACGGAGCAGGTGGACAATCAAATCCATAAAACAGGTATATTTATTAATATAAATTTAAAGAATTTGAAATCTTTTTGTGGAAAAAATGACGCTTTCAACTGAGCCGGGATTCAAGCACGGATATTTTAATTCCCGGTCGACTCCTCTAACCAACTGAGTTATACAGGCGTCCGACTTCTCCTTCTCCACAGGAAAACTTCTTTATATCACCTACAAAAATTTCGAACTCAACTATATTATTTACACTGATTCGCCGGTACAGCATGCCTCATAAAATTTAATTGTTTATTAACACTTCGCAGTACGTTGGATATGAAAAAGGATTATCTGAAACATTCTACGTAATTTCATACGCAGAATTGAATGGCATTATCAGTTTTAAACGAATTCTTAACTATACAAAAGTTATTTATACAATTAAGAAATCACATTTTTCTGGCCTTCTTCTGATCAAACTCTCTAAACTAAATATCAACTTCTCTTCTCTGCTATCTGTCTATCCACGACCAGTCATAATGTCATATTCGAGCCACAACTTTCAAAATATTTGTACATAATAGTAATTTTTGAATAGATGCATCTCTATGTCTCTCGTTTAATACAGTTCTATCAACCCTACTTTACTACCACATGCAACGTTTATTACTTAACTTTTATTAATATCATTGTTAGGAAACGTTAAAGACACATTAAAAGATAAACTGTCACTAATTTCACATCACCCATGTGCTTTCAATTCCAACTGCTATCAGTGGACTACGCTTTTTAGTTCAAAAGTTTTTTTCTCATATTCTGAAATGTTTTCAAGTGTAATGTGGTTTATATAAAAATACTTGGAAATAAAAAGAACTTTCGGATGTGAAAATGTTATTTTTTATTTTAAAACCATATTAAATTTAAAACTATAACGACCTAAAACCCTATTTCTCATAAATTACACAAAAAACCATTAAAGGCATTGAATTTCTCTTAATTTTCAAATGAATTTGGATATCGAATTACAAATATGTGAAATTCAAGAAAAGACACTAAGGAAGGTTTGTTCCCTGTTTAATGCTTTTAAACAATAAGAAAAACCTTTTTTAGTGTATTTTTTCGATTTCATCACTTAAATTCGATATTTTAATTCGGTCAAAAGTGAGCTTCGAAAAAAAATTGATTGAAAAATAATAAACCTTTACAAAAAAAAACTGCTTTACTAAAATTTACTTACTCATTATGCCCTTTGGAGGCCATGTGATACTGAAACGATCCCTACCTTACCAAAACTTTCTTTTCGCCAAACTCGTTTCCACATGACTAAAGACGATTTAAAACTTTTGAAAAATTAATAAAAAGCTCTTCTAATCATAACCATTTTAGATTAGATAAACATACGTTATAGGTTTTTGAAATAATTTCTCAATGCTTCAACTGGATATCCAAATTCACATGAACGTAAGTTTAGCTGAAAGTAATTGTCGGTAAGGTAGGGATGGGATAAAAAGCATATGGCCTTAAGGGTGCTCAACTCATTGAAATGAGCTCAAACTGAAAAACGGTCAACAGATGCGAGATAAAAAAAAATTGCAATGCATTCTATCAGTAGTAGCAATACATTCCTTAGAAAAAGTTAGCGTCATAACAGTTACTCGAAATTTCTCATTTTTTCATCGATTGTGGCATAAAACACAACATTTTATTCAATTCATTTGTTTCAAAAATACTGGCAGAGAAAAACTTGGTTACTTAACGAAACCTTAACAAATTGACTTTTTTTTAAATTTGGAGATCAGGATTCCAGAAAATGTTCTGATTAATAAAACGAGATATTATTTATTGAAAATGAATAACAATTATGGTCTTTTACCAAGTTTAATTTCACGAGCCAAGAAGTATTGAAGTTTATACAACTACCATAAATAATAAATAAATACCCTGCAAAAGATTGCTTCCTTCTCACTATTTCATTGCGAGAAAATGGTACAAAATTCTACCACTCCCAACCGAAGCTGAACAACCTACCATTATCAAACCTATGACGAAGCCAACATGGGAATATATTAACCCTGCAGAATTGGCAACTAATGGCATCTACACTGAACAAGACGTAGAACAACTCAGGGAACGGATTATGTTCCCTGTAGAAAAACCTGTTCTTCTAAATGACTTAGCAAGGGAAATGAGAGGACATCCAATATTCAACAATGAAGGAGCCTTACTCAAGTTTTCGAATGATGAAGCTGTAGAAAAAATCATCGAAAGTACCTGGAGCAAGATGTGGGCTCGATTAATAACTTTTGGAACGTTCAGTGCTGGAATCATAGCTATTATAATGCTTATCCCATTTTTAAAAACTAATCGATATAATTATCCAAGGTAATACTTTACATTCAGTATATGGATAGTCCATACACTTACTTGGAGCTACATGGAGTTCAGTTATGAATTTATTACTTCATTTCGCCAAAAAACCTTATCAACCTGTTGATTTGGAACTTGGAGAAGTCAACCCTATAACACCTTCACCACAGGAAGAAGGTACCAACGAACCAACAAGACTTTTTTTCAAACTAACATTCAACCTCAATAGTACATCAATAATGAAACTTGGTATGTCTACCCTTTCTCTGGTGACAACACACATGCACTAGGTCCTGAATAGTTATTTGGTACATTTCCCTACTTTGTATTTTAATCCTGCAATCCATACGTTGCATATTTAGGGATATTATAACTAGGAATTATTAAAATGATAAAAACTAATAGATAAGTACACAGAGAGACGCTTCCTATTCAAGTTCCACATTTCTAGCAACTGTTTTACGGTGGGAGTGTAACGTCCAGCAAAACTGACCCTTGAACTGTGATAACTATCTATTACCTTATGTCCTAAATTATATGTAAATATTTTTGACATCTTAGAATAAGATCAAATCTAAATATCGACTTTTAAATAAGGTTTATAAGCGTACTTTACAACGACTACATGCCTCTATTTACCTTAGACTTACTATTAGGAAAATTATATACAGCAACAGATACTGTAATCTTGAAGGCAAGAGTACATTTTTGAACGATAAAAGGATGAAATAAAAAAAAATATGTAATAACGAGAATCTTTCTCATGAAATCGATGAATCACTCCAAACTTTGATCGAACTCTTCATCTAGGGCGTTAATATTCACGCATATCTTCAACGAATAGAAAAAATAGGCACTCTCGACGCTACCAAAACAAGAATGGAAAGGGAAGGAAATGCTTTATATAAAAAATCAATACACATAAAAAAATATCAATTCAGTTCAGTTCAGCTCAGAAAAAACTTATATAATTCGATACAACATTCAATCCGGTGATCCAGAAAAATTCAATAATATTCAAAGTTTGGAGCGTTTCAACGATTTCACCCAAGGAAAAACTTGTCTACCAAAGAAATCAAAAACTCAACAAAAAAAAGTAAGTCAATTAAAGATTATTTTAACGTATTCTTCTTTCTTCTATTCTTTATTTCCTCTCTATTCTTTTATTTTTATTTTAATATTACTTTAAATAAGTCACTGGGTGCCAGTAACCATCCTGGTATCGTGACTTATATTTTATTTTAAAATCTGAATATAAACTCTACCCTTTTCATTCCAACAATGTGTTAGAATTAAGGCAATAAAAAAATAAATTCACTAATAAAAAGGATTGACAATTTTTCCCGGGCTGTTAGGATTAATTTCCTAGGGTCAGATAAGTTCAAATACGTCCTAGACGTTACAAGAGTTTCATTTGATTAAAGAGTACAGTATTACTTTTATTTTGTGTTCCTATCCTATGTTATGTTTCATTTGACATATTAAAGCTTGTTTATTTTCATTTTAATAAATTTAAAAAGTATAAAATTAAACATTTTTTTCAGATTTTTCTTTAAAATTCATCCAAAAAAGGGTTCAAAAGGGGCAGAGAAGAAGAAACGTCAGAAGCCATTGGATACCACATTTTACAATTTGGCCCAGGCTTTATCTAAGTTTTCTGATGAATTCAGAATCCCAAAGTATGTAATTAGTTTTATGTGGAGTTTTATTAATTATTTAAGCTATTTATGTGAGTTTACCCTAGCGGACCCGTGTGAGAGAACGGTCATAGAATACTCTGACCGTTCTCTGACTGTTCTATGACCGTTCTATGACCTCGCATTATTACGGCTAAGATCGGTAAAAAAGACATTAAAAGCTTTGCAATTATGATTCTGTGGCGAAATTTGGATTAGAAGGTGAAGTAATAAATACAATTATCTTATTTTTCAGCGATAAAAAGTAGAAAAACATAATACCTGTCATTGAAGGCAGTGCAGTGGTTCACAATTGTCGGAACGTCTCCACCGTGAAGGTTTACTATTGGTGGAGACGTTCCGCAGATGGTGAACCACTGCACTGCCTTCAATGACAGGTACATGATGTATTCCTAGTTTTTATCGCTGAAAAATAAGATAATTGTATTTATTGCTTCACCTTCTAATCCAAATTTCGCCACAGAATCATAATTGCAAAGCTTTTAATGTCTTTTTTACCGATATTAGCCGTAATAATGCGAGGTCATAGAACGGTCATAGAACAGTCAGAGAACGGTCAGAGTATTCTATGACCGTTCTCTCACACGGGTCCGCTAGGGTAGTTAATTTAATTCATAAAACATTTCAATTTATAATAAATATTCCTGTTCAAGGTTATTCCAAAGACGCAAAATATGTATATTAAATATCAAGGCATATAAATAATGTGGCTTTTATTTAATTCATGTAACTGTTTATTAATGTATTATTTATACAGTTCGTTACATTATTGTGCAATAAAATCTTACACTGATGAATAAAATAAGTTGTAGGACCAAGAACATTATATTAAGTACTTTCTACAAACTTTGTATTGGTCGACGTAACTACTAAAATTGTTAGTTTAATGAACTGAATAGTTATACATCGCAACTAATAAACATTTATAGATATTTCTTACTATAATTTTTTTTTTAATTTAAAAAAATGGATTATTACATGTTATGATTTTAATATACTGTATTCATGCATTAATATTTAATTACACGCATAATAAAAGAATGTTTTACTCATACGTAACAGAAAATTAAAACACATGCACTAAAATTAAAGTACATGAATTAGAAGTTTTTTTCATTCTTGTAACTAAAAATTAAAGTACATGCATTAAAATTAAAGCACACGTATTGGAAGTTTTTTCCACTCATATAATTGAAAATTAATGAACATGTAACTGGAATTTAATATACCAGTAACTTACTTTTCAATTTACGATACATTACATTTAATGTACGTGAGTGGAAAAAACTTCCAATACATGTGCATTGAAATTGAGTCTGATTTTTTTAACAGTGTAGTCTAGTATATTTAACCGATACGTCGTGTTGTGGCAAATGGTGTCCATAACTAGACTTTTAGTAGCAAGTTGTCCCCCAGTACTCCTTTACTCCCTTCGTTGCTCCCCCTACGCCCTTTACCGATCACTATCCATCACTTTCACTTTACTGCTCTAGCCTGCCTGCGTAATAGTCGGCGTCATCCCTAGTTGTGGGGGACCGTTGTGACAAACTGTATCGGACAGATCGAATGATTTTGGAACGGGTTAGCGTTGCTGGTGAATATATACCAATTGAAAAATCATTCTCAAAATTTCTCTCACTTCCAGGTGTTTTAGATCAAATTAAATGACATCATTCCTATCTTGAAGAAGAATACAAAAATGGAGTAATATCGAACTTTATACAGGGAAAACTATGGAAACAGAAGCTCCAAATTTATTCAGGAAAGTTCATTATTCACTTATTTACACATTTCGATGATATTGAGGTAAACAACCCTTTGGGTTCTCCCGCAGGCATTCATAAATTGGGAGCGCTCTCTCTCTCTCGCCCTCTCTCTCTCCCTGTCTTGAGTAAGCTAAGTGGTTAGCGTCCTGCGGAACACCAAGTACCTGACACGTGGCGTCTTTTGCGAGTTCGAGTCTTTGTGGTTGATACGAGAGATAAGGAGTTTTAAGTGCCCAATAAATGGTTTATGACAATTACGCGCCTTATTACTGTATATTCTGTTCTCGGCGTCCAACCCTCCATTCCCTCAGTGCACGATCCCAAGCGCAGTTTCACGCATCTGAACGATCAGTTCCACCTGATGGTAATTATTATGTGTTTCGAAAATTCTTTGAGGTCCTGAATACCCTTCAAATTGAAGGAATAACATTAAACCTTGAAGACAGAAGTGAAAAAGTTTACTTCTGTGTTGGACTTTTTTTAGCTGACAACTTGGGTTTTCATAATGCCATGGGTTTTGCAGGCGGTTTGAATAGTAATTATTATTGTCGCTTTTGCAAAGTTTGTAAAGAAGTTATGCGGCTACAGTTTAAGGAAAAACGAGGGGAATTAAGGAAATTACGTGATTATTGTGAGGATGTTGGGCTGGGACTACAACTTAGTGGGATTGTTGAAAATTCTGTTTGGAATTCACTTTTAAACTTCCATGTATATGAAAACTACGCTGCAGACATACTGCACGACCTGTTTAGGGCGTCTGCAAAACTGACATGATTATTATTCTGCGATACTATATATGTGAAAAGAGGAGTTTTTCTTTCGCATCTCTCAATGCCAGAATCCATTCATTTAATTATAATTTAAATAATTTAGGAAACAAGCCCCCTTCTTTCACATATGAATATGAATATCCAGGATGGCAAATTGAATATGTCGACTACAGAGATGTTTCACTTTACACTACTTTTTAGTTTTTTTGTTGGGGACATTTTTGAACATGACAGACAAGATCCTGTTTGAATACTTTATCTTACATTGCGAGAAATAATAGATATTGCCGTCTCTAAATCTTTGCAAATTGAATACATTGAAAAATTTAAAGATCTTGTTGAACAGCATCATAGAATAAGAGTTGTGAAATTTAAAAGCCCTTTGAAACCGAAAGATCAATTCTTGGTGCACTATTCCCTAATCATGGAAATGTCTAGCCCAGTCGCTCATCTCAGTACTGGTAAGTTTGAATCCAAACATAAAGTTTTAAAAACGAATGCCAAAAGTACAAGTTTTCGTGTAAATATGACTCTCACTCATTGTATGAAAGAACAATTAAACTTTTGTTATCGCATTGCTTGTAAAAGAGGGTTAGAGCACAAACTGGAGATGGGTCCAGAAGAGTATTATTCAACGCCCGAAGGCATCGATAGTTTTTTCCTGTTTTCAAGGTCATTGCCGTATTCGTTCGTGGGGCCATGTATAACAGTCGCGTGGGTAAAATGTAAAGGCATAACTTACTGGCAAAACTCTGTTCTTGCTGTTGATCACGATTCTGATTCGTTTGCAGTTTTTGGCAACATTCAACCCATCCTCCTCAATAAGAAATCTGCCTTATTTGCAAAATTTTTACAAGATTTATGGATGAAAATTTGAATGATTATGTAGTCAGCGAAACTTCCATATTGCAGTGTTATCAGCCTAATGACCTACTGTACCCATTCTTAGCCATTTATCATGTTTCGTCGTCTGTCCAAGGATACGTTGCTATTAAGGGCTGTACTTAAATTACGCATGCAATTAAATGTATGTAATGATGTTTATACACTAAATTAATTTATAAGTATAACAAATTAATTTTATAACTTACATGATTTATATTATTTCTATAATAATGTGTAATGACTAATAATCACATAGTCATTCAATAACAATAGGCAAAAAATGGATTCCTTAATTATAGCTGTATTTAAAAAATTATCAATTGTTATCGATTGATAGCATAAGGAGTAATGATGCTATAATATATCATAGAAACGCAATTTAAAAAAAAAAAAATGCCCAAGATGATAAAAATTTATTTATACAATTGTTGTTAACAACTTAAATTGTTGATTGTCATGTAAACTCCCTAAAGGTTTAAAAATTAGTCATTTTCACTTCATTATGTTGAAAAATCCAAGTTTCTACCTCTAAAAATAGCCCAACAGTGCATTTGTTAATTCAATTTGTTTAAACATTCATCAATTGTTATTGAATGACTAAAAATGATAAGTAAGTGACATTTCTCTATAATTTTGCCCGATTCAGTAGAAAAAACTGTACTTTTAGCCGCGCGCCGTATACATGGCCTCACTTTAGGGCCATATTAAAGCAATAGCCTTCTTCCGCGATAGACAAACACAGAAAAATTGGAAAAGTTCATGGAAAAAAAAAGAAATAAAAATGAAAGGAGAACAGATTTCCAGATTTCTTCAACCCTTCTAACATAAACTTTCCCAGGACCAATTGACGTACAGCACTTTACTTATATTATACAAACGTTTCTCGCATGGGAAAGTCCCAACAAACAAAGATCCGTTCCTTAGTAAATAAACCAATAATTTTAAAAAGTTTAATCTGCAAAACATTAAAATTGTTATATGGAATAGTCTGAATATTTGAGTACGTGTCGATCATCAAAGCATAAACCTTTAAGAATCAGATTTAAACAAAAACTATGCAGAAATATAGTAGTTTATAATACAATATCTACCTTCTCGAATGAAAAATATTTTACTAAAAATATATGAGTATATCCTTTATCAAAAAACTCTTCTAACGTTTGAGTTTATTGTCTTCTAATTACTAGATCTACATTTTACAAATAAGTTAATTCTAATTTTCCAGTCTATCAATCAGATATGCTACAATTGTCATTAGAATTTAAGTTACTTGCACAAAAAAAGTTGTACACCCCTGCACACACGTCACAACTTCCCCCGCTTACGCCGAGCAGCGCGCGCAGCGGTCCCCCACCTCGTACGAACGAGATATAGGCAAGGACCGCAGCACTGGAAAGTCAGTTCGCCCGGGGCGGCGAGCCGGGTCACACCGGAGCGTCGCACTGGACGGACGGCAGGAGATGCCTCTTCTGATGGGTGCTCCCATAGAAGGGTATCTCCGTACCGACCGACCCCATACGTGGAGGAACCGGACCGAGCGTTGACGGATGGGCGCTCCCATGGTCAGCTCTCGGTGCGAGTGCGCACTCAGCGTCAGGTGCTCCTGACTGAGTGCTGCTCAGGGTCCTCCAGTAAGTAGCCTCCCAGATGACGACCCGACAGGCGGCTAGTAGTCCCCCACGTCGAGTACCAATGGATGGGCGCTCCCATGATTAGTCCTCGGCGGAGCGTAGATCTCGGCGTCAAGTGCTCCTGACCGAGCTCTACCTGGGGCGGCCACTGGACGTCATCTACGACGACACGACGGACGGACTGGTGGTCCCCCACGTCGAGTACCAATGGATGGGCGCTCCCATGATTGGTCCTCGGCGAAGCGTAGAGCTCGGCGTCAGGTGCCCCTGACTGAGTTCTACCTGGGGCGTCCATTAGATACCGTCCACCGCAAACCGACGGGCAGGACTGTGTTTCCCCACGTCGAGTACCAATGGATGGGCGCTCCCATGATTGGTCCTCGGCGGAGAGTAGACCTCGGCGTCAGGCGCCCCTGACCGAGTTCTACCTGGGGCAGCCACCGAACCTGCCCGAAGGAATCCAGACGCTCGACCAAAACGACCCAAACACTCCCGAGCACCACCGAACGCCAACCGACCACGACCGAACGTTACCTGACCGCACTACAAACCGAGCCGAACACCTGCGACCACAACCGAACGCTCCCGACGCACTCCCGAACACTCCTGACGCACCCTTGAACACTCCCGAACGCTCCCGACGCACTCCCGACGCACTACCGAGCATCTCCGAGCACATACCGCGCGTAACCGACCTCTACCAGGGCACCTAGACCCAACCGTCACGACAGACAGACCGACCGACCTGACTCACCTGAAACCTCGGCCCTACGGATACCGCCGCGGCCGAGGTCTAGAGGGCGAGGCGTTGCCCAGATACCGCTGGGAACGTCTCTCCCTAAGCCGGACAGCTGACCAAGACCACGACAGACTTACAGACGTACGACCAAGACAAAAGGTCAACGCGCCCTGGATAAGAGGCTGGACTCAACGCTTTATTTTGTGCGCGCGACGACCTAGTCTGAGAAATGAATATTTTGTACCCGGTTTTTCAGAAGAGCAACGTTGTAAACTGCGGCGGCAAGATGATCGGTCTACGACGCGAAGCGACCGCCAGGCCTGTGCCTCACATCTCACCTCACACACACACGCACACACACACACCCATTCCACTCATCACACTGACACCGGCACACTTAACTTTTTTTATGTACACTCACACGAACACTATCTTTTGTTTAATACAATTTTTAATAATAAATGTTTTATTATTTTTCACATTCCCAGACTCGATTATTTTCATCACCTACTCCCCCACTCCTACCGAACCCTGGCTGACTGAAACGTCTGGCTACTAGAAAGTAGGGATGTTACAAAGTATCAAACAATTTCTAATAGTACTTAGTTGTAAAATTACAAACGATCGAAAAAACCTTGATTAAAAATCCGAAAAAGATACTCGAAGAGACATCTCTTGAGAGGAGCCTGGTATTGTTGAATTGATGAGACACTCCTCCGCACTTTAGCACTTATGGGACTTACCAATCACGCTAGTGCGTGGGCGGCTCATTTCCATAAGGAGTTTTCCGAAATATCAAATGAAAAAACTTTAAAAACTTCTAATCCAATCATAAGAAAACTACCCATCCCTCGAGGGGTTGAAACAAACCAAAAGTAGGGAAATTAGGGAGTGGACTAGTTTTTTAAAAGACGCGGTCCAGTTCCTAGCAAGTCAGTTCAGCCTAGTGCTGAGTTCAGTTTAGGAATTCAGCAGGTGTAACTGAGTTAAACCAAGTTCGGTTTCGGTCTCGTGTTCTTTTAAACAAAAGTAAAGTTTTTTTTTACGATTTCGATTAAAGTACCATCGAGGATACAGGACCCAGGTTCCAATCTCAGCCTCATCAAATTCGGTTTTGTCAGCACTATTCTAAATCATCCCTCCTGAATTAAACGACGTTGTAAGCCGAAAACGAAATAAAAGTAAGTTTACTAATTTAATTTGCTATCTTTGCTATTTTCTTCTCTTTTGAATTCAGATAATTACTTTTTTTATTATCGAACAATAAGTTTTATTCCTCCAAGGAGAGTCCATGGTCCTGTACGAGGACCGGATTCCTCCTTCTTTCCTTCCAGAAACCATCCTGGTTTTTCTTTCAAGCTCCAGCTTGGTTGGAGTACTAGGAAAACCATTCCTTTCAATTCACAATCATTTCCTCTAGGTTAAGGAGCTTTCTCAAAGGGTCCCAGCTATTGAGCGAAAGCTCAGGCTTAAAATTTTTAAATTTAATATTTATGTGATATCCCTAGGACGTCACAGAATCATTACGAGGAAAAAATGTTTAATCACGGAAAAAATACAGATTAATCCAGTTATTACAATGAAATATTAATATTATTACAGTACATTTGACGTTAAACATTGTTAATCACGAAAATAAAAATTTTGTCAATGTGTCGTATATTTTTCACGAATTTTTATTGCTGTAAATCGAGATTTTGTCTAGTCTTCGCAAGAAATTACCGAAGTCTGTGTGAAACGGAGAATTGCCTGACGTCACAATATTTTGGGGATCGTACACAAGAATGAAGCCCCCCGTAGTCATTTTACATTTACAAAGTATTTATGAAAATTTTAAATACGAACTGATGACGGCTGATTTTATTTCAAAAGAAATATAAGTTTTATATTGGAAAGAAGTTTCCTTTAAAAGTGTTCAAATTGTGCAACTACATCCGCGGTCTCGTGAAACAAGACTGCGTATTTATGCGATACCACGTTGCACCGCGCGTCTGTTCGCGTCGTATCGTAGCCAGTGGCGGGTTAAGAAATCGTGTGTCTTCTTCTAAAGCGTGAAAAACAAAGGAAAGTGGGAGGGGCTGCAGCTCCTTGTTTCGCATGCCTTAGAAAAAGACACACGAATTCTTAATGCACCACTGATCGTAGCCGGTCGGACGCCGGTTGCAGTACGTTACCTGCAGCGTCTTTAAGTAAGTATTATTTTCAATATCTGTATTTATCAATATTATTCATTTCTTGTCCTAGCTGGATTACCTTCCGATCTTGCCTTCACTGACTGGGTCATCTTCAAATTTTACCTTAAAGATACCTTTGCACCACCCTATTATCTTAACTTAAGGTCAGATCAAAGTCATCATCAAACGTACATTAATTTTGAATAACTTTTATCTAGAAATGGAAGAATTTTGATGTTGAAGACTACTACCACAGTGGGTCCACTCATATAGGAGAAAAGGGGAACGAATTATAATGTTTGCTATCAACAAGTGGTGGCACTATTGTCGCCACTGATGTTATTTTTAAGCTGTTGTAACCATAGCAACCATATCATTGCCAGTTGAAATAATACAGCCGATGCTCATTTCACTCAACTACCGTTCGAAGCACCTCAAGCGTCGGTGATATATTTATACATTTCAGTTTAACCCACTGATGCATTGTGATGCCCTGTCGTCGACAACGTTTTACTCAACTCCTTACTATTTCCTATGTAACGCTTATTGATATTCACTTTGGGTGAATTAGGTATTTATCAAATTCATTTTACCCGACTAGGATTTAATAAATGTTCAAATGTCCTTAAGTCCCAAGTTTAATCGACAGAGTTGAGTAAAATTACTACAACTATTTTTCTCCGTGTAATAGCACAGTATTTACCTGTTCATTGTGATTCATATTTAATAGTATATTATGTGCCTAGGCACACAATGAGGGTGATTGCGTGACGAGCGACAATGCTCGCAGGAGATCGAAGCCGAGGCGTAGGTGAGGCATAGCCGAGACGTAGCTGAGGCAAAGCCGAGACGAATCCGAGGCGCGATCAGTCCTGCGAGCATTGTCGCGAGTCTCGCAATGTCCCGAATTGTGTGCATTGGCACATATTCTATTTTATGTGACTGTGGTGCGGATACGAGTTTTTATGCGTACATTGGAATCTAATCTAGTACTTATTGTAGTTGTTTGCTGCGCTAGTTGTACGAAGCGGGCGCAAATTGGCGACTAGTCCCGGCCATTTTGATTTTATCGGTCTTGTGTAGTAGTCAGTGCTAACGCTGTACGAAGAAGAAGTGAGAAGAAGAAGAATAAGAAATAGATTGCGTTCCGCTGTAAGACTATAATGCACATGCGCAGTTCAATTTCTACATTGTATTCCTTTGTAACGGAATATACAACATTGCTTTACTCTCAGCTGTAACGGAAAAACGAGTTTCCGCGGCTGAGGCACATAAAAATTCTTGTTATATTTTTATTCATTCACAAATTATTTTCAACTTTTAATCATTTAAATTTATGAAATAGATTTCATACAATATAGTTCAAAGTTTTCCGCTCTTTAGAATACATCGGGTTGGGGGGACGGGGGTTTCGTTGGCATTGATATTAGTTCTTGCTATCAAAACTTGGTGGCGCTGATGCTCATTTTCACTTTTTTAAGTACCCTCCTAAAATACATGGTAGTGACCGCACTGTGACTACTAGTTTGAGATGCCATCAGCAAAATTATCACAGAATAATTTCTTTGTTAACAATAAATAGGTGAATATAGCTAAAAACGTCATTCTTTTGTTTATTTGAGGCTGTGTATTTCTGAAACCTGACTTCATAGAGTAATGTTGAGGTATAAGTTAAGATAATAGGGTGGTGAAAAGGTATCTTCAAGGTAAAATTTGAAAATGACCCAGTCAGTAAAGGCAAAATCGAAAGGTAACCCATCTAGGAAAAGAAATGAATAACCTAGATACTGAAACAAGGTCAAGAGATTACCCAGCCAGTAAAGGCAAGGTCAAAAAGTCTTCAGCCACTGAAGGAAAATCGGAAGGTGCCATTGTAAGATTGTAATAGCGTATGGGCAGGCCATTAGTAGAACCAATTGAAAAAAATAATAGTGTCCTAAATTACGCAATACGGTATTTTGAGAGCACTAATTGAGCACTAATTGAGCACTAAATTCTGATACATTGAAAAATGAATTTAGCTAATATCTTCATGTATTTTTAAGTGTGGTCATGCACTGAGAAAAACAAGCTTTTGAATTAAAAGAATTTCTTTCCAAAAGCATGTATATCATGGATTCGAATCAATATGCTCTATAGAATTAGTAACATATTTATTGGTCTTGTAGTATATTTTTATGAATTAATAGTATGCATGCTTTTGGAAAGAAATGTTTTTGATTCAATAGCATTTTTTTCTCAGTGTGCTAGTTAAACGTTAGGCCAGCGGTACCACTGATTATTTTAAAAAATTATAAAGTTATAGATTTCGCAGTAGGGTGATTTGAGAGCACTAATTGAGAACTAAATTCTGATACATTAAAAACTGAATTTAGTTAATATCTTCATGTATTTTTGACTATGGTCATACTAGCTTAACGTTAACCCAGCGGTGCCACTCATTATGTTGAAAAATCAAAGAGCACTAAATCCGCCAATATGGTACTAAATTAGTATTAAATTAGCACTAAATTATGACATATCAAAAACTTGAATATGACAATGTGGTTCTGCCAGCTTAACATACCTAAAGAAGTTCATTACATAAAAATGCCACATTCAATCTTTCCAGAAAATTTTTAGGAACTGTGAATAATTAACCTTTTTTTAAATGTAATTTAAAAATATCTTTTTTATAATTTAAAAATTTCATTCTTATAATTTTCCTATGAATTATTATTATAATAGCTATATTATTTATGTAAACATAAAATATAATAAATTTTTATAAACGAAAACAATTTGAAAATTTTTTTACGTTTGAGTACCTTCATTTTTCCTATGAATTATTATATAAATTATTATATTAATGTAAAATATAATAGATTTCTATAATAAAAACTATTTTTAAAAAAAAATTTTGTTTTAAGTACCATTTTTCCTATGAATTATCATTATATTAGTTATATTAGTTATATCAACATAAAATATAATACATTTTTATAAATGAAAACGATTTGAAATTTTCATTTTCATTTTATAAGGTACATCTCCAGAACTCCAAGGTATACCTTGTAAATTATTTTCCAGCCAACGATTTATATTTTTATACTTCAGTGATACACAGGTCCACTGACAAGGTGGTTGAAAGTGAAAATTAGTAGGCTTTGTTAATTTATTACACTTACTTCTACAAATAGTAAGTATCGCCAAAATATTATTTAAATATTTGATAAAGATGTGATAATAAATCATGCGAATTATTTTTAGTTTTTTCAACTTTAGAAGCTTTGAATAATGAGGAAATTCACCTTGGTACTAATAATGTAGTTAAAAGTAATGAGCATTCTGAATCCATGATTACACTTGAAGATTCAACTAGTAAATGTGACGATGGCACAACCTTATATAGCTATATTACTGTTAAATTTGACCAACTGAGTGTTACGAGCAGCTAAAAATAAAAAAATAACTTCTTTCTCAATAAGGACAATTGAGAGGGGGCATTAAACGATTTCCATCGAAATTAGTTCCTACAGGTGAACGCGACGAATTTTTATTCTTAATGCTCGTAACCTGAGTATGTTGTAGGCTCAGCACAAAATGTAACAAGAAGGAGGTCAGTTCACAAGACTGAAGGAGAATAATAACAAAATTTTAAGGAATTCCTTTTTTATAGATATATATAATGTCTCTGAATAAATAGATAAATAAAATTTCAGAGTGATTCTAAACCGACATCAGGTAATCAAATGCGCACACGCAACGCGTATTTAATTACCTGATACCTAATTACAAATTTATAAAATACGGGAAAATTAAGAATTGCACCTCACATCACGATACACGGTTGTTTTCTTTTCACATAAATGGACATGTATGCGTGCAAATTCGAGTCAAAATACGTTTGAATGTTCGTCCAATTTTATAGGAAAAAACAAAACATGTATGTATGCCCGAATTTAATTTGAAAAGAATGTAATGTAACAGGGAGAAGGATGAAGAGTGAGATGAGGGAACTAGTGCGAAAACATACACGCACGTAACAACTGCCGCCGATTTCGTAAAAAGCTTGCATTCGTCCGCACACGTGTACTCGCAGACCTTATACGTGTTTCTATATGTTAAACGGACATTAAATTCCTCGATCACTGGTATCGATGCCATGCCTACAAACCATTTCCTATTATACCTATCCGTACTAAGCACAAGTACAATACATGGATAATGGAAATGGATTATTTGAAACTTGGATAGTCATGATTTGTCATAGCCAGTGAGTAAAATGTTGTTAGAAAATCTGAACCACTATCTCCACAATATGAGAAATACATAAAAAGAAAAAGGCGGATTCAGAATAAAAACTAACAAACCTAAAAGGTTAAGTTAACATCGACCTCTTATTTAGTAATTCTACGGGTCGAAAAGAAAAAGAAAACGATTACCTAGCAGAAAAAGGGAAAATTTCTCAGTTTGGCAATAGACATGAAAATAACTAAGACTACCAAGTATTTAGACATCCATTATTTCCAAATTCCTGGTCAGCACGCTTCACATAAAGTCCTAAGTCATTTTCAATTCCCCCTCCGAGTGACATCGATAAGAGTCTACAAAAATAAATCAATTTGAAATCGAAATTGCAGTCTTACGAGCTTCTTGGCCTGATCAAGAAGTTTAGAGGAGTAAAGCCTGGTCTTTGCTTTTGCCCGTCCGCGGTTCGGAAGAGGTGTTAACAAGTCGAACAAGGTCTCGCAAGTGCACAATGCGCGGACGTAAATAATAAAAGGACACATATGTGTCTTACGGTTTGTGTAGCCTCCGCGTACATAAAAATAGAATAAATTATTCCATTTCAATATTAATTTTCAATTAATAATAACCGTACGTAACACTGAGTTTCAATTTTGTAGCTGGTGAGTGTTACTTTTATTGCTGGAAATATTTTTATTATGATAGAAAAGTGTATATTATATCATATTGTAAGCATACACTATGTGGCCCCTGTCGGAGGGCAACCACGCACACCGCAAAGTAAGCGCAAGAGCTGGGTAGCCGGCATCGTGAGGTTTTTGCGTAGCGCAGACGCGAGGCTCCCCACCAACCGCGACTGGACTAGAGAGGGAGGCTGCTCGGAGACAGATAAAAAGGGGATGCTGCGCTCACAGAAGTCATTCCAGCGACTCGCAAGCGAGCTGCAAACGCCTACGGAGTGCTCTCTGAGCAGGCTAAAGGGTTGCTGCCTTTTAGACGAGCTCGGATTCACTTCACTGGTCCGCTTTCATGACAGGCTATAGGGTTGTTGCCCAATAGACGAGTCGAGATTCGTACCAAACTCACGATCACCCTGAGCTCACATATTTTGAGAAACGTGAGGTTTTCGCGAAGCGCAAATGCGAGGCTCCCCACCATCCGCGACTGGACTAGAGTGGGAGGCTGATCGGAGACATATAAAAAGGGGATTTTTTTTCATGTACGAGCCACAATATTATAGATTTTTATCGCGAGCATTGTAACGCGGATGGGGATTTTCTTTTTATGTATGAGTCACGATAGTGTAGAAATAAATCATTAATAACACAGGCACACAAAAAAAACCAAGTCTCTGATATTTGAACGCGACACATATGTTCCCATGTAATTTGATCCGCTGATCACGAATCCGCGGTCCAATTGACCCCATGACATCTGGGTCAAGGGCATTTGAAGGTCAAAATTGAACACACACATTTGAGTTGAAAAAAATGACTAATCTTTATGTTTTTTGGGTCGCTGAATAATAATTCGAGGTCGGTTTGACCTCAAGTAGTAAAGGTCAAGGTCATTTGAAGGTCAAACGTGTTTATTTTGGAAATAATGCATTTTTGACTGCAGATTCTGAAAGAACGGAAAATTTTACGTCCAAAACTGTATTTTTTAATTTTTTTAATATGATCCAAAGGTCATTTCAAGGTCATTATAAGTGGTGATGTGGAGAATCAATTTAATCACTGCAAAAATACAAAAATATGATTTCCTTTACCTAAACTACTGTGGTAATATATTTTGGTGGTTGCTGGATCAGAATACGAGGTCTTTTTGACCCCATCACACCTGGGTCAAGGGCATTTGAAGGTCGAAATTGGGAAAAATATCGTTTTAGTGGAATAAACTACTTATCATTATGTTTTTTGGTTCGCTGAATTCGAATTTGAGGTCGGTTTGATCTCAAGCTGTGAAGGTCAAGGTCATTTTAAGGTCAAACTTGTTTATTTTGAAAAGAATCTGCTTTTTTGACTCCAGATTCTGAAAGAACGTAGTAGTATCTATCAGTAATACCTATCTTGTGTCAGCACCCAGGGCACCTCCACGTGGTGACGGCGGAAACGGCTTTGTTTTTCTTGTTTGTTTTCCGGCTAAGCCCTGGGGTGAAGGCATGACGCCGTCATGGCTGGCACAGGAAAGTCTACGATGCAGGGTCTTGGATGCCCAGTATCGGCGGTTGGTCAGGGTGAGCAAGCGGGCCCGCAATCATCGTCATCAAGTGACCGCAGCTCTTTACTAGTTGGTGACTTGGCTAATAAGGAGTATGATGCTACAAGAAGAATTGAAGATGCTGCAAGCCACTTTTGTGGCACTGATAAAAATATTTTTTGTTACGTTTGCGGTAAATATGAAGTAAGCAAATATCGTAGGTCAATGAATAAAAAATGTACAGATATATATGAGAAATGTTATAAAAAAGAACTTTCTGTTCAAAATTCAACGTTTGCTCCAGAAACTATTTGCTGCTCTTGTTTCAATATGCTTATCCGATGGGATAAAACCAGAAATGATAAAATTTTGAAATATACTTCACCAGTAATATGGTCAATACCTGAATCCGAGAAAGATTGTTATTTTTGCAATACCAATGTTAAAGGATTCAACGTTAAAACAAAGTCACAGATATCATACGCACTAGTATCTTCCGTTGTACCAGCAAAATCTAGGGTAGAGTGTGCTGACGAAAAAATGGATACGAGTCCATCAATGAATGAAGCTTCAACGAGTAAAGAAACTGATAGGGAGGAATGGTTTGACAGTGTAGAAGAATCTCTCGATAGCTCCGACCAAGATGATCAAGAAGAAGAATAAGTTCCAAAATTGAGGGAGGAAAAAAATAAACCTGTAAAACTATTCAATCAAGAAAGTTTAAGTAATTTTATCAGGGATATGGGGCTTCCTAAAGATGCTTCTGAATACATGGCCGCTGTGTTGAAAAATCGAGGAATGCTTGAACGGGGAACGAACTCATCAGTCTACAGAAATAGAGAAAAACAATTCCGTCAATATTTCAAGAAAGACGAAGAAGGCACTCTGGTATATTGCACAGATGTTTTAGGTTTGATGAACGAAATGAAAGAAGGTATTTATGTTCCTGAAGAATGGAGATTGTTTATAGATTCCTCAAAACGGAGTCTGAAGGCAGTGCTTCTCAATAATGGAAATGGGTACGCAAGTCTACCTTTAGCGCACTCAACGCAATTGAAAGAAAGTTACGAAAATGTGGAATACGTATTGGATAAAATACGATATAAAGAACATAATTGGCAGATTTGTGGCGATCTAAAAATAATAACGATTCTTCTTGGTCAACAGTCAGGATTTACAAAGTATCCCTGCTTCCTATGTTTATGGGATAGTAGAGATCGCGAAAACCATTATGTAAAAAAAAATTGGCAATCAAGAGCACAACTAGTTCCTGGAAGTTACAATATACTGAAACTGCCTTTAGTTGATCCCTCAAAAGTTTTACTTCCGCCTCTTCACATAAAACTTGGGCTGATGAAACAGTTTGTCAAAGCGTTGGATAAAGGTGAAAAATGTTTTAAGTACTTAGTGGAGCGATTCCCTCGATTAAGTGAAGCGAAGTTGAAGGAAGGGATATTCGATGGACCTCAAATCCGTAAAATGTTTAACGATGAAAAATTCATTGATACCATGAATGACTTAGAGAAAGCTGCATGGCTCAGTTTCCGAGATGTTTGTCAGAACTTTTTGGGAAATAACAAAAGCGATGACTACAAAACTATTGTAGCAAATATGATAAGAAACTATAAGTGTTTGGGATGTTTGATGAGTCACAAAGTTCATTTTATGGATGCTCATCTCAGCTATTTCCCTGATAACTTGGGAGATTACAGCGAAGAACAAGGGGAACGGTTCCATCAAGATCTGAAAGAGGCTGAAACTAGATGGCAAGGGAAATGGGACGTAAATATGTTGGCGGACTACTGTTGGTTACTGAAAAGAGATCGAGTGTCAGATGATGAAGAAGATGACGAGAGCGCAAAAAGAATTAGAAATCCGCTACACAGATCCTTCGAAAGTAAAAGAAAGCGTTATAGAAGAAAAAACAATAGCTAAGTCTCATATTTATAGTTCTGCAGAGATTCAGTTCTTTTTTTACCTTGATTGGGCGACCCTTATCTTGTCCTTGAGGAGACAGACGAACCTTGTATTCTGGTTCAACGATCACCAAAATATATTACCGCAATAGTTTAGGTGAAGGGAACCATATTTTCGTATTTTTGCAGTGATTAAATTGATTCTCCACATCACCACTTATAATGACCTTGAAATGACCTTTGGATCATATTAAAAAAATTAAAAAATACAGTTTTGGACGTAAAATTTTCCGTTCTTTCAGAATCTGCAGTCAAAAATGCATTATTTCCAAAATAAACACGTTTGACCTTCAAATGACCTTGACCTTTACTACTTGAGGTCAAACCGACCTCGAATTATTATTCAGCGACCCAAAAAACATAAAGATTAGTCATTTTTTTCAACTCAAATGTGTGTGTTCAATTTTGACCTTCAAATGCCCTTGACCCAGATGTCATGGGGTCAATTGGACCGCGGATTCGTGATCAGCGGATCAAATTACATGGGAACATATGTGTCGCGTTCAAATATCAGAGACTTGGTTTTTTTTGTGTGCCTGTGTAATCATTATTATTAACAGAGTAAATTAAGCGACAAGCGGATGTCTAAGCACATCATATTCATTAGCCAAATAAAAATTAGAGCCTAGTAAATCCATATTAATCTACACGTTCTAGTTTAAGAATTTTAGGAGTTTAAATTTAATGTTCTGATTTACTTCCTTATTCCTTTTTATGTCAGTTGAGATTCTAAATTAATGTAAAAGGAAATCAGAATCTGCAATATAATAAAAAAATATTTTTTCAAGGGATCTTCATTTCTACTCTCATGCCTGAACCTCTAACTTCATAATCCTAATTAAAATTATAATAAGAAACAATAAATAAAGTTACATTGGCGCCCAACGTGGGGCATGAAGAGTTTAAAAAGAAGTGAGGATCACTCATCACGAAAAGATAGTACATTGTATAGTTAAGATATGAACCCACTGGATTTGTTCGACGGATAAAAAAGCATTGCATAGAGTCTACCTACCACCACCGACCAGTCAAAAAATCCTGCCAAGAGGCATGAAAGAGCTAGACGAAGAAAGGTGACAGTTAATCCAGAAAGTAAATAAACATATAATAAATAAATAAAACAATCAAATTAGTATATAACAATAATATACTTCAAAAATTGTTCAGTCTATAGACCCGACAATCATTTCAAGATAGTACAAGATTATCACTTGGTTCTCAATCAAGTTAGAACTAATTAATTAACATGAGTAAGAAAGAATCAACAACTGTGCCAGAGGGAGAATTGGTTGATGTTGTAGAGGTCAATAAAGGGAGTCTAGATGTTGATGATTCAACTTTAGATTGGGCTGAAGCATATACTACAAACCCTCCTCCACAAGAAGATGACCCTCTTCTTCATGTGGAGAAAAATATGCTTCCATTGAATGCAAGAATACAAGCAGGGGACTACTCAGGAGCTCCTACATATGTAAGCTAAGCGGAAATGAATAAAATAGCTATTATAAGTACAGTCATGAGCCTTAAGAAATTTGCTTCCGAGACGGAAGGAACACTTCAACAACTTCTCAACACATCTGATGAAGGGATAATTAGAAAAGTCTTAAATATGCTTTGCCCCTCAAGGATAATATCTTCCGCAGACATTGACCTGATCAAATATACAGATTATAACAATAAAATATCATGCCAGGTTCTAGAGAGGTATCTGAATAAGATCATCCCAAATCCTCCTACAGGTAATGATCCGTGTAGTCAGATAAGAAATCCTATTCCTGCATTCATTTCACCACGGAAAAAGAACTATTAGCGATTGTAGGAGCACTACAAAAATTTAGAACTTACCTGCAAGGAGCGCGCATAATCAACCGCACAGATCACATGGCGCTAACCTTTCTGAGGACATGCAAGTTCGTGAATGCACGACTGACCTGCTGGATATTATCAATACAGGACTACAACATCACCATGGAACACTGTCCCGGACGGGAGAACATCGCAGCAGACCCACTTAGCAGACAACACCCTGACAAACAATGGGAGAAAGAAAGAGATATAATACAAGTCATAATCAATACACTCAGATATAAATGTTCAATAAAACTCAGAAGTGACCTAGAAAACTTACAACTACAAAAAAGAAGACACACGAATAAATAAAATAATTAAGACAATAGAAGAGGGAAAAGAGGACGTACATAGATTTGAATTATACGAAGGAATATTATATCGAAAAACCACAGAAGGAAGAATCATCTACTTACCAAAAGAAACGTTGAGAACACTGATTTGGGAATGTCACTATGCATATGGTCACACGGGAGCAGACAAAAACCACAAGATAATTAGAAAACATTTCTTTTACCCACGGCTGGCTAAACTAATAAGACAAATACTCACTACGTGTGACTCCTGTCAACGAAATAAAACATCCACCACTGCATCGATGATCATCCAAGAATCGGTAAAGCCAGAAAAACCACTGGAGCTAATATCTATCGACTTCTTTGGACCACTAGTTAAAACAAAATACGGATATGAGTACATACTTGTCATGATAGACACATTCACAAAGTATACAAAACTATATCCATTAAGGAAAGCAACTTGTAATGCTACAATAGGAAAACTGGATGACTTGATAGCAAAATTAGGAAAATCTCAAAAAGTACTCACAGACAGAGGCACACAATTCACCAGCAAGAAATGGAAAGAAGCACTGAAAGAATGAAACATCAAAATGATACTAACTTCGATCCAACATCCACAAGCCAATATGGTAGAGAGGGTGAATCGAGAACTGTCAAGATTTTTTAGGACATTTCTGCAAACGGATAAACATGACTCATGGTTTAGGTGGGTGGAAGAAGTCGAAACATTATTAAATGAATCTTACCACGATAATATAGAAATCACACCGTATGAAGCTCTGCTAGGAAAAAGACCCACGAGACTTTGGGCAAAATGGATATCCCGAACACTATCAAACAACAACCAGGATAGATCAGAAATAATTAGAATGATAAGAGACAAGATAAGAACAAAAGGCGAACGTCGAAATGAAAGGATAAACAAAACAAAAATGGGACTTACCTTTCAGCCAGGAGAACAAGTCTTGGTGAAAGCATGCAACGTCTCGAATGCAGCCACAGGAAGAGTTGCGAAGTTCATGGCACTGTACGAAGGACCATACACAGTAAAGAAACAGATCGCACGTAACACCTACATCCTAGTGAATACAAACACTGACCAGGAGAGGGGACAGTTTCACGCGATAGACCTAAAACTCTATCGAAGCGAAGAAGAGACGGAAGAGAAGGGAAGAAGAGAAGCCTAAGAGAGGGGAGAAGAGGGGAAACACTGGAGAGAGGATAGGAGGGGAGGCAAAAAGGGCCTGCAAGTATGAATCATGAATACAGGTATCTGAAGAAAATCAAGGAGAAAATTCGAAAACAGCAGTTCTTTTGTAAACGCCACAAAAACAAAACGCAGCAAGCAAAGCCATGCCAGAAGCAGGAACACAAACAGAAATACGAGATACCCATAGAAATGTGTATACTCAGTGCGGGAAAAGAAATGAAATAACCGTGGCAGTGATCGTGGAATATCGGGCAAACAAAATAATGGAAACGCGGCCCCGATTCCTAACGAAACAAAAGAAAAAGGCGCCAAGAAAACCAAATATGAAAGTTTCAGAAGTGAATACCGAACGAGTGAGAAAGAATACCCATGGCAAATGTGTGGGGACCAGCGACCATGATCCAAAGGAAGAAGAAGACGAGATAATGATTCTGAAGGAGATAAATCGCCTGGAGATAGTGAAAACGTCGGGAAAAGATGAAGGAGAAAGAACAGCAAGAAAACGTTTACGCCCCCAAGCCCAGCTGAGCCGCCAAGAAAAATTATACATGGAAATATTAGAAGCTGAGAGAAATCCAGCACCAAAAAGGCGAAGAATCGATATTCAAAATAAAGAAAACATTAGTAAAGTGCAGCAGGAAAGGAAGAAGAAGCGAGTAGAAGAAAGAAAAAGAATGCAATAAAAAAAATTGACTGGAAAGAGAAATTCAGGGAGTGGTCGCCTACCCAAGAGTGGCCATTAAAGTTCTCGATTCGAAGCGTTCATTAGTCTCAAAACTCTAAGAATTCATACTGACAGTCCGCCGATATCAAAATTTAGGGGAGCAGATAAAGAATACACTATAAGGCCCCTGTCGGAGAGCAACCACGCACACCGCGAAGCAAGCGCAAGAGCTGGGTAGCCGGCACCGTGAGGTTTTCGCGAAGCGCAAATGCGAGGCTCCCCACCATCCGCGACTGGACTAGAGTGGGAGGCTGATCGGAGACATATAAAAAGGGGAGTTTTTTTCATGTACGAGCCACAATATTATAGATTTTTATCGCGAGAATTGTCACGTGGATGGGGATTTTCTTTTTGTGTATGAGTCTCGATAGCGTAGAAATAAATCATTAATTATCATTATTATTAACAGAGTAAATTAAGCGACAAGCGGATGTCTAAGCACATCATATTCATTAGCCAAATAAAAATTAGAGCCTAGTAAATCCATATTAATCTACACGTTCTAGTTTAAGAATTTTAGGAGTTTAAATTTAATGTTCTGATTTACTTCCTTATTCCTTTTTATGTCAGTTGAGATTCTAAATTAATGTAAAAGGAAATCAGAATCTGCAATATAATAAAAAAATATTTTTTCAAGGGATCTTCATTTCTACTCTCATGCCTGAACCTCTAACTTCATAATCCTAATTAAAATTATAATAAGAAACAATAAATAAAGTTACAATATTTTAGTATTTATTTTACTATTTTTTTAATTGAAAAAATTTTTAAAAATGCAGATAATATTCTGCATTATTTACTGTATTAAAATACATTGTTTTGTGTTTAACAGAAGACGATAACATGAAAATGAACACATGTTTAACAGTACCTAAGCCATGGAATATAGGAAATTGCAAAGTGAAAGATAAAGAAGCTCTTAATTTTTCGTATGCTGTGAATGTAAATGATTCTGGGAAAGAAAAACATATTTTCGAAAAATCTGTGATAATTACAAGCTCTAGGGAAATATTTTATGAAATTTACATGCCAGCCGTTGATGTAACACAATTACAATCAAAATTGCCAAATCGTTTGTCAAGAATCTTTTCACTTCCAGAAATTTTGAAAAAATTCAAAGATATAAGGATTTGCAAAGGAATAACAACAAGTATTCTACCCATAGAAAATTCAAATTTGAAAAATTGCATCGATACGCATTGGCGCCATGCTAAATGCAGTCTATTATCAATTAATAGTGAAAAATGCAAAGTTTGTAAAAAGTATAGTAACACGTTAGCACAAAAACAACGAAGAATGAAGAAGCAAACGACTTTTCAAAGAATTTTTTCATGTACAAACCCTTTAGAGAGAATGAGATTGACAGCCATGCGAAAGCAAGTAAAGTCAAAAAATGAAAAAACTAAGAGATTGAAAAAAAAAATTGGAATTGCTGACTAAAAGCATTTCAAACTATCAAGATAAGAAGATTGCAGGTCTTAATTCCCTTGCCGTGCACAAAAACTGTTAGAGATTACATTTCTTTGATTAACTCCAAATGTCCTTTTGATGAAAAATGTTTTATCTTGTTGAAAAAAGCATTTCAGACGAAGAAGCCTGAAAATCGTCATAGTATGATAACTCTGGATGGAATCAATTTACGAAAATCAATGGCAGTTAATTCCAGAACGTTGACTTATATAAGATTGACTGATGGTGGTGAAGGACTACAAATTTCCAACGTTGATGATTTAGCTACTCATGGCCGTGTACTGCAATATCAGTCATTGACAGAGAAATATACCCAACCAATCGCCGTTTTTGTTTCAAAACATTCAGTTCACGGAGACGAGTTAGCTAAAATTACGTTGAAAGCAAACAAGGTTTTAGAAGAAAGTCTTCTGTGGTTGACTGAATGGGAAAAGGAGGTAATAAGTGGAAATATTCCAGCAGATGAATTCCTTACTAAACTTACTCTTAGGCTTAGACTATAGATTTATGTACATATTTAATTGATAAATATAATTTGAAATATTTATTGACTGGTAAAGTTAATCAAGACAAGCTCGAGGTAAATGTGATTATATTTTTGATAACGATATCTCTCTTTTGACTATTATACACTTCATTTATATGATATAGTAACACATACTGTATTTTTTAGAAATTTTTTGGAACCATTCGTGAAGCAGCTGGATCCAATGATCACCCAACCTGTCCAACTTTTCTTTTATTGTACAAATTATTGTCTGTACATAGTGTTATTAAGCCACCTAAATATGGAAATTGCACAATAAATGAAAAACAACGTGCTAACATGATAAAAGTTTCAGAATAGAAAGAAATTTACAGTCGATCAAAGTAAAAAATAGCTAAGGCAATTAAACAGTTGAGGAAAAGGATTGATGATATTATCTAGTTCGAAGATTGGGAAGTGGATGAAGTTTTTGAACATGATTTGTTACATACGGGTGGTAGGTGTGGGAAATAAATAAATAATTAATATTATAAATAATATATTAACATTTATTTCAAAGATGACAAGGTGTACGCGGAGGTCGTCCAAACTGTAGGACACTTTCGTGTCCCTTTTTTTATTTCTAAGCGGGATCGCTTCCCGGTGTTTTTCCCTAATCCTGACTTGCTACCGAATGAAAATTTTGAAAGAGTGCTGAAATTTATTTTGGTGAATTTCGATCGGAAGGTTTTACTATAATTTATTATAAACAAAATAGTTTCTAAAATCGTACGATACAGCTTACCAGTCCGAAGTTATTAATTCTGCCAGTCGGTAGGATAAGGGCTGGAGAAGAAGGCTGCCTTCGACGTCACCCTTAATTTTCCTGACCCACTGGGCTTAAAAAAAAACTTTGTTGGGCGTGACTAAAACTAGTCACTCTTGTTTGTCCTTTTCACCAATTGCACGCGGTCGCAACAAGCACACACGCACGAACTTTCGACACTCTGGCCTTGTTAATTTTATAAAAATTAAAAGGCGGATGGCTTTGAACCAGAAAGAAAACAGTGCTTTTAAATTGTTTTCTGTCTCCACTTTTAATTGTTTATAATCTTAATACGGCTCCTCGAAAAATATCTTCTCGTCGTTTTGAGGTTCGACGACAGGATTATTTTTCGGAATTTTTGTTTTTCAGCTACAGGCTGTGCGCGCACAATCAACTCTTGCGGTTGACCGACCACAGACGCACTCAAAATATTATTTTGGCACGAAGCGTAGTGGTAAAAATACGATAGATATTTTTTAGCGCGACAACCCCGTGAACGGCTTTCGTCGGAGGAAAGATTTTGAAATTATTTACGTCCGCCCAAGGGTGTGTACTTTAACCAACTTTGTCGATTCCTGACAACACGTTTGTTTCGAACCGCGGATAGGCAAAAGCAAAGATCCGTGTTTTGCTCTCTAGAGTTCTTACCCGGAATAAGAAGCTCGTCAGACTGCAATTTTGATTTCGAATTAATTTACCTCGTCGACTCGCATCGATGTTATTCAGGTGGGGAATAATGATGACTTAGAATTATTTCTAAGTGGCGTGATTTCCATGGGAAAGGAATTTGTGCTGACACTAGACTCGCCAAATACGTGGTAGCTTCGAAATTTCTTTCGTCTGTTGCCAAGTGAGAATTTTTTGTTGACTTGGCCATTTTATCAATTTATAATGATTCCTGGATTTTTCTAACTCCAGAATTTTATATGTTTATATTTTTAATTTAGGGCCTGATACCTTAACAATTTCTCATATTCTCAGGAAAATGTTGGATCAGGTTTTATGGCAATATGTCACTCACTGGCTAACGATATTTCGTTGTACAAGTTTTTTAAATTAATTTTGATTTACAGGAAGGTATTTAGTGGATTCCAGGTAGGGATATTGATTTAATAGATGTTATTTTGCATATAACATCGATGCCAGCGATCAAGAACTCAGTAAGTAGTTTCTGACGTGCCTAGGAATCGCCAGAGTAGGTGCGTACGGACGAGCGTAAGCTGCTTACGGCGGACGTAAGGTTATCATGGCGTCGCCGCAAGGGTTTACGCGCGCTCAAAACCATTAAGTTCACGTGTGTGCTCGTAGAATCGTTTTGGTTCTTTCCCCTTTCCCTTCTTCTCTATCCTTATCCTACCTACCTGTGTGCATCGTTCTTTCATTTTCTTATTCACAATTTAATTTCTTATAATAATTATCGCATCTATCCATCCCCTTGTACATTGTCGTGTCGATACATACATACATACATACACCTGCACACATACACACATACACATATGCAATAATATAATTAATTTAATATAACTAAAAGAAGGCTTTGAAATAATGCAATATATATATATATATATATATATATATATATATATAGTATTATATTAATGTATATATATATGCCCCTTTATGAGTATAAGGGTATATTTAGATTTTGGAATGTTTATATATATGATTTTTAGATTTTAGAATGTTCCACAATTTCCTAGGTCCTTGAACCGACCCCCCAATTGCCTATGCTGAGCGTGCAGAAGCTCTCAGGTTACGAGAAGCGCAAATGAACTTTTCGTCGTTCTTTTAAATCAAGTGAAATATCATTCAAAGATTTCACTTGATTTATTACATTTTCTTATTTATTTATGTCTTCATTTACGGTTTACTCGTAACATGATTACACATTGTCAACGGTAATGAACTGTGTAACCTATTATGTCACAGGTCTATTTTTTATTTAAAAATTCTTATGTTCTTTTAGTTGTTTACAAACAATTTCTCATGAATACTTTACTCGCTTTCAAATGTATAAATTGGCTTCTATAACAATATTGCACCATTATAAGTAATGTGACTAACATCTCATTCGATAAATTTTTTCATTTTAGCTTTATGCAAATAAATACTTATTGACAATAAATTTTGTACCTGAGAACTACTTGTTCGTATAAGTCAATGAAATAGAATTTGATTTTAGCTAGTATTGCCAAGTGCAAATATCAAAAATGTAAATAAAGATAATTGTAAGGTTGTGACATATATTTAACCGTGAACCTGCTTTTAATCTATTGTATATGTTTCAGGATACTTGATCAAGCAAGTCTTGAAAAATGAAATTTATAAAAACTGCAGTACTTGTTTTAAGGCTTTGACTCATAATGAAAGTAAATCGTCAATCACACAATTAGTGAATTTGAAGTCCAAGGGTCACTTAATTTACTTACTTAATTTACTTACTTACTTACTTACTTACTTACTTTACTTACTTACTTAATTTACTTAATTTAAAAATCGAAGTTTCAACCCACTCCACAGTTACAGTCAATCAGATTCTCAAAAGAGTTGCTATGAAAAATAGTATAAATTACCCGAAACAAAACACAGCGAATGCAACTCGTGTGATTGCAGCCCTCGCTTCGCTCCTTGTAATGTAATATACTATTGACATTGTGGTTGGTGAAGTTTTAGAGAACTACCATTTTGACATTGTAGTTGGTGAAGTTTTAGAGAACTACCATTTTACAATATACATACCAAATAAATCAAAAATTAAAGAAAAAATTGTCTAATTGAGCCTCCCATTGTTATTTTCTTTCATTGACATCTTCTATGTCTTGAACACTCAACAGTACCTGAAATATATCCAAGCTGGAGACATTAGAACCTTTTGGTGGTTTTGCAATGGAATACGTCGATATTAAACGATACATTTGGATGAAAAGGTTAGAATCAGGATGGTCGTTAGCTCCGCAGCACTCTCTCATCATTCCAAAAAGCGCTAGGAATTGGAAGTATAAAAATAATTTCTAAATCTTACCTAAATTGAATTAAATCTGTAAAAGAAATACAAACCTCTATCGCATCCTGGCATAATCGTGCTGTCAACAAATATGTGAATCCACATTGCTTTACTAAATAATCACAGAGTTCCAGAGTGGCTTTTAAAGTGATGAGGAGTCCATAGTACGTGCTTTCAGTTATAAACTCGTAGTTCTTAGTAATCGCAATGTCTCGCCACTCTATCAAGTATTGCAAGAAACTTTCCACTGCCTGAATAATAAACCGTTGATAATATTTAATGTTCACCATTCACTGGCCATACGCTGACCATTCGTTGACCTCGTAATATATGTATAAGAAGAGCATAAAAACGTTTAAATTATTTTAATTAGGATACTACGATACATTTTGAGTCAGAAGGTATCGAAGTTAATACAATAATTTTACTTTCTAGCGTTAAAAACCAAAAAAACATAATATCGGTCATTGAAGGCAGTGCGATGGTAATACTTTTTTTTAGTTTTTAATGCTAGTAGAAAGTAAAACCATCCGCATACGCGATTGCTTATATTTCCGGATACGTGGCTCGAAAAGCAGTAATCAGATTTGCGAAATACGTTAAGGACAAGAATCAATTCACCTGCAATGATTGTGTATCAACGTTGCTCTTACCATCAACCGAAGTAATTCCTGAGAGCCATAAGTTCATCGAAATTAAGTCAAAAGGATTTTTGAAGCACCCGTCTACGAAACTAAGTTCTTTAATACAGCTCATAGAAAATGCTGTAGTGTCAGTCCTTGGTGAAAAAATCCCCGACGCAGACACACTTTTCATCATTACAGAGAACCTTGAAAAGTTGTCCCCTGTGCCATATGTTGGGTGTAAGGAGCATGAACTATTGTTAACTCGGCGAGTCATCAGCTTTTATTTAACTACACGAATGTTCTTCGTAGCTAAACAATGTAACAGGAATAACGAAGAACGGGAAAGAACAAAAGAAAAACGAAAAGCGGCAAAGCTGACTACTGCTTCTACATCAATTTTTCATGAAACCAATATTCTTATGAAAAAACCAACGAAAAGAAAAGCTCCAAACACTTCTACCGATCTGACAATAAGTCAGAAAAGAAGAAAAAAACTTGAGAACAACTTCACTCTACAGAAAGCCAAGAAAGAAGGTGTTCAAAGAACTTTGAACGAAAACAACGAAAAACCTCCATTAAAAATGATATTCTGTGATATAACCAATTAGTTATTGTTATTGAGAGCAGTGTATTCTATAGAGTAGAAATTCACATACTAAAATGATTACATGCAATATTTATACTTAAGAAAAGATATTTATTACTTGGTTAATAAAACATACAGTACAAAATATTGTTAGGTGCTCACAAAAAAGGTGTGCATCTTATGTTTATAAATAGTTAGTACAATATTATTTTTTTTAAATTATCAAAAAAATTTATCGTCGATCGATATAGTACATAAATGTTGTAAAACCTGACTGATGAAGAGAGTGGAGATAAAATTCAATCCACATGATTATTAATAAAAGACACTTTCTCAAAAAATTTATCTTTTTTGGTGTCATCACTCTTTGTGCATTAGTTATATTATAATATTAACAAATATAATATTTCCGAATAATATATAGCTGCAACAAAAACTTTAATGTATTTGCAGAATGGAATTAATTTATCATTGACAAAGATCTTTATTGTCAAAGGAGGCACTACTGCAACTCTTTTTCCAATAGTAAAATTATCTTCCACTCTTTGAAAACCAAAGAACAATTCATTTCCTTTAGAATAATTCCACTTATCAGAAGGTAAATTGATTAGCTCTATATGATCTTGTAAATACTTGAAGAAACAAAAGGGTTTGCTCTCCATCTTCGCGTTGACAGGTGACATAATCTACAAAATTCGGAAGAAGGCAAAATGTAAACACATCTATATTGTGATATATTCCTTCATTTGAATTCATTTACAACAAATGCTACAAATTGATAACGGAGCAACCCGATGTAACACATGCATTCCAATTTCAAATAGTACTTACTGTCTTATTCATTCTGTGTTTTTTGTTTTCCATCCTAAATCAATTATACTTTTGTACAACTTTTATATAAAATAACCGCAGTATACTTTTAAAATAATTTTAATTATAACGGTGCCACTGTTTTTGTTTATCTGTTTTCGTGCAGCAGACAACACGACAGCCATACTGTGAAAATTCAAGAGTTTGACATTTCCCTGTAAGAGGCGCTACGAGCGATGCAAACTAACTAAATCCAAATCCACGCGTTCAAATTTTCAGCGAGTGGGGTCTCCTTATACTACTTCGTGAGATATACCCAGAACGTAGTCAGCTGTGAAAGCTGTCTATAAACCACGGGTATTCCCACGGGGGTGATGCTGCATGTTAAAAATTGGAAACAAATATTTTCAATATGGCCGGTTATGGAGCGACATGTGCACAACATGTGAGGCCTGGGGGAACTAACATCGCAAGCAGGCGTGTGAGCGGGATATTTGAATTTGAAATATTGTACTTATTATTAATGTCAATAATTTAAAAAACCGTTTATTGAAATTATTACATACATTGAAGTACACAATAATATCAATAAATGGCATTATAAATTATTGCCAACGTTATTGGTAAATAGAATTTGATAAAAATAATTTTAAAAATCAATAAACAAAGATTCTGAGCATGGGTTTTTATTCGACATATATCACAGAAGTTTTTAAAAATGTTTTCTTAAAATATACAATATTGTCTAACGCATCCTAAAGAAACATTGTTTTAAATTATGGAACGGAACAATAAATAGATTTATTAGAAGAACATGTGGCTTTGTTGAACCAATTTTTATAAATGCTTATAATTAACATCGTTTTGAACGAACGTGATAACAAGCTCTTTGGAGCATAAAACATTTATTAAGAATAAGTAGAATCTGAACAGTACATATATCTAATTGAATTTTCAACCCAATGTCATTAAAAAATAATGTTTACAATTATCAACATCAAAATCTTTTAAATTCAGATTTTAAATTGATCGAAGATTCGTTTTCAACCTGCGGGAAAGACAAATTTTCGTCTTGAAGAAAAATAATTTTTTGTTTTCTACTTCGTGACCGATTTATCGGTTTTACCTTGCTTTGAATATTATGCGTCTGTACTTCAACGAGGTTTTCGTGGTTTTCATTTGAGAATTGAACTATTTTTCTTTTTTTACATTTTTTTTCAATATCAATCGAATCAATATTTTCTTTTGAGATTTTATTCGCTCTTCTTTTAACTTCAATACTATCTATATAACTTTGCGTTTTACATAAGAATTTGGAATACTATCATAACGAAGTTTAGTAATTTTTGGTTGAATAGAAGAATTTGGATTCGCATAGCTTTTAAGTTGCTGTATATATTCTGCACTAACATTTCCTATTTTTATAGAATTAATGTGAGGTTTAGCAGGCCGCGATTCTTTTGTATTGGATTCTATTTTAAGATTTGTATCGTTTTTATTTCTGCAATCAAATTTTGTCTTTTGAACGTGACTTAATGAACTTTTGGCGAACACTTGCATTTTATTTAGCTGTTTAGCACTTTTCTTATGTTCTTTTGGAATATTTTTCGGTTTTTTTGATTGAATATAATCGTAAATTATTTGTTTAACGCATTTGTTAATGACCAAGTTTTCCGGTAAATGTTCACAACAAAAAGTGATGTCATTAGTTATTTCTTTTCTGAAAGCAGATATGAAAATATCTTCGATTGGGTAAACGTGCCCCCTTATATCGAGGAAAGATTTCAATTTATCGCTTATGTTCTTAATTAGTACTTTAACTTTGTCACTCGCATTTGTCGAAGAATAATCAGTGTCGCAATTTTGAAGTAAAATATCTTGAACAGTTGGTACAAACGAAAATAAACTAGATTTGCAACTGATGCAGTTTTTAATTGGTAGATCTATTAGCAATGAATTAGCAAACTCTTCAAGTCCTAAACCTTCTTTATTTTCTCCCTGCACACTGTTTAGTTGTATTACCTGAGTTTGATCTTCCTCAATATTCGGACTGAGGGTATCTTCATCTGTCGTATCGGATTCTACAAAGTGTCTTAATGATCCTAATGTAGAACAATCGTCATTTTCACAGTTTCCCTTGCTTTCTGGTAAACTTAAATTTGTGAGTACAACTGTTTTCAAAATTCCAGTGAAATGTTGACACGTGGGGGATCGGTCAGTTGAATGTTGTCTAACAAGACAAAACAAATTTTCCAGTGGATCTTGATTAAAATTACGTGGATTTAGATGGGAAAACCCAAGTCTATTGACATTGTTCCAAATATGAATCATTGATCTTATAGTGATTAGCCAACCTTGTATAAAGTGAAATCGGTTCGTCACGTCTTTACCATTTTCTAAAAAACGCCATTTGGATATATGGTCTATCATATCAGTCCAAAATTGTACATGAAAAGTTTGATTAGATACCGAACATCGCAATTTTTTGTTTATATTGTCCGGCTTAATAGTTGAACCATTTAAATAATCGAATAAGGTGTCAATGAGGTGAATAAATTCAGACGTAAAGATTGCCTCTGCTGGGAGTTTTCCATGCCTAACATACGTATTAATCTCGCTTGCAACTGAGCTGCTTAACTGAGCAGCAGCAATTCGTACTTTCATTTTAACCCACGATTGTTTAAAATCGAAATATTCTTTTTCTAAATTTTTGAGAGTTTTAAATTCTTTTCTTTGATCAAGTTCAAAAACGGTCTGAATATATTCAAATTTAGCTACTTTGTCAGTGTCAAAAACTACGTCACACTTAAGCATCGCATTTCGTAAGCATTTCAACAGATGTGGAACATCAAATATTAATACCACGGGCTGTTCATTGACAAGGAAAAAAGAAACTTCCGATTTTTGTAGCAATTCTACATTTTCAGAAGAGTCCGAGGCTGAGTTAACGTTTGCAATTTTTTCATCTTCAAGTATTTTAGCAGTTTCATCACATAATTGATGTACAGCAGCTTTATTAGTGGGCCCTTGATCGCAAACAGTACTCATAACATTAAAACCGCACTCTTGCAGCTCAGATATTATTTTAACAATCAAGGCTTTTAAGCTATCTGTAGATATTGTGTTTTTCGTAAAATAATACGCAACTACTTGTTTCCATTTTTTTCTAACACCTCGGACCATAAACACTAAAGCATGATTTGCTTGACCGATACTTCGACCTAAATGACCAAGATCTTCAAATCCAATTATTTTTTGGTTGTGAGATTCATATGATAACTCGGCAGCTAACTGTGCTTCGTCCATTAGAAGTACACAATTTCGATCTAATTTTTTTAAACATTTACATTTCCGTTTTAATTCTTGCACGACGGCTATATTAATGCCGGGTTCAAAAGGTATTTTAGCAGAGATAGCTTTCAATAATCTGGTTGATGGCAAGATAAAAATCGAGCATAAGTGTCTGTACAATTTCGGACTTCGCTTAAAAATAGATAGAGCAAATATTTTATCATTAACAGTCCACCTTCTGGCTGGCGGTTTTTGAGAGCAGTTTCTTAATTGCGAATGGATGAAATTTTTTGTTATCTCGTTTAAATCTTTATCAATAGCCGCAAATAAATGTTGATTGTGCAAGTATTCAAGATGTTGAACTACATTTCTTTGATTTTTTAATTTTTCTTGCAATTTGCATAATTTTGCAGTTACTTTCCGATGAATTTTATACATTGCTTCTTCGCGAGGTGTACGGTTCGATTTCGATGCACCACTTTCACTTATGAAGCTATTTAAATTTCTCGCATTCCTTTTACGTTTAATATGCACTGGAAATACATTTTCTTTACTAGAAATATCATTAAAAATCTTAGTATCATCTACTGGCTGCTCAGAAATGGACAAGATTTCTTTAACGTCTTCTAATAAAGCAGGTTGGCCTTCGAAAGGGTCGTATCGGTCTGTAGGTGCAGCACAGTAAGAATGCTCATTCAAAATATTATCAATTTCAGTTTCATTTTGCTGAATAATAGAATTCAAATCAGAATTGTGATTTTGTACCGATGCACATCTGTAAAGATTTTGATCATCTTTCCTGTCTGAATGAATGGAATTTATATTTAAATTTAGATTTTGTACCCTTCCGGAAGTTTCAATTTCTACTGTTTCAGGTGTTTCAATTTGAACTGATTCTACTGCGCCTACATTTTCATAGGTTACAATTTCCACTGTTGCAGATGTTCCAATTTCAACTGATTGTACTGCGCTTAAATTTGCACTAAGATCAAGATTTTGCTCATCCCAGTTCATATTTTCAATTTCATTTTGAAGAATTATACTGTTTTCGTTTTTTCCGCCAGTAGACAAAGTAACGTCAAGCTCAACATTTTTCTCAGTGAAGCAAGGTACAGCATCCCAAGTTAACCTGACACAATTCCGATCTCTATAATGTAAATTGAGGAAGTGATCACAACAGATATACATATGGTCAACATTAGTTTCTTTCTCAATATTACACACTTGTTTCCATTTTTTCCTTAAACTTTTCTGCTTAGGGAAAGTGTGAAAACGTTTATTTTTATAAGAGGGATCAGTTACCGGAGAATAATACCTGCAATTGCAGTTTGGAAATTTGCACGAATATCGAAACGTTCCGATTTTCGATTCCATTTTCAACCCATGCGAGTGACAAATTTAAGACTAATGTTTCAATAAAGCTATTAGTTGTACATAGTGTTGTACGCTACGACTAGATCCAATAATATCACTTTTTAAGAAGACACTCCCTGAGCGTCAAGGGAGTCCTATTAGGGCTCACCGTCTGACTACAAACTATTTGATATATATTGTAAAAGTAAGCCATTTTTCGGAGAGAATTTTCGACAACCTTTCGACGATCTGTAAATTAATACATAGTATTAGTACAATTGTTATGCTGTTTAAAAATATACCGCGTGTTCTCCAAACAATGTAAAAACAGAATGAATTGCCTGCTGATAGGCGACGCACCAAAAATAATAATTTTAATTTAAAAAGTACGTAAAACGAAAATAAAGACGCAGAATTTAAATTCCTTTCGATAAACAGGGAAAAAGTTGATCATTTGGTTGAAAATAGTAAATAAAAATATTGCGTTAAAAACGTTATTTGCGGTCGGTAACAACGTTATTTAACACAGAGATTTTATTTACTATTTTTGTCCACATAACTAATTTTTTCTGTTTATCGAAACGAATTCAAACTCTGTGTCCTTATTTTCGCAGAAACACTCCGTTTAACGCACTTTTTTAAATTAAGATTATTATTTTTGGTGCGTCGCCTGTCAGCAGGCAATCCGTTCTACTTTTTCGTCTCCGGAGAAGGCGGTACATCTTTCAAGAATGAAAACAGCTTTTATTTACCGCAGTTTGGTTTTTCATGTCGCTAAGTATCGGTATAGCTAACGGTTCTTGGGAACTATAACCGACGAAGGTCGGATTTATCATCGGTCCTATTTCATTCTGAAAAACTTGTGAATAAAACAGTGTATATTAGAAGTCTACATTAAAGCAGTTTGAAATACGACAATATACACTCAGACACCAACAAATCACATTTAAAAATTTTTTAAATTCTTCACTTTTAACAGCTTTTATTCTCGATATATTATATTTTCCTGTTTTTAAGTGGATTAAATTTATAATAATTTATAACCGATAAAACCTTTACTACAAAATGTATCGCCCTACTTTTATTGCATTTATAGCATTTTCCACTGGCAGCACCAATTCTTGCACTCGGAGTAAGAATTTTTTGAAACCGTAATTTTTTATTTTTGGTTATGCTGGGAGCCTAGAAATAACCAATAAAATATCTGAAAAGTTCTTTACACCACCTTCTTAAGACCGTGTAAAAGAATGGAATGAGTGTAACAAAGTGTGAAACTTTTTTTTTTGTCAAGTTTTTGGTTTTTTTCAGGCATTCACAATAACCACAAATAAATAATTATTTTTGCAAAAAAATTCTTGCACCGAGTGCAATAACTGGTGCTACCAGTAGAAAACGCTATTAGAGACATAATTTTTAAACTCATTTATCCATATAAATATTAATTGGCTCTTACCTTATTAATTGTTCCATTTTTTCCATTTGGCTATTAGAATTGACGGCTGGCTTTGCCGCTTTTGCATTTGTTTTTGCCGTAACATCAGTGCTACAACACTAACGATTTCAAAACTCACTACATTTCCGCAAACTGAATATTTTTAAAGTCCCTAGAAAGGACCCCAGATCGACCTGGGCCGGAAGTTAGATTTTTGTTACCGGAAGTTCCTATGCTAGTTTCACCCCCGTGGGTATTCCTTCAACTACTCGATTGCAGCGCTGCTCAAGCGGTCACTTTCGAAACTACTACTCGTCACGATAAGGGAACATCCCCCACCACGGGAGTTTCCAGACCTGTCTATACTACTGTGGTACAGACTCTGCAGGCTTGGACTCCGTCCATATATTCTTACGACTATGATAGATTTACGCTATCCATGAGGGTAGAGAGGGTAAAAGGAGAGTGTAGCTGATCCATATAGGCAGTGCTGATTTGCTCCACCTATAAATACTGTATACAGGATAGTGAACTTATGTGGTGGGGGTATGCCAGAAAACGTCTTCACTCGTCCGCATTGCTTCCGTGCGCAGTGTCTTACGCCAGGGCAGGTCGACCTCTAATGTATTGTGTGTCCCCGTAGGATGGTTCATGTGCAGAGGTGTACGCGGCGCTAGTTGTTTGAGGCGGGTGGAGTGCGGAAAGGGGAACGGCTTCGTATGAGTTCCGCCATTGTTGTATACAAGTATCAACAATTCGTACCTCCAAAAGGGGTCGGAAGAACAATGTGTCAATTCATCGGTTTCTGAAGAAAGAAAATGCCGGACAACGATGGATAGAAGCATGCTCAAATCCCTGCTTGTCGAGGTTAGGATACCTCGAAGTACTAGAAAGACAATTTTTTATTTTTCATCGACATTTCGATGAACAATGTTTCTACCAGAAGAGGAATGGTGTTTTTCTTTTAAAGTACGGTGCTTTTCCGACGATAAATTTACCGTCGTGTAGTGATGTGTCGAGTGGAGGTGATGTGAACATAAAACCGGCGAGTGTTTCTTCCCCATCAGACTTCGACATTTTGATTCCCGAAGTAGAAAAACCTGCAGAAGGCACACGAGACTTTGAAGAAAGTAGCGTGGAGTTTGCACACGTTAGTAGCAATATTTTTAATTTCATACGATGTTGTATATAATTTCAAACTTTTCGACTCTGATCAGTCCTCATTAGTGATCTTTATTTCTAAAATTTTAAGTGCAATAAATAAAATATTACACATGAGCCCTATTTCGAAGTAAACTTTGAAAATGTGAAAAAATGTAAAAATCGTAAGAAAATTTACATAAAATAGTACAAGAAACTTCGATGAAGTATCTAAAACTTCCTTAGGAATGATAATAAAATTCTAGCACGTAATTTTGAGATACCAAACTAAAAAAGTAGTATATACACTACCGGTCAAAATTATTTATTCACCTGCTGTGTTAGCTATTCTTAAAGTGTCTTAATTTTTATAATTATTTAAATTTTGCATCTAGTGAGCCCAAGTTGAAGGCAAAATGATAATTTTATAAAAATATATTGCAAAAAACGTCAAATTTCGATCTTTTTGAATAAATATTAATAACACTGAAATTAATTAAGACTTTTAAACGTTTCTGGTCTCATTTTGAAGGTTACTCTTCATAGTATTTTGTTAACTTATCAAGATATTTTTAGAATTTTTCTTTTGGATTCTACCCTGGGGTCAAACATGGTACAAACATGTCGAAAAATTTCAAATGAAGACATTAATCTATAAATTTGATTAAAATATGATACAAACTGGTTTTTAAAAATTTCTTGTAAGTAGCTACACATTTTTAAAATTTATGACCTTTTTGTATCATTTTTGACGCCGGGTAGAATCCAGGAAAAAATATCTTAAAATATCTTGATTAGTTAGCAAAATACTATGAAAACCTACCATTTAAATGAGACCAAAAACTTTTAAAAATCTTAATTAATTTCAGAGTTGTTAATATTTTTCAGAATGATTGAAATTTCACGTTTTTTTTAAATATTTTTTTATAAAATTAACATTTTGTTATTTTTTCTGATTTTTCTAAATCATTTCAGTCGATTATGTCGATCATTAGAAGACTGTATCACTGTACGTGATAACGGAACTCTACTATATCGACCTTATCAACCTATGATTTAGAATTAATTTAACGTTATTTAAAACTAGATGGTATTTTCCAATACAAATTGAAGACATTTTTCTGTGAAAAAAAAATTTCTTCAATTTTTTTATTTTGTTTATTTTATTATTTTTTATTTTGTTTTATTTGTTATTTGCAAAATTTTATTAACTTTTATTTTATGATAGGGAAAAAAATTTCAACTTGTTATTATAAAAATTAAGACACTTTAGGAATAGCTGAAACAACAAGTGAACAAATAATTTCGACCGGCAGTGTACTTCTGTCTAAATGTTACTAAAGATATAGATGCAAGTACATATATAGCATAAAATTACAAAGGATTATTTATGAAAAAATAGCTGAGAATTGCCAATACAAATTCCATAATGTCAGAAATTCCCACCGCAATTTCGCGAAACATGTGACTGGAGTTTTATTTTATAAAATTTATTTTTATTTATTTTATAAAATACCTACGAAGTAAATTTCAAATATTCATAGAAATTAAATACTTTTAATCTATATTCCAGAAAATAGAATCAGAAGGTATCCCAGAAGCAGGAACCAGCAAGGATGTACTTGCAGAAGACTTTCACACAACACCGAAGAGAGCTATTTCGACCCCACAAAGTGTTCGATTATCTTGTAGTACAAAAATCAACGCAAAATGTGTTGAGCAACTATATTTTCTGAAAATAAAAATACATATTATAGATATTTTTGATTTTTATTTATTACGACAAAACCATGATTTAAGGCAAAATTGTGAAAATGTAATTCAAGAGTGAGTTGATACCAACATAATTTCTCACTCTTGAATTAAATTTTCACAATTTTTCGTTAAATCTTCAATTTCCTTTTAATTTTATTTGAATATATTCTCTGTAACACATTTAAAGAACCTACGTATGCATGTATATGCACTAACACGTGCACACATAATGGTAGTTCATGCGCAGGGGTGTACGCGGCGCTAATTGCTAACGGTCCACCACCTTTCCATTAGGTTAAATATTAATATATAAATAAATAAATTAAATAAACTTAAATATTTTTTTTATTATCGATTATTTTCCATATACATTCTTGCTTGAAATAGACTTTATCTCAATATTTTTTATATATATTTTCTCAAACTTATTTATTATGTTTACTTTGTATCATTCATTCGATTTCTGGAAATATGTCCCATTGTTTTACGCTGTATTGTTTTTTTAACATATATTGTATTTGTAACTTTTTATATTTACAATTCTCTATTTATTATGAACATATATTTCTTAATTAAAGAAAACAATATTTATGAAATCCATCATATTACATTTTATATCTTTCCAATACTTTTATAAACAGAGTTAGAGTTTAGTTAGTATGTTTTTATGCTTTTTCAAATTTCGCGCGCATTTTAAGCTTATATATCAAAGATGGTCGAGTTCCAGATTGAGATAACCAAGTTGACGTCACAGGACATATGGTAGGGATAGACTGTAAAAGAATGACAAGCGACAAGTAGGTACTCAAAATAGGCGGAAATTAATTTTGCACTTGAAAAATATAATTATTAATAAATTTATGACTTACTTTTACGCTAGAAAATTTTGTTTCATCAATTTCCCAATGATTCCCATATATTTCTTTCGTCCAAGACCAACCTAACTTACAGTCTATCCCTACCACATGGCCTGTGACGTCAACTTGGTTATCTCAATTGTGGCCACACTCTCATTTTAGTTTATCTAGTTTAGAAGCATTATTCTATTTTTTGACGACGAATTATTCCAGAAATCTTCTCTCTTACTTGTCCTGGGGTCTAAAGATTTCTGCGCAATGGCTAATTCCATGATTTCTCTATCACTAGAACAAGCAACACTATTGGGTGACTCAGCCACAATCTTGGACTGGCCTGATATACCTTAAATAACAAAATTCAAGATATGTAAGATCTCCTAGAAGACACTTCACCAACTTTGGAAACAAGGATTATCACTGCTGTATTGAATTTATTTCCGTATATTGAGAATCCACTATCAACAAAAGTCAATATACTAAAGAGATACGGCTCTATAGGTCCACTTGATCAGCACAGGACTCTTTTGGATGTCAAAGTAGAACCTCAAAAGATGGGAGGAGATTGACCCTACTGTCTATCTATTTCTTAGGGCCAGCCTATTGCAATAAAGGATACATGAGCAAATTGCCAGAAGAACACAAGCTGCTACAGCTCAAGACCAGATAAAACATTATGACGCCAATGAAACAAAAGATCTCCTATCTGGTATTGAATGGAGAACTACTGAGTTGTCTCCAATAATTGATGAAGTGTTAGCCATGGCAATTTGTGTGACAGAGATTGACTCTTACACTCCAGAAGCACGAATCAGTGAGTTGCTAGCTAGTGGAGATCTTGTGACTCAAGGGCATATCAGCACGCAAGCTGCTGCTTTATTAGAACAAGCCCGTCTGGTTTACACTAACCGACCCTCTTCTTCTATTCACTTTGTATTGCCTATACTGGATCTCCTCCATAATTCTCTGGAAAATATTATGTTTGCCTCAGAGATAGCTACTTTCAATCAGATTAAACCTGTTGTTGAAAACTCACCCTACATGGGACTCAGAGCCCAACTTCCTGAAATGTATCATATCAAGCATTTTCTTCAACTAGTTTATTGTTGACTTAAGTACCACCAACTCTTCGGAGACCCCAGAAGAACGAGCAGCATTTGCTGAATACCGGATAGGAAGGTGTTCGGGTGCATATTCCATCAGCCACAGAGCAGAATATGGTTGACCATGCTGCTGGCCTTTTGCCAACTCCGGGAGTAGCTGCCTTAGCAACTCTCCTCCAACATGTACACTACCGGTCAAAATTGTGGGACCACCTACAAAAATTGTATTAAAAACATGCTCGTCTTTGAAAGCGGCTATCTCCGTGAACAATTAAGTTAGAAATATTTTTAAAAAAGCGTTTGAAAGATTATAAAATTTTGCGTCGAATAAGCACTATTTGCAGTATTTTCATGAAATAGAAGCCGAGATAGCGTGTGAGAAAGGCAGACGTAATTTCCGATTTTGATGAATTTTCACTTTTAAACTTCAGCTGCCTGCATACTTCAGGAAAGTGATAGGAAAAAATTGGAACTTTGCTAAAATAACGCCTAAAGCCTCAGCTATAAATTGAGCCCAAAAACATTTGAAACAATTTATTAGTTTCCGAGATATGACTTTATTTGTTAAGCGATGCTCGAAAAATTTTTGAAGCAGCGTTTCAGCCGGTCGCTCGACTCACGAGACACTGTCAGGGCACAATAGGCGGTAGGCGCCAAACAGGGCACCACGATTCGGAGAATATTTATTCTTTTTTTAATCTCTCGTCATTCAAATACATTTTAATTGTTTTCGCAAATACAATTTTTTCACATAGTTAATATCTCCTTCCTTTATTTAAGGGCACTTTATTTAGAAATAAAATATTTGTATAGACCTCTGCGAAAAATTGTAGGTATCATCAAGAAATATACATAGTCAAAACATTTTAATCAATTAACTTGTTTTTATTAATTTACACACAAAAAAACAGCATAATTTGTGTGTTAAGAATGAAAAATTTGTAACTATCAGAGGATAATTTTCAAAAAATTAAATTTGTTTTTCATCAAATATTATATTTTATTTAAAAGTTGTTTAAATTCAAATGTTGTAATGCAGTACAAAATTATTATTAATTTTGGAAACTTTGGAAACAATTAAAATGTATTTGAATGACGAGAGATTAAAAAAAGAATAAATATTCTATTGTGCCCTGACAGTGTCTCGTGAGTCGAGCGACCGGCTGAAACGCTGCTTCAAAAATTTTTCGAGCATCGCTTAACAAATAAAGTCATATCTCGGAAACTAATAAATTGTTTCAAATGTTTTTGGGCTCAATTTATAGCTGAGGCTTTAGGCGTTATTTTAGCAAAGTTCCAATTTTTTCCTATCACTTTCCTGAAGTATGCAGGCAGCTGAAGTTTAAAAGTGAAAATTCATCAAAATCGGAAATTACGTCTGCCTTTCTCACACGCTATCTCGGCTTCTATTTCATGAAAATACTGCAAATAGTGCTTATTCGACGCAAAATTTTATAATCTTTCAAACGCTTTTTTAAAAATATTTCTAACTTAATTGTTCACGGAGATAGCCGCTTTCAAAGACGAGCATGTTTTTAATACAATTTTTGTAGGTGGTCCCACAATTTTGACCGGTAGTGTATCTCCGGAAAAACTCAAGCTACGATGGGAGAAGATTTAATACCAATTGCTGTTCCGGAAGAGGACTTCTCATTAGGAAGACTTCTTAAAGAAGTTAATTTTGATCATCTTTCTGAGTTCAGGGATGTATTGATCGAGGAAGTGATACAAACTGGTCATTTTAACGTTCCAGAGGAGGATCACATAAGAGAATTTTCCAATCGAGAAGAATACCGGATGCCATGCCATGGGAGCTAAAAAATTAATCCGATTAATATAAAATCAAGTGTATTCCCACACAGTTTTTTCTTTCCTTCTCATTGGATACGCCTTCCACAATCGCAGAGAGAAAATTTGGTACGAGTGGTGAAGGATGAATTTTTTTAAATAGAACAATAAAAATTTTTTTTTTCATTAGCTTAATTAATAAGTCATCCAATATTAATATAATTTTTATCAGTTTATAATGAAATAATCGTATAATAACTGTATTATTATAAATAATTATTATAATTTTTTAAATATATATATTATTTATCATTATAAATAATAAACTATAATAATAAATTATATGCATTAATTATTAATAGTCTTGCATAGTTCCCATACAACTCTGAAATGTTGAATAGTTCTTCAATAGTGTTGAATAGTTTAATAGTTTCAATTTCGCGAATCTAGTTTTTTCACAAAAAAATGTATGTCTCCATATGTGCGATTCGCCCGTCGTTCCTTATTGTTACTCTTCTAAAATTTTCAAATATTTTTATTTGTATTTGTTATAGAAATAAATTCTCACTGATGAGGACTCCAATCAGAGTCGAAACGTTTGAAAATATGAAACCTTGAGTTTACATTTTTCTGGGCCCTAAAGCCAACTAAGTACGCCAAAATATTCAAATATAATAAGAACTAATATTTTTAGTAATTAATAATTTATTATTTATTTAATTCTTTGTTGGTATCATGATTAATGACAATAATATTGAAAATAATGATGTTTTTGGTTTTAAATTATATTTAAAGGTCTATTTGTGTTTGTTTTGTTTAACCCTTTTAGTGCCGGGAGCCGATATATCGGCTCCTGCTACACTGGCGAGAAGTGCCATAGCCGATATATCGGCCCTCGCCTCGTAGCGCTTTACTATTCGCATTGCGGGAGAAATAATCCAAATAAATTTGTAATACGCTATAAATGATCCAATTAAAAACTGCTTTTTGAATCATTTAAATATTGTTTCTCGTTTGGTTTTTATGAGCATTTTCCCAATCCCTAGTAAAACTGTGAAATTCGGCCGGTTATTCTCGCATAGGTACCCATTTTTCGCCCGGCACTAAAAGGGTTAATTATCTCTTTCCATCTGCTTTCATTTATTAACTTCATTACTAATAGCATTATATGCTTTTTCAGATTAATCCGTGGCAGGTGAAATACCTGTAGAATGGTTGGAGGAAGGTAGTGTGGCTCGTGCAAATAGAACATCTAGGAAAATTTGTCACACTTCCATTTAAGTGGTTTACTGATAATGCTCAGCACCATTCTAATAGGCCTATGGAAGTTAAAAATCTATTGATGCGAGCGGAAGGATCGGATGGTTCTATTACCTTTTTACAGCAAATGTAATTTATTAGCACGTTTACCATCTAGCGATCCTTTACCAGAACATGAAAAAATGGAAACCTATGATATGTACATGACCAAATTGATTACAAAACTACATGAAATGCGTGGAATAGCAAGACAAAATTCAATAGCAGCTAAACAAAAATCAAAGGAATACTATGACAGAAAAATTAATCGACAAAATTTTAAAATCGGAGATAGTGTATTTTTACTGGAAGGTGGAGAACTAAGGAAATTCGAAAATCAATACTCAGGACCATACGAAGTACTTGAAATATTAGGCAAAGGAAACATAAAAATTTCAATTAAAAATAAACCTAAAATCGTTAATATTAATAGACTCAGACTTTCATACATAACCCCACCAACAACCAATCAAAGTAAAAAGAATTAAAATTAAATAAAAAATGATTGCAGATCACAATGGAACTAAAACATCGCGAACGCATTGATTTATTATGTGATTTAATCGTTCGTCAAGTTGATATGAAAGCATTATGGCCATACTTATTTATAAATGGAATATTTAACTACGACGATTGCAATGTACCAAATTGGTCTCAAGACCCAACAAATCCAGAAATGATGACATTATTTTTTCATAAGTTTCTAACTTACAGGGATTTTAACGTTGATATAAAAATCATTTTCACATCATATTGTAGAGTAAGAAATCAAAAAGTAATAGCTACAGGAAATATAGCAATAATAACTGAGAATGAAGCAGCACTTAAACAAATAAGATTAATACAAGAACTTTACGACCTTTTCGAAGACAAATGTGAAGATTCAATAGCAAAAAAACTAAACTCTAAAATAAAGGTAGTCAAACAGATATTCGTCGAAAATTAGTACCTTTATGTAGAAAATGCAGAAATTTGAACTATATCTCAAACAATTGTTCAAAGGAAACAACAAAAACTAAAAAGAAAACAAATTTCAGAAAATTTTTAAACGACTTTGCATAATTAAAATATCACCCATGGATTTATATTAACAAATTAATTTTCTTTCAAGTTACATACTAATACAATCTATTTTTCTTGTTTTAGGACATAGCCATCCGAGAAGCATTATATATGAAAGATACTTTATTCTTTTCGTAATTAAATGTCTAAAATTTCGCACAATAATTTAATGTTGTGCATGGATATTTACGAAATACTCAGTTTTTGATGTACACTACGTGAATAATAGTTGGAAGTGCAATTTATTGTTCAAAAAAATGGACTTTGCGGAAATACTCAAATCGTGCGGTCTCGAATTTTCGTCCGAGAAACTTATTGGTAAGTTTTTGAATCGTCACCACGTTTATAAATATATGCAGATTGGTAAATTTAATCGTTGTGCCGCGAAAAATTGGGGTTAGATTGCCATAAATCGCCAAATTTTTAGCTTAGCCTTGCACTGCAACTTGTCTTTTCGTAAAAACTGACATTGCCTGAATGCTCAAAAACTTGCAAAAATTTTTTTTTATGAAACCTTGTTTTCCAAAAGTTAGTAAAATTCATGTGTAATTAATTTTATTTTTAAAATCAACTGCAGATGATGAGTTTGGGAAAGTAATAATTTTTTATTTGAGGATTTATTATAAAATAATATATTATAGATTTTTTATTTTGAAGATTTTAACATTTTTATTGAACATTTTTAAATTTTTAAGATTTTTGCTATTTTGCATTTCAGAGTTAAATGTAAAATAATATATTATAGATTTTTAAATCTGAAACCAATTGATCAAAAAACTATGTACTTCAACTTATTTAAAATTCTCGAGCATGATATTTATCAGGTTTTGGCATTGTTGAAATTAAATAAAAAATTTTTTTTATTTTAGAAGCTGGCATAACGAATTTATCCCTGCTTGGAAGCCTTCTACAGGATCCAGTAGAATTCATTTCACTTTTTCCCCTCCTCGTCGACCGACTTCGCATAAAGCAGAAGTTCCTAGAGCATGTACATAATGATCTTTATTTTCATTTGCTGCAAGGCAAATTTTTCGAAATCTTAATACTTGACATAATTAATTTTTATTGCAAAGAATTTTGCTTGCTAAAAAATATTATTTGGTATATATGAAATATTTTTTCAATTTTCACTTTACAAGCTTTTTTGGCTTTTCTAATAGAGCGATCATTACACCTTGTTGGACATTGACACTAGTATAATGGGGATAGATAAAGGAACTTTGAAATTCACTTTTTTTAAATCACCAAAACGCTAAGCTTTAATTAGTCGGAGATTCATTTACGTTATGATAAATTTCTTATTATTAACAGTCAATAAAGCATCAGTCTGACAACGCAACTCAAGATCTTCAAGCACCTGGAACTTCGTTATCGGGACCTCCCAACGTGCTTCTTGTGGAAGAAATCAACGTTGATAATTATGGCGCAAAACCTTCAACATCGACTGACCAAGTGACAACCATAATCGATTTGGTTGACCAACATTCTATTGTTGCCTCTGATTCCGAAACCACGACGAGTGTGGAACCCGCTACAAAAAAAAGAAAATTGGTTCATTCTCAACCCACTTTCGATCTCAAGTCCATTGTTCTTGAACATCCTTTGGGGCCATCACTTTTCAAAATTTATCAGCACAAAGATGAACTGTCAACTTCATGTCAGTCATACCTAGTTGAAATCATAGTCTTGCATTTCATAAAAATTGGGAGGTTTGTAGTTACCTAATGAATGAATTAAAAAAACGACTGCTTTTTTCAAACGAATTTTTATTTGCAGGCCCCTTGTCAATAAAGATCACGAGCAAATAGCTGCAGAAATTGTGGAACTGTTCCCTAACGAGTGTACAGAAACGTACTACTTGCCACCATTGCCAAAATCAAAATCAAAATCTGACAAGTCAGAGGTTGCGAGAGGAAAACTGGTGGATAAGTTTCGGAATATTCGGTCGTTCATTCGCAGCGCCTATAATTTAGGGCAGCAATGTGAATTATCGTGTGACCCAGTAGGCTTCGAAGGTCCGTTACATATTCATGAAACTCTTTGATTTGATTTGTGATATTTTATTTCTGTTCCTGCACTTTTTTCTATAACTCTTTTTTCTCATAATGTAGACGAGGAGGCAGCGAATAGCAGAAACTGGCTGCTTCACAATCGAGAGGCAGAAGGCGTGCAACGACACTGGGATCTTTCGTATCCATTACGAAAATTAGATAGTGAGAACAACGCATATCGCGAAGTTGCTGCACTTCTCGTCAAATGGCCTATCCTTGCTGAGTCGAACGGTTATGAATTGGTTAGATAATTTAAAAATTATTATAAAAAATTTTTTCACCAGCATTTTCGGAAGGCAAATTTTGCGGTTCCTTAATGTTCAAATACATTTTTTTTTAGTATTGCATCATAGATCTTTCAATACTTTGACGTACTACAGTCAAAGCTCTAGGTATCGCAGTATATTTTTCTGTTATTTTTAGCGTCCCGATTTTTTATTGTGATGATTTTATTTAAAACAAAAGTATTGATGAACAACCAAAATTCACTTGGTAAATCTGTTCCAGTTAAAAAATTATATTATTCCGAAGTCTAATAAATCATATTTGTACGCGTTTGAATTTTTTTCTAGTAAAGACGTGTTTAAAAAGAGCGAAAATCCTGAAAATTAAACTCGAATAGAACTTTCACTCCAAATGAGTGAAATTTTACCTATTTTAGAGTGATATCTCATTCGAAAAAAAGAGAGGAAAATCGACCTAATTTTTCCGAATGGAGTATCAATCTATTACGATTGAATTTTTTACAGTGTTTCTACTCTAGCTTGATTTCCAGGATTCTCAATCGTATTAAGTGATGCAAAACGTTGTTTCAAGTGTTACGCTTGTCTAGTTTTCAAATGGAAAAATCGTAAGCCCTATTTTGCAAACCTTTATAGGATTTATAGTATTCTATGAAAATCGGCCAGTATTAGGTTCGCCCAGTAATAATCTTATACATACATGGGTTATACACTGCAGTACCGTCTGATTTTTGCAGAATTCTATTAAATCTAAAAAGGTTTCTAGAAAAGAGAGGAAACTATCATATAAACCCAATAATCTCTTTTTTCGCAGATTGAAAAAGATTTCGCCAAAAAATATCCGAAGGCACCTGATGCATTTATTCTGCAATGGGATACTTTCTCCACAAAATTAGTGGGTTTGAGTAAAAACAAATTTAAACGAGAGGATGAAATCCTCTACGAATCTCTGGAAAATCCCACTTTGGCTCTCGGTAATTCAAATACTATATTCTGTTTTTTTTTTCCCGTTACAGAAATAATGTATTATTTAAAAACGAGAACGCGATTAAGACGAAACGTAGGGATCGTGGCACGAGTCAAAGGCGTGTGCGCTCATACTTTTGCTGAAGGCGCCGCCATCTGTTTCAATAAAATGCAATATTTTAGACCTTACATTTTTTGCTCTCAAACTTATAATCAAAACAATTTCCGTTTTTCATAATTTACTCTAGACAGTAAACATGCGATTCAGTTCAACTTATTGGCACGCCTAGTTGCACCCAAGACAATGAAAATCGGGGTAAAAAAAAACAAAGGAAACAATGTCGTGAAGACTTACTGGAAACCCACCATTGCAGAGTCTAGAGAGGGACTAATCGTCCACGTGAAAGTAGGAATACGCTTTATTAGATTGATACAAAATCTTTCCACGTATTTTTTCTCAACTCAACGCAGCTAATTTATGCATGAATATGTACTTTTACAGGTTCCAGGAGACATTGCCGAGGCTGTGAAAAAGAAGCATAGAAAAATGCTTGAAATGGGTTTGACTGTTCAGCCCTTCGTGATAATTGTCGGTGAAAACATTGATAACCCTCTGTCCTCAAAGCTGTGGATGTTCTGCACAAACTTGATATTACCTTCAATTTGAGCTATCCATTGGAAAGTGACAATTCGTGGTGTTATTTGATTCAATGGGGCTTATATGGCATACATACCGAGTCTGATGCGCGAATCCCTATGATTTTTAATGTTTTGAACAGATTGAAAAAAATTAAGTAAAAAACACTTATTGGGGCATAACACATTTTACATTTTCTAAAACTTATTCATGCGTAGTTTGGACTTACTGTAAATATTCAGTTGCGTTTTTGTTACTGATAAGTGTTGAATATTTTTCAAGAAAAAAATATTTACCCTTGATAAATGGTCACGGTTAATATACAGGATTAATAATAATGATTGCTTGTAATATTTGCGATAGAGATTGTAAAACAAGGTTTGATAATGTCGAAGCTCTAATAAGGCATTTAAAATTTTTTCATCCTCGTGAATCATCATGTGATTGCATTTACGTAACATGTATGCGACACTTTACAAGTATATATACACTAAAAAGACATTTATCGGTATGTACTTCCAATGGTTCGGTCAAAAAATCAAAGCTCGAAAAAAAATCTTGCCTACAGGAGTTTTCAAAACTTGATGGTATTCCTAGCAATAGCAGTGACGATGTTGGTCAACGTGATTTTAAATATGAAGACAATGTTGATGATTTAGAGAACGAAATATTGCAATTCATGGGATTCCTTTACAGTAGAAATTCATCTCAAAGATCCTTAGTCCAAGAAATATTCGAAAAATTCATTGATCTTACACGTGTTATGACTTCACAATTTTTTAAAAAACTGAAAAGAAATATTCCAGAAGAATTCCATGATTCGATAGATCCATGCCTCGAAGTTAATATTTTGGATGAATTGGGCACTGAGCATAAAAGGTTCAAGTATTTAAGTGAGAACGAACTGTTTATTAAACCATGAAGTTTTTACATTGACGAAATGGAAGATGAAAAAAGGTCTATGGTTCAACTGTCTTGACCAAAAAAAAATGCTATGGACAGATAATACCTCTTCGGGAAGTTCTGAAGCGTTATTTAGAGTTACCGAACGTTTTTCAAACTATAGTCGACTTCATTAATTGTGAAAGTTCTTTAAATAACGGAAATCACTCAAGCCTATTTCAAGGTGACATTTAGAAAGAAATAAAAAAACATTTTGGTGATAAAATTTTGATTCCACTATTTTTGTACTATGACGATTTTGAAATCAGTGTTCCTTTATCCAGTGCAGCTGGTGTTTACAAAATTGGTGCCATGTATTTTTCAATAGCTGCCTTGCCACCTGAGTTTTCATCTACCTTAGACAGCGTTTTTTTGGCACAATTGATCTACACGTCTGATTTAAAAAAGTTTGGTACTGAAAAATGTTTTTACAAAACTATAGAAGAAATGAAGTTTTTATCTAAAAATGGTATTTTTATCAATGTCAATGGTAAAATTTATAACGTTTTTTTACAGTATGTGGATTGTTAGGAGATATTTTAGGCATGAATTGTCTCCTCGGATTTTTTGAAAGTTTTGTTGCTGATTACTTCTGCCGAATATGTCGTGCTTCGAAAATTGAGTGTTTTTGGCAAGTGGAGGAAAATAAATCACTATTTTGAAATATAGAAAATTTTTCTGAAGACGTACAAAATTGCTCGTTTGGTGTTAAAGAAAATTGTGTCTTCAATGCGATTCCCTACTATCATTGATCCAAAAATATCACTTGCGACGAACTCCATGATATAATGTTAGGAATAGGCAGATATGACATGGCCAAGATCATAAACAAATTTATTCAAAAAAACTATTTTACTTTGGAACATTTGAACAACAGGCTAAAGTATTTTAATAACTCTGAATTTGATCACGGTAAAAAAGTGTCTTCGATTTCTGAAAGGCATGTTCAGAATGGGATGTTGATCATGACAGCTGCTGAAATGTCGTTCTTCATTACATATTTTAGTATAATTGTAGGTGATCTTGTTCCACCTGATGACTTAGCTTGGGACTTATATCTACATCTCTATGAAATCGTGGATATAGTTCGAAATTCAACTATTTCAATGAGTGGAATGAATTGTTTTAACTCAACAATTTAATCACAGATAACATACGGTAGTTTCTATGAAAATCAGATTCATTAAATGTTAATTTGCGTTAGTTTCTATGTAATATTGATTTGCTTAGAGTTGAAATGGACGCGTTTAGCTCAAATACAGATTTGTTAATAGTTACCTAATCACATTCTTGACCAAAGACAGATTTCTTAACTGTTAACAAATGATGCGTTTGGCTCAAATCCATATTTGTTAATAGTTACCAAATCACATTCTTGACCAAAGACAGATTTCTTAACTGTTAACAAATAATGCATTTGAAGCAACACAACGGCTCAAATAAGTAGCTTCTTTGACCGAAAACGATATTTGGTTGCTTGTATCCAAATATGAGATTTGTTAACTATAAACGAATCATATTTGATAGGAATAAACGTTTCTCTCAGTGTAATTGCAATATTCATTAAAAAACAAAAAAAAAAGTAAAACGCTATTGATGAAGAAATACTAATAATAAACACAAACAAAATAAAAATGACTAATTCTTCTTTTCCTCTTTCTATAATATAATTATTCTTTACGTTTTTGATAAATTTATTAATGCTTTCCATATACATAATTTGCTTCCATCATGAAATTCTCTCGTGTACTATGATAATTATCGATACCGAAAATTTTCCTAAAATTTTCTTAAGATAATATACTCCTATCTGCTATGGAAGCGAACATGTTCTATATATATAGAAAAGTACCTTTTAAATCTTCATTGAATTTAAAGTTTTTCGTTAAAGTAAATCTTATCCATGATATTCTAAAGCAGAAGGTTCTATAAAATAAAATACAAGGTATCTGTTTGGTAATTTGAATATAAAGAACAAGAAAAGTTATTATCCACTTTAGACGAAGTTAAAATGATATACAAAGTAAGCTTGACATACGATTTTAAAGGTTTAAATATTAAGATTATTCAACGTGTAAAATTTTTTGTAATATACCAATATTTATGGCTATATTTACTATTGAAAGATAAAAAAAAAGAGTTTAAGCACATTTCAGCATAAAAGTTACTAACAATTTTGTATAGAGACTATTTATTCAGCAAAAAAACAGAGCCCTTAAAATGTCCAGGAAGTTAGCACCGCCATTTTGTTTTTTCAAAAAAACAAAAGTTGTGCTGAATTGTGCTAGGTTTGTGCAGAATTGTGCAGCAAACGATTTTTGAAAAAAATGAAAATTAGGGCTAAAATTTTGAAAAAAACGATTTTTTTACCAGCACCGAAATTTTTTTTTTTGAAAAAACAAAAGTTGTGCTGAATTGTGCTAGGTTTCTACTGAATTGTGCTGCAAACGATTTTTGAAAAAAATCAAAATTTGGGCTAAAATTTTGAAAAAACGATTTTTTTGCACGCACCGACATTTTGTTTTTTTGAAAAAACAATAGTTGTGCTGAGTTGTGCAGGCTTGTGCTAGATTGTGCCGCAAACGATTTTGAAAAAAAATGAGAACTGGGACCATAATTTTGAGAAAAAAAATTGTTTACAAGCACCGCCATTTTGTTTTTTCGAAAAAATAAAAGTTGTGCCGAATTGTGCTAGGCGAGCATAATAAATCTCTTCCCCATAAATTATTTCTCAGACGCATCCTTTTCAAGATAAATACATATTTGTCAATTTCAACATTGGTTTAAACGTACAATTTTCAAAAATGCGAATTGTGTCATAACAAAAGTTGTGCTGAGTTGTGCTAGGCGAGCACAATAAATCTCTTCCTCAACAATTTTATCTGAAACGCACCTTTTTCAAAATAAATACATATTTGTCAATTTCAAAATTTGTTCAAACATACAATTTTCTAAAATGCGAATTTCGAAAAAACAAAAGTTGTGCTGAGTTGTGCTAGGCGAGCAGAATAAATGTCTTCCTCATTAATTATCTCTCAGATGTATCCTTCTCAAAATAAATACATATTTGTCAATTTCAAAATTTGTTTAGACATACAATTTTCAAAAATGCGAATTTCGAAAAAACAAAAGTTGTGTTGATTTGTGCTAGGCCAGAACAATAAATCTCTTCCTCAACAATTTTATCTGAAACGCATCTTTTTCAAAATAAATACATATTTGTCAATTTCAAAATTTGTTCAAACATATAATTTTCTAAAATGCGAATTTCGAAAAAACAAAAGTTGTGCTGAGTTGTGCTAGGCGAGCACAATAAATGTCTTCCTCATCAATTATCTCTCAGATGTATCCTTCTCAAAAAATATTCTTCTCAAATAGTTCTAAAAATAAGACCAAATACATTTTATTCTGAAATTTAAATTCATAAAACTATGGTACTTCAAAGTATCCGAATAATTTTTGTAAATCTCATTTTCAACAGTCCCAAGAGTCCTGTTGAGAGTTCTGTATTCAACTTAAATAGTTCTACAAATAAGTCTAAACACATTTTGTTCTAAAATCGAAGTTCAAGAAACTATGACACTTCAAAGTTTTCAAAAATCTCGGTTTTGAGATTTTTAAGAGTTCTGTTTAGAGTTCTCTATTCGAGAAATCTTTAATAAACTTCTTATTGGAAGTTTTTTCAACTCTAAAGTTTCCTCGATACTTTTTCTCGGCGAACTAAAGAAACATGTTTACCGACCGGGCTCAATTTGCCATTCAATATTGTATTATTAGACAAAAGGGGATTTTCAGGTTTTTGATGACATTGCCGACATCACTAGGCCTAGGGTGACCATAATTGATTTTCGAAAAGTAGGACAAAAAGGTTTGAAAAATGAGGACAAAGTAGGATAGAAAAGTTTGAAAAAGAGGACAAAATAAGACAGAAAAGTTTGAAAAAGAGGACAAGATAGGACAGAAAAGTGACTATTTTATTAAATGTTATCAACGCTTAACATCTTATATTTTTATTTTTGAACCTTGTTGCATTTTAATTAATGATCTATTGAGTTGAAAGATTATTTTTGAGTTGTTGAGACTTGCCAATTGACGAAGAAATCGTTAGATGGCATTGAATGATAAAATTTTGTACAAGAAAAAATCCAAAAGTTGATTAAAAAATAAAAATTTATCTTTTGAAAATCCAGACAAAAATCCGGACAAAGTCGAAAATCCTGTAGGACAACTCACACAAGCCCTAAAATGAGGGCATGTCCGGGGAAATCCGGACGGATGGTCACCCTAACTAGACCATACATTGTGTGCATGCCAAATTTCAATCAACTTAAACAACATTTGTCCAACTTAGGACGATTCATATTTTATGTGCCACCGGCGCGCAAACTCGTTTTTTCGCTACAGTTAACAGTAGCGCAATGTAGTATATTGCGCTACAGAGGAATGAAATGTAAAAATTGAACTGCGCATGCGCCTATAGCGTGGCAACGTAGCAAAATCTTCTTCTTCGTACAGCGTTAGCACCTTACTGGCAAAGCCTTGTACATTTGAACTGCGCAGGACTAATCGCGCCTCGCCCAAGTGTGAATTGCCGAAGGTGATAATACGGCACAACATTGGCCCAATCTCGGCAGCTTAGAGTCGGACATTGTTATTGGGCCAGTGTCACTGTTTGCATCGGTGAAGTGCTGGGCCGAAGACGGAGGCCTTTTTCGACTGTTTAAATTTACCGACCTTCAGCTGAAACTTGGCCCATTATCGGCCCTATTCCAAGCCGATTGTCATTTTTACTATGGCATCCAGTTGTGAAAGTAGAAGAACCAGAGTCGGGCTCAAGGAAGGCACATTACTGGGCCATGTGTCACTTTTACTACGGCAAACCATGCTGGAAGTGAGAAAACCAGGGTTCGGCACAGCATTGGCCCGCTGCTGTGCCGAAAACAAGTGCTGGCGGCCAGAGTTTGGGCCAGCATTGGCCGCCAAGTGCATACCGGAGTTATCATACCAGTAACGGCACGATATTGGCAGCCGATCTTCGGCAATTTTTTGGCGATGCTGGGCCAGTGTTGGGCCGTATCTAATTTCGCACTTGGGCGGCTTCGTCTCGGCTTTGTCTCGGCTTCGATCTCTTGCGAGCATTGTCGCTCGCTACGCGATAACCCTCATTGTGCGCCTAGGCACGTAATATACTATTAAATACTCATTTTATATCAGGTTCAAAACTGTTCAGTTTTTAATTCTTAATTTTGAAAACAATTATGCGACAAAAAACTTCCGTCTCGGCATTCTCCACGTGCGTATATTTTTGAAGCATTAATTTTAAGACTTTTAAAATTACAAGTTAATATTTTCTCGAAAATGAGATTTTTAGATTATTTTGAATACTTTGAAGTACCAAAGTTTTGTGAATTTTAATTTCAGAATAAAATGTATTTGGACTTATTTTTAGAACTAATTGAGAAGAATCCAGAACTGCAAACAGAACTCTTTGAATTCTGAGAAATGAGTTTTCATTTGGAAAATATTAATCTGTATTGGAAAATATTATGAGATTATTGTTGTACTCGCCGAACAAATTTTTAAATTGACAAATATGTATTTATTTTGAAAAAAATACGTCTGAGAGATAATTAATGAGAAAGAGATTTATTGTGCTCGCCTAGCAAAACTCAGCACAACTTTTGTTTTTTCGAAATTGGTAGTTTTGAAAATTGTATGTTTAAACAAATTTTGAAATTGACAAATATGTATTTATTTTGAAAATGATGCGTCTGAGAGATAATTGATGAGGAAGAGATTTATTGTGCTCGCCTAGCACAACTCAGCACAACTTTTGTTTTTTCGAAATTCGCATTTTTGAAAATTGTATGTCTAAACAAATTTTGAAATTGACAAATATGTATTTATTTTGAAAAAGATGCGTTTCAGAGAAAATTGTTGAGGAAGACATTTATTGTTCTCGCCTAGCACAACTCAGCACAACTTTTGTTTTTTCGAAATTCGCATTTTTGAAAATTGTATGTCTAAACAAATTTTGAAATTGACAAATATGTATTTATTTTGAAAAAAATGCGTTTCAGAGAAAATTGTTGAGGAAGAGATTTATTGTTCTGGCCTAGCACAAATCAACACAACTTTTGTTTTTTCGAAATTGGCATTTTTGAAAATTGTATGTTTAAACAAATTTTGAAATTGTTAAATATGTATTTATCTTGAAAAGGATGCGTCTGAGAGATAATTGATGAGGAATTGATTTATTATGCTCGCCTAGCAAAATTCAGCACAACTTTTATTTTTTCGGAAAAACAAAATGGCGGTGCTTGTAAAAAAATTTTTTTTTCAAAATTATGGTCCCAGTTTTCATTTTTTTTTTTATATCACAAATTAGCACAACTTTTGTTTTTTCAAAAAAACAAAATGGCGGTGCTGATAAAAAAATCGTTTTTTCAAAATTTTAGCCCTAATTTTGATTTTTTTCAAAAATCGTTTGCAGCACAATTCAGTACAAACCTAGCACAATTCAGCACAACTTTTGTTTTTTCAAAAAAACAAAATGGCGGTGCTGGTAAAAAAATTGTTTTTTCAAAATTTTAGCCCTTATTTTCATTTTTTTCAAAAATCGTTTGCAGCACAATTCAGGACAAACCTAGCACAATTCAGTACAACTTTTGTTTTTTTGAAAAAACAAAATGGCGGTGCTAACTTCCTGGACATGCCCTTAAATGAATTGAAAAAACCTATAGAAAGCGATTTCTAAAAAGTTATATTATATAAGTGGACCAGCACATGTGAAAGATGCTATCAAAGAGGTCATAAACCAGTAAATTGTACTGCTCCGAAGCGAAATAAAAAATTTATAAAATAAATTTCAACTTATGCATTATAAATAAATTTGAAAAGAATTTTGTAACCAAATATATGATATCACGCGATGTGACACGTTGCTAAGAAAAATATAAAAAATTGGATGAATAAAAATAAAAAATGAGTTTAAACATGTCGATTTTATCCCCATGTTTAAACAAAAGAGGGGAGGTGTCACGTCCCGTAACTATCATGATTGAAATTTGAAAATGGAGAATTCAACATAGGGGTATATTGGAAGCGATTAATTTAAACATACCTAAATGAATATTGACTAATAGCTTAATATTATATCAGTGTAAGAAGGTATTATAAAAGTATTTAATGTTGCATATGAGTATTTATATCACCAAAAATAATAATAATGAAAGATGTGCTAATTAGTGTCAAAAATGTATGCAAACATAATTCACAGAAAAAATTCAACGTGACAAGTACATACCTTTTAAAATAGGTAAATTTTTAATAAAAATATGCGAATTGTTTAATGAAGAGATGATATAATATATGTGTATGTTTACAGATTCACTTATGAAAAACGATAACGAAACAAATTATAAAAAGAATAAAAATTTTATGTATGCAATAAATATTCCCCTTTATTTTCAAAATAAAATGGAAGTTAAAGGTATTATATTCACATATATATTCAGTCATTAGTTTATACGTATTTACTGTTTTATAAACAAGGATAAATGTTAAATATGACAAATAGTGTATGTATAACTATATAAACTCATTCAGGAATGAAGTAAAATACTTTTCACTTAATATTATATTCAGAATTTTTTTTTTATCGTAATTTTCGAATTACATTCAATTATATCAATATGTATGTAGTCAGTGCTTCACGAATAAACTAAATGTTTAATTCAAACATATCTAGAGTTTACAAAATAATGTGTGTGATTATATAAAGAGGAAAACAAAATAAAACAAAAAATCATAAATGAAAAATACTTATGTGTGTAATGGATGTTCTCAAAAACAAAACAAAAAATATATTCAAAAAAAGTAATCATCGTTTTTAAATTATATTCAGCTATAATATGTATGTGTCCATTGCTTTATGTATTTCTGTTGTATTAATTAAAATAAAGTGTAAAAGGAAAATATATAAAAAAAAATAATCATATATGTTTCAAATGTTAAAAAGATTCTAATGGACGTTTTGAATTTTAAAAATATTTGTTGTTTTATATATAGGGGTTTAGTATAACGCATCAATAGGTCTTCTAATAATTATGTAACAATTATGAAACAATTATGTAACAATTATGTAGGATTTATGTAATATTTATGTAACAATTATGTATCAGCATTCAGAATTCTATTAATGAACATTCACTAATTCAAATCATATTGCAAATGATTATTGCTTCTATGGAACTATTATTGCGTGTTGTAATCAACTTAATGTATTAATGGAAACACGATTATTAACCGATTAAATAATCATATGTATCACGAACAGTAACAATGATAATTGAAATGTATCACAATTCTGTAAGAAAAACAAACCTCAATATCTGCGAAAGTTTGTACATGGTCATTTCATCCCCATGCCCAAACTAAGGGGGGAGGTGTCACGTCCTGTGACCATTAACATTTATTTATAATATTAGAATTATTATTCGGAATAAAACATGCAGAAAAGATATGTATTGGAAATTATTAATTATACGAAATAAAATGTACATTACTAAAATTGTAATAGGGAGAGAGAGATAGTAAGTTTATAAATAGACAACGGTTATGAATGAATCGTCGAAACCCTTACAAAGGTGTGAACGAGGAAACCCCATCGGAATGCGCTGAGTAAACAAGAATATCGACCGGGGCAGCAAGACAGGGAAATTAAAAGTCTAGTTGCTTTGAAAAGAAGGAACGTCGGGGAAACCAGAGGAGAAAAACTATTCAAATATATTCTTCCCCTTTTTCTTCTTCAATATGCGAAAAAGCCAAGCAGATCAGCCACGTGCGAAGGTCGAGGAAGGGTCAACCAGAGGTTGGTAAAAATATCCAGGGCAAACCAACTATCGATTGAAAAATGGCGACCAGGATCACAATCGATCGAAAATTGCCCATAAAAGCAAGTGCGAATCCGCAAATCTTCAGTTGCCGTCGGGAAATCTTAAGCTTCGGAACTCACCCTCGAAACCTCAGTCTTCAGTTCAGTTGTTCGTCAGTTGTCTTCGGTTGTCTTCAGTTACCGTCGAGAAATCTTAGGATCCGGAACTCACCCTCGAAACCCAGTGTTCAACAGTTCTCATCTCGGAGTCGGTCTCCCAAAAAAGGTCTTCAAGTGTTCGTGAATTCTTGTCAGTTTTCTTCAACCTTGTGCAGCACCACAAGTTCCCAAGTTCCTTCAAGGAGAATCTACAGTACTCTGGTAGATTTCTTCAACCAATCGTCAGCATTTTCCTTCGCCGTATCAAGTGGTCCAGTTATTTACCTAAGGCAAATTTTATACACACTCCCCAAGTTCTTGGAAATACCGGAGTGTTCCAATTGTGACGTTGCAAGATTTTTTTGGAATATCAGTGGTTCCAGAGTGGATTAAACTACAGGTACGTCGTTAACATTTACCCCAGGAGGAATTTTTAGATATCTCCCTCTCTCTCTCTCGAGTCTTTCTTATGTACAAGCAATAAATAAAAGTTAATAATCGTAAATTCGTTGAACATTTATTTGTTGTTAGCTTCCCTCACTCTGTTTCGGTTTAGAAATTCTTTGGATTTCTTCACCGATCAAAAACGAGGGGAATCAATTTAATAATAGTGAAAGGTAAGTGACAGGACGTTACACTGTTTGCAGCAACTAACTCGAAGTAAATTATGTAAAGTCTACTTCTGACATTTTCAAACTCGATCATCAAAACCAATACATGTTCATCGATCAGAAACATATGTATTTGGGAGTTATTTATTGTTATTTATTATATAATAAATAATATTTATTTGATGAAAAATGTTTTAAAATATGTTCTTTTGTATAATTTAAGCAGATTTTAAATAAAAAATGAATAAAAATTATTCAATAAAAAATATTAAAAACAACCTAGTTTAAGAATTTGAACTTATTTTACATTAATAAAGAAGAATTATTTAATTTAAAAATTTAAAAACTACGTGTTTCTGCAATTTAAGTTTATTTTAAAGTTATAAAATATCCGGGAAATTTTCAAATTGGTCCGGGTAAAATTGGTTCCGCCGCTAGAATGCGCTGGAACATTGCGTTATCCTTCTCCGGCAACACTGTACTTAGTATCCAACTTACACATGTAGGAAATGTAAGTAACCCACGTTGAGATGAAAACAATTCTCATTTTCGTTGGTAGTACAAGGACAAGCATCTTCAAAAATAATAAACTCTTACCGTTCATTTGAAGATCTATATATCCTGGTGATATCAAAGAACCGCGACAATCAAACACCAAGTCAGGAACAACCTTTTCATCATAAAAAATTTTTTCCGGATTTATGACTTTCCCATCACGAACCCACAAGTCTTCCTTTAAAATTTGACTGTTTCGCAAAATCTGGCAGTTGCAAAATTGCTGAAGTGAACTTCTTTTGTCCAACATTTCGTTTCGATATTCCTCTAACTTTTTAAAGTAACTTTTAGCTTAACACTTTTTTGATCTTATCACCACGTTCGGCAAGAATCCTCCCACAAGCACTGATCGCTTATCACAAAACAACCATGGCAATGAACGCCCAGCTGACAACAAACCCAAATACACCTGAAGTTTGCAAAGAATTGATCACCGTCATACCCACGAAGTATATAATCAGTGTCGCCACCGACGAAGCATAGCTCTCGGGATATTTCATCGGGAGATTTTATAATATTCACTAATTTTTGACAGTAAAATCACTGGTATTGCTAACTTTTTATCACCGTAGTATAACATAAGTTTAAAAAATGTTTTTTCACTTTCTAGACAATATGTATGTAATTTACTAGCAGGGTTGGGTCCGTAACTTACGTCACGTAACTTACATGGTTTTCGACACGTCGATAACTACACGGAGAGAAATAACTCGTGTGGCGCGCGTAAAAGGTACTAAGCATTGAGAACAAATGAAATGACGTGTGTGAAATACATGAATTCAAGGGTAGGTATACATTGTACCATAGTTTTAGTTGCCCAAAGTTTCAATCACGGTCGTATAGACAGGTCTGGAATCTCCCGTGGTGGGGGATGTTCCCTTATCGTGACGAGTAGTAGTTTCGAAAGTGACCGCTTGGGCAGCGCTGCAATCGAGTAGTTGAAGGAATACCCGTGGTTTACAGACAGCTTTCACAGCTGACTACGTTCTGGGTATATCTATATACATACATGCTACGGTGCAGTCATTCGGGTCACTACTCGATACTAGCGCTATCCGTGGCAAAAATATCATAAAAAAACACTTTTGGCTCGTTCAATAAACTTTATAATTATTATTAATATTAAAATGTTCGGCTCAGTCCGGATGAACAATCTACGTACTCGCGATCGAAAAAGTAAAAATGAAGTCTGAGTTAAGACGACGAATTCTTAACTCAGAGGAAACAAAAATCTTCGCGATCAGAATTGAGAATCGAGAATGATTTTAACAGAGTCACTCTTTACAAAACTACACGCTCACATATTCTCCCAGATTCACATTCATCGCTGATTGTAACCAATCAGTGCACCGAACTAGCGCTACGTCACATAATGTCACGCATTGACTCCCACTCATACCCTATCGAGGTTCGCTGGCCAGAAGGTTTCAGATTCAAAAATAAGTAGACTCGCTTCCTCTACCCAAGTATACTATGACTTTTCTAGGAAAAGTATTTAACATTCCATATCTCACCCTCTATGTGAAACTCGCATTTCATATTTTCATTTCGCCTAAACATTCTCTAAATTTAAACATGCCTCGCTGCTATCAGCCCCAGTGTGAAATTTTTATAAACTGTTCGGATGAATTATAGATTATGATTTGATTTCTTAACGCTTTCATATACCGCCTATTACGAACCTAATATCCGGACTTTGCCTCTAATCTAAACTTAAAAATTATTCGTAGAATAATAAAGATTAACAATGAAGTAATTATTCACAACAAAGCACGTGTAGGGTTCTCTGAAGCCCTCACACGGCGTCAATCATCTTAAAATCTATAACGCACAATTCCAAAGAAATTATAATAAGTGTAAAGGAATTCATATTCTTTTATCGCAATTCTCTATTTTATAAACAATCATATCGCTTTAATAGCTATCCTACGACCCTCTCATGACTCACTAGACGCTAAAATAAACTTTATCAAATAATGCCTTTTCGAATAACTGAATAATATATGATAGAATCCCCATATTACAAAACCTAATTGTCTTGTTTAAAATAATCCGCGAAAATTCGCAAGAGAATCAGCGCAATCTATAGACAGCCGAGCGAACTACATAGTCGCTCGTCACACCTCACCCCTTATTCAAAAAGATTTTTTATTTTTTTTTTAATAAAAAATAAAAACATCTTTTGTTTATGAATAAAAATTTAAATAATACGAAATAAAAATCATTAAATTGTTAATATAATTTCGAAAGTTATAACATATATCTATTTACATTTGTTTATTTACTCTAAAATTATTTTTCTTTTAAGGTTATTTATTTATTATAATACTATTTTAGTGTAGTAGGCGATGAGTGATAGGGTGCTCATGACAAGTGTAAGCCCTAGTCCTTATCACCATTCAGAAAAGAATGCGAGAAGTTCCTAGCCTCCGTGGTACTACAAAGAGCAATACTCTCTCACCACCGACCATTTATTAGGATGAGAAAGAAAGATAAAAAAAATTTATTTCTTCAAAATTATAAAAAAGGAGGGTGGGGGTAGTCCGTAAAATAAAATTATTATTCCTGTCAATTACACATCATTGTATATACAAATTTATTTCTTCAAAATTATAAAAAAGGAGGGTGAGGGTAGTCCGTAAAATAAAATTATTATTCCTGTCCATTACACATCATCGCATATACACAACCCCTCACCCCTTATAGGAAGGAATAAGAATTTAAAAGTTCTATTACGCAAAATATATGTTTTTATAAATTTAATTATAATGATAAAATTAATGAATATTTATATTTACATTATCAAGTTGTGCATCTTTGTAAAATATTTTCAAGCTCTGAGGTCTAAGTTTATTCATATGAACAATTTTACTTTTACCACGACCTATGTCTAACTCTACATTGTGATAATTGAAAACATTGATTATTTTATAAGGGCCTGAATGCTCCACATCAAATTTAGAAGATTTAGTATCATTAAGTAAGTAAACTGTGTCACCTACATCGTAATTTTGGATGTTAAGTTTTTGATCATAGAATCTTTTAGATTTCTCTTTAGCTGCGTGGAGTCTGATTTTTGCTAAGCTTTATAGGGGTGAAGTTTCAGACGTTTATTCTGACGAAAAATTTTGTTTTACATTTATGGACGGATTATGTCAAAACTTTAATAAAAATAGGTTTAATACCAGTCTTACGTTTCTAAATGCAAAATCTTGCTCAAAAAATCAAAAACTAACCGAACATACGTTAATTTTAAGTTAGACGGTAAATTCTCACCCAAAACTAAAAACTTGTGACATTTTTCACATCTACCACCTGAAAGACGATAACAAAAGCTACTTAAAAAAAATTATTTAATAAAAATTTATTTGTCGGAAGACAGTCAAAATGGGCAAAAAGTGACCCGTAAATCGTAGATTCGAAGTTAGACGAAAATTTTTTTTTTCCATTTATGGAAGGATTATGTCAAAACATCAATAAGAATAGGTTTAATACCAGTCTTACGTTTCTAAATGCAATATCTTGCTCAAAAAATCAAAAACTAACCGAACATTCGTTGATTTTGAGTTAGACGGTAAATTCTCATCCAAAACTAAAAACTTGTGACATTTTCACATGCCCCACCTGAAAGACGATAACAAGAGCTACTTAAAAAAAATTATTTATTCAAAATACATTTATCGGAAGACAGTCAAAATGGGCAAAAAGTGACCCGCAAATCGTAGATTCGAAGTTAGACGAAACATTTTTTTTTTCAGTTATGGGCGGATTATGTCAAAACATCAATAAGAATAGGTTTAATACCAGTCTTACGTTTCTAAATGCAATATCTTGCTCAAAAAATCAAAAACTAACCGAAATTCGATGATTTTGAGTTGGACGGTAAATTCTCATCCAAAACTAAAAACTTGTGACATTTTTCCCACACCCCACCTGAAAGGCGATAAAAAGAGCTACTTAAAAAAAATTATTTATTTAAAATTCATTTGTCGGAAGACAGTCAAAATTGGTAAAAACTGACACGTAAATCGTCGATTAGAAGTTAGACGAAAAATTTTTTTTTTTCATTTATGGACGGATTATGTCAAAACTTCAATAAGAATAGGTGTAATACCAGTCTTACGTTTATAAATGCAATATCTTGCTTAAAAAATCAAAAACTAACCGAACATGCGTTGATTTTGATTTAGACGGTAAATTCTCATCCAAAACTTAAAACTGGTGACATTTTTCCCACACCCCACCTGAAAGGCGATAAAAAGAGCTACTTAAAAAAAATTATTTATTCAAAATTCATTTGTCGGAAGACAGTCAAAATTGATAAAGACGGACCCGAAATTCGATGATTTTGAGTTAGACGGTAAATTATCATGCATGTGAAAAATGTCACAAGTTTCTAGTTTTGGGTGAGAATTTAGCGTCTAACTCAAAATCATCGAATTTCGGGTCAGTTTTTACCAATTTTGACTGTCTTCCGACAAATGAATTTTGAATAAATAACTTTTTTTAAGTAGCTCCTGTTACCGTCTTTCAGGTGGGGCATGTGAAAAATGTCACAAGTTTCTAGTTTTGGGTAAGAATTTACCGTCTAACTCAAAATCATCGATTTACGGGTCAGTTTTTTCCCATTTTGACTGTCTTGCGATAAATGAATTTTTATAAAATAATTTTTTTTAAGTAGCTCCTGTTATCGTCCTTCAGGTGGTACATGTGAAAAATGTCACAAGTTTTTAGTTTTGGATGAGAATTAACCGTCTAACTCAAAATCATCGAATTTCGGGTCCGATTTTACCCATTTTGACTGTCTTCCGACAAATGAATTTTGAATAAATAATTTTTTTTAAGTAGCTCTTGTTATCGTCTTTCAGGTGGGGCATGTGAAAAATGTAACAAGTTTTTAGTTTTGGATGAGAATTTACATTCTAACTCAAAATCAACAAATGTTCGGTTAGTTTTTGATTTTTTGAGCAAGATATTGCATTTAGAAACGTAACACTGGTATTAAACCTGTTTTTATTGAAGTTTTGACATAATCTGTCCATAAATGAAAAAAAAAAAATTGTCGTCTAACTTCGAATCTACGATTTACGGGTCAGTTTTTGCCCATTTTGACTGTCTTCCGAAAAATGAATGTTTATCAAATAATTTTTTTCAAGTAGCTCTTGTTATCTTCTTTCAGGTGGTTCATGTAAAAAATGTCACAAGTTTTTAGTTTTGGGTGAGAATCTACCGTCTAACTCGAAATCATCGAATTTTGGGTCAGTTTTTACCCATTTTGACTGTCTTCCGACAAATGAATTTTTATTGAATAATTTTTTATAAGTAGCTCTTGTTATCGTCTTTCAGGTGGGGTGTGTGAAAAATGTCACAAGTTTTTATTTTTGCGTGAGAATTTACCGTCTAACTGAAAATTAACGAATGTTCGGTTAGTTTTTGATTTTTTGAGCAAGATTTTGCATTTAGAAACGTAAGACTGGTATTAAACCTATTTTTATTAATGTTTTGACATAATCCGTCCATAAATGAAAAAAAAAATTTTTCGTCAGAATATACGTCTGAAACTTCAGCCCTATCTAAGCTTTGGGTTTCTGCCAATTTATCTTGTAAAGTTTTGAGAAACAGATTATATGTAAGAGGAAGTTTATTTTGTGCGAATTCCGAAGGAATTGTAGCTTCTTTACCAAAAATCAATTCGTGAGGAGTAAAACCCGTTCCTTCATGAGTAGAAGTGTTATAAGAGAAAATTGCAAATCTAATCCATCGATCCCAATTCGTTTTTTCACAGTAATTCTTCAAGTATTGGATTAGGACGTGATGACTTCTTTCCAACGATCCCAAGGATTGGGGATGAAAAGCAGTTGACTTTCATTGTTTAATTTTAAATATTTTGCAAAAAGTTGCCATTATTTGACTTGTAAAATTGCTGCCTTGATCAGTATGTATAATTTTTGGACATCCAAAGCGTGAAATAAATTGCTCTGCAAGAGCCATAGCGATAGTTGTAGATTCAATATTTTTTAAGGGTGTAGCATCAGAATATTTTGTTAAATTATCCTGTATAGTTAATATGTACTTATTGCCCTGTTCTTTTAATGGTAATGGTCCTACAATGTCAATTTGTATTTTTTCAAATGCTTCTGAAGGTGAATCTGTAATTTTCATCGGCAATCGGGTTTTTATTCTTACTAATTTATTCACTTTGCAAATTTCGCATTGTCGTACGAAATCTCTAATATCTTTACGCATGTCTCGCCAGTAGAAATTTGATCGAATTCTATTACATTGTTACGTCACAAGTACGTAAATACTTACCTTGATCGAAGATTCCTCGTTTTAAGTTAGGATCGAATGATCCTCGCTTAGGGATGAGGATAAGTCAATGAAAAGACACAATGATTATCAAATAATAAAAATTGAATTTATTAAAATAATTATAAATTGAAAATATTAAATTGCCGATACAATTGATTTATAATTGGAGGCACAGGCTGGTTGGTTGGAAAGAGACAGAACATATATATAGAGAGAGAGAAGAGTTCGGTACCTTTATGATTTCCCTTTGTTTCCTTAAATATTCCTCACAGGTATGACTGCGATGCGATTCCCACAGGTGTGACTGCGAAGGAGTGAATATCCACAGGTGTGATAAGGACACAACAACTATTCACTCTTTTTGGCACTGAGTCTAAGATCCTTTCAAGGATTGAAAAACGGACCACGGTAAATTTATGACTCTCGGGTCTTTACACTGTCAAACTGCACGGTATAATTGTCTCACGCTGAGAATCCCTTTTAGTTTTTTAGAAAATCCCGCACTTAAATACTGCTCACAAGACTAGTTTTCCCTTGGCGGTGTGTCCTTTTTATATTATATTTTTTGGTGACGTCACGCGTTGCGCAGTCTCCCGCTGCGTGTGACGTAGTTATACCTCTCTTTTCAATAGGTGGTTTTCTCTCTCTTTTAGTAATTTCCCCAGATTTCTCTCTAGACCTAGCCTGTGCCTATAGTACATTCGAATGCGTCGCGGGACGTGACAACATGTTTTATTCGACCCCTTATGTCCCCCTACAGCTGAAGAATGATACTCCTCAATAATTTTTAAACGATCAGTTTCTGGTGGAACCTCAATTTCACCATAACAAATAGTAATTTTATAATTACCTTGACCAAAAATATTACGTAATTCTTCCTCAATAAAAGACCAAGATATTTGGTGAATACCGTTACCAACACGCGAAATACTAGCATGATTAATTTTCAATTCATCCATCGCATGTTTCAAACCTATCAAAGCGTTAGAAATATGAACTGCGTAGGGTTTCGAGTCGAAGGTTTTTTTTATAATAAGGTTAAAAACACAATGTTCTTCATATTTATATACTATTACATTTCCTAGTTGCAAAGATTCTGGAGACTCAGATTTTAAATCATCATATTTAAACTTATTTTGCGAAATCAACTCTTGACTAGCCTCAGTAGTTAATTTGCAATGGATTGGAATAAATTGAATTAAATTATCATTTCTCATGTAAAGTTTATCTTTAGAAATTCCAAGGCAAGATAATCCAAAATTTTCTGCTTGAAAATCATTCTCATCATCAGAAACGTTATTTTCGTTAACAATCGGAAGGCACTGAAAGTCTTTATTTGCAAAGATTGATTTCAGTTTCATGGGTTCCAAACTACTGGTAAAATCAGTTTCGTCATTTAAAAATATACCTGAATCAGGAATATTATTCCCATCATTATCAATTTGATTATTATCTTGATCCAATGAAAAATCGACACTGCCAACCTTGGAAGACAAATTATCAACCAACCAATTATGCCCGTTGATAGGACAAATACATATATCATGTCTATCATTCAGACAATTGCAAATATCATGTCCCTGACTCGCACTTAGTGATCCTGCTTGACACAGATCAACATAAATATGTCCCTTACTCGGACTTTCTGATCCCTGACTCGGATCAATATAAATATCATGGGCAACATCACCCAGTACTGAAAATTCATCTCCCTCGCTGGCAGTTAAATAATCATTATCATTATCACTCGAGCTATCAATTATTTCGATTAAATCTTGATTGCTACAACTTGGACGATTGAGACAATCATCAAAAAGGGTTTTGTTTTCGTCAGTTGTGTAATAATCGTATAAAAAGTTTTCTTCAATTAAGGAATTACAATCGTCTAGGTGAGAATGGAAGGAAGACGACACAGGTGGTAGATCACGCGAGATCGACACCTCGTGAACGTTTTTGGTATCAGGTTCAAAAGGATCAAGTTCTTCAGTAGGTAATGGGTCTTGAGTATCGTCAAATTCAGTTTCGATTTCCATGAATGGATTACGCGAAAGTGCATCAGCGTTAGTGTTAACCGTACCCTTTTTATAGATGACGTCATAATCGTATTCAGCAAGTCGAAGACGCCAACGCAATAGTTTGGAACCAGGATCTTTAATATTGTGCAACCAAACAAGTGGTCTATGGTCTGTAACTAGAGTAAATTTTCTCCCGTAAAGATAAGGTCTAAAAGTTGTTACACAAAATAATATGGCTAAAAGTTCCTTTTCTATTGTAGAATAATTTATTTCAGTTTCTGATAAAGTACGTGAGGCTTAAGCCACTGGAAGACCCTTTCCAATAATACCTTGACTCAAAACGCCACCCAATCCATAATTAGAGGCATCACATGAAACAATAAATGGTTTGCTGAAATTTGGATACTGCAAAATTGGATAATTACACAGAATATTTTTTAATTTATCAAAAGCATTTTGTTGAACTTCAGTCCAAGCGAATCGTACTCCCTTTTTTAATAAATAGGATAAAGGTTTAGCGACAGTTGAAAAATTTGGTATGAATCGTCGATAATAACCGGCAAGTCCTAGGAATTGTTTTATGTTTTTAGCAGATTTCGGTCGAGGAAATTTTCGGACAGCTTCAATCTTTTTAGAATCTGGTTTGACTCCGTCTCTAGAGATAACATGACCTAAGTAAGTTACCTCTTTTCGCAAAAACGAACACTTTTCAGTTTGTAAAATTAAGTTAGCTGATTCTAATCGTTTCAATAAATTTTTTAATTTTTGAGTATGTTCTTCTAAAGATTTAGCATAAATGACTATGTCATCCATGTAAACAAAGAGTTCTATTCCCTGAAGTCCTGATAAAACCCTATCCATCAATCGCTGAAAGGTGGCAGGAGCATTTTTCAACCCGAATGGCATTCTATTAAAGTGGTAGTGACCGTATGGAGTAGAAAAAGCAGTTTTCGGTTTTGAACTGGGGTGCATTTTAACTTGGTGAAAGCCGGATGCAAGATCCAGGATCGAGAAATACTGAGCACCACCCAACTGGTCTAATATATGAGTTATATTAGGCAGTGGGTAAGCATCGCTAATTGTTTTTTCATTTAGTTGGCGATAGTCTATGACCATACGCCAACGTTTATTTCCCTGCTCATCTGATTTTTTTGGAACAATCCATACGGGTGAATTATATGGAGAATTAGAGTCTTCGATAAGATTAGAATTTAAGAGCTCTCTTGTTTGTTTCAAAATTTCTTCATTATGGGCTTCCGCTGGGCGATACTGTCTTTGAAAAGTAGGCAGGTCGTCTGTGGTATGTATTTCGTGTTGCATGACGTCAGTGGCTCCCAGAATATCCCCATCGATTTTAAAACTATAAGGAAATTCAGACATACATTCGATTATACTCGCTTTTTCTTCATTATTTAAATCTGAAAAATCAAAATGTTTCATAATTTTTGGTAAACGTTCAGCTAATATACATTTTTTACTAACAGATTGACATGTGATTATTTTATTATTCAGAGATGGAGTTTCAAATTCTTCAAGTTCTACCGGTGGAATTGTTAATTTTATGTCGTGAAGATTTGAGTTTATAACAAAAATTTTGACAATACCTTTTTCGGACTTTACTAAATTTTCGCCAAGAAATATGCCAGTTCCCGCGTCAATTTTTCGTAAGTAACACTCTTTTGGAATATAATTATTTACATGCAATGTTATAAGTTTTCGAGTGCGCGCAGGTAATTCAATAACTTCTAATAGCGGCAATAGTACTAATGAACGAGGTAGATTTAGATATTAGCTGCGAAACAGGAATAGAACACCTAAAGATTAAACAACCCTCACTACTGACGGGCTCAAATTGTAAAATCTATAATGGAATGGACGCACTGTACCTTAGCAAAAATCTAAAGGGACAATTTTACAACGAATTCAATGTGACCTACAACGTTAGTTACTCTAACGACGATCTAAAAACCTTAGAAAGTAAATTAATACGTCTCCCTAAAATTATAGATAACAATGAATTACGACAAGCCAAATTAAGCCTAGACGATGCAGAAAATATGTTAAAATCAATAGCCACTAACAGAAGACTAACAACATGGAGAGAAACAACTATAGATTGGTTAAGCTATTTAGGTTACGCAGCGCTAGGATTAGGATCAGCCTATGTTCTGTACAGATTAGGAATACTCGAATTCATACAAAAGTGTATGCCCAAAAAACTCTGTATATTCTGTGTAAAAACAAAGGTAACAACGCCGACGAACGTTGTCATGTACAATTCTAGCTTGCAACCCTTGGTAACCACCGAAATACCAAAAGTAAGAAGGGTAAGAATTTAGTAAATTAAGAGACTAATTCATGTCTAAAACAGACGGGTAAAATCTAGAAATTAAAGGGTTAATTTATGTCTAAAAAGGGGGGTGTTACCAGGCCAGATGATGACCTCCTTCCCCCAGGTTTAGTTACCCATATATGTAGAGGTTGATGACCTCCCCCTCCTAGGTTTAACTGTCTATATATGCAGAGGTTCAGGCAGGCCTCGTCAGTTCTTCTGTAACATCTCTCACGAATAAAAACATACAAAGTGACATCAGTTTGATGTCATTACCTTTAAAAATTAGTAAGTTTAGTTTTCACTATAACAAACGCACAATTCCAAAGGAATTATAATAAGTGTAAAGGAATTCATATTCTTTTATCGCAATTCTCTATTTTATAAACAATCATATCGCTTTAATAGCTATCCTACGACGCTCTCATGACACACTAGACGCTAAAATAAACTTTATCAAATAATGCCTTTTCGAATAACTGAATAATATATGATAGAATCCCCATATTACAAAACCTAATTGTCTTGTTTAAAATAATCCGCGAAAATTCGCAAGAGATTCAGCGCAATCTATAGACAGCCGAGCGAACTACATAGTCGCTCGTCACATTTCTTAAACCTCACCCCGCTGGCCAACGCACCGTAGTTGCATCACTAATTGGTCACTAAAATGTGCTAAGATGCTAACAGATAGGAATAAACTTGGAGGTTTAATAAAACTATTTAAGTAATTATTATTGAGTAAGTATTCGAATCGCATTGATAAATTTGGTTTTTGTGATTGCAGTTTTCTGATAAGTGCATCCTTACATACATGGAGTATTATTATTTCAATGTATATATTTGTAATTTTGGGACGCTTGGGTGATCATCTCTATTTGTGTTTAGCCTGACAGTACTCTGCGATACACAATTAGAACTCCATGTATGTGAGGATGCACTCATCAGAAAACTGCAATCACAAAAAGCAAGATTATCAATACGATTCGAATAATTACTCGATAATAATTACTTACATAATTTTATTTAACCTCAAAGTTTATTCCGATTTCATTATTTCCTGAATTATCTGAACATGATCTGCATATGATCTGAAAATGATCTGAACAGTCATCTATTATCTTCTTTTAAGATTTTGAGCTTACGTCAGATGGCTCTGATGAAATCTATGTTGGGCCACCACTAAAGCATTACGCGGGCATGGCCTGTCTAACACTCCTTTTCAAATATAGTGACGTCTGGTGATTTTATGGGCAATTGAAACTTTGGGCAACTAAAACTATGGTACAATGTATACCTACCAAATTCAAGTATTTCACACTAGCCAATTTCACGTGCGTCGCACGTTAAACTCAAGCGTTTGTTACACTGGCCCTCTAATGTTTGCAACAAGTCATCTTGTGGCTACATCTTAAACTCATATAATTCGCATGTGAACGCAGTGTATCTACTGCATGGATAATACCGTATGTGTTAAGCATGAATATCACAAGCTCCTTTTATTTGAACTTCATGATTTCACCACTTGATTGAGTCGAAGTGTTAAACATTTATTTACCCGAAGCCCGAACTGCGCGGCACTGTTTATTTCTCTCCATGTATCTATTTTACGTCTTGAGTATAAATTGTACAAAAGGTCCTTATTCTAACGTGCACGTGTGAGGTTCTCTGAAGCCCCGACTCACGGCACAAACTCCAAAAGATAAAAATATTTACTAAATATTTCACGCAAGGGATTTATCCTTTCCTACGCAATATTTTCGAAGCTGTAAATTTACGAATATAAGTTCCTTTTCGAAGTGCAAACTAAAACGTAGTTAAAACGATGATGCATTCCGATTACCATCCACATTTCCTAAATAACCATTCATATGAAATTTTACTTCATTTCATCATTATTAATTTTTATTTTGTTAATCGATTTAAAATTTAGTGTGCAAAGTTTGTCTCTGAGAGATACCGCTCTCTAGTGGAGAACGAGCGAGGTATAGTCGCTCGTCACAATCATTCCCTGAAAATTCACAGTAACATTAGAGTTCTAAAGAGTTTATGTGACCGAGAATATTTCTGGGAGCACGGGAATATGACTGAGAATTTCTCTGATGAATGTCCTCTTCGAGAATTTATGAGAATTTAAAAATATTTTTCGAAACGGTTCAAGCTTTCAATTGTTTTTGATAAATGCTTTGTTCTGGAAGTTCGTGTAGCGTGCGCAATAAAAATGGAAAAAAAAAAATATAGTTTGGAATTTTTTTTTAAAATTAGTGATAAACAAAATAAAGCTTCTTTCAAGTGCAAATACTGTGATCAGGTGTACAGAAAGCATGCCACTTGACAAATAGAGCACTTAAAAAAGTGCATAAACTGTCCCGAAACTGTCAAACAATTATTTAAATCAAAGCGTAATTTGGGCGAAGAAAACTTGAATTACTTGTTCTTTATGTTTGAATTTAACATATTGGCTATAAAAAAATTTTTTTGATATTGAATTCCGATAAAATTTGACATTTTTCGTAGTTTATTTTTATGAAACCTTCACTATTGAAATTCATAGTGTCTGGAAATAAATTTACAATATTATAAGGTTTAATGATAAAGAAAATATTGGTGAAGGTAAAATTCCCTTAAATTCTCTGTAAATTCTCAAGTTGTCTTAAAATGACGGTCACAGTCACGAGAACGTGACCGGATTTTAAATGTCCGAGAAATTTAGAACTCTAAGTAACATACGAAGAATTTAATATAAAAAATTTTTTAAATATATTATTCAATTCCATAAACAAATTTTGTGCAACATTGACAAACATAATGCAAAAAAAGTCCAAATTTCATAGTTTTTACCATTTTTTAATAACACCTAAAGAAATGAACTTTTCAAAATTTTTGTTCATCTATCACAATGGTAGATTTATGGAAAATACCCGATGTAAATGAAAGAAACTGTAATTATTTTTACCTGGATGCTGTGAAAGTTGAAATGTAGGGAAACAAAAAGTTGTAAAAATTCAAATTCGTGAAATCATTAATAAAAAAAAATAAAAATACTTTCAAAGTATTTCTAAGTTACATATTTTTTATTTTGTTTCTAATAATTAATTTTCACAATTTGTAGGATCCGCTTTGTAGGTATGAGAATACTTTGAATTTTTACAACATTTTGTTTCCCTAAATTTCAACTTTCACATTTCATGAATGTTAGAGAGGATGAAAACGGACGTAGATAGACTACTTTTGGTTTTTAAAAGGAAAAAAAAAATTAATTGTTCTTATTATACTGTTCTTATTAATGTTAGTTAACTATTTTAAAAATATAAATTAATATTCAACTTATTTTTATTCTATTTTCTTTAATGATTCATAATGATTTCCAACTAATTACAAATCTCATCACCTTCGTTTCTTGTTCAGAATTTTTCATTTTTTTCCATTTTTCAACTTAATTTTGCCTCAAAAAAATAATATAAATGCAGTGATATGTAGACGATTAAGTATAAAAATTAAAAAAAAATTATTATTGAATGCCACAAAGGAATAAAAAAGATATTAATATTTAAATATTAATATCAGCCAAGTGTTTCAAAAGTTTTTGTACGAAATAAATATGAATAAAAAGGGGGAAATTTAATTTAAAATATTCAAATAATATTATTATTTAAAGTCTGATCTCTTTTATTTGTTTATGGCATTGAATAATATATTTAAACAATTTTTTTATAAAAATTCTTCGTATGTTACTGTGCATTTTCAGGGAGTGATGGTACGGTTAGCACCGCGTGTGACGGTTCGGCAATCTAACATAGGAATTCAACTTAGGACACTAACGAGGTCAAGTTAGAATTGTGAAATACGGGCTGATGCATACTGCTGTTTGAAATTAATGAAAAATAACCTAAAAACAACTCATTTGTCAATTTTATTAACATTGTTTCAAAATCATTAAATCTATTCTGTAAATAAATCAATTCGGCATTGCAAAATATCATAAAAACCATATTTCGCAATAAATAATTATTGCACACAATTTTATATTTCTTAGTTTTGAAAGTTATCAAAAAAGAAACAAGAAAAAATCATCGTTTCCTTTTCTATTAAAATTAAATTAATTTTAGAGTTAGCGCCATCTATCGATCGGTTTGGATGTTTCTCTTGGAATCGTCCTGACCACTATGCATATGTCTATCATTTATGTATTTTTATCGTGTTCTATTTTTTCATGGAAGACTCGATTGCACTACACTGGTCAGGACATTGACCAGTCTGGACTTTGACGTAGTCCCAATTCTTCATATATTACTGTGAATTTTCAGGGAGTAATGGTACAATTAGGGCCGCGCGTGACGATTCGGCAAACTAACTTAGGAATTCAACTTAGGACACTAACGGGGCGCCATTTTCTTTTCTGATGCATACGGCTGATTATATAGAATATAAACACGCTTTCAGTATCGTTTCAGTATAGTATATCTGCAATATATAATAAGAGTATCCTAATATATTGAGTATTGAATACTCAGGCTCTGTTTGCATCTTAAAAATAAAGACATTTTTAACTAATATAAACTTTTTTATGCATGTTAAGTCTTACCACTTTTGAGACCAGAAACTTTAAATTATTTGAATATGTTAGAAAGGTTAGAAATAGCCAATTAGGTTCATTATTTACACAAAAGCAAATTTGCGACACGTATTCCACGAATGATATGTCTTGTGTGTAAAAAACTACGTAATATACATGGGTTTTCAACGTGTCGTTACCATAGAGATATTACAGATAGAAGAGACAAACCAGCCTGAAACCTGTCAGCTCGGGCGAGAGAGTGATAGGGAGGATTAGGTTGTCTCTCTCTAACGCGGTACGCGTAGACAAAGACAGAAAAACCTCTCGTCGTCTCTCTCTTTCACCCTCACCGAGTTTGCTGACTGACGTAGCCACTTACAGAGCAGCCTATTGCTTGTCACCTCTATCTGTAATATCTCTATGGTCGTTACCCAACCCTGGTCGAGATCATTATAGACCTTTTTACCTATCGGAAAGTTTAGTATGCATGCACTAAATATATATATGCACTTCCTGTTTTTGCGATCATTTTTGCTTGCTGCACGCAGTGAAAATTGTTTTTATTAATTTTTAAAAGGAAATAACGAGACTTCATCAATTTTTTCCGAGTTGAAATGAATTCAAATAAAATAAAAAATAAGGGATCATGAATGCGCTGCATGTACGGTTTTTGTAAAATTGATAGCCGTACTAAAGCATATAGAAAACATAAACTCTTTTACTTCATACGATTTCCAAGACCACGTTTACAGTATAGAAAAGGACGTATTGAAAAGAAAGAATTAAAGAAACATTTCAAAGAATGCAATGATTGTTTAAAATGTAAAAATTTGGTCGAATCATGTGGTCGTTTAGATGATAAATTGACCTGTATTGACAAAGTATCTTGGAGACATTATATATTTTCGTTACATTTTGTGGGTGAAAGTGGGCCGACTGACTAACTTCTGATCCTATGAAGTTTTCAGCAAAAGTTTCAAAACCTATGGTAAGAAAACTGTTTACACAACAAATTCCGTTGTTTTTTTTAATAACAATATAGTACATTTTTGAATTGAATCAATTGAATTGAAACAATTGAATTTTTTTTAAATTTGGAACTAATTTTTTTCCGATTTTTTTGTTTCTAAATTTTTGTTGAAGTTTTTTCAATATGCAGGCAAAATTTTGGAATGGAAAAATGAAAACTGTAGGTGTAATTAATTTATAAAAACTGTCCCGCGCGTTGCAACGAGCGAGCTCGCACGCTGCAACTACGCTTAAGCTTGTTTAGGCACTCTCGGACTCGAAGCACGTGTGGCAGTGAACCGCTGCAATGGGCGGGACAGATTTTATAAATTAATTACACCTACAGTTTTCATTTTTCCATTCCAAAATTTTGCCTGCATATTGAAAAAACTTCAACAAAAATAAAGAAACAAAAAAATCGGAAAAAAATTAGTTCCAAATCTAAAAAAAAAATTCAATTGCTTATAAAAATGTACTATATTGTTATTACAAAAAAACAACGAAATGTGTGCTATAACTTTTTTGAAAGCTTGTACTCTTTCGCGCATTTCAAGTGCAAGGGTTACAGTTTATATTCAAAACTGCTTTTACAGTGAGCTGTTAAAAAAAAAAAAATTTTCTGGAGTGCAAAACAACCCTTGCTTACCACTCTGGGTCCAATGGACCCAGGACCTTTTTGCGCCTCAATTTTAAATACCTACATGGAATAGAAACCGGTCTGTAGCAACATTTGTCGATAGTTGAAGAGTTTAAGTACCCATCAGGTCATTTAGCATGACGCTAAGCCATTCGTCTACTTTTGGCAACTGTCCAATAATAGGCCTGGGTCTTTTGGACCCATGTATGGTAAGTACGTTCGAAAGCGATTTTTTGGACAGAATCCTTTTTTTAGTGTATATTGGCTTTACATTGAAGAATAAAGCGTATAATGTACGTTTAACAACGTCTAATTTTTTTAATAACAATATAAAACATTTCAATAACGATAATTGTTAAATGGAGTGATGATAAATTTTCGACGATGAAATAAAAAATAAATTTTCTATTTTTTCTGTTTACTTGTTTCAACAAAATGTTTTCATAGCACCTCCTTTGAAAATCCGATTTTTGGTACCTGTAGAGTGGATTTGTTTTATTATAATGTCTTATGACATTCGGCTTTTCATAAGTAACTTCTACTTCTAATTTTAGTTGAGAAAACTATATTTATGATTGGATAAAATCAATTTATGCTTGTTCTAACTAAGGGCGCATATTTCTTATGCCCAACTACATTTTATAGTTCGTTTTGGCGTCAACTAAATTTTTTATTTGGCGAAATTATAAGAATCAATTGAAGTTGCAATAAGAGTATAGTTACTTCAATTCAATGTCTTAGAGTAATTGTTATTAATATACAAAGTAAATGCAATCAGTGAAAATTGCATTGTTTTAACTATATCCAAGTAATGGTTGTTTTAAAATACCTATAATTTACTTTAAAGTTTAAGCCTGAAGACTAGATAAGATGGCATAATATTATCTTTGTAAGGTCGATCAGGTTTCATATTGTAAATAATAATAATTTATTTGCAATTTTTCAATGGTTTTTTAGATCAAAATATGCTGACTAAAGATATGCTTTACATGTTAGTTATACAAAGTATTTATAAGTATATTCGTTCATCGAAATTTCAATAGTTCATTTTTGAATTTTATCGGTAGCTGTTGCCAACTACGTGAAGTTGGCAGCGTTGCGATTCTGTTTTGGTGATTTGACCAGCGGCTTTTATGTATTTGAGTACTGTTTTTTCACGGCGGACCAAGATTATATTCCGTAAGTATGGAATAATACATTTTTATTCAATTAACTTAAATGCATCTCCGCATCATTGCCTAAGATAGTTTTGAATGGATGCTTTGTGAAAAACAGGGTGATAAAAAATATTTGTTAATAAAGTTTTCGATGACGCGACGCAATTTTAACCTCAAGTATTTCCAGTTTTGTATCCGGCAAAACCTAAATATAATATAGAAGAAATACCTTTATGAAGCTTTTGTATCTTTAAAATATTAATGAATTTTAGGGTGTGTTCCGAAATTGATTTAGCTTCACCTCGCGCATTATTTTTATAACTTTCTAAAAGTTGTTATATCTTTCAAAACCACATTATCGATTTCAAAAAATTCTTATTCTTCAATAATATACAAAAAAATGTACATGATAGGATTGTTAAATTTATGGAAGTAACAATAAAGTAAATTGTAAATATTGTAAATACTTTAAAATTTTAATATGATTTCACTATTTTTCAACAGTGCATGATCTACATGGAAATCGTCTGTTATAATGAGTAATTTTGTGGAAGACATGCTTCGAAATTTCAAAATTTCAGCTTATATCGACGTTTTCAAAAGTATACCCACGTTTTATAATTCTTTATTATTTCAAAAACAATTTTGTTTCCAGTTTTAGAATAAATTTTTTTTATTCAATCTTGCAAAACTCGATGTAACAATGAAAAATCATTCTTTTTGAAATCGAAGGACAAATCGTTACAAGAAAAAACGGATTTCGTTCTTATAATCTTTTATTTCATTTTTTATAATTATTTTGCAGATTTTAATGTTGACGAAACAAATTTTTTCATGCTGTCGGAATCTGAAATCCATGTTTTAATAGACAACAAAGTTCACGCATACCAATTTCTGTTGGAACGCGAGCAACTGGTGATTGATCAGTACAAATCTCCGGAAGTAAGTGTGGGTGTCACAATTAATTAAAATTTCCAAAAAAAAAAAAAACGGCACGAGAAAACAACCACGTACACTTTTACACGATAGAAAACCCAAAGAATAAAAATCCCAGACCGCTTCGGAAGGATAAATGGCGCATTTTAAAACCATTATTTTTCTTTATTTCATTTTTATTCATTATTTATCAGTTGTATTATTTTTAAATTTAAGATATTAAAGAATTTGAAATCTTTCTGTAAAAAAAATCACACGTTTCACTGTGCCAGGATACGAGCCTGGATCTTACGATTGCCAGTCGATTGCTTATTTAATAAGATGTTGCGGATTTTATTTTTGTCCTAGAAAGGATTCCATATACAAAACCCGCTGGAAAAAGCGTCTGATGGGATCATTTGCGAGAATGTAATTTTACTTCGTACGGATGAAAGTCAAGCAGACGCAACTGATGTGTCAAATATCCACAACAGTGCTGGAAATGAAGGGAAAGTATGTGCATCAAAATTGGAGTGATTGTTTGTTATTTAGAATTTTGCATACTACAGTCACGAATTACTGTTCACAGGTCTTGGAAAATTTGCTTTCACATAAAGCAGTTGTCACTATTCCTACGTTATGTCTTTATTAGGTCCTCTTCGCAACATTTGGGCCATGAGATTCGAAGGAAAACATCGCTCGTTTAAGCAATATTGTCACGTTAATCACAGTCGAAAAAATTTGAATTATAGTGTTGTCGCTCTAAAACATCAGCTCGGATTATGCGAATATTTTTTAAATAATATGTTTTCGTTAATCCCTATATCTTATAAACCTTATAAAGAATCACGTTGTGATGGAAGGTTAAAAGTTGATTTCGAAAACTCCGTGCTTCAGATCTTCAAACAGGTTAATGTTGAAAATCACGCGTTGCAATGTGGTTCGATTATAGTTTTAGGCCTCACTGATAATGTTCCGATTTTTGGTACGATAGAAACACTGTATAAAAACGAAAGCTTCGATGGAACGAAATTAGAGCACTTTGTGATAACAGTTAAGATGATTCGCTCTGCGTTCGACGATCACATCCAAGCTTATGAGATAACAAATAGTAAGGAACATAAGTTCGTTTTCTTGCATTCTCTTTGTTCTTATAAATCTTACGTTACATCTATAATTAATAATAAGTCTTACGTGATTTGTTCCTATTAAAACTAACATTTATCACGTATAGTATAATTTTTATAAAAAAGCTTCAGGATATTGTAAATAAAAAAATTACTTCAAACTTCTGACTGTTTACAATCACTTTTTCCTATTTCAATTATATTTCACGTTCACCATTATTTATTAACTTATTTCCCTTAAGAAAATCGAATTATTTGCATCAAAATTCTTCTTTGTTATAAAAATGAAAAATGTTGTTTTTCGATATAATCAGCCTTTTCATTTAAAAAAGGTACATGTTATGGTTATGCTAATAACGAAGACATAGTGGCGCCAATTACAAGAACTTAGTTAATGCCACAACGAATTACATTCTTTTAATTGGGATGATGATCAATTCTTAGTTATTCGAACTCAACATTTTTCTCAGTCTAACAACGAAGATATCGTTGCGCTAATTACGAAGACATAGTGGCGCCAACTACAAACACTTAGTTGACGCCAAAACGAACTACATTCTTTTAATTGGGATGATGAGCAATTCTTAGTTATTCGAACTAAAAATTCTTCTCAGTGTAGATAATACAATAGTGTACTTTGACAAAAACGCCTATTTCATTTTTCCACTTTTTTTCGTCATTCATTCTCCAAAATAAATATACTTTTTTAAAGATTCACTAAACTACTATTTTTTTTCTTGTAGTGGTACATTATTAGAAGACTGCCCTAAATTTTTAGCCCTTAATATGGAAAATTAAAAAATTTATGAATTCTTTAGCAACAATAGTCATTTTTCCCACTTTTTTGACTTAAGCATTTTTTAAAAAATATTTGAATTTAATTTTTGGCTATATAGCCTATGGAGTCTTCTAAAGTAAGTATTCAAGAAGTTTTAAAGAAAATTTTGAGTCAATATATGTAATTTTTCATTTTTTATAACAATTTTTCTCGCCTGGGTCCTTTGGACCCATGTGTGGTATGAGTGTTACTCCAGAGAAGTGTGGTAAGCAAGGGTTAAAAAAATTATGTCTCGAAATTTTTAAGTATCACATTGAAAAAAAAATACGTGTCGATTATTTTCGAAGTAAGAAGGCAAAAAAAAATATTTCGTCGAAAAAAAATTTTGACTGTAAATCTCCCACGAAATGACCCATAAGTATTGCGCTTATTTCAATTTTCGAAAGTAAACATTAATTCAATTCATTATTTGATCAAATTGCCACTCATGTGAGTTATCACTAATAATTTGTTTATTTTTAAGTTGTTAACTAATATAATTTGGAGACCGGCGTTTTTTAATTTTGCGTTTTGCAAAAAGTAAAAATTATGTTCCTATCGTCCCATGAAGGCAGAAAACACTTATGACGTAATGAACACAATGGCGGAAACCAATAACAATACATGTTCACCGTTAGATCCATAGAAGTAAAATTTGCGATTGGTCTGAAAAATTGCATTTGTGACGTCATGAGCATTTTGCGCGCACCTGGGACGATAGGAAACAAAATCTTGCACTTTGTAAAATTCAAAACGTTAAATTTGCAAACGCACGAAACGACGAAACGCGGAACCGGAATACGGGCTTGCGAAATTAGGTCCCATTCACAATAATGATCTCGACTAGCGATCTAGTGAATTTCTGTTTTGCGCTTTCTGCTATCCATGGGACAGCACCCTTAAACAAGCAAGCAAGTTATAATATCTTTGAAGCAAGTAAAATGCTTGATTTACGAGGTATGTCTGCACCTTTACTTAAGGACAATTTTAGCGCTCTGATTGGCTGATTTTTAAATATTTCTTAAACTTTCTGTATTTTTATACGTGTTTTGCACATAGTTTATCCATTTTACTGATCATTATAGTCAATTTTAAAACTTCTAACATATATACAATCCATATATAACATACATACGCGACACATTTATACTTTTAGTTCAAGTTGCGGCCAGCTGTTGGCGCTGTGCTTCTTCATATTTTTACCATTGAGTTAAGAGGGCCTGTCTCGACTTCACCGATCAAGTCTTTCCAGAACTGAAGTCGTCTTTTCTTTATGCCTTGCCTCAAAGCTGATTTTGCTATTTTCCATGCCTCGCGCAGCAGAGGATCACCCTGTGAGCGTGTAAATCTCCACCGCGCTGTGTGGCATTCCCGACGAAGTACAGACAACTGGTCGTTCCACCAGTACATTGAGTCCCTGCTACGCCCGTGTCCGTGGCGAGGCATTGAGTTGTCACATGCTGTGACCACTTTCCGCCTCGTCGCCCGCACAGTGTCCTCCAACCAGGCCCTGTTAACTCTAATGGGGGAATATGAAGAATTATGATTATTATTTTAGGCGTAGTACAAGTTGCGGCCAACTGTTGGCGCTACGTGTCGGCCCCGCTGCACCCCACCCCGCTCGCCTAAGTCTGCGTCTGTCCTCGCATATCATCGTTTGGTCCTTGTTACACTGCGTTGCACAAACGTTGTGGTTAGAGGCAGTGTTAAATCCACTTGTGAAGAATCTAACCTACAAAGAAATTTACAAGAGCGAGTATCGACTGTGCTATTTGCATTTTCGCGAGCAGGATTATTTATGTGGTCCGCGAAATGTGTTCAAGAAAAAAATAGTGCCTTCAGTGTTGTTGCCTAAAAAAGATGGGAATGGTCTTACATTGTCTGATAATTTAAAAAATTGACTATAATGATCAGTAAAATGGATAAACTAAGTGAAAAAATGTATAAAAATATCAGAAAATTTATTTCTTAAACTTTCTGTATTTTTATACGTGTTTTCCACTTAGTTTATCCATTTTACTGATCATTATAGTCAATTTTAAAACTTCTAACATATATACAATCCATATATAACATACATACGCGACACATTTATACTTTTAGTTCAAGTTGCGGCCAGCTGTTGGCGCTGTGCTTCTTCATATTTTTACCATTGAGTTAAGAGGGCCTGTCTGAAGCACCGGACAACCTCGTCATGCTCTCGGATGCGGTAATTCACCCACCCCACCCTTAGCTTACTGAGCCCGAGCAAGTTCCGAGCATTCGCCTCGGTTAAACGGACCACCGCAGTCTGCACACTGTCGAAGCGCTTGTACAGCCTGCAGTGGTCCCCAAGGTCTGGCTTGCCCAGCGCGATGCAGAGAGCGGCAACAACCTCTTTCCTTGTAACGGTCTCGTCGAGGTCCCTGACTTCGAGGGTCCCCTTCGAGACCAAAGACTTTACATCGGCCTTATCCCCGAGCGCCCGGTCGAGCGCCTTCTCGAAGGCCGAGACGTCACCACCCTTTTTCAGGGCATTTCCGCTCAGCTGACGATGACACTGTAGTTGCCATCTTGTCAGACGTGAGTCCGCGATTGGATCCCCAGTGATTGGCGCAGCGCGATGATTGCCGAAGTTCACCGAAAGAAATACTCCGAGAGTCAAATAAAGATTGTAAATTAATGGAAAACATTTATTTTTCAATCGTTATAGGTATTAATAGTAAATTGTAACGGAAAAAAATTTTCCGCACAATGTTCGAAATTTTGCAATGCGCATGAAACATTTTCGAAAAACTGTTATAATTGCTCATTTGATTGCTACCGAACTACCTTAAAATGCATCAGGGTTTAAAAATAAAAATATAAGATGTCAAGCATTGATAACATTTAATAAAATAGTCATTTTTCTGTCCTATATTGTCCTATTTTTCAAATTTTTCTGTCCTACTTTGTCCCCTTTTCAAACTTTTCGGTCCTACTTTGTCCTCTTTTTCAAATCTTTTTGTCCTACTTTTCGAAAATCAATGATGGTCACCCTAGTTTTATCTGATCGTTGTTGACTTTAGTTTTGCTCGTGCCTTAATTTTGTTTGTTATCGCAAGTTCCAAGGAACAAAAAGACATTAAAGAACATATATGGAATTTTTGGAAATATTTCAGAATATTCTAAAATATCTGGAAATATACATATAGCTTGTAGCCTTTGCAGCAATTTATGTGAATCTAATTATTTGCTACTATAATTACACGTATTTTTCAATCATTTTTTAATAACAGTAACCCTAAATTATCAATTATTTTGTACAGTCATACGTGAAGTATCAATCTTGTTAAAAAAAACTAATTATTGTTTCTGTAGAATTTTAAGTATAACCATAAAAAGTAATTGATTATTACAAGAATTTCTTGCTTTCTTGGTACCTGCGCGCTTGAATCAAATAATTATTGGGGATAATATAGCATTTTATTTTTTTTTTAAATGCAATTTTATTAGGAATTTATGCTTGAAACTTGCTTGAGCTGAACAAACGATGCCTGTATTTTTAACTTCTGTAGTAACTTAATTTTGTCTTCGAGACAACATGCATATACAAGTATAAAGTATAAACTTAAAGCATAAACTTAAAAAACATAAGTTAAATACATATATAAAAACTGAATGTATTGCTCTAAACATCAACGAAATCTAGTTTCTTTGATACGAACTAAACCGAAGCTCTATTCTTATTTTTACGTACAATAAGTTTTTAATTATGGATTAAAAAAATTCATTGAAAGAACTGAAGAATAAGTTATAATCTATAATAAATTTGTCATTTTTCCCAGTGCTGTACGTTGCGAATAACTTCTGATGTTATAAAATTATAAATTAAGCACGAGACATATGATTTCTTTTCCTAGATATCCAATATCTTTAAGAAAAACACAACTAGCTAGCTCTACGTTCTCTGTTCACATGTTGTTTGGACAAGGCCTTAGATTTTTGAACATGAGTTACATGAGCAACTTTAACTGTTTTTGCTGAACCGGATGTAGTGTAAAATGAATATATACAGGATGACGACGAGTCAGAGCTGGCAAATTAAGGAGATCGAAAACTTTCTGATATATTCGACTTCCTTTAATGTCCTCTTTTTTCACTTTCTGGAGTCACAACTTGAGAAGCCTAAGGAAATAATTTTTAAAATCCGTTCAGAACATGTAAAATGAGAAATTGAGTTTTTCAAAGATGTTCTTACCTCGAAATCAATACAACGGAAGATTGGATTAGCCACTGATATATTGTTGACAGAAGAAGCTCGTGAATCACAACTAATAACAGAAATCGGAGACGGCATTCTATCCAATCCAACGAGCCCTTCATTTCGCTTTTAGGAATAAGAAATAATTTATACAAAATTAAAGGGTCGCGGGCAAAAGGGAATAAGCAACATTTCTTCGGGCATTTTTCATGAATTTCACAAATTTTGTTACTTAAACCCTTTTGACCGGCAAGCTTTCAATTATCGTTATTTTTTAATTCTATTCATAAAATATGATTGAATTCTGATAGAATTATAAGATAATAATAAAACTCGAAATTATGTAAATTAAAATAAGACATTTTTTTGAAATTACAAAGTAAAAAAAAATTTTGAAGTGACGATTAAAAATGAAAAATTAGGATGTTGTTAAATAAGAAGAATTGGTATTTCAAGAATTATTGAACTAAAAGTGCAAGTAATTATTACAATCTTTAAATTTTTTAATTTTTTGGGGATATACATTGGAACGCCGATTATAAAATCCTTTCGGGTATAATGTATCTATAATCGGAAAAGCTTAATAAAACGTGAAAACGTAAACAGCAAGGGCCGCATCAAGTGTTGTGTGCTGCAACGGTTTAATATTCGTCGCCCGAAATTTTCAATCATTCAGAATGATATCATTTAAAAGATGAAAAATAATTAATAAAAAGTTTACTTCCAATAAAAATGTAGCAATAAATGTTGAATACACGTGAAAGTAGTGAAAAGTTTAATAGAGCAGGACGAACAGACTGTTTAGTACATGCGCTACTGAATGATGCAGCTCCCTCTGTTAGTCTTATAACGACTCCTTCTCTTCCCCGTACCTTATTGCGTCCTCATCCGATTCTCAAAAACTGGGTTATACTAAATCGGCGTTCCGGTATAATTTCACAACGGCTATGTAAAATTACATCGATTGTCAAGAGTAATACAAGGATCCTGTACCATCACTGTGACTTTCAAACGGCTTTTGAAATACGTTAACACAATACCTGACAATACTAACTCTTTGCCTACTTAAATGACGGTTATCGTCACAAATCGTCAAATTGGCCACCTGATGGTAACAGTGGAAAACGCATGCTACTGTATAAGAAGAAGGGGAATATATCAAAATATATTTTTATCTCATTTAATTCAACATCCCTATTCTTCGACTATAAAAAACTAATATTTCCAGCTGGCATTATTTTAAACAACATTTTGATGAGAAAACAATTTTGGCAACAAAAAATAATATATTGCATGGAATTTACAGTATCAGGATACCCTGCAAAACATGAAAATTAAACTGGTCGATATGTCAAATGCAAGTTGGATTTTTCAAGTTATTTTAATTTTAATTTTAATTTGAAACCTAAAGAGCAAAAAAGCGAACACTTTCATTTTCTTGATAGAGAATTCAAACGAAGATCAGAATAAGGATTAGATCATTTATTTTAAGCACATCTAGCCCTAAAAATCACTTAAAAACTCCAATCCGCACCTGACATATTGATCAATGTTATTTAGATATAGTATTTTTCAGTGCAAATCCTAATTGTAGGAAATGAATTGAAAATTCAAATTTAACCATATTCTCAAACTTTACACTTACGTATGCAAGATTGTTCATTTCGAAATAGCTATCATCAGGTTCCTGCTTTATTTCAGTTTTAATCTGGTATATTTTCAGCTTTTTTCCCTTCTCTTCTTCGTATTCCTCCCAGGCTTGTTTTTTGTCTTGTTCGTTTAACTCTTCTTCCTTCTGAAAAAAGATAGAAATTAATTATTAACATCTACATTACTCACCAATAATTTTCAAAAACATCGAACACATAATAGTACTTTATTTTCAAGAAGAGAATCATGTTCGTGGTAATTTTCCACGATTTTGTTATATTTCGAAAAAACTTCTGCCAGAAGTCGATCTTTCGGTAGACTCAAAATAGACCTCGGATTTTTCGGCTCAGGTTCAAATTTATATAATTCTTCAAGATCACTTCTCTTGTAATGCCTCTCTATTTGCAGTTTGTCAACTACTCGACAAGAAAGGGAGAGTTTTGTGACTTGTCGATTATAAATTTTCTCTTCCATTGTTCCTAATGCGAGGAATCGGTAGACATAGCAGGGCTTTCTTTGTCCAAACCTGAAAATGAAGAACAATAATAATAATGATTTTTCTTAACAATTATACATTTATTTATATATTTCTTTATTAAAGATCACGGTTCTTTCATTTGCTTCACTGGAATTCAGAGGAATGTATTTTTTTGTAAACTAAAAAGAAATCAGGAACAATTTATGAATGACTATAGGTATGTACAGTAATTAATTTTATCATTTCTTATGTATAAATAATAAATATTGAAGAAATATTTGATGAAATTTCTAAAATGGACTTTTCTGAAATTTTGAAATTTGCAACAACTCTCTTATTCATTAGTATCTTTTTTTTTTGTAATAATTTATAAACTTATAACTTGCCTATAAATCCTGAAAATGCTCTGTAAATCATGTGATGGATTCCAGCTGGCATCGAAAATAATCACTCGATTGGCAGCAGTCAAGTTTATTCCTAATCCTCCAGCTTTAGTCGATATTAAGAATAATCTGGCTCTTATGTTGGTCGGACTGTTGAAAATGTTGCACATTTTCGTTCGTACATCAATAGGAACTTTGCCGTCTAGTCTAAAATAATTGAGTCCTAATTTCCATGAGCCAGTATGCCATCCCAAATTTTTGTCTGAAGTATTGTTTTGAGTCGCTTTTGATATTTTTTTAAGAAACTCTTCAATTAAATCAAGAGTGAACATCCACTGTGAAAAGACAAGACTGAAAGAGAAACATATATTTATATAATACTATATATTTAAAACATAAGACTCGATGCACTTTATTGATAATAATGTTCAAAAAAGGGAAATAAAAACTCATATATTAAAAAAATATGAACTACACCTTGCCGAGGCGCGATCACACTTTTATCGCACGCTTCATACTCATTCATGCTCAATCTTATGTATTATACGCGTATATTCAAATTTCGTTCACATTTCTGAATACTTTGACTAATATTTTTATATTAGTAATTAGTATTAGTATACTAATAATAATTTTCGAAAGAAAATTTAATGATATATTGATTTATATACGTGTGATCAAAAAGTAACAAGAATTTTAAATTTGTCGCAAAATGTGTATTTATTCTTTAAGGTTTATTTCGTTCCATTCGAAATAGTCCCCCTGTGATATTATGCACTTATTCCAACGTAGCGTCCAGTCCATTCGCTGCACTTAATCCCATTTTTAACGCAAAATTTCAGACAAATTCTCTGATCCGACATTTTGCCACACAAAAAATCGCCTAACACATGTAAGTACGTACCTCTTGCCTTTTGGCTCGTTAAACACAAATTATGCGCTACAGAAGGCTGACAATTGACACGTAACGTCACTGACAGAACTGCTTATGTACAGGATAAAAATGAAATCAATTGAGAAGATACAGTGCACGCTATTCCAAAATTCTCGTTACTTTTTAATCACCCCACGTATTTATTGATGATAAATTGATTTATTTAATTTAATGCTACTCCTACTTTGAAGAATACATTCTCATTACGATATCCCCGCTAGACATTAATGGATTGGAAAAAAATAGTAAAAAATGAAAATAAAAATTTGGAATGTAAAATTTCACTTTTTCAAAAATTACCTTACTATTCAGTACACAAATTTAAATAAACTTACAGCTTATCTCCGACTTTTTCGCATTCTTTTAAAATTCCTAAAAAGAGTTGCATTTTGTTACAAATGCTCAAACTCTTCAAGTGTTCTTCCTGTACAAAGTTTTTCCACCAATAAGGATTATCCGTATAAATTGATTCTTCCAAAATATCTATTGCGATAAGAATGGAGTAATAAGACGAAAAATTATAAGAGACTTCAGAAATTGATTTAGGCCGTATGGTAGAATCTGACGTTATCAATTAGTTTATCCGAGGAATTCGTTAAAATTATGACTCAATTAAAAAAGCCGTCGACTGTAATTTGTTACGACGGACTCTACCGCACGGCTATAATAAAAGTTGATATTTTAATAAATAATATGTTATACGTAAATAATAAAGATGGGATTTTTATCAATTTTTATTCTAAAAAAGGATTTGAGAAGAAATTCACACGACATGGGTTTGAATGGAGAATTTACCAATCTCATGTCAGAACAAGTTACCGATTACGTCACATAGGCGTGACGTGCACCAAAATGAGATTGCAGAGATCTTAGTGCAAACCAGGGTCTAGGTGAATTTTTTTTCGAATCGATTCTGAACCAGAAATTGACAATGTTCTATCTTTAATATCGGTATTTTAGTTTAAGAACTAATAATATAATTTTATTTACCATCTGAAGTAACGACTCCATTGTCACTTCCTTCGTTTTCCTCGTCATGGAGAGAATCTTTAAGAGGTTTTTTATGTTTTTCTTTCCTTTTCTGATTATTTCCACTATTGCTTTTAAAATTTACCATTTTCTTTGAGTACATCTCAAGCACTCTAGGATGCGTCCAAATGCGCTGTAAGTTTTGAAAATCGACGAAGAGACTTCTGTTATTTCTGTAAGGATCTCTATAAAATAGTAAATACGTTTAGCTTTTACATTTTTAGTTTATAGTATTCAGAGTATATGGGTATATGCGAAGTTAAAACTTACTTAGAATGCTTGTGAATTGATGTTCAATTTTACATTTTGAAATTGAATATTTATTACGATACTGAATAATATTTTAAATATACGTTCAAATTCAATTGGCTGTTGAAATTATAAATTTACCTTACAAAATGATCCAGATAATATTCGTACATCTTTATCTGTACATCCGTTAATCTCACGCTAATAACATATTCTTCTTTTGGCGGTAAAAAAGGCATTAGAACAGAGTAATCAAACCTCTGAACACAACCTTTCAACAAGTTGTGAAGAACAAAAGCTCGCTTTTTCATGAATTCAACATCATTCTCGGTCGAATCATTACACTGTCCATTGGCTATGGGATTTACAAATCGATTAAGAAATTCGATTCTGGTTCCAAGCAAATTTGGTTTTATGAACTGCACCATGCAATGGTCTGAACAAAAAGTCAAAAAGGTGGGGTTGTAAAAAAAGTCAATTTACAGAAAAGTAAACATTTAAATTTTAATTTTAATTAAGATTGAAATAATTTCATATTACTAACACTTAATTTTCAAAATATCGATTTATAGTATATTATACAACTAGGAAGAAAAAAGTTTATTTTGCTAGCGTGATGTTTGATGCCCGAGCAAAGCGAGGGCAACAATCACACGAGTAAAATAAATGTTTCTCCCGTGTTGCATACGATTTTTTTTCTACTGGGGGGGTCAAAAAACAGATTTGTTTCTCCCGCAGAGGGTACATAAAAGTGCACTTTTAGGCCCGCTAGTAGAAAAAAACTATTTAAAATTAAACGACTTTGATTTTTAAAGATTTCGGGCACTCAAAATTAGCATCAGAAATTGAAAATTTTTTTAACTAAACTGACAAACACACAAAATTTGAATTTATATAAAGGGTAAAAAATATATTATAAATGCAATTGAATTCAGCTGGATTTTAATGGAGATGATTAAATTAAGATTGATTAGTGAAATGCATAGTTAGAAATTCAAATGCATTCACTGGAATTTGTATTAATCCCCAAATAAAAAAAAATACAATAAAAAAAGTAAAAAATTTGATTGTTTTATAGTTTTCATGAAAAGTATTAAGTTTTCTCTGAAGATATGAAATTTCTATTAAAGTGTTGGTAAGTTTTTAGAATTTTCTATAAAAACGGTAAAAAACTAATTTGTTGAAATATGAGCAAAATAATTTATTTGATTTTCCTAAATTTTCAGCTTGATTTCAAGGGTTCGGTTTTTCTCTCTTTAATTAGAATTTTTGGCCTCAACCTTAAAATTAAAGCATTTAACAGTATTTTTATTTTCATCACCAATTACTTTTGGTTTGTATTATATATTAACTTACATTCCAGAAGCTTATTCTGCAGAGGTGTTCCGGTCAGAATAATTCTTCTGCTAGTTGCGACCTTTTTAACAGCTTTACTGAGGGCAGAAGTTTCATTTTTCAATACATGACCCTCATCGCACACTATGAGATCAGGGCCAGGATTTAATAAACATTTCATCAAGATATTTTGTGTATTTTTATCTATTTTTTTATTAGCTTCGTTAGTTAGATTCCGAAACATCTCGTAGCCAATGATTAAAACTCCTCCGTCCTTCTGCCACATTTCCAATAGAAACTTCCTTTCTCTATTTTCTTTATATCTAAAAAATTTTCCCGAAATCTGAATTTCAATTTTATTGAACTCTGGAAATGTATATTCTTAAAAATATGGAATGTCATAAAATTGAAAGTTTCATATTTATAAACGACCAATAATGGTTTACCTTTGGAGTTCGTATAATTTGACGTCTTTTCCCCTATTTATCGCCTGCAGCCACATACGATATTCAGATGCCCAATTATATGCCGTGTTTAGAGGACAAACTACTAAAATTGTTTTAATTCCAGTTTCCTTATGTATTAACAAAGTGTGTGAGAGGGCAACGACCTGGAACGTTTTTCCGAGTCCCATACAATGCGCAAGAATGCATCCAGAGCCTTCCGAAGTCTTTGCGCGTTCGATTGACTCGAAACAAGCGTCCCACATAAATTTTATGCCTTGCATTTGATGTGGTTTCAAGTGCTTAACTAGGCTCTCATGCACAGCAATTAAGCCTTTATTTGTATTCTCATCGAAGTCCAGGACGAGTTTTTCAATGCGTTTTTCTGCAGCTAATTGTTTGTGCTTCGCCTCATTAAACTGAAACAATTAAGAAAATTATATTTTCTTTTTGGTATAGAATAACTAATCATACTTTTCTATCTCTCTTTCAACCTAAATTAACACTAATAATTTTCATTTCAAATTTTTAGATAAAACCTGTCCTTTTCTATCTTTTTGCTTTCAGTAAGCTGGTAATTGTTTGGATATAAATTGTAATAGAAATGAATAAAACATTCGAAAATTTGCTTTTTCATTTAAAAAATGAAGTTGATTTATTGTTTCTACCAATTTCTGACGTTCCTCTATTCTTTTGCGCCTTTCCTTTTCTTCTTGTTCTGCTTTTCTTGTCGCTTCGTCTACCTCTTGATCAGTCAAAACTTTACGGATATTTTTCCTGCCTACAGTTCCCGGGGTATTTGAGTTAAGACGCTGAAGTTTGCACTCTGAGTCGCTATGATCATGGTTTCTCAACTTCCTTCTTATTTTTCTTAAATTTTGGAAAGCAAAAAAACAATTTGTTGATATATTATGGAATTCTTTTACTCAATTAAAAAACATCAAACTGAATTTTATTTCATTCAGCTGTAAAATTTGATACTATTGTATATTATAAAATTAATTTTACTACTTACTTTTTTCTACTTATAAAATACTTCATTTTAAAACGATTTTTTCGTTTTCTCTTCCCAGTCAACCTTTCGTCTTCACTAAAAGCAGATTTTTCGGTTTCGCTATCATTACTAAATTGAACATCATTATCTGAAAGGATCATTCTTTTGAGTCGTTTCTTCTTCATTTTCTTCAATCTCTTTATCTCCTCTTCTGATCTGCAAGGGTTTTAAGAATTTAATATTTTTCTCCACGAAAGCCACTAAAACTTGAGACAAACCATACCAAAGAAGAGTCATAAAACAAAAAAAAAGATGTGAAATAAAAAATACCGCCTTTATTTCCCTTTATATTTTTAAAAGTCTAAGAACTATTGTAAAAATAATTCAATGAAAAGTCTTAAGAGAAAATTTCTGCTATCCAAAAGCAGAACCTAATAAATTTACATAGAGGATATTTTTCGTTACTCACGTATAGAAGAATAATCTCTGTGGCAAAATACAAATTTACAAATAATTTCAACAATTTTCAAAACAGCCATTCAAATTCTTTCTCATGCTCATTATTTATATATCATATATTCGTTACCATTCAACATACGTATTTCTACTTCAATAGTATAGTCAGTTTTATAATTACAAGTTTGGTACCTCTGTAGGTTCGGTTATTTTTTTACCCCTGGTAGAGATTTTTATTCATTTTAAATTAGTTTTCAAAACTTAAAGAGCATAAAGGCGAACGAAAGAAATTAACAGAAAGCGTTTTGAAGGTCACCTTATTCTTGGCCTTTTCTTTTGAATTATTACTCCAAATTTTTATTGTTTATTAAAACTCTCCCTTTTGGACATTAAATACTCAATTTAATACCTTTTATAATAATTGAATTTCATAATTAAATGTTAGGTAAATATTGAACAAATATAATTTGAATATTTAAAATTTCGAGACGCTTTCGGTATAGGGTGCTTTAAAATTTAAACGTATGAAACACGATTTTCTAACTGAAAAGCCTTCGATTTGTAGTCATCTGTATTTTAAACTTTAATTAGATCAAAAAACTCATTTATCAATTATAGCGAAAAAAACTACTCACGCTTTTAGATCAGTTTCCTCGTTTAGTTTAATCTGAAATTGTGTATAATGAATTCCCTCTATTTCAGAATCAGTATCAGGTACATTTAACGCAAAATCAATTTTGTTTTTCCAGGTTTCGCGAGCGATTTTGATCTCTTCCTAGACAAAACAAAGTAAAATTCAAATATTTTTCAAGTTAATACATTCCTTATGAAACCTTTTTGAAAATTTACAGTAGATTTCAAATAAAGACATACAGAATTTTAAATACGCTTAAAAAATTCTGAACATTACGATGCAATTGGCATTCTACCTCATTTTCAGAAGAATCATTCGTCAGAATAGAATCAGCGTCGTCAGTTACCAGATCTGTGTTATTATCTTCGCTGAATAGTTCCGAGGTTCCTGAGTTTTGACCCACTAAATCTTTAAAAGATTTCTTCTTTTTAAAATTTATAATTTTTTCTTCATTACATTTTCTTGAAGTTATTTTATCGTCTGCATAATTTGAAACAGTACTTTTCTCAATTGAGCTAAAATTAAATTAAAGATTCATATGTGAAAAGAATTTTTGAAAACTCAAAATATAAACATTGACAACATTCTTGATTTTCGGATGGCAGGTTATAAATTTTTTTAAATGTAGACCTTTTAATATGGAGCATATTTTCCGAACACAACTAAAAAAATGATAATTTTCACGAAGCTCAAATAATATAGTTTTTAAATAATAATTTCATTTCGTATCAAGTAAACCGCATCTTTATAGTTTGGTGTTTATTAAAATATTTCAAGAATTTTCCAGGGTTTCTAGGTGGAATAAGAAATGAGACTTTTCTAAAACGTCTAGGATATAAAACGACCTATTTTAATACAACTTTCGTGTTTTTAACTGTAAATACATTGAAATTTTGAACATTAAAATGTTAATTCTATACTTCAAACGCTTTTAAACTCAGCTTTTTAATTTAATTATGTTAAAAGAATCAGACGCTTTTGATTTTCTATACTGATTTCATTTCAAAAATTAAAAAAAAAAAATGATAGCAAGGAAAACTCACATTTGAAAATTGTCTTCAACTGGATTTAAATTAGAATCGTGTGTTTTTAATGAGCCTTCTCTCATATCGGAAAGTCTCATTTTTTTCTTTCGAAATCTTTCAGAATCTGAGTCAGAAGAATCTGAACTTCTTTCACGTTTCTCCCGGCTTATATTAATTATTTCTTTTTCAGAAGACGAATCCAAATGATTTAACAATTTTGAAACTTCATCATTTTTTTTCTTTTTCTCTTCTTTTGAAGAATTATTGATCTGAATGTCTGTCGTGTTCAAATTATCCACGTCAGAATCTAATTCTGAATTTTGGCTAGATAAGTAATTCATTTCTTCGTCACTGCATGACAAAGAAAGCTCCTCGGACATTCTTGAGCTTTCATTTTCTGAATCTTTAGGGGAATTTTCGTTGGAAATCAAAGGAAAATCCTTTTCAGAAGTTAGTGGAAAATTGTGTTCTGAAATTGAAAGTGAAACTTTAGAGAGGCCATAATCTTTAGAGACTTCTTTTTCTAAAACTGAAGACAACATATTTTCTGTAACATTCGGGTGGTTATCATCAGAATGTAAAGGATTCTTTTCTGAAATTACAATTGGTTTTTTAACATCTCTCTTTGAAACTGCAGGTGAAACTTTCTCTGAAACTTCGAAATGATCATCTTTAAAAATTGCAGAATTTTCAATTGCAGGTGAATTTTTAAAAACATTATTCTCCAAAATTGTATTCGAACTCTCTTCTGAATTTTTGACACATATATTTTCACAAACTAGATCATTCTTTTCTGAATTTGTACGAGGCTCTTCAGAAGCATCTTTCTCTGGAATTGAATGCGATTTTTTTCCAGAAACTTCTATACAATTATCTTCACAAACTGAAAAATTTCTTTCTGAAACTACACGAGATTCTGCAACATTTCCTTTCTGAGTTTCAGGCGAAACTTCTTTTGTAGCTTCAAAATAATTATCTTCGTAGACTGAATGATTATTTTCTGAAAAGGAATGGAATTCTTCAGCAACATCTTTCCGTAAAATTGTAAGCGAGACTTTCTCTGAAACTGTATAAGGTTTGGATTCTTCAGAAAAATAATCTTCTGAAATATTAAGATGATCATTTTCAAAAACTATATCATTATTTTCTGCACTTGCAGGTGAATTTTGTAAGACATCATCCTCTAAAATTGTAGACAAACTTTTTTTGGATTTATTGAGACAATCATTTTCACAAACTAGATCATTATTTTCTGAATTTGTACGAGGTTCTTTGGGAGCATCTTTTTCTGGAATCAAATGCGATCTTTTTCCAGAAACTTCTATATAATTATCTTCACAAACTGAAAAATTTCTTTCTGAACTTAGACAAGATTCTTCAATAATATGTTCTTCTTCAATTCCAGATGAAACTTTTTCTGTAGTTTTAAAATTACTGTCTTCGCAAACCGAATTATTATTCTCTGAAAAGGAACGGAATTCTTCGGCAACATCTTTCGTTGAAATTGCAGGTGGAATTTCTTCTGCAATTTTGGGACGATTATTTTCAGAAATTAAAAAATTCTTTCCTGAAACTGCTCTAGATTTGCATTTTTCAGAAATCCTTCTTTCAGAAATATCGACATAATCATTTTTATATACTGAAGCATTATTTTCTGCAATTTCAGGTGAATTTTGTAAGACATCATCCTCCAAAATTGTAGACGAACTCACTTCTGAATTTTTGACACATATATTTTCACAAACTAGATCATTCTGTTCCGAATTTGTACGAGGTTTTTCAGAAGCATCTTTCTCTGAAATTGAATGCGATTTTTTTTCAGAAATTTCTATACTATCATCTTCAAACACTGAAAAATTTCTTTCTGAAATTACACGAGATTCTGCAACAATATTTTCTTCTGAAATTTTAGACAGAACCTTTTTTGTAGCTTCGAAATGATTATTTTCACGAACTAAATGATTATTTTCTGAAATGCAATGCAATTCTTTAACATTTTCTTCTGGAATTGAAGACAAGACTTTCTCTGAAATTTTTAGAATTGGTGAAATCTTTTCTGACACTACAGGTAGATTTTTAGAGATGAGATTTTCTAAAACTATAGGCAAATTTTCTTCAGAAACGTTTTTCTCTAAAATTACAGGCAAAATTTTCTCTGTAATTTCAAGATAATTATCTTCAGAAATTGAACAGTTCTTTTCTGGAACTGCAGATGGATGTTTGGAAACAAGAAGATTTTCTAGAATTGCAGGAGATTTTTTCTCTGAACCCTTGTGAGAATTGTCTTTATAAACTGAAGCATCTTTTTCTAAAGCTGCAGGCGATTTTTTTTCAGATATTTGGGGATAAACATCTTTACAAACTGGAGAGATTTTTACTAAATGTGAACGATATTCTTCACAAGCATCTTTTTCTATCACCGGGGATTTATTTTCTAAATCTGTAAAGAAATTCTTATTTGAAAGTTGAGGAAATTTTTTTTTAGAAACTAGTGGACATTGCATTTCAGAAATTTGAAGAATTTTCTGATTGCAAATTCCAGAAGTACTTTTTAAAAAATCCCAAGAAGAATCTTTCATTAAAGTTGTCGAAATACTTTTGGAACTTCTGAATACATTTCTCGGCGACACTTGAGGTGAGCTCTTGCTAGAATTCTGATTTTCAGAATCTGCTTCAACTTCCATCTCCACTGCCCTCAAATTTGAATCCAATTCGGCTTCAATTTCTGATTCATTGCTGGTTAGTGGATCCTGATATTCGATTTTACCTTTATCCAATAAATCATCGATCTTCACAAATACAACGGAGTTAGAATCAGAGTCAAAATCTTCCATAGATTGATGAGGATTTCTCTCAGATTCTGAATGAGTTACACCAATTTGCCTTTTCCTCCAGCTTTTGTAAATTTCGCAAAGATATTTACTTCGCTCAGATATCTCAATTTTTAGGGAGCCAAAAACCTTTTTCACGTGAATTTTGATCTCCGATACATTTAAATTCTTATTTTCTTTTATTCCACGTTTCTCTTCTTTCGATATTAATTTAAGAATCGAAGACTCCGAGTCCGCAAGAGCAATTGTCAACCGAGAGTAGTAATCTTGCTCTGCTTCTTGTGGATCATCAGATTCTGATGTATTGTCAAAGCTATTCAAGCTTGCTGAAGCTTTCTTTCTTTTTCTCATGTATTTTTGTTTTAAAGTGCACGGTATTTTTTCTGAGCTTGATTTACTTTCTTCTTCAGTGCTTTCTTTTATATTAAGAACGTTGTCCTTCTTTTGCACCCTCGATATTTGAGTAGATGTAGAAATGTTCAATCCACTTTCTCTGCAATTGAAGCGCATCAAATGAGTAAGTATATTTTTTTTTATAGTAAAAATTCTTTTCCTCTACATGATAACAAGAATAATAATTAAATTGTTGGAGAAGATTATAAAATTAAATTGATTATTACTTATACGAAGGATGCTCCATAATTACTGCAGCACAAACTCCTCGTAACTCCCACAGAGGTTTTACATCGCAAGCGAAACACTTCCAGTCTCCGATGACTGCATGCAAAAGGCAATGTTTTGCATTTCTACCAATGCATTTCTAGAATATCAAGGATACTAGTTAAATTGACACGTTCTTCGAAAATTCTTTTTAGAATATTATAGTCAAAAATCAATTATTAAATCTGTCAACATTTCTTTTCTCTTAAGTTAAAAATTGTACGCTTATCAACTGTTGCTATAATTCAGTACTTTCTATTTCAATATATATATTTTTTTTAATTTATAAAATAAAATATCAAAAAATGGAGAAATTGTGGAATTTACTGTTAGAAATTTTTTTGATTTTAGGAAATGGATAAACATTAAGTTTTGATAAATTAATCACAAATCTATGCGGCTTGGCAAATAAAAATTTAAAAAATTTTAACTATAAGTGACCTTGCATGAAAAAACTTATTTTTCAGTAACCTTGAAGTTTTGAAAATACATAGGATTGTAAAACGGGAAAAGTTTTAAAATTAACAAATTTGATAATGTGCATACTAAGAAATGTTGAATATGACAAAAGACTAGTGAATTGTTCGGGGATATCGTGAAAATACGATAAAAGTCTAGATAAATCTCATAAGATTTCAATCGAAGTACTAAAAGAATTTATTTCAAAACATGCAGATAATTCCATAAAAAGTTCTATTAAAATCTCAAAATCATTTCATCCGAGCACTAGATAATTTTGTTAACAACACTTGAAAAGATCAACAGAAATTCTAGATTAATAATACAAGATTTCCATAACAATTCTCCATATATTGTACGAAATCATTTAGAATATTATAAAATTAGAATCTTTTGACGAATTATCTTCTGACCGTCTTAAAAAGAGAGAAAACCACAACTAATAGGAATCTTACCTTACAATATTCAAAAGAACAATCTTCATTTGAACAAGCATGGGCACTAGTATTGCCACATATAGCACATTTATATTTTGCAGTCTTAAAATTTATTTTCTTGTATCTGTGATTGCAAGTCTGAAAGAAAAGTTTTTAATTATTTCTAAAAACTTTTACTAACATTTTTTAATATGTTTATTTCAAAAACTACAAATTGTCCACTCAAATTTCAAGAAAATTCCTAGTTTTATCACTTACAAATATTTAAAATCCGAAAATAGGTCAACATTTTATGATCACAAAGTACAATATGCAATGTAAATAATTATATTCGATATTTCTAGTTGTTTTGGTAAACCTGGTAAAAAATATAATTTTATTGATTGCTTAAAGATTAAAATTTCTGTTAAAATTTGGGAACCAGTACGAGTTGTCAAAAACTAATAAACTTTTGCGGCAGCGTTTTGGTAAATTTAGTTCCAGATAGTTTTTTATATAAGCAAAACTAAAATAATAAAATTTCCACAGTAATTTTTTTCAATAAAATTCTTTTATCTATCACGGTTCAGATTGAATTTTGAAAGAGACAAACAAGTTCTGAAATTGACTGCTTCTTTTTCAAGAAAATGTATTTCAATATATTTTTTTCTATAGCTTACCTTACATTGTAAGACGGCAAAAAGCGGGTGCCTGTAATAATTTTCTTCTTTTAAATTTAATTCCTCTCCACAGGACGCACAAATAATCGGTCGAGCACTCAGCTCTTCAAAATCTATTTATAAAATAATATTTATTTAGATCAAATAAAAAATGGATACCAGATTGAGGAAAAAAATATTGCATAATGTAGTTGAATTTTTAGAAATTTCTATGTGTTTTCATTGGCTATATAGTTTTTGAAGTGCATTTACGATTTTTTACAGAAAAAGTACTACAAAACCTAAAATTCACTAGTCACAGAACTAATAAACATTTTTAACTAAACTCCCTTGAATAATTGATTTTACAATCGATCGGTTTAATTCCATTTGTTCGTATCATTTAAAGATGTAAACTAAAGTTTAGTTTATAAAATAAAGCAAAAAGAAATAATTCAAATAACGTGAAAGACAAAAAAACTTGAAAAACTAAACAAAGCCGTTCAAGGTCAAAGTCAACAAAGCTGAAGCTACATGATATACATAATAAAATGCAATAGAAAATCGATATGACAAACAGCAGAAATAAGTGAATTAAGTAAAAGTACTCACAAATCCAGTATTTTTTCCGATATTCTGCTTCGTCCAACCCGTACCGGATTTTAAAACTCTGAACAAAAGCAACGATTTCAGAAAAAAATGAAGCAGTTTTCGGACGAAAGGCCAAAATCATAAATCAATCAAGACAATCAAATAAGAGAGTGAACTAATTTGAATAAAATTAAAGATAAATAAGATAAAATTACCTCCGACGACACCATTTTGTCAATGTGCAAACTATTTTTGATTTATCAAGAAACACATGTAAAAACGATTTTTACTTTTTAACACCTCAAGGCAAGATTGGATATGCCGGCAAAATCGGCGCCGAATACTTGAGAAACATCGATGAAAACCACGTGACCAAAACAAACGGTTCAGGGTAGCCAATGTGATGAGCGACTATACCTCGCTCGTTCTTCACTAGAGAGCGGCAGCTTTTAGAGACAAACTTTGCGTACTAAATTTTATGTGCCACCGGCGCGCAAACTCGTTTTTTCGCTACAATTAACAGTAGCGCAATGTAGTACATTGCGCTGCAAAGGAATGAAGAGATGGCGAACCTTAAAAGAGTATATATATATAACCCCTCATCTTGTGTTTTTTTATGCGATTAATTATATTTGAAATGTGAACCTGCATTCTTTTTAATTTGCTTACGATCGGCTTTTGGGTGGCAGATAAGTAAATAACAATGAAAATCTCTTTTATTTGTTTATTATCTTTTGATAATCACTGGAATATCAATAATTTTAATAGAGAGCCTACAGAAGTTATAAATATTTACCAACTACTGTAATATTTTATATTCGGGATAACGTAGATTTCTTTTCAATAAATACTATAGTAATATATAGACTTAATAATGTATGTTAATGTTGTGATCAAATTGTTTTATAATTATTCTAACTCATTTTATTATTTATGTTAAGAAACGTCTGCAAAGTGGAATCGACTGAAAAATACAATTCTGGGAATGAGAATTATTCATCTCAAGAGGACCTTACGTAAATAGATACACTACTGTCGGAAATTGTGCGCACGGTGCTTGTGATCGCTATTAAAAATAACTGCTGATTTTGAAACACGATATCTCGGTGAAAAAAAGAGATAGGGCATTTTTAAAAATACAGTTGGAAAGCTTATGAAATTTCACGTCTAGTGATGTTCAACAAATATTTTTTTGACCTTCTGAAAATAATACAGCACGTGAGGAATTAAAAAAAAAATTCAAGATTTTCTCAAATTCTCTACCTCAACTTCAACTTTTAGCATGACCTAGGGAAAATTTTTCCAAAATCTGAAAATTATACTACATAGTCTAAAATCTTATCCTTAATTTAAGCCAAGAAAACTTCAAAAATATTCATGGGTACCCGAGATACGATTAAAAATGTTCAATCGTATCTGAGTTGAATTTTAATCGACGATCACGGTTCTCGGTCGGTTTGTTACTCGCCTCCTTCGTTGAGGCAGGACCGAAATGGCCACGCACGAAGGTGGCGCTTAAGTAGAGTATTCTTTGATCCAAGAACGTGTTTTCTTTATTTCCTTTCCTTTCATTCTTAGTTGATATTTACAAGGACTAGTAAGATTTTTATCAATGTTCTAGTTTATAAGAATTTTAAGAAATAAAAAATGTTCACATATCATTGTTCTATTCGTTAATATGGGGATAATATTGGATTTAAATAATTGCACAGGTCTGCAAGGTTTTGTTGTTGAAAAGCTATAGGTCGTTTCCGGAGTATTTTTGACGTAGAATCCGAATCCGGAATCAGAAGAAATTACATTAAAATTTGTGCAAAATTATGAATATTTTCTATTTCTTTTGTGAACCATCTTCACTATGAAATAATTTCTGCCACGGTGAATTCTTTTTAATTGAAATGATATTGAAGTTTTATTTTATATAAGAATTAAACACATTATTATATTGTTGTTGTTTAATAGCACTATTTCTTCTAAAGAAATATTGCTTTTATTCAGCACAAGACTCATACTTGAAGTGCAAGTGCTATCTTGCCTTTTGTCAATTTTCATCTGCTCATCTGCTAGCAAATTATTTTCAATGGCGATGCATCTTTTCCTGGCAGAAATTAATTTTCGTGCATTGGTCTACCACCCTTACTGATGTTTAAATTATAATTCTGACATTTATTAACGAAATGACAAGATTCGCGAACGATACACAAAAATTAGGTTAGCTTGCGCGCCCACCAAAACTTTAAGTCTAGAATATACGTAAATTACATGTAGAAAACCTCCACGTATTATACATAGTAAATTACATGTAGAAAACCATGTAAATCACGTTAGGTATTTTACCTTCGCAACCCTGCTAGTCATAGAGAGGACTCTCGAGACGACAGGTCGAGAGAATTGGAAAGGAGAATGAACATCAGGGTTGCGCACGTAAAATACCTAACGTAATTTACCTGTACTGTGTCCGAATTGGTGAAGTATATTACGAAGCAAATACTTCCACCATAGGATAAAAAGAGGCCGACGTTTGCTGACGTAACAACTGACTCTTTTCATCCTATGGTGGAAGTATTTACTTCGTAATGTACTTCGCCAATTCGGACGATTCGGACACGCCCATGATTTTCTACATGTAATTTACTATGTATATTACGTAGAGGTTTTCTACACGTAATTTACGTATATGCTAGACTTAAAGTTTTGGTGGGCGCACAAGCTAAACTAATTTTTGAGTATCGTTCGCGAATCTTGTCATTTCGTTAATAAATGTCAGAATTATAATTTAAACATCAGTAAGGGTGGTAGACCAATGCACGAAAATTAATTTCTGCCAGGAAAAGATACATTGCCATTGAAAATGATTTCCTAGCAGATGAGGAGATGCAAATTGACAAAAGGCAAGATAGCACTTGTACTTCATGTATGAGTCTTGTGCTCAATAAAAGGAATATTTTTTCAGAATAAATAGTGCTGTTAAACAATAACAATAAAGTAAGTCTTGTGTTTAATTCTTGTATAAAAAAAAACTTCAATATCATGTCAACTAAAAAAAATTTACCGTGGCTAAAATTATTTCATAGTAAAGATGGTTCACGAAAGAAATAGAAAATATTCTTAATTTTTCACAAATTATAATATAACTATTAAATTTAGTTTATACCTTTTTAGTACTTTTTTTAATGGAAATTTTTTTCTCCAGTTAAAAATCGAATGATATAGAATTTATAAAACTATCGTTCTAAATCTCAAGACTTAACTATTGACATGTTGAAAAATTAAGCTTATAAATAAAATAAAATTTGAGTTTGAATTTTTGAATATGAAATTTTTAAATATTATTAATTTACTATATTCAGAATTATGGGGGGATTCCCTCAGAATTCACGTCACCTTTGGTTTTGAAAAGTGATTATTGAATGAGTATTCTACTTGAACATTTTTTATTGCTACAAAAAGCTTCAGGAATAATTTGTGGAAAGCTATTCAAACGGACCAGACTGTGTGAAGCGTAAATTAGAAGTTATTTCGAAAAAACTGACCCCACTGTGGGAATCCCTCATATGCTTGGTAACGGAGGCTTAAGAAGAATGCAGGTTCAAATTTCAAATATAATTAATCGCATAAACAAACACAACAAGGTGGGTTATATATACTCATCATCTTGAATAAGTAATTAACTACAATTTTATACGTATTTTACGTAAATTACATAAAAAACCTTAAGTTACGCGTAACTTTACAACCCTGATTAACACTGTTGCAGTGATGCCAACATTGACGAAATTTACAAGTGACGTGTATAACCTGAAATAACGCTCGTAATCATAAAAGAATAAAATTGAAAAATTTATATGAACAATAAGCAAATGATACAATAATATTCGAGAAGGAAGAAGTTGCATGCAAATTCAGAAGAAAAAGGCCCAACTCTTGCAATTAGTTTTCAAGGTTAGAATTATGAATGTTAAAAAGGAAAAGTAATTAAGAGCCGGTTCGCCCGGCTCTATATACAATTTTATTACCACATGAATCACAGCAATCTAATAATCCATAACATAATTATGTAAATTTGTTTAATTTTTCAGATATAAGCAAACCAAGGAAATGAAGTTTTTGCTTAAAACTTGGCAGAAAACCGGCGGAGTTATGATTATTGGTAACGAAATGTTTTGAACTTTTGCCAAAAAAGGCGGCAAGAAAATTGTTGATCAAACTACTCAAAATGTGTTATTAAAATGCTTGATAGATCCTGGTCCTGATGTAGTGGTTTGTAACCTGGCCCATTTAATGAAAAAAATTTAAATGCAGCCCTCAGTAACTAAAGTTATAAAACTCTTACAGGAACTCCTCTGCAGAATAATCTTGAAGAATGTACGTAAACGTAATTGTTCGACGCGATACTTGTTTTTTTATGTTAATGAAGATACTAATTTGCTGACCTATAAAAACTTCTAAAATTTCATTTAAAAATTCAGTTCGACATTAACTGACACATTTCACACTTTTTAAATTAATATTATAAAGTATAGAATTAAATTTTGTTATTTTTAAAGTATTTTTAAACGTAATCCAATTTGTATTTAAAAATAAAAAATTAGTCTATTTAAAAACATTTTTAATTTTTTCATTAACAGTTTAAAAATAATGAAAACAGATGCAGAATTATTTATATAAAAGTAACTTTTTAGTTCATACTTAGTTCATACTTGAGACTAAAAACGAATTTTTCAGTTTGGCAGATTTCCTGCCGCTAGCTATAGGCGCGTGATCGCCAAGTGTGGCAGTTAGATGCACGCACACTCTGGGCGCGTGACGCCACTGTCGCGAGCGAGCAAACTGCCGAGTTCGTTTTCCGTGTAGGGAAAGATTATTTTCGCCTGGACGGGAAAACTCCTGTCGATCTGCTATACGCATGATACGATAGCTTCAACAAGTCAAGTAACACGAGGGCAAGATTTTTTCTCATTTCAGCAAAAGCTAGAGGTTTAGGAATAAATCTAACGGACGCTAATAGTCATCATTTTAGATGCGAGCTAGAATCCCGCACATGATTTACAGGGCTTTAGATGAAAAATAAAATATAGTTAACTTAATGTTTCAAATTTTTTATTAATGTGATACTACAAAGATATTTTAAGTGCGTTGTAAATACAATTATATACTGAGGAAAGCCAAAAAAGTGAAAAATGTTATAAACACAAGCAAGAAAAATATAGCTGAAGCGCCTCTTTCGTTTTAAAAGAAAAAAGCTTCGTGAAAATTATTAATCGCGTGGAGAGGTAGATATTTCAATATCTCTCTCGTACATGATGTAGGTAACTCAAGTTTTTTCTTACAATTGAAATCAAGTTGTAGAAACTTTTAACTCAAATCTTTAGCTGATGTAATCTGGCATTTCAGAAGGCGTCCTAGAGAATAAAGCGAAGTGTCAATGGAATATTCTATTAGTTTCAGAACTTCATCGTTTACTACTATGACCGTTTGTTTACGAAATGAACTTTGCAAAAAAGTCAAAATAGTAAACCAGGGTGGCCGCTGTACCGGGAAACCGGGAAATGACCGTGAATTTTCTGTGATCTGGAGAAACCGGGAAATGACCGAGAATTTTTTTGTTGACCGGGAATTTTTTTAAATTTTTCATAAAAATCGATTTTAATTTGTTTTAAATGTGTTACATAAAGTGATTTACTTATATATTATATTATGCATTTCGAAATTCCCGCCTTATTTTAACAATTACTTTAACAATTGTCCATTCCGTATGATTTCGTGATTTCGGAATACCAGGAGAAATTTCATTTTAGAATATTCAAGTAAAAGTATTTTAAAACTCTAAAAACCTATTGCATTAACTGTTATTCATCGGAAACTATTTTTTTAATGACCGGGGAAAAATATTCCATGACCGGGGAATGACTGGGAATTATTTTTGTTGATGAAAACGGTCACCCTGTAAACCTTCCATTTATAACACGATCTGCAATGATCTTTAAAGATTTCTCGGTTCCAAGAAGCGCGGAATTTTTTATTCTTAAAAATTGAATTCGTTCTTGCAAATACTTAAAACAATGTAATTCAAATTCATAACTGAGAGTTACGAAAGCTAAATAGTGGCTTTCAGTTCGATCTGCAAAACATTGCAGTTTTAGAAAATAATTCAGGAGACAACATGCCTACTGTGTTCGGATCTTCTTTTGCTATGGTTAAAATCTTAGCGCAAACAAGAGTTAAGGTAGAGCGATGTACATTAGGTTCACCAGTGAACGAAGTTGCAAAGGGATTTAACCACCCTCTAACTAATTTTGTAATATCGCTTTTTGATTTGTCAAAATTATACGTATTATGAATATTCACACAATTGAGGCTTCGGATTCTATAACCGACGGAACGCGTGACCTAGTAGGCAAAAGAGGGGATACCGCAATGCGCGAACTTTTTTTTCCATTTAAATAAAAAATTCGGAAAAATGATCAAAAAAACGTGGCAGTACATGTTAAATGTCATTTCGCATATTTTTTCTCTCATAAATGTTTGTGTCAGAACTCTAGTTTTTTTTATAATCGAAGAAAACCGTATTTTTTGAATGTACGAAATCAATCGATTTTTTACAATCAACTCGCTGTTTTTCGTACAAATTTGTCCGGAATAGTCTGAAATAATTTTTATTATAACAGTTGCGGCTGGCAAAATTCTCATTTTTCAACTTCAAAGAAAAAAAGTATGCGAGGAAGTTTAAAGTTGAAAGAACTTTCAGCGAGAAAGTTGTTCAGCATACTTTCAGGCAGTTTTTAAATATATTTTGAGATTTTTTAATCCAAAACTGCGGTCAGGATGGGAATTTACTTAACTGCGCTTGAGCGCACCGATACCGTCGCTAGGTATATCGATCCAACACAGGTGAAAGAAAGATGCACCCATGCCGAGAGCATACCGAAACTGAGACAGTAATCGTACCATGTAAAGGTGGAATTTACTATATACATTCAAAAAATTTACAGTTTTTAATTATTAACAAAGGTCGTAGCAGGATAAGCATGGTCTGGGTGCCCCCGCCCGGATTTGATCCATATTTCGAGGGTAAGTGGCTCCCATTACAAGATGAATTCACCCCAAGTATCAATTCGAAAAACTGTTTTTTACAAAAGTTATGAACGAATTTAAAAAATTCAAAAATAAAATTTTCTCGAAAACGGCTAAACCGATCTTGATGACTAAAATATATGTTATAGAGGGTACTAAAGAGGTTCTGAACAAAATTTAAGAACCCATTCCGTTCATAAAAAGGGGGTAAAATTTTTTTTTTAATTTTTGAATAATTTTTTTTATGTGAACTACTTCTTGAACACCATTCGAGGTGAAATACCGTAAGGGGACGGAAAACTTGGTAGCCGACGCCCTCTTGAGGCAGCCCACGGAGACATGCGCCGTAAAAATAAATCCTAACGAGGACTGGTACCAGCGCCGGCTGAAAGACGTCGAAAACGACCCGACCGGAAACCCAGAGTACCGTATCCGCAACGGCCGCCTCTTCAGACGCATCCTTCATACGCTGGACTTTAACGAGTACGGCCCGGGAGAAGAGTGGAGGTCTGCGTGCCCAGGGAAGAACAGCAGCGAGTCTTGAAGGAGGTCCACGATAGCCCTACGGCGGGGCACCTAGGGATAGCCAAGACGCTGAGCAGACTATCCAGGTCATACTACTGGTTAGGCATGCTCAGGATGGGGGCCAAACACGTGAGGAACACAACGTCCAACAACAAGTACCAGCAGGACAAATGCACGCGAGGAGCGCAGAACAGCCCTGGGAGATGGTCTCCGTAGAACTAATAGGGCCGCTGCCCCGATCCAACTCCGGAAACACATGACTCCTGGTCGCGCAAGACCGTTTCACCAAGTGGGTCGAGCTCCGACCACTTAGAAACCTACCTGACGAACCATCCTCTACGAGGAGACGCTAGACGACCGGTGTGCCGATGGATGGGCGTTCCCATGATCGGCCCACGGGTTTCGGGTGTGGTGACTTCAGGCGTTCCTGATCACCCCACCCTCGGCAGCGGAGGACACGAGGACGCGACGCCCCGGGGAGAACACAAGCCGACTGGTGTGCCAATGGATGGGCGTTCCCATGATCGGCCCACGGGTTTCGAGTGCGGTGACTTCAATTTTGCCCCATATATCTCCTTCTCGAAGCTTCTGCCCATGACCTACGTTTTGCCCTTCCTGAGAGTACTACTGCGCAGGCTTCGAATGCCGCACGAGTTCGTTCGCAAAAATTACCTGATTTTCAATTCTTTTGATTCATGCTAAATAGACGTACTTATCTAAGGTTCGCGTTTTTATTTCATTCTCAGTTGTAGAACGATTACAGTCATTCGACAGTTTGGGAAAAGTATCATTTGTGTCCAATAGGTATACCTTCCTGTAATTCAAACGCGGTATAACAGCATCCTACAACTTATCAGGAAACGATTATAACTGAGAATGAAATAAAAACGCGAACCTTAGATAAGTACATCTATTTAGCATGAATCAAAACAATTAAAAATCAGGTAATTTTTGCGAACGAACTCGTGCGGCATTCGAAGCCTGCGCAGTAGTACTCTCAGGAAGGGCAAAACTTAGGTTATGGGCACAAGCTTCGAGAAGGATATATATGGGGAAATATATAAACTGAATTATGTGACTGAAAGAAAAAGCTTGTTGACAGGTGGATGAAGTGTATTGAAAATAAGACGATCATGTAGAGATGTGTTTTTTTTAAAATTGATAACGATAAATTTCACAGACAGGGTGCGGATAATCGTTGATACAACCTCGCATTCATATAAAGTGTACTATGTCGTCCAATATATAGCAAATACGTAAAAATAAATGAGATGTTGTACGTGATCAACGTAAAACTTTCATGAGTATAGAAACAATTGCTTCAATGAGTCATAGGATATCAATTCTTCCATACCTTGTAGGGGCCAAAGAATTTTTTATATTTTTTAACTATGAATTACCTCTCCGAAAATGTTCGAAAAAATATACATTGTCACTTTGAAATTGAGCATGATAAACAAAAAAAATGGTGGGTGTTCAAGAAGTAATTCATATTAAAAAAATTATTCAAAAATTAAGAAAAAATGTTGACCCCCTTTTTATAAACGGAATGGGTTCTTGAATTTTTTTCAAAACCTCTTTAGAACCCTCTATAGCATATATTGTAGTCATCAATATCGGTTGAGTCGTTTTCGAGAAAATTAGATCTTTTGATTTTTCAAAATTCGTTCATAACTTTTGTAAAAATAATTTTTTCGAGTTGATACTTAGGGTGAATTTATCTTGTAATGGGAGCCACTTACCTTTGCAATATGGATCAAATCCGAGCGGGGGCACCCAGACCATGCTTATCCTGCTACGGCCTTTGAACTTTTTTTGCAATTAGAATTTATTAAATTGTTATAAAACTTACCAAGTGTTATTTTTATTCTCTTAACTTTGGTCTTAGCCTTAGAAAAATACTTTTTTTTCTCTTCTCTCGGTATTTAGATGTACTTTGAATCAATTTTATTTGCATGTCGAGTAGATACAAGATATATAACTAGTTTATTATATGCTTAAATATATGCACAAGGCATTCAATCATATAATGAAACTAATAATGTGCCATTTATTTTGTAAACCTGTTCACATGCAATGAAGATAGATCAGTATTTTTGCTTGAGGAATTTATAGGTCACATATAATAAACATATTTACAAAGCTTACAATCAAGTTAAAATTGTACACTTGCGTTCTAATACTCCTTTTAACTCCTTAAAATGGTTTTTTTTAAAATAAAAATATCCATCACTATATCATTATATCACTATATCATTATATCACTATATCATTATATCACTATAAGAACAACACGTTTCCTCATCACTTGTGTACCATGGGTCCCAAAAGCAAAGACAAAGTTTATACTATGCAGTTCTGAGAGCGCTTGTGCCGACTGCCGATCGGGTATATCTGCTGTGCGGAAACAGGGCATCAGTTCTATCAGGGATCTCTTGAATCAGAAGTATGGGCGTCTAACACGGTTTGTATGGGTCATATCGGGGACATAGATTGACAAATTTGGTCATGTGCGCTCCGCGTGTCTAAAAGGGCCTAGCGTAACAATGTTTGGTTCCGTAGAGAACCCTGTTATGGACATACCCTTCTGAGGGCCGGATACGGCCTGCTTAACACCCGTTTAAGACCATATACGCGGAACAATTTCAGGTCCTGCATAAAACCCAGATAAAACCCTTTAAAGTCATTCTTAGAACCTGCTTGACCCCCATATATTACGTGCCTAGGCGCACAATGAGGGTTATTGCGCGACGAGCGACAATGCTCGCAGGAGATCGAAGCCAAGGCGTAGGTGAGGCGTAGTTGAGGTGTAGCCGAGATGTAGCTGAGGCAAAGCCGAGACGAAGCCGAGACGAAGCCGAGGCGCGATCAGTCCTGCCAGCATTGTCGCGAGTCTCGTAATTTCCCGAATTGTGTGCATTGGCACATGTACTATTTTATGTGACTTCGGTGCGTATACGAGTTTTTATGCGTACACTTGAATCTAATCTAGTATTGTAGGTGTTTGCGGCGCTAGTCATTACACTTGATATGTCACGACTAGTTCCGGCCATTTTGATTTTATCGATCTTGTGTAGTAGTAGCTTGTTGTAATAGAGCATGCCCAATTCAAATGTACAAGGCTTTGTCAGTAGGGTGCTAACGCTGTACGAAGAAGAAGAATAATAAGAAGAAGTTTCTGCTCCGCTGTAAGACTATATGCGCATCCGCAGTTCAATTTTTACATTATATTCCTCTGTAACGGAATACCCAACATTCCGTTACTCTCAGCTGTAGCGAAAAAACGAGTTTACGCGCCGAAAGCACATACAAAATATTTTGCACAAAAAATTTTGGTTATTTGAACAAGATATTTCGAATTTCTCAATTTGAATAAGATGTACGTGATTTCAAAGTCAAAAACCTCCCTAGTACTGAGTCGAAATAATATTGGTGCATTAAAAAAGAAAGTTCTCTTAACATTTTAAAAGTTTCGGCACTGAAATTGCTCAACTATCCAAAACTTTCGAGAACCCAAACCTCCTCGGGTAGTTCAAGAATTTCCCTGATGAAAATTTATTTTCACAATTAAATACAACAAATTAACATTTTGGGATGTAATTTACTGTATTTTATTGTGAAAAGAAATTTCCATCAGGGTTTTCATACATTTTGTTTAACTTCATACTTGACTTAAGTCTGTTAAAAAAATGGCTTGGAAATCATTAAATTTGATTCAAACCAATAAACCGCCCGCGAAACCGCCTTTCGGCTTCAAACTTCGCGGGCAGTTGGTTCCAGCTTAAAGTTGCGTACGAGCCTTCCGTCATCCGTTGAGATTCAGGTTTTACCCGTGACCTGGCAACTCTTCAAATTGGCCAACCCAACCGATTCTATCTTAGTTCCAAACCTCTGAAATAAAAGATCTACCTTGAAATCGTTGAGCGCCAGTCACTTTGCTTAAAGTGTCAAAGTCGATTCAAAACCCTGAGACCCGAAACACTAATAATAACAAACACCAGGCGGGGTCAACTAAGATCACAACAGTTTGACGGGTAAAATATATGAGAACTAGAATTTCATTTACTAAAATAGATTGGCTGAACAAAATTTATTGAAATGAATAAAGACTCTGTACAAAGTAAAATGAATATTAATAAAAGCCCAAAACATCTATATTAATATCGATAAGTACAAACAAAATGACAGAAATCTCGGAATTTTTCCAAGCTACGCGACAATATGGCGAATTCAATTGATTACCGTGCGTCATCACCAGAGAGAACAAGAATTGAACGAATACTTGATTCAATAATTAAACTTTTAACACCGCGAGGGAGTGAAATTAATTACAAAAAGAAATGATACAAATATATGAAAGAACACTCGCGAACACTAAAGAGAGAGAAGCGAAGTGATCTCGGCTTGGTTGACAGACGCCACAATGCGTTAGAATTAATAATGTCTGCTTACTCGGAATCCCGAGCCACTTTCCAGAAAGGAAAAGTTAAATAATACCACTTACGCTACCTGAACTATATCCTGGAGTTCCGCGTCGTACCTCAGAACGAACTCGCCCTTCATTTCGTTCGATCCCAAAACTTTGACAGGTTTTAATCAGCGGAAGACAACTTTGCCGTGAGTGGCCGTAAACACTCGCAGGACGAGAGTGCTGGAAGAAGACATGACGCTGATAAAATTCCCGACGTGCCCCACGAATTAAACGCGTGATCCAATCGCGGACCCGGAAGCAGGTTACGTGTCATACATCTAGAAGACGACTAGGCAACCCGTGCCTAGTACAGTAGTTGCCCTCAGCAAATAATTTCTATAAGCACGCGGTTCTCTCTATTACGGCGAACAGCGCGTGTAGTACATTGGCACTATTGTAATTAGTGTCCATTAACATCATACGACATCAATTTAGTATCACAAAATGTCTAAAATACTAAATATCAAGTCCCGGGGTCCATGTGCCCCAGGGTACGTCATCCGGGTCACGTGGTGGCAGTTGGTCGTCTTGCGTGTCGCTCTCCAACGATCGATAGCGGCGATGGTCGAAGCATCGATATATCGTGGCTCGAAAGTCGACATGGCGGCCAGTATTGACATCAACTCGGTAGCCGGTTGTGCCTCATCTCCAACGCTGCTGTCCACCGGTGCGGGTAGTGAGTGATTAGTGTTTTTCGAGTGCTCTCGGGTGTCGACGAAGTTCAATCTCTCGCCATACGACTTTTTCCCGGGGACCTAACCCCACCTTTCAAACCGGTGAGTTTACCGAAATCATAGTCTTTTAATGTGATGGGTAAATTTTACCACGTCACACCGTTCGCCCGGGACTCCCATCCACGGACAGACGCCCGTTAGGCAGGCCGACTAGTCGCGCCAACCAGGGGAGGAATAAAAAGTTTCCTCCCCCGCTCGACGCGGACAGCCAGGTCCGACCAAGACGCAGGACCGCGGGTGCAAGCCCCGATGCGATTTCTACTGGCCCCCGTTATTGCCGCGCTCTGCACGCCCATCGAGCTCCCTCGTCTTCATCACCAGGGTGACGAATGACTCGATAAGCATCCATATCTGTTCCGACTGGAGCATGAGAGAGACCATCGTGTCAGAAGTGAGTTGTGCGCTTACTGCCTGACCGACAGCCTCCCTTTCCGCGCCCCACCTGGCACAGACAAAGAGTGTGTCCTCTGCATTATCCACAAGGGATCCGCAGTAGCGACACGACTCATCGTCTCTTTTCTTGAAGCGCTTCAGGTACGCATTAAAGAAACCATGGGCCGAAAGCGCTTGCACCCTAAAACTAAGATTGTTAAACATCTTAACCCCTTAACCTACAACTATGAATTTCGTGTCTATGTGCGCGCCCGTGCTTCAAGCAGTTAACGAAAGGATTTCGTTAACCTCATGCGCTCGGCCGCTTATATGTATTGTTGTTATACTTTCACTTTCTATCCAATCTGTTTTGATTACGTAAACCGTAATTTAAAAATGCATCACAACGAAATTATTGATTTGACAATTCCGTACCTTTTGCAGTGCAGTGAATTTTGCGCACAACGTTTGCGCTATGATCGTATGTACAGCTTACTATTTAAGCACAGCTTCCTTGAAATATTCTCGCGATACAATCTGTGCGTTGAGAACATGAAGTGGAGAAACCAAAGCATGAAAATCACGCTATCTGTACAGTAGTTCTACTATGCTTGACGAGTAGGAACTTTCATGCTCGGAAAGCAAGATTTTTCTCTCCGTGTAAGGAGGATTTATTTACTTAGGTTGTATACGTTATTTAGAACTGTAGTGTATACATCCCTGAAAGTCTCTACCTTTTAAAAACAGGCAGATTCAAAGTCTCAAATCTTATTACTAATTAATAACAATATTTATCCTTTTTTCTTTTGTTTAGAATTACGCTTCGTTTTAAAGTCAATCCATGTGCTAAAGCAGGTTAACAATGTTCATTCTATATTTATTGCAGTTCCGGTAACAACACCCGTAGCACAGAACTGGAATTTTGCTGAAACGATGCTTCTTCTAAAATTATACCGCGAAAATGATAAATAGTTTACTGAGCCGGCTATCGGACATAAGGGAGCTTGGTCGAGAGTTTCAAATGTAAAGGAAATTTACAATTGTCACATTCACGCGAAGAACTGCTGTACAAAAATGGATTCTCTAAAAAGAAGATATAAAATGCTGTCCGATAAAAAGAAGACTATTGGAGATATCCCGCTAAAGTGGCCTTACTACACCGTGAGTTATTTTTTATATTATCATACTGTGTAATGGAGGGGGCCCATGATAAAGTATTGTATATTTTACTAAAATATTCTGGGAAATGAAACAAATTCTGGAAAATTTATTTAATAAATACCCTCACAGCAATAGGATATTGCGGTATATCGCATTTGGTCCTATTCAGGTCCCTGGTTATCCCTGGAATATCCCAGGGTTAACTCATGGGATATCCGACAAGGCGGAAATCTCGATATTCCAGGGATATTTCGGGATGTGTTTGAAACGTGAATGGGATATTCAAATGTCGTACGTGGGATGTTAAAAAATTTTTAATATTCCATGTGGGAGATTTGAATATCCCATTTACGTTTCAAACACATCCAGGAATATCCCTGGACCAAATGGGATATCCCGCACTATCCTATTACTGTGAGAGTACTTTCACGAAAATGAATCATAAAAAAATATTGATTTCTATTATATTTCATAATCATATAAGACTTTTTCCTATATTCGTTGTAACACTAGCTTCACAATTGTTTCCTTATCTTTATTTTCATCAATAAATTTTGAAAGCACAGACAACGGCGTGTTACGAAACGCAAAAAAGAATAAAGATTTTAGCATCTGGCATGAGTTTTTACAAATACCTCAGTGGGCACAGAATTGTAGGACGTTTGTGGAACGTTCCAGGAGCGTTCTAAAAGCGTTTTATGCCTGACCAAATACGTTCCTGCAACGTCCACAGTTCCAAAAACGTTTTAAAACGTTTTCAGAACGTCTTTAAAACATTGGACATTTTTTATATCTAATTTGACCTAACATAAGACGTTTTTAAGAGGTTCAAAAAACGCCCTTCAATTTTCTACCGGCTGGGACTCTAATGCCGTCAAACATGTGTTCATTTTTACCTCTTAATCCCATTTTCCTGAGAATCTCAACGAGATAAGACATTATTGTTTTTAAATATATAAGTTCAGTTATTTTATTTCCTGTATTATGTACGAAGAAATACTTTTTTGAAAAATATCATAACTGTGATCAGATATTTTGAAAACAGTAAATTAGTTGACAGTGGGCGAATAGCAGTGAAGTTATTATACAAGTAGGTGATCTTTTTCTCCACAGGAAATGTATTTTGTCTTCGGCCACAGAGCAATTATTAATCCGCCGGCACTAGCTGTCACATCACTCCCGAGTGAGACTACGAAATGCAACACCGATGCGGCACAATTGCCCAAAGTGGATCTACGCACTGAAAAGAAGATTCCAAGTATGCACTTTTGGAACATAAAATAGCTGATCGAAATGATCCATTCGTTTCAAATTCTCAAAATGATGGCTTAATATAATATAATTTATAACGTATGGACTATTATAATATAATAACTTTAAACGCCGTTGGGCGCAGTTAGCACCTGGGTGGGTGACCGTTTGTGATTTTCCTTTAGTCATGTTCTTCACTGCATTTAATTAATCTCGAGGGGGAGATTTGACGCAGAGGATGAGTGTGTGCAATCGATAACATCGATTGCAGATATTCTGGAGAATATCTGTCGATCTCCTGTGGGAAGGAGAAATTTAGATATGTACAAACCCGACAAGGGTATACGACCCGACCTAAAAATGGATACAGACTCTCATCTGTGGCTCCTGTAGTAATGAAGATGTTCAATTTTTAAACATTTGAAATGTTGGGCTCCCAATCTATGAGGTTGTATGAGACGAAGATGCCCTTCAATTTTCAGCCAATCGGATAATATTTATGGGACTCTCAAGCTCCTTGAATGTTCCCATGTATTTTAAATGGGAAAGATTGAGCAAAAGCTTATAAGAATTGGAAAAGTTAAAAATGCAAAGATATGACCAGTCGACTATGCCCTGTGTTGGTAATTGAGGGGTAATGGTCGATGTCCTTCAGACAGAACGTCATAGCCGTTCCTGTATTTGCCGGATGAATTTAGCCAAAGCGCATGACGACCGGTACAGTGAGGCCATACAAATTCTACTAATCCGTTTATGTAAAATATTAGGAAATTGTTAAAACTGCCTAGAGACAACACCGCGAAATTTTTAAAAATATTTCAAACCGAACTTCAGTTTCATTGCTTACGTACAAAAACTATTATAATACTTACAATCAATTATATTTCGCGCCTTGTTTTCCAAGATTTATTGTATACCTGTAGTACCCCCCCTGCCTTCGTCCGCATTCACGACGTTTAAGAGTGTGAGTGAAAATTGAAAAAAGGAAGGGGGTAACCTACCTGATGGATACCATCCTTCCAGCTGACTCAGTCCTTTTCGTCGTGGGGTCGAAGAAAGACGTTTCAGAGTGGAATTATTATAAAATGCCGAAAAGAAAGAAGGATGTGAATAGTGATTTAGATGAACTTCAAAGGGAAATAAAAAGAATGAAGAAGCAATTAAGCGATTTCAAGAAAGTTCAAGTGACAGATTTGGAAAAGGCTAAAGAGACACCACTCGATAACGAATTACTGGGAATCTTAGGGGAAAACCCTCAGAAATCAGACGCGATAATTATTAAAATACAACAGAGCCTCTCAGACAGACGAAATTTCTGGACAAAGAATGGAATTTCGAAAGAAGATAAATGCAAATTGCTAAGAAAGTATATGCGTTCAAGTGGTCCAACCTTTGCTTAATCTAGAAATCGCTGCAACATTGGCGGAAGCAGCAACTAAAAGAGACCAACATTTTGTTGAGCGGTAAATGGCAACAGGCACAGCACTAACGGCGCTGGATTCAGCCATAACAAGGTTAATAGAAGAAGATGAATTGATCGATAAGATGTGTTTATTGGAAAGACTAAGCGACGCAACGAGATTAGTTATGGATATAATATATCAACAAACAGAGGCCAGAAAAACCTTTATTATTCCTGGCGTCAATAAACAGGTGAGAACGGTGTTAGAAAAGTCTAAAACAGAAGAATGATTATTTGGAAAGAATCTAGTAGACAGGATTAAGGAAGCCAAATCAGTGAAGAAAGTGGGAGAGGATATGAAAAATCATGATCTAAACAAAGCAGGACCTTCAACAACTAGACAGAATTTAAACTACAGGGGCAGAAGCAGAAGATCGTTTCAGAATCAAGCAGGATATATAAATACACAAGGACCGGGACGACCTCGTGCTATAAAATTCCTTTTTGCAAAAGAGTTGAACAGACCAAGCCATCAATTAAGAATTTCAATTCCTCTCTATAACAACATAGATATCAAGAAGCAATAGACATGTTAAAGAAAGATGCTATAGAATCTTGTAAACCAAAGAAAGATCAATTTTTTTCGTCCTATTTTCTTGTCCCCAAACCAGATGGTGCTAATAGCTATAATTTAAATTTAAAAAATTTAAATAGGTTCATTAACACAGCATTTTAAATTAAAGAACATGAAAACATTAGCGACACTGTTAATCCCTATTGGAGGAAGGTTATGAGAAATAACACTATAATTAATCTTTAAATATTTAATTTTATACATATATTGGTTGAATCTGGTTTAACACATGAATCTTTTTGCTTACTTTTTTTGCTTAAAATATTATAATTAACTGCATTAGCGTCAAATGGATACAAGCTACAAGCTCTGAAACAATTTTTAACAGACGGAGTGAGGTTATGTGAATCCAAAGCCATTTTCAATACTAGAGCGAACATGTTTTTCTTAACATCAATGACATTATTGTCAATTCTCCATTGACGTAAGACTTTCCTGTATGAGTTTTTCAATGGATGAAAGATGGCAACATCTAATGGTTAGATAATGTGTCTCGCATTTGGGTAAAGTACTATTAGTTCGATAAGATGCTCTTTACAAAACTTGAGTAGTGGCAGCGTCATATGTGAGCCATGACCGTCAACGTACAAGATGATAGGAAAATAGTACATTGTACAACAAGGTGATAAAGTTGGTCATTTAAGGCGAGTGCGATGTAAACATCGCACGAGTTTTTAAATGACCTCACCCCCATGTTGTACACGATATTTTATGTGCCTCCGGCGCGGAAACTCGTTTTTCCGTTACAGCTGAGAGTAACGGAATGTTGTGTATTCCGTTACAGAGGAATATAATGTAAGAATTGAACTGTGCATGCGCATATAGTCTTACAGCGGAGCAGAATTTTCTTCTTATTCTTCTTCTTCTTCGTACAGCGTTAGCACCCTACTGACAAAGCCCTGTACATTTGAACTGCGCATGCTCTATTACAACAAGCTACTACTACACAAGATCGATCAAATCAAAATGGCTGGGAATAGTCGCGAAATATCAAGTATAATGACTAGCGCCGCAAACAACTATAATACTAGATTAGATTCGAGTGTACGCATAAAAACTCGTATCCGCACCGAAGTCACATAAAATAGAATACGTGCCAATGCACACAATTCGGGAAATTACGGGACTCGCGACAATGATCGCAGGACTGATCGCGCCTCGGCTTCGATCTCCTGCGAGCATTGTCGCTCGTCACGCAATAACCCTCATTGTGCGCCTAGGCACGTAATATACTATTATGCAAGAAAAGCATGTTTTAATTCAAAGAAAATCTGTAATTTTACATTTACTCATCAATCGCATCGAAATTACATTTTAATTTGAACCTTTTATGGTTTTTCGACATAGTTGGGAACGAAGGTACAGTTGTTGAATACAACATTTTCTGGTTTCGACTGTATTTTCGACATTACAGTTTCGATTTTTTGCCGTCTCGGTACTGGTTCATCAATTACCGTAGATTCTTTCGATTGATCAAAATTGATCGACGTGGATATAAGGTTACCGATTTTTTCTCTATTCGCTACCGATTCCTCGATGTAACCTTCAGCAACACTGTCGGATTTCCATCCGTGAGGTTTTAAAGTAGTTATGTTTGCCCTGGAGTCGGCGAGCAATGTTGCTGAGGTTCGATCAAAGGAATGCCCCGTGTACAATTCTGGATTGTCGCGGTAATACGGGGAATCAATGTAATTTTGTTTCTCCCGATAACTTGCTTGATGCATTTTCCTTTTGTGTAGTTTATAAAAAAACGATCACTTACCATGGCTGATGTTCGCAAATCTTTGTATTTTTTTTTAAGATTTTCACGAATTCTTCACCGATGACGTCGTTGCGAGGTTTTTTAGTCTTCGTTGTCGGGAGATTGACAGCCAGAAGTTGACCTTGTTCTTTGATGTCGGTGCGGGTGATGTTATCGGTAAAATTTCTTACATTTTTCATTACACTCTACGTTATAGTTTAATTGATTGTTATGTTATGTTTTTGAAAAATATTTAATATTTCGGATTTATAAATTTGATATGTTGTTTAAATTCTGTATTGTAAATGTTAATTCTGTTCTAAATTTCATTTATTTTTGTATTCAAGTTATTATATAGAGAAGCAGTATGTTAAAATGATATGAAATATGCAATAAAATTTACCTTCGTTACCAAGTGTTTGTCATCTGGTGCTTTTTCCAAAAATTCTTTGACGTTTTCAGAAGAGAATACGAGGGATTTTTTTCTGCTGAATCCTTCTGATTTTTTCTTCAAAAACGCTTTCAAAGTCAAGTATTTGTCAATGCCCAAATCCCCGCTGACTTTGAGGTTGGTTTTCAACATCCAGAAAATGGATCAAAGCATTGATGCTTGGTATTTCTCGTTCAATTCGAAGAAATAGGCCATCAAAACAGATTCCGAAGACTATTTGGTTTTACGCTCACATTTTCATTTTAAAAATGTTTCAAACGTTGTCATGTAGATAGTTTTCAATTTCTCCGGTAGTAAGTCATTTTTGACTTCCTTCGCTGCCTCTCGAAGTTCGGGTGGGGTGAGAAATTCTTCGAAGGTTTTGTCGTCGTTATTCATTTTAGACGTAATTCGGAATCCGAATTGCGGATTTTTTTGGAAAACCGATTCGACGCGAAATTCGGATCATTTTGGCGATTCTGAGTTATATTCTTATTATGACTTAAGAATGAAGATGTCGGTTCACAAGTTACCCTCGTGTAGAAACACCGTATATTTTTTTAATTCCTCGGCTAGGGGAATTTGTCAGAAGCTACTCTGGTTAAGTCCATTGTTGACATTATTTTGCTTCCACCACATCTCTGAAAAAGCACCTCAGTTGGTCCTGTACATTCATAATCATTCACCATAATTTCATTTAACTTGCGTGCATCTAGACATATCCTAACACGCCCATATTTCTTTAAACTAGTCACTAGGGGATTTATGTAGGGAGTTTTTGACCTACCAATAATTCCTAGCTGCAGTAAATTGTTTATTGTATTACGTGCCTCTTCCTCAAGATAAAATGTAGTACTCTCCAATTTCATGCTGAGGCGCCACAGTTTCAAAGCCAGACCAAAAAGGAAACTGCCCCCCCCCCCCCTCTACGCCACTTGTCGATACATCATTCAATGTTTTTGTGCCGAGGTGGTCACTTCGAGATTATAAAAAAAAAGAGGTTAAAGAAAAAAAAATAAAAAAAATATGGGAAAAAGAAAGCACAGATTAGATTCAGTGGATAAATCTGAGAAGGAAGATATATCAGAGGAGATGAAACGGTTAAGGAGAAAACTCAAGAAATTGGGAAAACGAGTCTCGAGGAGAAATTCAAGTAAGTATCGACTACGCATAAAAGCTTTGGTACAATGAACAGCGTAGATTACTGCATTCAAAGAAGAATCTTAAGTGCATTCCATGCACAGATTCAAGATGTCTTAGGCTCTAAGCTATTGACAGTCACAGGCTCTAACCTGTCGGCATATTTTGTTTCAGGCAAATTGCTTGTCATTCGATGCTATCTTCAAGTGCTGTCACGTCATAGGCTCCAACCTACTGACGTACCATGGGCTCTAGCCTGTTGGCGAACTGTAATCCAAACGTTTTCGTTTGTAATTATTTACAAAAGCTCTTTCTCTCTTTTTTATTAGGAAGCCTTGATACGGACTCAGAGACCGATCGTCGAAGACGTCATAGACGTTGTTCCAGCACAAATTCAATTCTTCGGCCTCTGGCAAGGAATCCTTCATATACTCCTCTGGGTTCTCCGCCTTTGTAGCATAAATTGATTACATGGATTCTGAGGATACCGAGCCAAACCGCTTCAACTCAGAGAGATGTCGCAGGTCAAGCGATAAGATAATATCGATGTAGGTTCATCGGCTTCTGACCCTCAAAAAACAGGTGATGCTGGAGTCATGGAGGATCTAGAGAGGGAAATTTTGGAACTAATTGGCAAAAGAGTAGTTTCATTAAATGAAACATCTTCAAAGCGAGATGGGCGTCTAGTTCAAAAACAAAACAAGATTACTGTCTACCTGGCCTTGTTGGGTAGCACTATAGTTGATGTTATAAATGATAAAAAATTGAATAGTGATGCCCAGAAGTTGTCTACAACACAGGCTTTGTTATTCAGGAAGCTCAGCGAAGCTACACGACTTTTGGCAGATTTACAAAGAGATGAAACCCTTACTCGTCGGAGTCTCATTCTCGCTACTATCAACAGTTCTCTGAAGGAAGCGTTGGAATCTTCTATGGCAGATGAATGACTTTTCGGACAAAAGTTAGGTGAGCGCCTTAAAGCTGCAAAGACAATCGAAAGATATGGAAAAGATCTTATGGAAAAATCGAAATATTCAGGGAAACCAAAAAACTCCAAGGCCCCGCCTCGACGTCAGCCTTTAAAGTCCAAGATGTGGGGTCGGTACCAGAACAACTTTCCCAATCAGTTTCAGTCCACTAAGAGAAATTGGGGGAATCAGAACAGAGGGCAACGTAACATCTTCCAGTCGAAAGGTCTAACTCAGCAGAGAAAAATTTAGTTATTACGAATGTGAGTAAATCAGCTGGTAGGCTTAAATATTTTTTAAACAATTGGAAAAAAATTACCTCCGATTCCAGAATTTTGACTTGGATTCAGGGTTATGAAATCCCTTTCACAAGACCAGTTTTTCAGTATTCAATTGCTGGACAGCCTTCTTGGTCATCGAAAAATAAATCCCTCATTTCAGATCAGATTCAAAAATTAATACTAAAAGGGACCATTTGTAAATGTTCACCAAGAGTAGATCAGTTTGTGTCAGGAAATTTCTTAGTTCTTAAATCGAATGGGACAAGTCGCTTAATTCTTAATCTTAAAAAATTATATGACTTCATCGAAACTAATCATTTCAAGCTCGAAGATTTTAGATTGGCCTGTAAATTAGTAAGTCCTAATTGGTTCATGGGAAAGTTAGATCTTAAAGACGCTTATTACAGTGTTCTCATTAAGAAGAATTATCGGAAATATTTGAGGTTTTTCTTCGATGGCATTTTCTTTGAATTTAACTTTTTGCCATTTGGCCTCAAAACGGCTCCATATGTGCTTACAAAGATTATAAAACCGGTTGTAGGTCACCTGAGAAATCAAGTTTTCTCTCAATTATATATCTTGACGATCTTTTACTTATAGGGAATTCTTATTCACAATGTTTAGAGAACATTAAAGCATCTATGAACTTATTAACAAGTTTAGGCTTTATTATAAATGAAGAAAAATCTTATAAGGTTCCTTCTCAAGTTTGCGGTTTTCTTGATTTTATTCTGAATTCTCAAAGAATGACTAGAGTTACCATCTGAAAAGAGACGCAAGATCCATGATCAGACAATCACTGTGAGGAACGCGATCTATATATTTTACATTACATTACATTTCCACAGAATAGCCTCAAGTAATTAAAATGTTAAAAAAACAAATAAACTTATATCTTTACCAATATAACAGCAAACTGGGTATCCAAACTAGCGAAGCTTCTGAAGTACGTCTCTATAGAGACAAGCTTCACTTTTTTCTCCTTCTTGTCTAGTAAAGTACACCTTTCGTCAAAGGTTTTCGTCCACTGAGTCATGACATCCAGTGGGCTATACATATCTCTCTTAGAATCTGTGAGGTATTTCAGAAATATATCCTTGATGTCAACTGCAACAAGTTTAATTTACAAATGACAACACTCATATTTATATAATTTGTGAAGATTATGGATTAAAAACGATGAAACTAAGATTATGTCTCTCACCATTCTTGATATGTTCATCCACGACTACAGGAACAGCTTTTTTTGGAAGTTTGCAAGCTAATCTTAGTTCGCTACGAACAACCTTGTAGTGATTGTACAGACATCCTTTGGTGGGCGTCTCTGAATCTTTTTTTGTTACTCTAGGAATGTAGATAATATCTGGATCTTCTATAACAAACAGTGCTTCTGACTCTCCTCGAATTTCGTTGAAGTACTCTTTTTTATTATGAAAGTAAAAATTCAAATGCATTAATATGCGAGCAGCATATATTTATTAAGACTGTAGGCAGCGAAACATGCGAATTTAAATGGTATTAAGAGTCAGCTTATCAAAGTGTAAATTAGTTGCATGCTCATATTTTTTGTAGAGTAGTATAACCTTACTTGTAATTTATCGTATCTTCCTGAATTTTATTTAACACAACTATGTCTTTCAAACGACCATAGTCCAAATCTTTGGTATGCTTATACTTGTCTAGTGCAATTCGACCTTCCAATGAGCTATTTAATAAATGATATAAATCATTTTGGACGTATTCAAATGTTCTACAAATATATTTCAACTATTAGTTTATCTATTCAAAAAATATTTAAAAATAGTAATAAATTTGTTTTGATCGTACTGTCCAACCACAATTTGTTCTGGTAAATTTGATGTTTGTAAAGAAGTTAAAGTAAGGTTACCACGCCCATTGTTTACACATTCATCACCAACTTCCATAGATTCCACATTTATACCATCCGTCAAACATCTATCTAACTCTATTTGTTTTTCTAAATTGTACTTTGAGACAAAATCATGAAACAAATCGCTGGCCTTCAACAACCCATTAATTTTTGTATCGCACAAAGAAAAGAATATAAGATGCATTCTCATATCCCACCTCTCTATTTCCAAGAAATATTTTTCAATTCATTTGTCCTTCGCTTTGAGATTTTTCGTATATAATTTATTTATTACCATAAACATCTTGAACGCTCAACAATATAATGAATGCATTCTTATATCCCACCTCTCTATTTCCAAGAAATATTTTTCAATCGTCTGCCCTTCAACGAAATCGACAAATATCGAGTTTTTTCTAGAAGCCAACCTCCCCTATACAAAACATCTTTCAGGATATAGTGTAATAACGTAAGCTTCGAGAACCTTCCAGAAATATTACAATTTAGCACGGAAATGAACTAAATAACGTCTCTCTGACGCTATAAGCTTCAAGAATTTTCCAGAAAATCCTCGAAATTTAACATTGATATTGACCACATGAAGACTCTCTGACGCCATAAGCTTCGAGAACCTTCCATAAATATCACAATTTAGCATGAAAATAGGCTCTGCGACCTCATAAACTTCAAGAAAAGACCAAAAAACCTCGCTATTTAGCTTAAAAAGAGGCTCTATGACGTCATAATCTTCCAGAACCTTCCAAAACTCAAGACTTAAGGAATAGTCTCGAGTATCGGTAAATGCCGGTGCAGGAATCTGTATCTAGAAACCCCACTACCATACTACTTGCCATTACTCAAATGGTGTTTTATCTACTTTTAAAGCTGTAGTTGGTTTTAAATTAATTAAATATATTTCAGTAAGAACTGCTTCACCCCAAAAATGTTTTTCTCAATTAACACCTGAAATTCTCGCCCTAGCTTTTTCAGTAATAGTCCTTATCATGCGTTTTGAGACACGATTCAATTGAGGGGTTCATGGAAATGTCAAATGATAGCTAATACCTTTTTGCATACAGAAGTCTTTCATCGCGTTAGACAAATATTTCCTTCCATTATCGATATACAAATTAATGATTTTTAAATTGAAATGAGCCTCACTTTTTGCAATATAATCTTTGAGTACAAAAAATAGATCCAATTTATATGTAATCAAATACGTAACTCAATAATGAGTGTGCTCATCAATAAAACAGACAAAATAATTTTTAGTTAGTTGTTGGAGGAGTTACTAGGTCACAAACATCAGAATGAACAGAAAATAATGGACGTTAACATGATTTTTATCTTTAGATTTTTCAAAAGTTAATCGTGCTTTTTTACCTTTTATACAAGCTTCACACAAATTATCATTTGGAATTACTTAGTCAATTTGTCCAATATCAAAAATCATCTGTTTATTCTTTAATTCTAAGAATTTAGATTTTCCCATGTGCCTCAATCGTTGATGCCATAATTCATAATTATTATATTTTGCATTATACCAGGTCTAGAAGTATGAAACCGGAATTTTTTTCAAAAGTTACACGTCTGTTGCATGAAAATGATCAAAAATACTTTATTCAAAGTAATCTCCATTGCTATTTACACATTTTTGGCACCTATCCGGAAGGTGATGAATGCCACGCCAATTAAACTGTTCGTCTTTTAAATCAAACCAGTTATCCAGCCATTCTCGTACATTTTCGTACGAAGTGAAGCGTTGTGCAGCGAGAGCGTGGCCCAGTGATGCGAACAGATGGTAATCCGACGTAGCCGTGTCTGGAGAATATGCGGCACACGCCAGTATTTCCCAACTGAACGTCTCGATCGTTTCCTTGACCCGTTTCGCTGTGTGTGATGGGGCATTCTCGTGAAGAAAAATGACTTTGTGTTGCCTTCTTCGATAATCCGATCGTTTTTCTTGTAATGCTCGATTTAAATCGGTCATTTGCTGTTGGTAGCGATTCGTGTTGACAGTTTCACCAAGTTTTAGCAGCTCATAATAGGTAACACCCTTCTGATCCCACCAAACGCACAGCATTGTTTTCTTTCCAAAGCGATTGGGTCTTGCACTGGATATAGAAATTTTCATTGGAGGTTGTAATTCAGTAAAACTTCCAGTTAAGTCTTCCCTGTTTATGAGATGGTCCGATGCTCCTGAATCTAGAAGAAATATAATTTTGTTTCCTGTTTCATCAATATTCAAATCTCCAACCATAAATACAAATCCAGAGTTAATATTGTCGTTTGATGTTAATTGTTAATTTATTTGAACAGTTCGAACTGTCCTATTTTTCTCGTTATGGTATTGAAGTTGCCTCTTATAATGGAAACAATTTTTCTTCATGTGTCCTTTCCTACCACAATAATGACATTTGACATTTATCTGATTATTTTTATTAAATTTTCCTTGTCAGTGTGAAGCACTTTTGAACTTGTATCACTACTTTCCTGATTCAAAAGTCTCGTTTTAACAAAAGCTAACGTTAAATTACCTTCAGATAATGTATCAATTGCTGTTATGGCTCCATCATCTGCTGCAGGAAGAGTCAACAACTAATGTGACACTTTATCAGTTTCTTCTAGTTTTGCTTCTGCTAATAATAATTCAGTGATTAAATCATAAAAAATTGTAAATTGTTTTATATAAGCTGTATCGCCATGCAACTTTGATCCAAGCAATCTCTTACGTAGAGCTAATTGTGTAACAAGAAAAAATAAAAATAAATTATCAGGCCTTACCAACCTGATATAATCAGCTGACCGCCTCCCTTACATCCAAAAACCCTGTTGAGCAGAAGGATTAGGAAGGGTGGAACGAGACCCAACAATACACCGATGACGAGTAATGAGTATTTAATGAGGCGACACAAAATTACATAGTTCTTCCAAGAGTAGACAAAACGAACTGAACTTAATGAACATGGTAACGTGGCTTTAGGGGCAATTTGCACCGAGAGGTGGCAACATATGTAATATTCAAACGCGTATCGCAAACTTTGGGTTGCTCGAATTATTGCAAAGATCCGGACAAAAAAGTATCACGTGACGATTTCTGCACCAGCCACATGATAATCTGACTCAACAGTCTCTTGAACGATGCCCTCGTTTCTTACATTTAAAACAACAACTATTCTCTTTAACGATATTTTTCCTAACATCGAAAGACAATATCACAAGATATAAATCACCAATTCGATTCGCTAATAACTTCGTATGACCGTCTTCACCGATGACCATTGCACAGTTTTTCTTAAATATCACTTCACAGTTTTTGCCGGTAATTTTCGTGACGGATAAAAAGATTACTTCGAAGGTCAGGGACGTGAAGGGTGTTCTGTAAAGTCACACTCTTCTTTTCTCCGAGAACGTCAGCTGTGAAAGACACTTTTCCCCTGGCAATAATTTCGGATGACGCATTAGTAGCTAAATCGAGTTTTCCGGGTTTCGAATCAGTTATTTCTACGAACTTCTCTAATTTTTTACATAAGTGAGATGTCGAACCGCTGTCTAAGCACCAAATGTCACTGCGATTTATGCTTTCCGCTTGAAATGCCGCTTCCATGTCTGAGAAATGTTCACTCGCGCACAATACGACATCTTCGGCTAATTTCGTCGACGATCGGACATTTTCGTTTTTCGCTTTACAATTTTTAGCTTTGTGGTTAATTTCTTTACATCGATGACATCGATAAGGAAACTCTTCCTCATCACGCGATCCACTCTTTTCTGCTTTCTTTACGTTCCCGTTCCGATTTCCATTCTGATTCCCGGTCCAACCCCCTTTCGCGATCATGGCATCCTGAATTGCACTTCGCACTTCATTATTACGAGCATCACCTTCTTCGATGATTTTAATACGAAGCATTTCGGGTGTTGGCAACGTGTTGCGTGATTCGATAGCGCATCGAAAATTTTCGAAACTATTCGGTAAACTATATAAGAGCAGAATCGCCAAAAGATCGGGATTGACATCGTCTTCCATTTCACTTAATTTGTCGACCGCGTCAAAAAACTTGCGCACATGTTCGCGCACATCATCGCAATCTTGCATTCGTTGCAATATTAATTGCTTTAGCAATGTGGCTTTCCGAGCCAGACCCCGAAATTGGTAAATGCCCTCCAGCTTTAACCACATTTCGCGTGAACTTCCACATCCTTTGACTTGCTTGAGTTCCGACGGATTTATTGCGAGAATAATATCGGACTTCGCTTTATTATCGCCGGTTTCCCATGCTGTTACGGCAGCGGCCGACGCATTATCTCCGGAAACGAGTTCCGGTTTCACTTTAGTCTCGTTCACAAAATCCCAGGCGTCGTTTTTTACGAGCAATGCTTCCATCTGCATCTTCCATGTGTCGAAATTGTCCTTATTCAGAGCTTCAATCCGGGCTAAACCCGATGCACTCATTTTTAAATTCACAGAGCATCGACGAATTCGACACAAAAACAAAGCTAACTTCAAAAACACTCGTCCACGTGCATTTATTGTTACCGATCGCTCATAAATTCTCACCACAGTTTTCTGGGCCCATAACCTGTTGAGCAGAAGGATTAGGAAGGGTGGAACGAGCCCCAACAATACACCGATGACGAATAATTAGTATTTAATTAGGTGGCACAAAATTACATAGTTCTTCCAAGAGCAGAACAAACAAACAAACAAACGAACGAACGAATTATTTAATTGAAGCTATTCAAAATGAAATGTGCAATTTATTTCAAATAAATATTGTACATAATTAAAAGCTTCAAAATTAAGAAATTTTCAAAATTACAAAATTATATGTCTAATAGAAATAATTAGATAAGATATTTCTACTTCTCAAAATTTAAATATTTGCAATTAAATCTTAAAATAAATTATTTTATTTTAAGCGTTGGTATACTTCGCGTGTTCGCAAGCTCTGCCATCGTTAATAACATCGTCGAACTACCCTGAATAAACCTTGCATGTATTCTTTGTAGCAAGATTGTGCAAGTGAAGGTTCTAAAAAGAATAGAAAAATTAAAAACATTATTCATTTGACTTGAATCAATTTAAAATTTAGAGCTTTTTCTACTTAAAGTTTACGCAGGAAATTGTGTTTAAACCTTAGTTGAGTAAACTGATAGTATTAAAGCATTGAATATTTAAATTCAAAATATTATATAATTGTCACGTATCCATGACAGTTATATTATATATTATAATCATATAAAACTATTATTCTATTATATCATATAACACGTTTTATTGTTGCTATAAATATTGTTGCTAGATACATGTAATTGTTTTTATAAATAATTTCACTATTACTATTAACTAAAATATCAATAAACAATTGATTTTATTGGTAAAATACTAATTACAACAAATATTACCTTTTATTATTATTAACTATCATTATTACTATTGTTAATAATAACAATTAACAAAATGCAACAAATGTTATACAACAACAATATTACTTCAACCTTTATATTTAAAGTTATTATTAATCTCTATTATTATTAATATTTAATATTGTTATTAACAATAATTGTCAAAATGCAACAAATATTAAGTAATAACAATGTTACTTCAATTTCTTGATTTGCAATAATTATCAGTCACTTTCATTATAATTATTTCATATTGTTATTAAAATTTGCAACAAATATTATAATAATGTTACTTCAAATTTTATAATAATAATGTTTATAATAATTATAATTATTGTTAGTATTCTTATTTGATGTTAATCAACAATCAGCAATTAATTATAAAATATGTTCTTTTTAACTATTACTATTATGTTATTTTATAAACAAAAGCAATGTTTAAATATAAAGATTAATAGAATTATAAACAAATCATAATCACGATTTATGTGCGACAATTGTATTATAGTTACTTTATTACTTACCTATGTATACAAATAATGTCAATGACCCTTGCGACTAAATCTACCTAAAAACCTGATGGTACGGGTTTACACAGCCCTTGAGAAGATGTGAGTACACCCATACCACGAAAGCATGACCCACACGGACTTGGAAAATCGGTGTGAGTCCCTAAGCTCACCAACGTAGCACACCAGCAAACTGGCCCATAGTCTCAACTCACCACACTGACACCTAAGATTCTAATGGACTTCGAAAAAGCTATTGAAGCCATGGAACTCAAATTCCCATACTTTCTACCTACGAGTTGAAACTACAGACGACAATATAAACCACGCTGCAAGGCTTAAACATACGTCTAAGCGCGTCGGAGTCTGAGTACAAGCGAGTCTAAGGGAGTCTAAGGGAGCGTACAATCAAGCAGCATCGTTGGAACCGGTTTTCGTCGCCGTACCGCAATAAATCTAAGTGGCCGTAATAAATTACCTGCTCGATAGTTGTTTCAGCCCTACAAATTGATAAATGAATATTTCTGAAATAAACAAACACAGCAACATTAATGTATCGTGAATTTCGAAAGAAATATATCACAATGATCTCGTACAATAATGAGCGTAGATATATATATATATATATCTACACCTGAATCAGTGAACGACCATTGATTCGCAGTAACTATTCACAGATGGCAGCAGCTATAAGTCCTTCACTGAGAATCAGTGAAATAGATTGAACTCACTTATTGAATCAGTGAAAGCTTCAGGTGGGAGTAATAAAATCAGCAATATATTTTAACGAGCGATGAACTCGTTTATTTTAGGCTAAACAACACTAAAACGAAATTACGTAATAATTATTATTTTTAAGGGACGATGAATCAGTAAAGTGTAGATGAAAATGTTGAATTCGCGAATTCAAAAGTTATTTTCACGTGATGCATTCACTGATTCCTCAGTGAAATCAAAACAGAGCACTGATTTATCAGTTGATATATTTTCACTGATATAATCAGTGACTATTTCACTGATTCAGGTTTAGAGAGTACTTACGAAAAATGTGTACATTGAATACCAAACTGTTTCAATGAAATTCGTCATTAAGTTGAAAACATTCGGTAGATCATATCTAAGCACAGTCAATTTGTCATAAAGACTGAGTAAAAATTTATTGTGATATTTAGAGTTTCACGAAATAATCGTAAAGGACAACTATACATCGTTATACCATACACGTTGAACACATAAAGTTGATATTCATTGTGCAGTCCACGTTTTTACGAAGAAAACGATTTTTTTCTTCAAAAAATCATACCTCGGAAACAAAAAATTTTAGCTACTAGAGATTCAGTAGAATTGAAACACAAGGTGTCTTTTTGATGCGAAAAAAGTTTGAGAGAAAACAAAAATACACTTTTCGAGATATTGAATTTTTAAACAAAATTGCAATTTTTGTTTATTGCTAAATAAAAAATTAATAGCAATCAACAAGCAATTGTTTATAACTGTATTTGGTAGTCAAAATTATTACAAACATTTAAAAGTGAAAATTGTTAAAATCGGTCAATTTTTGACGAAGTTATAGACAATTGACAAAAAAGTTCTCGCGAATAATTGGAAAAATATATTTTGACCCCAAAAACGAAATTGCTGATGAATCTCAGAAAAAATTTGTTTCGGCCCAAAAAAAAATACGTGTCTCATTACTTTGATCAAAGAGCAACATATTTGACTTTTGTTAAAAAATAAATTCGTGTCCCGAATGGACCAGTTGAATTGAGATGGAAAGCATCTTCCGCATTTTACAAGAGTACACTCGTATTTACTGTTTTCATTGAGATTGTGAAAAACACGCCAATGAGTAATGAGAGCCTTCAAGGAAGAGGTTGAACAAGCTGTACACAAGTGGCAACGCATTTTGCGTTTTAAACACAATGATGCTGCGTGCCGATATATACCTTATTTATATCACAAGAACATTTAAATCTTAAAAGTTTCTTAAATGCTAATAACGAACATAGAATAAAATATGGTGAATAATTAATAATTAAACTCAGCTAGTCTCCAATTGTTTACTTCTTCTGTGGTCTTGCGTTCCTGAATTTTCGAACCTTAGATCCATCCCATAAAAATTCCCTACGAAAAAAGTAAAATATAAACAAACATAATGAATAAGCAGAATTAATAACATAATAAAATAATGTATTGTCTTTTAATTTAATGGATTTTTCATATACTATTTATTTTAATTATTTTGGATAAAATAACAGGAAATGTGCAACATATTTAAAACTTACTTCAAGGCGGGTTCTACAATACACAAGTCGACTGCCACCTCACCCTGTGAAGAGCTTTCTACGTCGCTGTACATATGAATCTTGTAAATATATCGTTGGATAAAATTCCAGCTGTAATCCTGTAGTGTGAGATGCAGGTTTTACCCGTAAACTAGCAACTCTTTAATCGGGCTGGCCCAACTAATTTCATCTCATATTAAATAAACCTGAAATAAAATATTTTCTCACACACTTTGATGAGCGCCAGACACTGTTTAGAGTGACAAAATTTCTTATACGACACTGGTGAGACTCGAAAATAAAAGATCAACACAAGGCGGGGTGAAACAAGGTCACAACAGGTTACCGGGTAAAGAAATAAAAACCAGAATTTAGTTAATGAAATGTAAGGTTAAACAAAATTTATTTAAATGTAAAGGAGACTCGATACAATACCAAAACTCAATAACCACAAAAAACAACACAAAATATTTATTTTAATATTGATAGGTAAAATAAAATGACACAATCTCGGACTTCTCCCGAGTCACGCGACAATATGACGAGTTAAATTTGCTAACGCGCGTCACCACCCGAGAGCACGAGAATTTATTAAAAACTAGATCTTTACTTAATTAATCTTCTTATTATATTTCAGCGTACGCGAAAAAGAGATCAATAATATAAATAAACGGCAGAGCACTCGCGTAGGAGAGGAAAGAGAGGCGAAGTGGCCGGTACATGAGGTGCACGCCATAAAGCGTCAGTATCAGTTCAGTAATGTCCGTTATTTCCGGACCACTTGCCAAAGAAATCAATAAAAAAGTAACTCACGCTACCTGAATCACATCTTGAAGTTCCGGAACGAATTTCAAAATAAATTCTCCTTCCATTTTGATCAAATCCCAAAATCGAATTCCTCCTTTCTATTTGGCACTTACCAGAACGAGTCGCAGAACGAGAGTGACAATAGCCGACGCGACGCTAACATAATTCCCGACCTGCCCCACGAATTACACGCGTGACCCAATCGCGGACCCGGAAACAGGTCACATGTCCAACATCCAATAGACGAAGAGGCAACTCGTGCCTAGTATAATAATTGCCCTCGGCAAATAACTTTCCTCAACACGCGGTTCTATTATTTACAATGAACGGCGCGTGTAACACGATGACACCATTATAATCAGTGTTCATCTCCGTCAAACCTCACGAATTTAGTATCACCAAATGTCCAAGATACTAAATATCAAATATGTTTTATATCAAGCCCCAGGGTCTATGCGCCCTAGGGTACATTTTCCGGGTCACGTGGTGGCATCTGGTCGTCTGGTGCGTCGCTCTCGAACGATCGATGAGGGCGATAATCGAAGCGTCGATCCATCGTGGCTCGAAACTCGACATGGCGGCAAATGTTTACGTTGATTCGGTAGCCGGTAGTGTCTCGTCTACAACGCTGCTGTCCTCCGGTGCTGTTGTCTTCGTATTGCTCATGAAACAGACACGACAGGAAGCGTGAGTGCGTGTGGTGCGCGAAAGTGTGTTTCGAGTGCTCTCGGGTGACGACGAAGTGCGGGCTCTCGTCTCACGACTTTTTCCCCAGGGACATAACCCCACCTGTCACCGGTGAGTTTATTAAATTAAACCTTTTTCCTTGTGACGAGTAAAATTTACCACGTCACAAGTGGGATACTTGGCATCGAGAGCTTGATATATTTTGAAGCATACATCTACAGCTTGCAAAATACTGTCCATCAAGTATTTTGTTCCATCAACGTAGACGTGAATAAAGTGAAGGCTCTTTATCGTATTGCCAGTAGCAAAATCAACGGTTGAAAACAGTCTCCACGAGCAAAAACTGTCTCTTTTCTGCGATTAATTCCATACTCTAAGTCGCTCAACCTCTAGAAAATATATTACGCATTATTATTAATCAAACGTCGTACTTCGTTGCCTGTTAATTATATTGAGTATTATATAGATTACGTTAAAATGAAGTTTACTGAAAATGTAAACAGCGTGTTGCTAAGAATGTAAAAACTGTATAAAAAAGAAAATCCATTTTATGTATTATTCAATTTGAAAATCGTGACTTACCTCAACATGTAGAAAAAACGTTTTCACTAACTGAAGGCTTGATGGTCGAAAGTTGGTATTATTCGTTCTGTTGCGAGTTGTGCCTGGATTAAAAATAAGCAGGAACTAATGAAGTGCAACCGCATCTATAAACATAGGGGGCACCGGTTATTTAAATCTGTAGCTTCTACCGAATTCAAAGAAACTCTAAGTATATTAAAAAAAATCTTTTAAAAAAATTTTAAAATTGAATCCAATTTTCAAAATATTCAAATTTTGAATTGGTTATTTAAAATCCAAAAATTACTGCAAATTTCGATTTGGAAAATGTTTTTGGCTCACAAATTGAAACTAAAAAGTCTTCGAATCGGAGTTGGCAAACTGGAATCGTTTCAAATTTAGAAGAGTTGCAATTTGGTTGCTTTCAAGTTATTTAATAAACATACCCTCTAAAAGTACTGCATTTTGATTATCTTATCGGCCAATTACACCACCAAGTTCACCACCTATTCCATAATTTCCCTTCATTGTAAGTCCTGGTACTAAATTTATGGTATTCTTTGGTTTTGCGGCCACGAAGTAAACTGACTTTCTTTCATTCGGGTGTGCCAAAACTATTTCTTCAGCAGCTCTTGCGAAGACTGAAGATGGGATTCTGAAAACATGAATTATTATTTTATCAAAAGATATTGGATCTATAACTTAATTCGTGCGGTTTGCTAAGTATGCTCTGTATTTGGTGGGATCGGAAGGGTGTGCTGTATTATGATCTGCTCAAACTGGGTGAAACCATCAATGGAGAACGCTACCGAACACAATTAATCCGTTTGAAGAGAGCAATAGCCGAAAAACGCCCGGAATATGCGACCAGACACGAGGCAATAATTTTCCATCATGACAACGCTCGGCCCCATGTCGCTATTCCGGTTAAAAACTATTTGGAAAACAGTGGATGGGAAGTTATACTCCACCCGCCTTATAGCCCAGACCTTGCCCCTTTTGACTACCATTTGTTCCGGTCGATGCAGAACGCCCTCACTGGAATACGGTACACATCAGAACAGGGTATCAAAAATTGGCTTGATTCATTCTTGGCCGCCAAGCCGGCGCAGTTCTTTTGTGATGGAATCCACAAATTGCCAGAAAGATGGGAAAAAGTCATAGCTTCGGATGGGCAATACTTTGAATAATACCATTGTACATGTTTTTCTTAAATAAACGTTCAAATTTTGAAAAAATACCGCGCTAATTACGTTATAGATCCAATATATTTATATTCAGAGTGAAATAAAATATATTTTCATAGCACCTCCTTTGAAAATTCGATTTTCGGTACCTGTAGAGCGGGTTGAAACTACGATTTTCAACCCTAGGATTGAAAGTCGCTGTTTCAACCCGCTCCACAGTTACAGCCAATCAGATTCTCAAAAGAGTTGCTATGAAGAATAGTATACATTACTCGAAACAAAACACAGCGAAAGCAATTCGTGTAATTGCAGCCCTCGCTTCACTCGGGCAGCAAATTTCACACTCATTGCAATCGCTGTGTTTCGCCCCATGTAATGTAATATACTATTACTTGTTTCTGATAGACAATAACACAGGCACACAAAACAAAAAAAAGGTTCAGGCCCATTGATCAGACCTAGTAGACTTTTTTTCTGTATTAGATCACTTTCAAGGTCATTTGAAGGTCAGATTAAGAACAAATGGTAAAAAAATCTGAAAAAATTCATGTGTAGGTTTTTGAGGATGCTGAATTCAAATCCGAGGTCATATTACCTCTATCAACTCACCTTCAAGGTCATTTGAAGGTCAAACTTCGAGAATTCAATACAAAAATCCGAAAAAAAATCACATATATGTTTTGAGGGTAACTAAATCTGAATCGAAGGTCATTTTGACTATATCTGGCCATCTCAAGGCTATTCGAAGGTCAAATATAGGAAATGCGATAAAATAATGGAAAAAGTTCTCGTATAGGTTTTTTGGGCTAGAGAATCCAAATTCTTTATCGCGTGACCTCTAGAAAGTCAATATCAAGGTCATTTAAAGGTCAAATCAAGAAAAGGATGGCAAAAAATTTTTAAAAGATTCTTCATTTTGCATGCATTTTTACTTTCTTCGTTTGTAACGCACCCTTTTATCTTCAAATGATCTGCGTATTGGGTTCCGTTTACGTTTTTTTCCTCTATGTTGGCTCTCTCTTTTTAACATCCAGCAGTAATCAGCCATCATCGCAACATCTCATCTACCTTGATAGCGCTGCTCCTTATTCTTTATGTCTTGATGGAATCGTTCTCCATGCTCGTCACTAAAATCTCCACAGTTTTCTGGGAACTGATCTGAGTGGTTATGCAAGAAATGCAATTTATATGACATATTACATCCCATTTTTCAAAAATTTCTAAATATCGTAGATATTAAAATTTTATAATCATCACTTCTGTGATTATCTAAGAAATTTTCTATAACTTTCTTGAAGCTGATCCATGCAGCTTTCTGAATCGCAGTCATAGTAGTCGGAAAATTGTCATCTTTCAGCATTTTTTTTATTTCTGGTCCATCGAATATTCCTTCTTTTAATTTAGCATCAGATCTATAGAAAAATTTAGACCCTTAATATTTGTAGCATTGATTGCTTTCACTTCAAAGCTTTTACAAACTGTTTCATAATGCCTAATTTGATATGTAAAGGAGGTAGCAGGACCTTTTTCGAATCTACTAACGGGTTGTTAATAACATTATACTCTCCAGCTTCCAGAGAATTTCTCTCAAGCCATTTGTGTTTAGTATAATGATGTTTACGATCTCTGCCATCCCATAAGCACTTGAAACATAGATACTTCGTAAATCCAGACTGCTGTCCCATTAACATACCCAAAACTTTCAAGTCCCCACATATTAGCCACTTATATTCAACGTATTTGATGCTTTCTAAAAGTATCTTTAGACTGTCATATGACTCTTGCATAGTTGTACTGTGAGCAATAGGAATCGATGCATATTCATTGGTGTTATGCAACAGAACAGCTTTTAAGCTCCTTTTTGAAGAGTCAATAAATAGCCTCCATTCATTGGTTTTATAGATATTACATTTAATTTCTCCCACAAGTCCTTCAATGTTTTTACAGCAAACTTATTTCTTATCACTAAACTCTTTTTCTTCATAAAATTGCTTAAAACTTTTATTTCTTTTTCTATAATGAGATACTTTTGTACCCTTTTCTAACATATTTCTGCTGTTTAAAGCGGACGCTAAATACTCTGCTCCATCTTTAGGTATCCTATATCCCTTACTAAATCATACAATTCAGCTTGCGTGAACTTTTTTACAGTTAGAGTGTTTCCTTTAGATGGCAAGAACTCATCGCTTTCATCTTCACCCTCTTCTAATTCAGAAAAATCTTCATCACTGTTACTTTCGTTATTATAGTTATCGTTTTTTGTTTTCTTCTGTTCATCGTTGTAGTCTTCAGATTCAGATTCAATCGATAAAGTTTCAAGAACATTCAGATACTCATCAACATCTTCCTTTTGTCCTCTTTCCACAGCTTTTTTAACTGACCTCACCTGAGCGTATTTTAATGTATCCTTATTTTTTGAATTATACCCTGGAACATCAGTTTTACAAAAATAGCAGTCATTTTCGTTTAAGGGTTGATTCCATTCTGTTAGCTGACTGTATTTTAATTGATCATCTTCTTTCTTACTGTCCCAATGGAAAAGCATTTTGCGACATTTTGTGCAAACACTATTAGGGGTCCATTTTCGTTTAGCTATATCGGTATCTAATTTGAAGCAATTTTTATAAATGCTTTTGAGTTGTTCAGTGAATGTTCGCAGATCTTCTTTTTTAGGAATGAATTCCGCACAGATATAGCAAAATGCATTAGCATTTTTTGTACAAATGTGTTCAGAGGAAGGTGTAGATTGTAAGTGAATGTCCTCCATAGTTATATATTAAACCCGCACGATAGGGATCCTGGTCCGATTGCAGGTGAGTCCTCCGTCCTGGAGGTGATAACCCTTATACATCTCCAGGGCTAAGTATAAGGGCTTTCCGACTTTGACGAGGACAATGTCAACTCGTCGTCAGACACACTGCGGCTTCGTCCTCGCAGCCTATCGCCCCCCTGCAAGGCAGTGCACTTCCACTGGCATCGTTACCTCGAGAAGGCGATGAGCGGATCATTCTACACATCCCTTTTTGGGCAGTTGTCACCGAGATCAAACTTATCGGGGCAGCAGGTAAGGACTAGGGGAGAGCGGGGTATGTTGGCATCAGAGGTAAGTTGGCAGAACTGCATATTTCTATTTATCAATGACTTGAACGGAGATGGCGCCATTACTACAAATACTACATTATATAGTGTATCGACTGGTGATAGCGCCATCTCTGTTCAAGTCATTTATAAGGAGAAATATGCCGTCTTGAAACTTACCTCCCATGCCAATCCAGCCCGCCCTCCCCTACATTGTTATAAGAATATACTTATGGTTAATTTATTTTTACACTCCCAATCATTGTTTCACAAAATTTAAAAATGCATCTAAATTTCAGTCTATCATTTTTCAATAAAAGGGAAATTCATTGAAAAGGCAGTTTTTGAATTTTGTGACGCAATTTTACAGTGAAAAATAAAACAACCTTCATTATATTCATGTGCAAAGGAGTCCTATAGAAAGTTTACCTAAAGTTATGTCAATAATTATTTGATGAAGTACGCTATTACGACTATAAAAATGGGTCGGTAAGAAATAGAGATTTTTCTGATTATTTTATTGAAGGAAAGCGGCTTCTACAGAATTTAGCCATTTTAACCATATAGTATCATACACTTACGGTTATAGTTATATGGCAGGGCGAAAAAGCATCCCCATCCCAGGAGCGTGCACATCAGCGCTCAGGCTCGCCAAATTTCTTAGCCTGAAAAATCTTTGTATGAGATTTTTTCCCGATTATTTCAACGCGTTTTCTTCATTTGATCTTCAAATGACCTTGATCTTGACTTTCTAGAGGTCACGCGATAAAGAATTTGGATTCTCCATCCAAAAAAGCCTATACGAGAACTTTTTCCATTATTTTATCGCATTTCCTAGATTTGACCTTCGAATAAACTTGAGATGGCCAGATATAGTCAAAATGACCTTCGATTCGGATTTAGTAACCCTCAAAACATATGTGATTTTTTTTTCGGATTTTTATATTGAATTCTCGAAGTTTGACCTTCAAATGACCTTGAAGGTGAGTTTATAGAGGTCATCTGACCTCAAATTTGAATTCAGCATACTCAAAAAGCTACACATGAATTTTTTCAGATTTTTTTACCATTTGTTCTTAATCTGACCTTCAAATGACCTTGAAAGTGAACTAATACAGAAAAACTGACGTCGGATTCGGATTCAGCAAACGAAAAAACATAGAGTCTACTAGGTCTGGTCAATGGGCCTGAACTTTTTTTTTGTTTTGTGTGCCTGTGTAATTTAAATAAATGCCCCACGACACTTCTCACTAAATGAGTTCGAGTGTTGTAATCTAGGTTTTCACCAGATTCCAGAGCTTGACGACCCTCATAATTCGTGGAGAGGTAAGCTTTTAAATCCTAAAAATATTAAATTACATAAGTTGAAAATATTAAACAGTACATGAAGCTAGCCCAACATAAAATTAGTATAAAACAATACATTGTATTCCAAACAAGAATTCTTACTACAACTTACGTTCGAAAACAGTAGCGCTTCTTCAGAGTGCACTTCGGAAGCTGACGAGTTGCGCAAATCAACTGGTCTTAAAATTCTTCGGTCCACACTTGATCCATCAGCCTGATAACAACCATCAAATTCTGGATGTAAATTTTCTCCAAACTCTTCCCTGTTTAAATTTAATTCAGGGTTCAAGTTTGCAGAACTGAGTCTTCGTCTTTTCGGAGAAGAATCACCTTGGTCAGAAATGCAATCTACGAATTCACGAATTAAAGCTCCACCTTCAGGTGACACTGTCGCTGCTACTCCTATTTACATAAGCGTTTCATTCCAGTTATTTCACAAAAAGTAATCGTATATTTTATAAACAATAATAATTGTACAATAAAATCTCTACGAAATTCTTACACTGGTTCTCTCCGATCTGATTTGCAGTTATTGGCGAAGCAGAACTAGTTTTGGTACGTTCAATATGAATCTGGAAAAAAGGTTTATTACTAAGACAAACACATTGTCAAAGCAGGCAATACTCATTAATATTCTTCCATAAGGATAATCACTAAAGAAATTACGTAATTCAAACGACAGGTTACCATTGAAAAATAAAACATTTGTTGTGACAGAATAATTTTGAATCCTACCTTAAAATGTTCGTATAATTTTTTCTCCGCACTGCCAGCTCTGCATAACCTGCAAATATGAGCGAGATGACCCTGTCATGTCTGCACAGGTGCAATTATGCGTCTCACAAGTGCCTAATAAAAAAAAAGCATTTACTTTTCACTTATATTATCTTAGCCTAAAAACTTTCAATTTCAAATGACTCACGCACAAAACTTTTACTTAAGGAAAACAGGTACACTTACCAATGATCGTTCAACCTCTCGCAAAAACTCCGGAAACACTTTTTGACGTAAAATGGATGAAAGTGATGAGATCAGCCGGTAGACGCGTACTTTGTGAAATTAGCGCGAGCTGCATGGCATGGTGGTCACGTGACTATTCAATTTTCGTGCGCATAAGGTAGCGATTATCTTTGATAGTGTACCTTCCCTCTGCGGATGGTCGAAATTATTTAAAACAAGATATTCAACTCGATCATCTCAGAGAATCGATTTGATTATCTTGGATAGTGTGACTGTTTCTCTGTGGTAATCAAGCTGATCATAAAACGAGAGTCTCCCTGATTATGTCGATAAAATTATGGGACTATTTGATAATCTAGAGGGTCGGCCTGACTCTCTAAATTTTGAACCTCTAACTTCGACCCTCCGTTTTTTTCCGTGTACAGCGCTTAAGCATGCATTCGTTCCTTGTATTAAAGAAAAAAAAAAATTTTCTGTACATAATTCCGAATTTCGATATATTCGTAATAATTTCTAGAGGTAGTGATAATTTTAGTGAATAATAAAGTCGATATCTAGATTTGATATTATTTCAAGATATTAAAAATATTTACATAGAATTTAGGATATAAGGTAAGAGACAGTTGTTTTGGTTCAAGGATCAATTTCGCTGGACGTTACATTCACTTTACTTTTATTGATAATTTCTAAAATTTTGTGGGAGCCCGTATAATGGTCCCCAAATTTCCCAGGTTTGGGTCCTTTTAACAAAAACACGTAGTCACTTACCCTAAAATTTGGGCTATTTACTTTTCTCTCATATTAATTGTTCGATCGGTGTTTAGCATTTACAAGATTTTCGTATACTGTAGTTCTTATTCCAATAAGGCGCGCGTGAGTAAGTCTTTAATGTATCCTTGATAGGTTTGTTGCAAATCATCCTCTCGGAGTGGGTCGCTTGACGGTGATCTTGCCAAACGCCCAAAGACCACTTCAAAAGGTGTATGTTTTGTGCCTTCATGTACACACGTATTACAATTGAATATGGCAATATCTACCCACTGATCCTACTCGCAATCTTTTTCAGAATACTGTTTAAGGAATTCACCTAATGCATGGTGTGAGCGTTCTAAAGCACCGTTGGATTGCAGGTGAAATGCAGTGGTTTTTACTCTCTTTATTTTGAATCTTTTCGCTATTTTCTGAATCTTGCATTGTAAATGAATTTTGTGGAGTTCTTTAAAAATTTTATCTCTTAGATTTCCCGTTACGTATTGTAGTGTTCCCTTACAAATAATTACCTTAATAGTGTGAAGTCCTAAGTTTCAAATTATTATATTTTTCCTAGCTAAAGTCTAGAGCCTATTACCCTAACTGTATTCCTCTGTTTATTGTTATAAATAGAAATAACAATTAACCGGGCAGAAGACAAGCCAAATGAATTAAATAACAACTTGAATTTACAATAATTATTTATTTGAAAATTACAGCTTAAGTCAGTGAAGACCCAGGCGACTTGTTTAAAATGTTGATTGCAGTTATAATGGTACTTTCTTCCCGTTGATATGATTGGGTCTCCAACCTTGAAAGAAAACACTTTCATGAGTCTGAGTTAAAGAGAGAGAGAGAATTTAGAAGGTATGCGGATTGTAACAATTAACTTTTGACTTACCAAATTTATATGAGCAAGGTTGCTTGAAGAAGAGATCCCCTCTTTGTGATGATCCTATATATATGTGGCGAAATTCCTCCGTGTCCGTGAAATTCGAAAATAAATTTTAAGTACCGAAAACTAAGATATATCAAGGGGTTAACTGTAATAAATATCTACGATAGGAAAGTGGAAGAAAAGGTGATATTTTGAGAAAGATATAAGTGGCCTTTCCGGTGTTGTATAGATGTTTAATTGACAATTCTTCGACGATTCGAACCAAAGTTTTGGTCCTTATCAAGACTACAAAGAAGAAATTTTTACTTTAGTTTACGTATGAAAAAATGAAACAACAGATATCAGCATAAATTATTTGAGAATGATATAGATGTCGACAAGTAAATTTGAAAGAAAAAAGAGAGAAAAACATACCGCGGATAAATATCCAAACAGTATTTCCTCACATCAGACAAACTTGAAAACAGTAGATACAATAGTACTTTTTGTATTAAAATTTTTTTTTAAATTCCATGTTAAGAGTAAAATTTTTTTAAAATTCTTGTATAATTAGAAATTTCAAGAATGGATGAAATGGCATTCAAAATGTCGAACAAATCAATCCATATGAATGCCAAACCAATTCCGTTTCTTTCCGAATTCTACTTAATGCGTTTGGCTGAATTCAAGTTTTTATATCAATCCAACTCACTCTTCGATACAAATGAATGCTTTTTAATACCCTAGGCCGGAATTAAAAATGAGAAAAAGCCAATGCCATCTAATGCAGTCATGTGACTTTAAAATTGTATGCCGGCTAATGCTCTTTAAAGAATTCAAATTGAAAGAGCGCCAATGCCATTTAATGCTATCAGTTGACTATCAAATCGAATGCTTGTCAATCCGTATTAAGGTATTCAGATTGGAAGAAGGCAAATGCGATTCAATTCTGTCTGGTGACTTTGAAATTGAATTTGCTCTTTAAACTTGAAGAAATACTTAAAATGGATTTAAATGAAGTATTTTACAGCAACTGGTACAAGCCCTTATGAAAAAATATTTGAACTTCAATACTCAATTGTGAAAAAAATATTACTTGAACAAAACTAATATTTACTGGGATATTTACCCTACCATAATTTTTTTTCTAATTCAAAACAGCAGTAAACTTTACAAAAACCAAAAAGGTGTTACTTATTTGATATCCATGATATGCATCAGTTCAATTGACCGCTAATATTACACTGTGTTTTTCGCGCCAGTGCTATAATATTTTTGTAAAATTTCTATTGCGTAAAATGTACACACCATATGTTTTGAGGATTTAGTGATATACGCTATCGGAAAAAAAGACTAAAATAAGACATAAAAACTTGCCTGTCCTGTTTGTTTCTTAAACTATTAATTTTAGAATGGCAGTGCAACTAATGCAAACAAAAAGTTGGAAAACTAATATTTTCGGAGAGAATTGAAAATTTTGAATTACAAATCTCGGACGCAAAATAACTATTTTTGTGTTAGATTTGACCAACATACTATACAAAATAAAAATTAACATATCTGGGGCTGAATATCAGGCGTCATTGACTCAACTTCTTTCTTTTAGGTAGTCTGAAATACAACTGTCTTGGATATTCGTGAAAGGTTACTGTGCCTTGATTGTATTAGGTATTTTACACACATAATGATAGTTTTCGAAAATGAGAGCAACTACTTTACCAATTTGATTTCGCATACTAGAATCGGATTGTGTTGAACATTTTCCTTCACTTTCCATATGTGTAATACTTGCATTTGATTGACTAAGAAGAGCTCAACAATTAATTCTCTAATTTCAATGTGACACTGTTTATTTGCCATGGTCACGATTTATGTAATTTGTGCGATTTTTCCATTCCTCAGTTCTATAACAGTATCGTTAAATTTTTTGGATCACAAGTACTTTATACTACTATAAATACAATACACATTTACAATACATCTTGAATATTCTTTTTCTGACGAAAATTTGTTTTTTGCACTTGGTCCAAGAAACGTAATGTTGTCCAATTTGAGTGCACTTTTAGTTCCGACTTTTGTATTGAACAGTTTTTGACAATATTTACTTCCTACTTTTGACATACAAAGGTTACGCGGTTGATGAAAATAACATAATCGAATAAGTGATTTTTTCGCCATTTGTTGCTCTACGCTTTTTGGACCATGTATAATTTGTTTAAGGCAGTATATGTTGTTTTCGAAAGGAAGAGCTGACGTCGCCCAATAAGGACCAGTCAGTCTAACAGATGTTAGACATGCATGCATTATTATGATGCATGCATCATAATATGTACATTGAATGTCATTTTTTCAACTCCGTAAAGAATTTGATAGTTCGCAACGAATATCATGAGGTCTTCCTCGCATTTGATGAGCTCGTCATTCGTAATTTCTGTTCTGAGCAAAGTATAAGTCGAATTGACAGTGTCAGGCAGTGGGTGCCGAGCTCACTCCTGACACGATGGTCTCTCTCATGCTCCAGTCTGAACAGATTTGGATGTTTATCGAGTCATTCGTCACCCTGGTGATGAAGGCGAGGGAGCTCGATGAGCGTGCAGAGCGTGGCAACAATGGGGGCCAGTAGAAATCGCATCGGGGCCTACACCCGCGGTCCTGCGTCTTGGGCGGACTTGGCTGTTCGCGTCGACCGGGGGAGGAATCTCCTTATTCCTTTTCTGGTTGGCGCGGTTGGCCGGCCTGCCTAACGGGCGTGTGCCCGCGGATGGGAGTCCCGGGCGAACGGACGACGGAAGAGTCGTACGCGACTTTGAGCTGGAACCAACTGCCCGCGAAGTTTAAAGCCGAAAGGCGGTTCCGCGGGCGGTGCATTGGTTCGCGAGAGGGGTTTTTTTGGTTTTAACAGGTATGCCTAGTCCCTTCCTAAGAGAGTCCTGTACAACGTCTATAAAAGATTTCGCCATTTTTCCTCCTCACAAAAAAAAAAAAAAAAAAAAATACCTTCAGAAAAATAATTGGCCTGTTTTATGAACTCTCCGATGAAAGATTTATAAGATCAGGCTTTGGTTCAGTACGAAGTACCATTATATCGCATAATAATACATATTTAAATCGAAGGTGAGGAGGCAAGGAGTTCAAAAATACTTGTAAAGGCCAGAAACCTCTTTTAGAAACGTGAAATAGTCGGGCACCATCGGTACTCATAGTAAAAGTGCATATCTTGGGATCAGATTCAACTACTAGTTTGTGTAATTTACCGTCGTGGATGTCACGAATAGCATGATCATTTGTTTCAGTTATATGACTGTTCAACTTTTTATGAATTAGATCAAAAATTTCCTTGTTTTGCACTAAAATTCGTATTTGATACTCTAAATCTACAGTAAGAAAACAATCGGGGTTACTAATACTAATAGTGTGCTTTTTTTACATTCTTCACATATTTTCTTCTGACTTTTAATATCCTTTTTTTTCTAAAGAATGCAATACCCTTTATTTTTTCTTGCAATTATCGCAATAGAAATGATATAAAATTTTGTCAGCAGGCGGGTCAAGGACTTGAGAAAATTTGTAATTCGATACATTTAAATTAATGAACTGTGGGCCTGCACAAATTTTTATCATTTCTAATAGACATTCACGCTGCTCGTGCACTGAAAAAATTTCGGTGTACCGGTTGCACCACCTACAGTACGCCGGCTGCACTACAAATTCGGAGCAACGGTTGCTCATATTTCGGGCGTACAGATGCGCGAAAGTAAGGGGCAAATGATATCCCTTATGTGTGGTACAGCTCGTGCGCCGAAACTGAGTCATTATTCGCACTATGTAAAGGTGGAATTTACTACACTAGACCAAGCAACAGGGAATTTGTTATGAATGATTTATGACATTATTCATTTCAGAAAACGCTTGAACACAGCAAAGTGACACAGTGAGCCTACTCGCCTTCAACCCTCACCACTGTCACTTTGCTGCGTTCAAGCGTTCAGAGCCATGCTTAAACCTTTTTCTAATAAACTTTGCAACATTTTAGCGAAAAACCAAGATTGACGTTCTATTGTGCTTGATTTGTGTTTTTAAAAGCCGTTTTCAAAATAAAAATCGGACCACCTCTGCGGCAAGCAGACATTTTACAATTAACGCATGAAATAAATTAAAGTATCAATAGCGCGGAAACGTATTATCTTAAAGTGTCCCTTTTTTTATACATTTGAAGAGCATAAAGTCGGTTATTTTTCCACCAAACCTCAACCTGAAAAGTTAAAAATTTACTGAGATATTAATTTGTTTAACAAAAGCTCAATTTTCCGGTTTTTCCGAATTTTCTCCGCTTCTAATTATCCAATCAGATCAAGCGACGACTCATTTTGTTCGAAATTAAGTTTTCTACAACTTTTCAATTAATGTCATCAAGATTGGATTATTACCTTTAATGTTATAAACAAAAAACTAAAAAAAGTGCGATTTTTTGGTCTTAAATGTTAATAACAAATTTATAAATCATATTTCGTTGTCCAAAACATGACACAATTACTCTATGACCAACCTCTCTTCTGATGGCGCAGTCCGTTTTCTGAAATAAATAATGTCATAACAAATTCCCTGTTGCTTGGTCTACACGTCCAGAAAATGTACAGTTTTTAATTATTAACCAATTTGAACTTCTTTTACAATTAGAATGTATTAAATTAACAAAAAACTTACTAAGTGTTATTTTTATTTTCTTTACTTTAGCCTTGGTCTTAGAAAAATAATTTCCCGACATTTAGATGAACTTTGAATCAATTTTATTTGCATGACGAGTAAACAAAAGAGACGTGAAACTAGTTTGTTATATATAAATTAATTAAACTAACAAATATATATATTTAATTTTCAAAGAGTATAACAGCATATATTTTTGTTCCAAGATGCGAGCAATAATAACTCATTAATTTCAAAAATGTTTAACCTTTCATGGTCGAAAAAAGTTATTTACCTTATTTTTGGATTTATTTATTTAAAACTGTAATGTCCCGTTTTTTTGTTATATAAAAATATGAGTCGTCATGAATATTTTTTTTTAGAAAGAAATTACTTTGAGGAGTTATTTACACGGAGAAAAATAGTTGAAGTAATTTTACTCAACTTCCGATCAAATTTGGGACATAAGGACAAGTTAGAAGTTATTTAGTATCATTGTATTTATTTGTGATATATTAAATGTTCAAAAAAGTATCAAAGTTGAGTAAAATTCAGAAGCGTAGGGTGAAGTATGAAAGCGTGCATTAAAAATGTTTAAATATATATATTATTACTCGTAGTATAACTATAAAAAACCAATATTTTATTAAATCACAAAAATAGTAGAGCTTTCCGTTCATTCTACTCTACGCTTCAATCGAGAGTTGAATAAACCGTAAATCTCAAGATTTATTCCAACAGCTACATCTATTCACGCAGGAACGAATGAAAGTAATCTGCGCCTTGAGCACACATAAAAAATGTTTAATTTCAAAAACTTAAATTCTTAAAATTAAATTGATATTATGAAAATTTAAACAAAAAAAAGTCGATAAGTGTATTACATAAAATATGAAATATCACATAAATTACTCAGGCAGAATAATAATTTGGAATTTGCAAATGTAAAATCCATATTTTGAAAATATAAAACACAGAAAATAAAAGAAACTTCTTTTAAATGTTTTTATACAAAATACTTTTTAATAATAATGCAATTTTTTAATGTACATTTGAAAATTTAGTTTCACTAAACTTCATACGTCGTATAATAAAAATGTATACTAAATGTAATTTAATAATTATATTATATATATTAATCATCATAATTATAATAATTGATTAATTATATTAATTTTTAAAAATATTTTATTAATCATTTATGAAAAAAGTTGATTTATTTTTACTTGAGTAAGGCTCAAAAATTTTATTGACGGCACTTACTCTCACAAGCTCTGAATAACTCATGCAGTCACTATATAAGAAAGTTCCAAGTTGTATATCTCAGCATTGTAATCGAGCGTGTGCGTAATTCGACGAAAGCGTATCGTACTATATATAAGTGTAGTTATTAGGTTTATATATGTAAGGTTATATGTTTAAGTGTATTTGTGATTTGAAATGTGATTGGCTACGTCTGGATGGTGTGAATGAATTTGTATGCTGTTTATGTATGTACCGGATGACTATTGGCTCATTTTACCCAACTACGGTTTAAAGCACCTCAAGCGTCGGTGATATACTTATACATTTCATGTTAACCCACTGACGCATGTTGGTGCCCTGTCGTCGATAACGTTTTACTCAACTCCTTGCTATTCCCTATGTAACGCTTATTGTTATTCACTTTGGGTGAATTAGGTATATATCAAATTCATTTTACCCGACTAGGATTTAATAGATGTTCAAATGTCCTTATGTCCCAAGTTTAATCGACAGAGTTGAGTAAAATTACTTCAACTATTTTTCTCCGTGTAATTAAGGATTTACTTTTATTACTTATATTACTTTTGTCCAAATCATCCAATTCGGTTTACTATTTTTTTAATTTTAATACAAGAGCTTGCTTTTGAATTACATAAACAGGTATATGCATGCAATGAGCTGCAATAAAACAAAACATATTATACTTTTTTAAGAAATGATATCTTTATTTATGTCGCTAAGATTTTTGCTAATATATTACACTTATGTCACTGCTACATTCTACATATAAATTTAATTCTAAATTATATGCCATAACGCGTAGCAACAAAATGAGTATTATTTTTTTTGACAGATAAAACTGGATAAATTATAGGCAAGTCTTTCTGCCTCACTAAATTGTTCTTATTATTGCATTTAACAATGTAGGCGTGATAGTGGTAATCGAAGGTAATTTCTCGGTAAACGTTTACGTAGAAATAAATTTCATTTTCTAAACAAATTATGTCTGCTATTTCTCCAAATTCTATTTCGCTATCTTTCATATCTGTGACTATGTATGTACCAATTTGATATGGAATGCCGTAAATATCACACTGATTGAAATATTTACACAATTTGTTTTGTTTCTCATTACTGAAATACGATCTTAGTTTATTACTATTGTCAACAGCACCAAACTTAATAGTTTTCTCAAATTCTAAAGAATGCATAATTTCGCACATTATTAACGTCTGTTTGGTGGCAATAGTTTTTAACAAATTTTTCGTACAACTAGTCGACTGTGCAGTACATTTTAATGGACGATGATTAGATTTGAAGCGCAAACCCCAGAAATTAACGATCGGACCATTGTTAATTAAAATTCGTGGGATATTCACAAGCAAGTGAAATTTGGGTTTAAGTTTTCCGTAAAGTTTTTGATATAATTCATTCTGATCTTGTATTAGTTTCTTCAATATTTTTGCATCTGCAAGAATTGCGCGTGGGGATAGTAAAATATCTATAATTTATCGCAAATAGCTATATAATTTCCAATGTGTATCATCCTCGGGTATCAAGTCTCCTACAATTAATCCAAAGTATCTTACAAAAGTTAACATCTCTGACGCGGACATCTTTAAAGTTAAGTTGTTTAATACTCGGCTCATAGTAATTTGTGGCGGTTTGTTCGATGTTGGGCCAAAATCAAAATTCTCAATTCTCATATTCAGAGTCTCCAAAATAAAATATTGCTTAACGAAAATAAACGTGTGTATAGGAGAACTCATAATATACATACATGTTCCCTCGAGGACATCGTGCATCAAATCTACTGTTACATTTTCTGTTAAATTAAAGCCATTGACTTTGTTAAACACACATTGCTCTTTAATCCCACTTTTAAAAATGTCTGCCTCTTGTACATCTTCTTCGTAATTGTACGGTGTTCTTAATTTTGAATCGTCTTCTACGCACATTTCGGTGGATTCTTTTGAAGTTGCCTTACAAATTCTACAAAAATAGTTTGCTCTAAACGATTCAACGAAACCAAGTATTCCATTTAAACCTAAATTGTCCCCCAAAACTAACAATAATTGAAATTTAACACGTTTTGTGACACCGTCTACATTTATTAGAATTCCTTCAGCGTTTAAAAAATTCAAATCTTGGATTAGTTTTTGAAAAAACCCTTCATTACCACTTCTTTTTTTATCCTCTGAACGTGCAAGAGTACAAAAAAGAATACTTTTTAATCGCGAAGCTATGTGTGTTGGGAGACAAGCAATTGTTGCGTAGACAGCTGCAAATTTATTAGTTCCAGCGTTATTAATAATTTTTTCTGTAAAACTTGTTCCCACTACGAATTCTTCAAAATCAATAAGACCTTTTTTTCTCAACAGTTGGAATCGTTTAGCTTCAGTTTCTAGACTTTCAAATATTGAACCATATTTATTGAAACATTTTTCTACTTCCTTCAATGAAAAATCTGTTACTTTTTCATTTTGCAATATAGTTAAGGTATCCCTTTTCAACGATGGTATATACACTTTGCGCAAAAAACCATGTATAAAATCAATTACAATGTCGACTATTTTTCTAGGTGAGTTTGGATCAGCATACAGTGACAGAATGAATGTTAAAATATTAGTTATTATTAAAACGTAATCCATCTTAAAATAATATATTACGTTATTATTCTCTACTTTATATATTATAATAGTATTCAACACAGTTTAAATTACTTAGACAATAAAGACAGTTTACTTGATCCTAAAAAAAGAATACAGTACGAAACGAACGATCATCTACAATTTTTTACATTGTCAATGCAAACATAATTACTTCTTATTCATGTCAAGAAGAAACTTAGAGACCCATGAATTACTCTTCTTCGGAGTAAAATTGTACACTGCTTTGTCTATAAATGACCACACGAAATTACATATAAAGGGAAAGGCCTTCAATGCGGTTGAACTCTTATAGCAGCTTTCTACGGCTTTTACTGGGTCCTGATAAACATATTTCTCACTATTTATTACAACGTAAGTTTGGGGGCTTTCCAATTTTCCAAAGAGGATTAAGTACGGAAAAACTTCTTGTTTTAAATCTTTCAACCAAGCTTCAAATTTTTGTTGCTCCTCTTGCAGATTTTGAGACTCCTAGAAAAGAAATAAACAGTTGAAACAAAATTATTTTCGGTATATCAATTGGACTATTATATACAGGCAGCCCAACTCTTCTCGAGATTTGTCATTATTAAAAAGTAATACTTGAAAGTATTAAGACACAATTGTGAAAATCATCTCATTAAAATGAAGTACTAGTATGAAAAAATAGAAAGGTCTAAAGATATTTTATATTTTACTACTGTGTTCGAATAGATAAGAAAATTTATTGTACCTCAATGTGTAAAATGAAGCATATAGCAATTTCCGCTTTCGTCAAAGTGACGGATCTGTCCTCAATTTGTAGCTTTTTTATACTTTTGATACCCAAGGGTAACAAAAGAAAGGCTAATAATCTGTCGTGGGTGCCTAAAAAGCAATCAAAGACATAATCATAAATCTTTACAATATTTAAAAGATCTTTGTAGAATAAATTAAGAAGAAAAATAATAAAATTCACACCTGCGTTAATCAAATGCTCATGAAGGTCGAAGAACTCCTTCACCTCTGAACTTCTACTTTTTTTGCATTGCAAAATAATTTTTTTTGCAAGCGTGGGCCACTTCAGGCGAAATAGTGAGGAGTATTCGGGCGCTTCTTCATTCGAAGTCGGATCTTTATTCTTTAAATCAATTACTATTTTTGTAAAATCTTGTTCAAGCTATAAAACAAAACAAAATTGGGTATCAAAATTATTAGAAGCGTTCAAAATTGTTTTCATACTGAAAATAGTACAGTCCCTGGCCATATTATTACACTCACTTAGTTATTATACTTATTTTAAATGTAAATTTGTAAATAATGTAAAAAACTTCTCAAAAATTAAACTATTTTATCTCTAGATTCTGAAAAACTCTAAACCTATATGAATTTATGAAAAAATACTAAAAATAATTATATTTAATTTAAAAAAAAACTTTGAAATTTGCACTTTTTTCACAATATCTTCCTCAAAAATTGAAAAATTGAATCCTCAAAAATTTAGAGAAAAATTGTAATACGTATATTGTCAATATTGTGAGATTTTATGCACTTAACGAAAACAAAGTGAGTATAATAATATGTCCAGAGACTGTAGAATAGTACCTGTAAGAAAAATTAATATTTAATAATGGGTAAAGGTTTCCTTTTAATATGTAAAAGTAAAAGACGTTTTTCTAACCAACATAATTCCAAGGAGAGAACTCAAGCATGAGAAACTTCTGAAATATGTTTCTAATGTAGGAGTTTTAATTTTTTTCCCTTTTTGTGATAGTAGCTTCATGCGCTCTCCGAATGTCTCTTCCCACTGTTTTGTAATTTCGACTATTGAATAATGTTCTTGGTTCAGATTCGTTATGCAACTCAGACTATTAACACCTAATATATAAAGAATGAATTTCACGTATTTCAATTAATATATATGGGTAATTCCATATTAGATTGACAGTCGATGTCGCAGATTTGAACGAGTTAATGTTTTTTCGGTTCTTTATCAACAACAAATAGACACGAATTTTTTTGTTTGGCCAAAAAAAAATTTTTTTTACAAGTATCGATTTTTCGAATTTTCTAAGAAATGATATTTTTGACATAGCAAGCGCACTGTCAAGCCTGTTTATCTTGAAAACACTTGTTCGCACGAAAAATTTTCCAAATTACGAAAATTAGGGTTTTGACTCTTCTTTACAGAGATTGTTGCGAAAAAAATGTTTAAATATTTTTTAACATAAAAAAGCAAAGAAATAAACGCAAAATCGTTTTTTTCCAAATTTGGCCCCTTTCAAAATTTTTTTTTTCGTGGATTTCTGTAAAGAAGAGTCAAAACCCTAATTATCGTAATTTGGAAAATTTTTCGTGCGAACAATTTTTTTCAAGATAAACAGGCTTGACAGTGCGCTTGCTATGTCGCAAATATCATTTCTTAGAAAATTCGAAACATCGTATACTTGTGAAAAATTTTTTTTTTGGTCAAACATAAAAATACGTGTCTATTTATTGTTGATAAAGAACCGAAAAAACATTAACTCGTTCAAATCTGCGACATCGACTGTCAATTTAATATGGAATTACCCAAATACATATTTATACATCCAAAAAACTATTCAGTGAAATATCTGTATCTTACTGTCTATACTTTTCTCATGAGGTAATTCATTATGCATTTGAGACTCTGATAGAATTCCAGAATTACGTAGTTCCTTACGAACCATTTTATAATAATTATACAGACACCCTCTAGCACCTACGCTTTCGTTTTCTTTGCCTTCAGAGCATGACACGTAAATACATTCAGGATCCTCAGTAGGAAACAACGCTACTATTTGATTTCTTAAGTCAATAAATGTTTTAGATTCTATTCTGAAAAAGTATTTCAATTGATTATTATTTATTCTAAATACTTTTAACGAATTGAAATCAATTTTGCATTTCTCAGTGTACTTATGAAAGAAGATTCTGCTCAGGTTTTTCAGTTTTCCTTATTTTCATAAAAGAAAATTTTTTCAATCGATGAATGAAAAACTTTATAAAATATAACTTTATATTCTTAAATAACCTTCTTAACATTAAGAAGGCTGTACAAAATTTCCTGAACACTTTAGCATGAAATACGGAATTTTGAGATTTTTTTGTAAAAATTCCGTACTTTGTCCTCAAAAGTTTCAGGAATTCTGTATCTCTTTCATCCATAAACGTCTGTGCGCGCAACTCTTGAATAATTCCATGCATTTCACTGAAGTATTATATTTTTCTCCATGTAATAATAATATGCAAATAATAGTTCAAGACAGCTGAAAAATTGGACACGAAATGAGTTTGGCACATGAAAACTGTATCAATTTACTTCAAATTTGGTTCGCACGTGTCTTATGGTACAAAAAGATAGTTGTGTACTCTTATTAAAGAATAATTATTGTGTAATACTTTATGGCAAAGATACAATAATCATTTATCAGATTGTGATCAGTCTCCAAACAGAATTTTAAATGATATTGTTAATTTTCCATGTGAATTTAATATTTAACTCACTTATAATTAAATGGATCTTCACTAATTTTGTCATAAATTACCATTTCTTTAAGCATTGCATAATCAACAGATTTTGTTTTCTGGTACTTGCCCAAAATAATTCGGCCTTTTAAAGAAGCTTTCAAAAAGTAAAACAAGTCGTTTTCTTTAAAAATAAAATCATCTAAAAATATGAACAATATTTTAATATTTTAATACAGTAAAACCCCATTTATCGCAACACCCGTTTATCGCAACTCCCGTTTATTGCAACTTGTCTCTCCCGTTTATCGCAATAAACTTTACCATTTTTTTCTCCCTCTTATTAGTAGAAGGAGTGGTCACGTGATTCTTAAGGATAGGCGGGAATACCCCTCACTTTTAAATTTGTGATGCATATATTTATATGAATTTTCGTATATTAGGGAGATATGAAATATATCGTTTATATGATATGAAACTATCGTTTATGTATATATTGCTACATATTTGTGTTTTATATGTAACAGAAAAATATATAAATTTTTCACATTTCAATGTATATTATTATGACAAATTATAGCATGAATTGTGCCTAGTACAGCAATCGCTTTACCAATTGCGAATCAATTGTTTTACAAAATGCGGGAATATTTCTACTGAAAAAAATTCAATCATGCATTCGAAAATTATGAGAGAAATATGTAAGCTTTAAAGTAATTAAAATGTATTGTTTGTACTAGTCGTTTACGTTCCATCGTTCGGTTCCACGTTTTCACTCATTTATAATTGCTTATATAATGACAATAAAAAAACGCATTCGAGGTTATTGGAACACGACTGTAAACAATGATAAACAGCGAAAGCGCGTGAAACTATTCGTTTAGGCGCATGTGCTGATAATCAGTTGTTCAAGCTGGTGGCGAAGAAGTGGGAACCCCTCCGTTTTTGCGATAAACAGGAAGCATTTGATTGGAAGGGGTTGCGATAAACGGGGTTTTACTGTAAGTGATAAATAAAAGATAATAATTTAATGACCTGACGATTCTGGATCAGTTTGTGTTTCAGAAAAAGCAAGTGGTACTGACGGATCCCATTCCAGAGAATTCAGAGTTAATGGTACATTAGTCAGATCTTTTACTTGTGGAATATTGATTGATGTATTTGATACTTTGTTTTCAATATTTTCGTGAGTGTTTCTTAACAAATAATTTTCTTTTATAATATCATCCGCAAAATCAAACTCCATTTCCTCTTCTGAATTATTGCGTTTTAAACGTTTTTCCGCCATTTTGCCCTTTTCAAAGCTGAACTTATCAATAAAATCCACTAAAAAGGTTTGATGATTTTTCAGCAAAGAACAAATGTCATCATTGCTCAAGGAAAAAAACTTATCATTCGTCAAATCTATCTTTGAATAAAATATATAAATGTTTTGATACACAAAAACATAAATTTTGCATTACTTATATTAAATAAATTTCTGCAAATTACGTTAATACATATAATGAATGTAATAACGGGCCATTTATTTCTTAAACCTCTTCGCTTGTAATGAAGCGGTTAAGTCACTATTTTGGGTTAAGGGATTTATAGGTAACATAAAATTAACATACTCACAAAGCTCACAATCAAGTTGAAATAAAATTGTATACTTACGTTTAAATACTCCTTCCAATTCCAAATATGACGTTATATCTTCCTCTGTATCGCTGGATTCGAAGTCTTCTTTGCGACACTTTTTGGAACTGGATTCAGCCTCTAAACTGGCACGAGTTTTGAAAAAATGTCCTATCTTAAATATGGAGCTGAGTTTCAGAGCACACGCCATTGACACTCATATCTTAAGGCAAAGGATGAAAGAAGTGTCGGTACGGCAGGAACCGAATAAGTAAAACATGGCCTTAAGGCGCTGATTTTACTACTATAGACTCGTGTGGAATTGTTGGGACTCACCAAGTGGTTTTCCTTCATGATCTTCGACCGTGCTGAAAGGTAAAAGTTATGATAATATGAATGGATAGAAACTTAAATTCAATCTTGATGATTAAAAACGTATTTATAATATCAAACCTAACGTGATATTTGTTGTTTCATATCGATGGCGAAATTTAAATGGAATAGATTAAATAATATTATTTATTGCTTACTTTAAGGCCATGGAACAACCGGACCATATGATTAACATGGTGATTATTTTGTCTGTAAACTTATGTTCATGCAAAATAAGATATCAAGTCAAAAATTTGTGAGATCAAAGAAAAAGAACTAAGGAAGGTCGGGCAACTCTTCAATTTCTTTAATTGTACAAATATGTATATAGTATACCACTGATTCATCACCGCATATACGCTGATTTTAATCAATGGTATACTTATCGCTAAAAATCAGCGGAAATTTGCTGGTTCAGATTTAGAGAGTACAATTTGTAAATAGCTCTTTAAGGTTAGGACAATTTCTTTAAAAAAATTTTAATTAAATAAAGTTTTTATCATTTATTCGAACATATTTTGACACAATTCCCATTTCTCATAATTTTATACAGTACATTCCATTAGTGATGAGGAAGAGGCATACAATAAACTCTCATTGGACTTCTCTTTTTCAAATTCATTTCTAATCGTACCATTTTCAATTTGATATTAAAATTCATTAGCTCATTGCTGGGCTTATTTTGTAACTCCCACATAAATAGATCTTTCGAGTCATTACGATACACAAATACAGATCGTTTAGTTCTCCAAGGACTTCCTTGAATTTTTATGCCTTCTGGAGTCCGACTTATTTCTATAATTTCGAAAAGTAATTTATTCTTGAGCATCTCAAAATTATTAGGAGACTTAGTAGTTCAGGTATATTCTTTGTATTTCAGTTTAATAGTATATTATGTGCCTAGGCGCATAATGAGGGTTATTACGGGACGAGCGACAATGCTCGCAGGAGATCGAAGCCGAGCCCAGTAAGAAGGCTTGAATTGAATAGAATTTAAAATTGTACAGTTTAACGTGAAAGTAGTGATTTTTTTATTTTACTTAATACCTGATTTTTCCCTGAAGTCTAATTCACATAGCGGGAATAGGTTTTTTGTAAGTCTTAATTCTGTTCTATTCACAAAACGTACTATCATTTTTGTTAAATTCCATAAAGTAGAATATATTTTTATTTTGTTTAATTCGTTCTAGTTCCAACAAAGATTATCTATATTATATTGTTTTGTATTCCGTTAAGAGGAATACGTTATAGGTTTATTTAATTCATTCCAGTTCTTGAAATCAATTAGTGTATGAAACTGCTTTTGATTCTTTTTTCTGGAATATAAATTTGAAACATTTAATTTGAACGAATTCTACGTTATATTAAGAAGAGATTGTGTACTTTTAATTCCAATATTTGGAATTTGTTTCGTAGGTATTTTATTCTTATGAATTCTAGGTACAAATGAAATGAACCTCATACATTTTAGAAAGTTATAAATAAATATATAAACAATTGAATATCTTTTAAACGTCAACTTGATAAGAAAGTGTTGGTTAAATAACAGTGAAAATATAAGTTATTACAGAGGATTAATAAAGAAACGTGTTCACAGTATTTTTATCTTTCACTCTCTCATCCTTTATTTCCAGTCACCAAAAAATTGAAATTATTATTCAAATATTTGGTTGCGTAACAAAAAATTTATTTTAATTCCACAAAGTAGAATAAAATTGCTATTATTTTCTTCGCATTCTCGTATTTTTTGATTCCCTTTAATTCACTTCCTTTTCTTTTCCTATGTTAATTAACATGAATTGGATTATGCTTTTTTTCTTTTACCACTAACAGAATAAGACACAAAGGAAAAATCAGGTATTAAATGGAATTAATTTTTTTAATCCTATTCAATTCAAGCCTTCTTACTGGGAGGTGCGATCAGTCCTATGAGCATTTCAAGCGAGTCTCGTAATTACCCGAAGTGTGTGCATTGGCACATGTTCTATTTTATGTGACTTCGGCGCATATACGAGTTTTTATGCGTACACTCAAATCCAATCTGAAAAGGTCGAAATTTCCGTGAATATCGCCCATCTCACTTGACATTTCGCCAATACTTCCGGCCATTTTGATTTTCTCGATCTTGTGTAGTAGTAGCGTACTGACAAAGCCTTGTACATTTGAACTGCGCATGCGTCTTTTAAAATCCATTACTACTACACAAGATCGATAAAATCAAAATGGCCGGGACTAGTCGTGGCATATCAAGTGTAATGACTAGCGCCGCAAACAACTACAAAATTAGATTAGATTCGAGTGTACGCATAAAAACTCTTTTACGCACCGAAGTCACATAAAATAGAATATGTGCCAATGCACACAATTCGAGCAATTACGAGACTCGCTTAAAATTCTCGCAGGACTGATCGCGCCTCGGCTTCATCTCGTCTACGCCTCGACTACGCCTCGACTACGCCTTGGCTTCGATCTCCTGCGAGCTTTGTCGCTCGTCGCGTAATAACCATCATTATGCGCCTAGGCACATAATATACTATCAATTCCTGACATTTTTAAATTTGAATTTTATACGGTAGTTTTGACTTTGTAGGATCTATTTGACTCAACTCATGTATCTTATGACAAATTTGGGAAAGAGGACGGTTTGGAGTTCGGATGAGGCTTGTTAGTTTTCCATGGAAGTTTTCAAAAGGAAAGGCAGAAATCCTACTGAAGTTGCATCCCATAGCTATTACATCGTCAGTTGCATGGAAAGCTGCATGCGTATTTAAAACTTGAATTTTTGAATACAAATCACGTAGACAAAAAGAATCTCTGTAAATAAATTTTTGCATGTTCATGATCCTTTTTGATTAAATTATCGATGCATAATGTTCTGTCTGATATCTGTTTTAGTAGTTGGTATGTATGAGTCTCTGTATTTAATTATGGTATAATTGTTGGTATAAGTGTGGTATTGGGATCAAATGTAATAACGTTCCTTCTTCTTTTTCTAATATCGGAATCTCTAGTATGTAGGTAAAGAGTCCTCCTATTGTCACGTCCTGTGACCATCTCTATTACATTAATAATAATAATACTTTTTATGTCAATGAATAAATCTACAATTGTATAATATGCGGAAGCACTAGATGTGTAAACGTAAACAAGTTGTAAAAGGGAAAAAGAAGAGTGAGAAACCATGCATGAACACACTAAAGGTATTGATTATTTTCGGAAGGGGAACTCCGCCTAAATGTGTTATATCAACAAAACTCCAAGACCTGTAGGCACAGGTAAAAGATTAACTGCGATAGATCCTTTTCCGAATATGGAAAATCTGACCACAAGATGGGACGAGTTCAGCCACGCGCCAAACAATAGGCCAGCGTTAACAAAATAATTCTTAGAAAATGAGTCAGGGGGCTCTTCATGACTCATAATATCGATTAATAGAGGGGATTTTGACCCAGATGAGGGTCTATAAAACTAGTTGCTTATTCGGAAATTGTACTCAGTTTTCTTCAAACCTTCGTTAGTCAACCAGTGTTCGTCAATCAGTATCCGTCCTCAGTCCAATTGTTCAGTAGAGACATTATTACAAGATATCTAAGACACTCCAAGTTTGTTAACGTACCAAAGTGTACTACTAGTGGAATCAGTGCATATCTAGATGATCAGTGAGAATATACCAGCAACCAGTAAGTGGTCTAATCATTTGTCCCAGAAGAAATTTCTGATAATCTACTCTCTCTCTCGCTTACTCTCTCTATCTCACTCAATATTTGTATTCAGATTTTTAAAAGGTTTTATAATAAAAGGTTGATAATTTCAAATTTATTGAGTGGTTATTTGTTGTTGGCTTCCCTCACCCAGTTTCGGTTTAGAAATCCTCTGGATTTCTTTACTGTTCTAAACGAGGAAAAACAAATTAAATATTATAATAAAAGGTAAGTAACCAGAACGTTACACTATGACGGCTACTGATAATGTACTTATATCGATTATGTGTTGATAATTCCCTTCACTGTTATCAAAGTGGTATCTTGTTCTCTGGTTGTTTTCGAATTCTTTAATTGTTTCTTTTAACATCGCCGGTGTTAGTATTTGAGGATGTATAATCCCGTGCTTTCCATCGTTAATTGCGTTTATCGCCATATCGATATCTTCGTTTATTTCATCTATTAAGACAGCCGCTACTACTAGCTTACTGTTTATAAAGTTTTCTTGTATAGCTTTATTAATTCCATTGCTTAAATTCCTTGCTATCGCTCTTTCCTGATTTTCCTGCAACATTAACGATTCGTGGTTTGTTGAGAATTAATCCAGGATCAACTGAAGTATTTTAGTATGGTTCTTCAAGATGGGAGCAATATTTTTATTATATCTATATAAGTTGTCGAATTCGCTTTTAATTTGAGCAAAGTCTCCTTCATTTAAGGTTCCAAATAATGTTTTAGAGATGTCTCCGACGAAGTTGGCCAATCCTCGTTTATTGTGCTGTTTTCCTAATAACTTTGTTAATATATAATTTCGAGATATCAGTCTATTGTACCTTCACGGAATGAGTTCTATTTCATATTGGGGTAGGCACTTTTTAATGCATGCTTGTTCTGCTATTGATATTGTTTTGCCTATCGCGCTGATTCTTTCCCTGTTATTTGTCATATTGATTCCAACTATTAGTCTCCAAGTTTCGTGGTATAGATGAATTTTAGTTTCCTCTTCAGTGTATATATTTCCTTCAATAAGGCAGGCATTGATCTATATGTATCTTCAATATTTCTTCCTTATTCTGAATTACAATATTATTATTGTCTAGTAAATCTATTATCTCATAAGGGCCTTTCCAGGATTTTTCTAATTTATTTTTTTTTTTTTTTTTTGTTTATTATTTTTACTTTGCCTTTGATTTTATAAATAGGGTGTTTTCGTGTGTTGTTCTCATCCAATCTTCTCTTTGTTTTTTCCATTTCCAACTGTATATTTTCTTTAGCCTTTTTCACAGTATCTTCCTGTTTCTTTTTCCATTTTCTTATCAAATCTTGGTGGGTGAGATTGGTGGATGTTCTTAATGTCGATGGAACATTGGGATTTTTTCTAAACGTTAACTCGTATGGCGTGAATTTCTTAGTTTGATTTGGCGTAGTATTTATAGTAAAATTTATTATTTTTATGTTATCGTCCCACTTTCTATTATTTTTAGCTATACTTGTTTTGATAAGGTTTGATAACGTGGAGTGCATTCGTTCTATATTTCCGTTTGAATGTGGATGGAATGATGTAGTTTTTATATGCTTTATGTTTAAAGCTTCTTCAAATTGTGTTACCAGTTCTGATAAGAAATTGGTTCCTTGGTCTGTTGAAATATTCTTCGGTGCTCCGAATGTATAAATGTAGTGATCTAAGAGTGCTTCTACTATAGTATTCGATGTTTCGTCTTGTAGTGGTATTAGCACGGTGTAACGTGTTAGTCTATCCTGAATGCTTAGTATGTATCCTATCTTTTATTATCGTTGAATTGCGATTTCCTGTAGGTTTTATTTCTTGTAAATTGCTTTCCACGTCTTCCAGCATTTCTTTACTCGTTTTCCCGCTGTGTAAGTTTAATTCTGCATTTGCTATTGTCTGTCTAAGGATATCATTACCGTTCATTGGAAATAATCGAGAGAGACAATCCGCTCCTTTATTCTCCTTTCCTTTCACGTATTCAATATCGTAGTCGTGTTCCTCCATACGTAATCTGCATCTTAAAAGTCTTGAGTTTGGGTCCTTTACATTATGTAACCATACAAGGGGGTTGTGGTAAGTTTGTATCCTGAATTTATTACTCAATAAATATTGTATCAGTCTTTTCATCGCCCAAACTATTGCTAAGAGTTCTTTTTCCGATGTGGTATATTTTTCCTCCGCTTTCTTTAATGTTCTTGATATGAACAGGCAAGGCTGTCCCTTCCGACTCAAGACGGCTCCTAAGCCTAAGTTTGAGGCGTCTGTGGTTAAAATAAATTGTTCCTTAAAGTCGGGAAATTTCAAGACTGGCGCAGATATCAAGGCATATTTTAGGTCGTAGAATTCTTTCTCGCAATGGAGAGTCCAATCGAATATTATATCCTTTTGCGTTAGCCTAGTTAAGGGTCTGGTAATACTCGAAAAGTTTTTTATAAATTTTCTATAATATCCTGCTAGTCTTAAGAAGGATTGTACGTCCTTGATGGTTTCCAATTTTTTTAAATTTTGTATCGTGCTTAATTTTTCAGGATTGGGTTTTACCCCTTCTTTAGTTATGATATATCCTAAGTATTCAAGTTCAGCTTTCAAATATTCGCACTTAGTCTGTTCTAGTCTCAGTCCTAATTCCTTTATTCTCTGGAGAACTTTTTCTAAATTTTGATTGTGTTGGTTTAGTGTTTTTCCGAATATCATAATATCTTCGATATACGCAAAACATTTATTCCCTATCAGTCCTCGGAATGCATTATCCATCATTCTCTGTAACGTTGCGGGGGAATTTTTGAGTCCAAAAGGCATCCTATTATACTCAAAATGTCCCTGTGAAGTAGAGAATGCTGTGTATTTCTTATCTTGTTCTCTCATAGGGATCTGGTGGAATCCTGCGAAGAGGTCAAAGGCAGAAAAGAATTTTGCATTTCCTAGTTGGTCTAATAATCGTCTATAATTGGTAGTAGGTAGGCGCACAGTGGTCCAAAGTCAAGAAAAGCTGGCCAAAAGTCAAAAAATGAAATAAAAAATTTGAAAGTTTCGAGAATGTATTATTGTAAGGGGGCCTATTCTACATCTTATAGTGCATGGGAACTTAAGTAGCTCAGCTACTCCCCCTTGTGGGTCATTCACAATCCAGCCCTACCGGAGCGTATCTCGGCACGCTACATCTGTTCAAAATATTCTACGAGTTATTCAGTGCGATAAAACGTGATCGGAGTGTTTGTTCGCAAATCGGCAAGATGGAGGTGGATCCTGACGGTATGTAGAATAATTTCATGCTTGGAAATTCTAAATTATGACACTTTTCGAAACATAAAAATGACGTTAAATAACCACCTGTACAATATCAATATTTATCGATCTGTCTTCTGAAAATCATGTAAATAGTTGTCATCCCAAGATATCTCATGCTGTTGTAACATTCCTGGTTCAGATATTGCTATAACAAACAGTAATCTTCATAATTTTCTTGCGACTTTCTACGACTTTGGATGTGGCATGACATTTCGTCGTGCCCGCCCGCCCCGCGCGCGACATTCTTTTGTCAAACAACAGGTTCAGCCTACAATGGTTTGGCGCCTGGGACCTTTATACCTGGTGTTCTTTTGCAAAAGTTCTTTATATAGAGTGTTCATTTTCAACGTTTCCAGTTTTATATTTATTTTAAGAAGGTACCAGGAACGAAGCTATTTGCGAAGTATTAACTTATATTTACTTTGTATTATTTTATCTTGCAGCACCCTGTACTGTGACCTACACTTACAAAGACATTTACAAAGTTGTGAAAAGCCATTTTCAAACGGAACTTGATGCCCAGATTTTTCTACTGGAAAAACATTGGAATCAAAAGACACACGTTCCTTTCAAGATACATCTTGATGCTATAACCAGCTTGAAAAAGTTGCTGTGCAAATTCAAAACCAAATGGAAAGAATCGTACAGAAACGAAAAAAAATGAAAGATGGTTGAAACTTTCCACAACTATTGCAGTAAGTACTGCATAATCATTTTTTATTATTCAGATTTATCCCTTGTAAAAAGTTTTTACATCCTTGTGCGTCCGCACATGTTTAAGAAAACTTTATGTAAACATCATGCAAACATCATGTAAAAATCATGTAAACATCATGAAATTGTATCTTCAAGTTCAAACAATCTAAACAATTTGGCATTTGCGTTGCAGATTTCTTATGAAGTTGAACAGCTGCAGCAGCTGGAAATCGGATCGAGGTTCTACAGAATTCGACGCTTCGAGTGAGCGGAGCAAGCGCCGAAAAACAGAGAAACTTCGGGCATCACACAGTGTATCAGAGCTGGCATACACAACACAAATGAGTCTTCGTGCATCAGGCGCCACTCAGGCTTCAAGTGTTCTGAAAGATGTGACCACCAAATCTCCTTCGCGAGCTTCTAGATACCAAGCGGCTTTTCAAGAGTCTCAGAAACCACCTCCGTGTGAGATTTCCGCCGATCTTGCCCTAAATTTGATTATCTCAGGTAAAATGACGAAAGAAACGTACAAGTTGATAAGAAATTTGACAAATGCTAACCGCGGTACGTCAGTTTATCCATCTTACACTAAAATCTTGTCTGCGAAACGTCGCTGTTACCCTGATTCGTCTGCTATGACCGTAACAGAAACAAGCGCTGAAGTGAAGTTACAAGCTCTGCTAGATCATACTTCTGAAAGACTTTTGCAAGTCATGTATAAAGACGATAACGAGTTACATCCGGGAAATTTCGAAAATTTGCAATTAATTCTCAAGTGGGGGTGTGATGGTGCTTCCAGTCAAGAGTACAAACAAAAGTTCAGTGAGAAAGATAGTAGTGATGCCAATGTCTTTTTCACTTCAACTGTCCCTTTGCAGCTATCAGTGGTTAATGAAAATCATGAAGATATTGTTCTTTGGCAAAATCCAAGGCCTTCGTCACCGCGATTCTGTCGACCGATTAGGTTACAGTTCGTTAAAGAATGCGTTCACAGTACTCGCGAAGAGCAAAAATACATTGAAAATCAAATTCGTTCTCTTTTGCCATTTCATACTGTTATTGATGGGAAAAATATTGAAATAAAATATAAACTGGTTTTTACAATGATCGATGGAAAAGTCAAGAATGCAATCACAGAAACAGACTCGTCAATGCGGTGTTACATTTGCAAATCGACATCAAAGCAATTTAACAATATAGACTTAGTATTAAAACAAAAAGTAGATGCCAATAATTTATGTTTTGGTATATCATCGTTGCATGCATGGATTCGGATCATGGAATGGTTTCTTCATTTAGCATACAAATGCGGTAATGAAATGGAGAAAAAGTGGCAGGCTCGTTCTGCAGAACAAAAAAGAAAGGTAGCTGCTCGTAAGCAACAAATTCAAAACGATTTCAAGCAACTCTACGGTTTGCGAATTGATATTCCGAAAGCTGGATCCGGTACGACAAATGACGGGAACACGGCTAGACGTTTTTTTGAAAATGTATCGTCAACTGCTGAAATTTTAGGGGTAGACGAGGAAATTATAGCGAAAAGCAAAGTAATGTTGCAGGCAATTTTAAGTGGGATTGGAATCGATACAGAGAAATTCAAAGTATACTGCTTGAATCTTGCAAAACGATATGTCGAATTATACCCTTGGTACCCAATGCCAACTTCAGTTCATGTAATTCTCATCCATGGTTACGCTATCATTGAAGCATCTCTATTGCCAATCGGACGATTATCCGAAGATGCACAAGAAGCCCGTAACAAAGACATCAGACGTTATCGCGAAAACTTTTCTCGTAAGTACTCACGTGAAAAGACAATGCAAGATGTCTTTTACCGACTTCTTGCATCTTCGGATCCCATCATCTCAAGTTTGCAAAATTGTGAATTAAAAGCCGGTAAACCATTGCCGCCCGAAGTTTCTGATCTTTTATTTCACACACCTACATCTGCGGAATTCAGTGTTGATGTAGAAAATGATAGCGCAACTACTGACGACGAAATTTTGTCCGATTATGATTTCTAATGATTTTGCTTATGCGCCTGTGTGCACGTTTTATACACAATAATTAATTATAAGAAATAATATTTATGTATTTCGTCAAATGAATATGTTTATCATCATCTAATAAATGCTCAATCTGCAGTGTTATTTTGTTTATTTCATCTTAGATTCAACATATGCATCATGATCAGCGACATCAAAAACCCTCTGAAACTTGATTTTGTCTAAATCAAATGATTTTTTAGATGAGTGACCTGACATTTTAGATCAGTCATTTTGTTTTTCGGAAGTTTGACTTCAGTTTGGTTATCAGCGGTCTCAAAAACCCTAAGAAGCTAAATTTTGCCTAAATCTTACGGTTTTTCACTTAAGTGGTCTGCCGTTTTCAATCCCTTATTTTTTTTTTTTATAAATTTGACATCAGTTTTGTAATCAGTGACCTAAAAAACCAAAGTAAACTAAATTTCACCTATATCTAATGATCTTTTACATAAGTGACCCGCCATTTTAGATCCGCCATTTTGTTTTTTCAAAATTTGACTTGAGTTTTGTAATCAGCCACCTTAAAAACTAAAGGAAACTAAATTTTGCCTAAATCTGATAATTTTTTACATACGTGACCCGCAATTTTGGATCCGCCATTTTGTTTTTTCAAAATTTGACTTCAGTTTTGTAATCAGCCACCTTAAAAACTAAAGGAAACTAAATTTTGTATAAATCTAATAATTTATTACAAAACGCATCCGCCATTTTAGATCCGCCATTTTGTTTTTTGGAAATTGAACTTCATTTTTATAATCAGCGACCTTGAAAACCCCTATTCCCAAAATTTTATTGAAATGAATCGACACCTTCATATTTTGGCCAGCTTTTTTTGACTTTGGACCACTGTGAGGCGTCTTGATCGGTGTCCTCATTGATTTTCCTGTAGTCCACGACCATTCGTAATTTGTTTCCCTTTTTTGGTACTATCCAAAGTGGGGAGTTATATGGGGACTGTAATTCCCTAATGATTCCTTTTTAAAATAATTTATTAGTTTCTTCCAGCGAAAACTCTCTGTGTTTAACTGGTAGCCTATGTGATCTTAAATTAATGATTTTTCCAGATTTTAATGTTATTTCATGTTCAGTCAGATCTGTACAGGGTATCCGTATCGATCGAGAATACTTCTTAGTATTGTGCTACTAATTTCTCGATAATTTCTCTTTGTTCTGGTTCTAAGTGATTTAGTTTTGATGATTGCAATATTTGTAATGTTCTCTGGTGTATGTTTTCATTATTTTGGAGTGCTGTTTCCTCTTTTTCTCTAATTTCAAAGATCGATGTATATTTTTCTAGGTTATTTTTTACTTGTAGTGGATTCAAGGTATTATTTCGTATTAGGATTTTTACGAATCCTTCATTAACTCTGTAAATACCATCAGGGATATTTTCCGGATCCAAAATTAGGATGTCCTGATTCACTTCTTTTTTTATTTTTATTCTACATATTTTTTCTGAGTTGGGCGAAACGAGTTCCCCATCTTCGTATATTGGTAGTTTTATTTAATCTATTATCAGATATTCTGGTGTTATAGAGTATCTGTCGTATTGAGAGAGGAAATTTATTCCGATTATTCCTTCCTCAGGTAATGGAAAGTCATCTGGTACTATATAAAAAGTTTGTTCTTTATTAAAAAAGTTTAGAGTGGTTTTTTGTTTTGATATATGCACATCTTTTCCCATAGAAAAGGTTTTCTCGCATTCTTTTCTCTCATCCTTTTTTTAAGAGTTTTTTCTTTCATTATATTTATTGTTGCTCCTGTATCAACCAATAGTCGGTATTTTCCGGTTCTTCTTTTTGCATGGGTTGATCTAAGTCTTCCACTAACAGCTGATATTCTGCTGATTCCTCGTACGTTGATTGCTCTTGTATTTCTTCCTGGGTCATCCATTCTTTCTCTGTTTCCTCTTCTTGTATTATTCTTATTGGCTGTGGGGGTCTTTTTATATTTTGGCCAGCCTGAAAACCCTGTTTATAACATTGGTTAGCCAGGTGCCCTATTCTACCACACTTGTTACAGTTCATTTTTGTTCTGTCTAGTAACGGCAGACTTTGATTGGGTATTATTCGTGTTGGCTGACTTTCTCTTATCCACATTTCTGTTTCAGCTGCGTGTTCTTGGGCTTCGGTGGTGGTGGCTGGTTTCAATAATCTAATTTTTATTCCGATTTCTTTTTTAAAATTAAGTAGGTACCTATTTACCGCTTCCTTTTCTTCGAGTTCCATCTTTAACCTTCTTTCAATCGGGTTTGTCTGTTGTGATTGGATGGCATAGTTTATTTCGTTTCCTATTTGGCGAAATCGCAACGTGGAATTTTTTACAGTTTTAGTCAGGCCTTCCCAATAGGCACCAAAACATCCTCAGAACGTCTTTAAAACGTGTCACAACGTCCGTGAACATTGAAGTCCATGTTACAGAAACGGCAAAAAGACGTTCTTAGTACGTCTGTGGGACGTCTAATGCACGGCATTTTGTTGTTTTTCGGATGTCCTGAAATGTATGCGAGACGTCCGTGTACAAAGTACACAGTACTTTCTAAGAACGTTAATTTGTTGAATCTCCAAATGGGCACACGATATTAGAAACGTTTATGTAACATCCTACAAACGTTCTAGGAACATCCCAATGTCCAATATCTGAAAGACGTTCTTAGAACATTTTTGGAATGTCTTTCGGACATTGGACATTGGGATGTTCCTAGAACGTTTGTAGGATGTTACATAAACGTTTCTAATATCGTGTGCCCATTAGGCTGAAAGTATCAGAATATACATTTCATGAACGTTTCCGGCATTTAAAAATGTTTTTCCTTCTAATTTTTCATTCGAAATCGGCTAATTAATAGTAAAAACTGTAGATAAATTTCCTTTTTTAAAAAAATTTTGAAATGAATATAACTTTTAGTGCAGGAAGAGATAAAAATAGAACTATTGCCATTTTTTCATATTTTAATTATACTTTGTATTACATTTTTAAAAATCCACCGAGCAATACTACAATTAATACATCGATAATATTATACTTTAAAGTAAATGTTTTATTGCACTTCGTACTTTCGGCAGTAATCTTTAAATTATAATTAACACATATACCTATTTTTATTTCAACGCGAACCTGAGTCAACTCACTATGAATAATTTGAATATTTTTAATACAACAATCAACTAGATAGTATCACAGTTGTGAAAAATCTTTCGAAAAGTAAATTGCATTCAATAATCTTTTACTTAATATTTGGTGTACGGATTAAGGAAGCCCTTCGTAACAAGAATAGACGATTTTTGTCTACGTATAATAAACTTGATTTTTCTTTGCTCTCTTATCGATTTCTGCGTTAACACGAGTGCCTGCTCTTCGCAACCAATTCATGATTGTATCGCTTATTTTCTGTTCGGTGGTTTCCGGATATTTCGAAAGTAATACTTCTATAATTATAAAAAGAGAAATTGAAAGTTAAAATTACACATGTAAAACGATTTCAAGGTTAGTTGCAAAATGAAAAAAGCCGGCTATATCCAACTTACGGACTATAGTCGATGCTATCGCGCTCGTACCAAATCTTATATTGTTTTTAAGACCATACCAGGAATAATCCCGCGCCAAAGAATCAGTTAAAACTTGCTTCATGACGTTGTTCGCAGCATTTTTTGCATCTTTCCCTCCTCGTTTCTTTATTCTATTTTTCTGTGAAAAAATGATCAAAATATTAGTGTAAATTTTTTAAGGGCCGCATGCTTCTATAATTTCCTATTTTTATCAGAGAATATATATCAAAGCCTATTGCAAAAAACTTTTTCTATTCGTCCTGTAAAATGCAATTGTTTCTTTTAGAATGACATGATTTCGGTTATTATTATTATTTATTTAACTGTTGGCATTTTTCTAATTCTTATATCTTCTGGTATTATTATCGAATTAATTTTTAATTAATACTCACAAATTTCTCAAGAGCTAAATGATTGGTACTAATATCCTTCTCGAAATTATCGAATTCTTCTTTCGTCTTCAATGGTTCGAGTGGTAACATTTCAGGCATTCCTCCATTCTGATGATCTTCCAGATGGAAATTTATGTGATTGTCACTTTCAATTGGGTATCCCCAGACGAAAGTAAGACGTATCTGTTTTTGTTGGATAATTTACCAACTCAAAATTGTTATTTTGTTGGAAAATGCAGAAATTCTTCTAATGTGTATGCTTCTCTTGATGAATGAGCAGGGTTTGAAACGTTCTAAGGACGTTCCGGAACGTCCGCAGGACATCCTTCCAGATATGAACAAAAACAATTTTAAAGTACACAAAATAATTCTAAAAATAAAGTTTTTTACAAAATATTATAATCGCATTTTTAACGGTAATTTTAAAGAGCTTAAAGTGTGGAATTGTCATCTAAAATTGCACATGAAATGAAAAGGAAGAAAGAAGAATATAATATTCCATGAGAAATTACCTGTTGAGAATCCGTCTCTCTTATTAGTAGAAACAAAAGGAGTTTCCTCCTCAATTTGAAACTGAAAATTTGTTCAATATAGCAGTAAATTATTTTATTTCAATTGGGGAATTTTTTACATGGCAAATGTCCTTGGGACACCATATTATCAAAAATAATTGAGGAAAATTCTCTATACATGTATTTTAAATGAATTTGATATTCAAAAGTGAAGGTGAGACGTACATATTTCGGAACGTTCTGAGAACGTTCCGAAACGTCCGCAGGACGTCTTCAAAGATTTGAACAAGAAGAGATTTTAAAATACAAGAAAAAATTCTATAAAAAAAGTTTCTTCGCAAAATATTATAATATTATTAATGATTAGTGTAAGAAAATATACGTTCTGCAGAAATGAAAGCTTACCTACACTACGTTTAAAGTCATTAAATAAAACTAAGAACCTGATGATCCTTCAGATGCGAATTTTATTTCTGTTTTAACTATAAATACAAAGCTACTGAAATTAAAGCATGTATGAAATATTTTTCTGATTTTACTGTAAAATGCTGAGTTTTTAAACAAGATTAAAATGAATTTGAATTTTTCATGGGTCATTGTTTCTATTGCTTGTTCCAAACAGAAAGACACTGTTTTGACGTTACTTTTTATTTTTATATAATAAGTACTTATATCTTACCTTTTTTTCCAAAGTTTTGCTTCTTTTTGTTCTTTTGGTCTCTGCTCCGACTACGGCCTCTCTCCCGATGTTTTTTATCGCGGCTGTGATTAGTTCGCTTCTTGTGACGTCTCTCGCGGCTACGACTTTTGTGGCTATGGCTTCTCCTCCCACGTTCCTTATGCCGAATGTGATTTTTGCGACTATCTTCTATTTCTCCATCTACAAAAGTAAATACCAAACAATGTATAAAAAAACAGTCATATTTCTAAATCATGGAACGTAGAAAATAAGCATGAAGGATCAGTCCACTAACTTTTATATTTTAAGTTAGATAATCACTATAATATAGAATAAAATACAAATTTCTCATGAATTAATCTGATCTAGAGCCCGGTTAAGATAATCGGAGGCCCAAGACCAAAAAATTTTTCGAGACCCCCCCCCCCCCCCGATTAAAAAAATAAGACCTGTACTATAGATCTGATCGACTGACCCAAACACTTGATAACGAAAAATTATCTTACTGCTTGATTCGTCATTGCAATCGCTGCTCCCTTTCGGCATCGTCTTCACCTTCTTTTTAAAAACATTGTTCTCAGAGAGTGACTGTAGAGGTAAACGAATAGTGTGAGGAGGTAGGGTTTCAGATTTAATTATTGCAGGCTTCCTCCATTGCAAAGGTTCTGCCTCGACATCTATGCAGGAAGCATTTTCTTTTCCCCTGAAGCTGCATAGTGGCGTCTTAATATTAACCTTCGGTGTATTGTTTCTACCTGGAATTAAAATACGAAAACATTCAGCAAGTTTAGTTTCATGATTGGCCTATATTAATTAAAATAAATAAATATTATACGAAACATATATACTTGATTCATTTTCATCAGAAGAGCTTAAGTTTTTTGGGCAAGGCCGACGTTTTCCTGCTACTATTGTATCTGGGAGGACGTTTTGTATTTTCTCATCTGAACTAGACAGCATAGATACTTGTTGTTCGACGTCCTTGGCGAGTTTCAATGAACCTATGTACAAAAAATGTTTGTGATTATGTCACCAAATGATTCAGATAAATTGTTAGAGTAGAAATGATGCGTACCATAAGGACCATTGAGATGATGTATTCTGTGTTTAGACCAATTTGGGCCAGGAGCTTCTCCTTTAGTCAGGCATCGTTTTGTATTGGTTCTATCGGGAGGCCAATAAACATAAGACCTATCCGTACTTAACCAAAAACTAGGAACAGCGTTACACCACGTCTCACAAGAGACTACAAACCATGAATTCGGAAGAACCTGCAAAGTTTGTGATAAACGTATCCAATAATTCAAAACTTCATATATTTTGGTAATTACTAGTAATTAATCAATTAATCAGTTAATCAGAGGGAGATGTAACTTTTTAGTTTGAATGGGATTTGTTTTAGAAAACGTTCACAATGAAAAAATGTGCAATTTAAAAAGTATTATCTCCAAAATCGAATAAATTATTTCAAACAGTTAGGTAATTTTTAAAGAAATACAATTTTTCTAATATTAAAAATCATTAAAATTGCATGATGTATATTCCAAAGGCGACATATTTCAATACATACTGTTAAAAAAAAATTAACATGAACAGTTATTGAATTACAATACTTGAAAATCTTCCACATTTAGCATACAACATTTAAACTCAACAGTTTCAAGATTCGAAATTCTGTTCATTCTCCATTTTTCTCATTACAGTACCATGGGTAATAAAACTCAGTGATTATCAATTTTAACTTTGTATCAAGTTTATCAAAATATCAAATGTATGAAAAGATAATGCAAAGAAACTTCAAATACAATATAAAGAGGTCTTCCTGTGGAAGAGGAGATGTCGGACGCCTGTGTAGCTCAGTTGGTTAGAGAAATCGACCGGAAATCGAAAGACCTCGGCTCGTATCCCAGCGCAGTCGAAAGCGTTTTTTTTTTCATAGAAGGATTCCAAATTCTTTGAATATCACAAGAATTTATTTTTAAAAATTGTTTTCCCAAAAAAGATTAATTCTATTTTTTTTACAGAATTTAGACATTTATTTTAAAAGATTCTAGGTGTTTAGATGCATTTTGGAAACACTTTTATTGTTACAGAACAAATTATAGATAATGAATTCAACAATACAGGATAATTAAATAATTTGTATTACAAAAGAAACCTCATTAAATTTGATACTTTGCGATTAATTTGTCAACGAATGCATCAGAGGCAATATATAATATTCATCTCGTAACGGGAGAACGACAGCTTTTTTATGGATTTTACTTACTGAGAACACCTCAGTCCTCAAAAATCCTTTTGCAACATGAAGTCCTAACTCTTGAGAATCACCAGGATAGTTTGGAAATGCAGATAAGTCGGAGAATTGTTTTCCTATTAGTGCAGGTTCGCCACGCCTATGAGCTATGTGCTCGATGCGAACAATACTTCCGTTTTGTAAGTAACAACAATTGTCTGGTTCCTTAATCGACAACGTAAAATTGTTGAACTCCACTTTTGCGTACGCCTTGTAACAATCAAACGGTAAATCTGCATCGTATGATTTAAAAAAATAGCAGTAATTTTCGGGCCTTACTTCGTTTATTAATTTAATGCTATTGCGCGATGTTTCTACAAGTCTACGGAACAATTGTGCCAAAACATCAGTATGTTTGCGAATCAGTTTCTTCAGTGTCTGCATAAAATTTTCAAAAGGGTACGCTGTATTTGTATCCAAAGGCCCATGTAATAAAGCATCTTCGCATAAGTGTTGAACACAGTGAATAGTGAAAATTAAGTTTTTCTTACCGTATAAGGTTGCGAATGTTTCTACAAACCACTTTAATAGGTCTTGAGCGCACTGATTATTATTTTTATACTGTTCTGGATGACTCAAAATGATGAGAGCCGCGTGCAGGGCATTGAAATGAGTGGCGTATTCTTCAGAAAGAACTTCTCCGAAAATAAGAGGGCCCAGATAGTAAAGAAAGAGACGGAATTCAACGGTTTTCCAACGATCCAATTCATCTAGACCCCTCGGTTTGCGGACGAACTCAGAAGGTATCCATGGCTTCAAAGCTATCAGCAGTTCAGATATATATATCCGATTTATTTTGCAGTTAACTTTCCTGCTTTTTTTGCACCAGTCGTTAGCAATTTCAGTAATTTTTTTGTAACGCCTAAATCTCGCAGATGCATCACGTCCAGTGGAAATTGAGATATCATTTTCAGTCCAATTTTTTCAAAGGGAGAGTCTCCGGTGTGGTGTTTTTTGTTCTTTCTCAATAAAAAAGATTCGTCGCTTCTCAGTGAACTCTTTGTGCTTAGAAAACACATTCGATGATCTAAGTAATCGCCTTCGTCAATGCATCGAGGACAGCCAAAATATCCATTATGGGACTTTGTGCAAGTAACCATACTTCTTGCTGGGCTATCGCAAATCACTAAATCAAGAGTAACTTTGTATTTTATTCCGTTATAAAATAAACCCGTTTCTTTCAGCCTCTCATACTCTTCGATAAAAGAATGTAAATAGTCATCGACTGATTTTGGCTTCTCATAACCACGGTAAGCTCCGATAACAAACACTTGTTGAAATTTTCCTTTCTTTTTGCCTAAAACTGGCCACAACTGACTTTTAGAACTTTTACTAATCGGCAAACCATCCAGATTTATATCAAATAGAATTTCTAAAGGAATAAAATCCTGTGGCATGTTCTTGAAGACATCTGTGAGAGCCCTTTCCAACCCGTAGCGTAGATAAGTGCCGGATCCACAAGGAATGATTTTAGATGCTCTTCTTGGGGTTCCTAATAGCGTTCTAGCGTCTTTGGGTAATTCGGTGTGTCCTTATCGCGAAATATACCAAGAATCTCGTTGATAGATGCTCTATTCTTATAATGGCGTAAGGCCCAAGTAGCAATTTTTTCCCATGTCGTCAGCGGCGCTGAAGTATTTTCCTCATCTTCGTCATCTGAGTATGAATTCAAATTTTCCCAAAATTCGGTTTCATCATTTTTTATACAAAGTTGATCCACGTCTTTATCTACGGGCTGCTGCGCTTCACGCACGATTCCCTCTGTAGAGAGCTCAGTGTTGTGAAAATATGTCTTAATTTTGGCCTCCTTAAAATTTACTCTAATGCCAATACCATCAGCATTTTGGTTCAAAATATTAGTATCATCCGCGTTATGAGTGGTTTCAAAGTTTTGTGGTTTATTCTTTTTTTCAAGAAAAAGGAGAAATGAATGGTCCTGTTCACGTTGTACTTCGAGACGCCGGCGTTGTTGCCGAGAAGACAAAAGCTTGTAATTCGTTTCCGTGATCGCACTTCCAGTCCTTCTACTGCTTTAAAACACTAAAATAATATATCAAGATTATTTTTTATGATGTTTTTTTTTTATTCTTCCCATGTTAATCATAAAACCGGCCGATTTTGGCTTTGGGTATGGAGTCTTGAAGCTTCCACCACCTTTTGGTTGTGTCATGAATTACGGCTTATCTCCAACTCCAGTACTGCGAGGCTTTTTTGGTCTAGTGACCCTCACCGGATTTTTCTTTGAGTTGTTCCTCCTGGATTTTCTCGTATCGCACCTCTACCTAGCCCTCCAAGACTCAAGAGTTAGTTATTAATGGAAGAATCTTTGATTAATTTTGCAAAACCGTAATCCATGATACAACCAAAAGGTGGCAGAAGCTTCAAGACTCCCTCACCCAAAGCCAAACTCGAAGGTTTTATGATTTACATGCAAAGAGTAATGAAAAAAAGCATTTTAAAAAATAATCTTAATCCTGAGTTTCACAAAATTAACGAGTGCCGAATCTACCGAGGGTGTCTGTCAGTGAATATAAGTATTAATAGATCGTACTTTTGTGATTCTCAGAGAATCTGTAACATCACAAAAGGGATATGTACGTGTATTTGTGGAACCATAAACAAAAAGTTTGTATATTTTTGTCATAACAATATTTAAATATTTCTCTTATCGAACAGGGACTTAAAATTTTAAATTTGCATTAATTTTAAGTTCAAATATTTCCACTTCTAATTACAACCATTGAAAATCAAGACTTTTTTACAGTTTTGAATTTAAGGATTTTGTTTGGTAAAAGGTAAATATTGAAAATTTTAAATTTTGTAATATAAATTTAAATTTCTTGAAAACTTTCAGGCGCTGATATTTGCAAAGTATTTAATAATGGAAAATATTTAATAACCTGATTTATTTTCCAGTTCAAAAGACTTTCATTAAGGTCGATCCTGTCATTCTACGTACAAGAAAAGGGCCTACTTTGCTCGTATGCACTTATGAATGGTGTCAAGTACCCAAATAAATTCGCATTGTTTTCAACTTAGTGATGTATTAGAGAAATTGCGTTTTGAAAAATTGAACGTTTATATAAAGTAAGGCTGCTGTCTCATGCACGGAAAAAAATAGTTTAGTAAAGTTTATAGAACTGTTTAAGCGTTGGGAGTATAGTCATTCACGGAACAGAGTTCTAGAAAATTTACAGAACTCTTCAGGATAAAATGTTTTATAAACTTTATTAAACTATTTTTTTCCGCGTGGCAGCGCAAAACGTTGCGTCACAGATGCGCTGACATGGCACAGTAGCCTCAGTGCATTTTTATAATAATGCCATAGATTTGTTATTCGAACTACAGAAAATAAAAAGAAGCAAAACAAGTTAAGCAGTTTTATTCCGCAAAATAATTATAGAAGAGCATCAACGAGTGATACTTTTAGTCTATACAGTGGAAGCATTCAAATTCAAGTTATATATTTCGCAATCAAACATTCCAATTGTTTTGAAATACTGGAATTTTCAAATATTCTATTATCAAACTTGAGTTCATATTCATAAAATTTTTTGTTTTCAAAGCTTAGTACATAATTTATCTATGTTTGATAGGTACAAATTTGGATTCATTTACTTTTGAGGCTGCATGGTTTGAAAAAATATAACGGTAAGAAAAACATTCAAGGCATTGCAATTATGATTTAGTGGTGAAATTTGAATTAGAAGATGTAGGAATAAATGCAATAATTTTACTCTTTAGCGAAAAAAGTTTTAAAAACATCATATACCTGTCATTGAAGGCAGTGCAGTGGTTACCCATTTGCGGAACGTGTCCACCGTCAGGATTGGCAATTGGTAAAAATGAGATAAAAGTAGTTGCGTCTCACTCCAACCAATTGTCAACTTTAACGGTGCAGACGTTCCGCAAATGATGAACCACTGCACTGCCTTCAATGACAGGTATATGATGTTTCCTAGTTTTTATCGCTAAAAAGTACAATTATTGTATTTATTTCTATACCTTCTATTCCAAATTTCGCCACAGAATCATAATTGCAATGTTTTAAAAGTTTTTTACCGTATCCTGAGATAACGCATATAGTTGTAATAAAAAGTCCTAACCTTGTCGTACGATGACATGATTTTTACTCCACATACAATGGCGTAGTATCACTCATTATTTTTCAGTAAGCCTGAAATAAAAGAACAGAACAAGTAATTTGAAATGTAATTCTAACAATAATCATTCTCGTAGTAAAGAAAGAATGCTTTAAGGTAGTTTTCATCCACGAAAATTAAACCTCAGGCAAAAATAGATAATTTTGCTTTCAAGAATAGCAATATTATTATTGAAGGGCTTTTTTGAAAGAGAAAAGATTATTTTGTTACAAGCGTATCAAGGCGGCAGAATTTTTCCAAAAATTCGTAATAATAAATCATTAATTAAATTTGTATGCCACTTGAAGCGCCCGCAATCCGAGCACCTTGACAAGACCGCTGATGCAGCTCATCATTGCTCAGGTCGAAGACTAAGAAATGGTTGGTTCAAGAAGGAAATTCCCAATCGTGTTACTTTACGCCAGATACTTATTAACTTAAATTATTATTATATAACTTCATCGTTAAGATGTTATTGATTTTGATGTACTTAAACATACAAATGGTAGATCAAAGTCAATACAATTGTATGTTATGGAAATTAGTATACATTCATATTAAATTAAATAACTTTTCAATCAAAATATATAAAATTTAATGTTAGCATTATTAAAATATATGCATAAAGTATATTAAAATTAAAGTTAAAAGTTGTATTCTTCTTAAGAAGGAAGTATTTCGAATTTAATATGCGCTACTGAAAGACAAAATTCCATCATATGCGATGAAAGTTTAATACAGAAATTTCTAACAGTATTCCAACAAATTTTACCTGAGTAATAATTTACCAAATTAGTTCGAATTTAAAACTAAAATTGGAATAAAGGCAGGATCATTATAAATATAAATGACGAAAACTAATAGGTAAATATCTGTGGGCACTTATATAATCACATGTGTTATATTTGTATATTCTGGGTTATATTATATTGTTTTAGATTATTAATGTAAATAATAAAAACTAACGCGCGAATATCTGTACGAATTGATATAATCGCACATTTTGGTTTGTATAAATTTTAAATTATATTATATTATGGTTCAAATATATATATATAGCTTAGAACTGCAAAACAACGCGAACTCTTCAAAATTTTCATTCATACTGTTTCTAAATAAATGTAAACTGTAGGAAAATATTATAAATTGGCACAGGATTCAGATGACTGGAAAGTAAAAGCAAGAAGGAGAATGCAAGTCTTAAAGAAATAAATTTAAGAATCGAAATATTTAAAAAATAGTACGCTAGCGCACATAGTCATTTTTCAGCTCTATCTGGCTACGTTGTGAGAAAATAATACATTAAAATCAGACTCAAAACGTGGAAAATCTCTCAAATACAAGTATCAATGACATTTAGCTTTCCATAGTTTCCAAATAGTTTCGACCTAGTTTTTATATACTTTTCCCTACATCCCCTTCCGAATTTCCTATTTATGTTTTCGTTAAATGCATAAGTACTACGGTGCTTTTCCATAAACACTATGAACTATAAATACTATAAACAAACTTGGATAGCTGCAAGTTACCATAGCCAGTGCAGACGATATTTCTGAACAGGATCTGTACCATTGTTTTTTCTAACTATGAAAAATATTTAAGGTGTCAGAGTCCAGAATTAATAATCAACGAAATCGATTTAATTATTTTATATCGATATTTGATTTATTGGTGTCATGAAATATGATCCAAAAATTTCAACTATGTCAGAAATATCCATTTCATCACAAACTTCACTTGGCAACAGGTAATAACAAGCAGGCTACCAAGTAGTTAGGCAACCGGTAATTGCAAAATTACCGGTAAGCATGAATTCCTTCCAAAAATCAGACCACCCAGTAAAATCCCAAAATCATCAAGATGCCCCACCTAAGCATCATCGATACAAGTCTATAAAACGAATCAATTAGAAATCAAAATTCGCAGTTACTCGAGCAACCTGGTACTAACCAGAACTACTCGGACAGTAGAGAATGTAGTTTTTCTACCTTGCCCGTCCGCGGTTCGGAACAAGTACGTCCTATCACCTAGATAGTTGACTTAGATTCGTAAAAAGGCCTAGCCAGAGCCACAAATTGGGGATTGTACTTGGGCGGACGTAAATACTTCTAAAATCTTTCCTCCGACGAAAGCCGTTCACGGGGTTGTCGCGCTAAAAAATTATACAAGTAAAATTTTTACCACTACGCTTCGCGCTGAAATAATATTTTGAGTGCGTCTGTGGTCGGTTAGCCGCGAGAGTTAACTGTGCGTGTACAGCCTGGCGTTGAAAAACTAGCTAGTTAAATACTAACTAGCTAAGGAAATCTACATCTCGTCGAATCTCAAAACGACGAGGAGTTATTTCCTTATAACCAGAAATAGGTTTATTGTGAGACAGGAGTGGCGAAGGACAGGCAATTTAAAAGTACTGCCTCCCTTCTAGTTCAAAGCTATCCATTTCTTTCTCACCTTAAAGCTATAAGGTTGAAACAAAGATAAAGGGTGTGTGCGCGAGTGAGTCGCGTAAGGACAAGAATGGTTCCTTTTTGGAACCACGACAATCTCAAATCGAATTTGGCCCGGATCTCCAGGACTTCAGCAGCCAGAACGTATTCTCCTTCTTTGCTTTTGCTCCCAGGACATCCGGTAGGATTAAGAAACTAGAAAAAAACCCAAGAAGGCGGTAACGTATACTTTGTATCGTTCTAATTTACTTTTTCCGTTTTAACTCATGTAAAAATGTTTACATCGGTTTGGTTGTTTTATTTTCCTTAAAAATAAATTCTCTCTTTTATGTATATGAATTTAAGTAGCTTGATTCAAACTTATTTGAAGCACCTTTCCCCCTTTCTTTCGTTCAAAATTAAAAGTGATAAGCGTAGGCGTGTAGAATACACTCTCAGTCCGAGAGTAGAAGACCAGCGACCCCACATAATAATAAACGAATTTAGCTAATATTTATATTAACTAAATTCGGCAGTTTGGATGACCTCCGCGTACTCATTATACTAATGAATAAAATATATTAAGGGTAATTGTTTTTTTCAATTTTTATGCATTTTATTTAAATTAATAATAGCCGTACGTAACATATTTTACATGAATAAAATTTGAATCACAGAAAAATAATTTTATTAAAAATTTTTATTTTTGACCCAATTTGTTTCCTCATCGCTTCTTACCAAATGTTAAAAAATTATGCGATTCTAATAAATCATGAATCCTTTTTTCAGAGGAAAGATTTCCCACAACTTCACCGTTTCTGATTTTTAAAAATAAATTCTTTAATGGCTGAAACCATTAAAAAAACATTTTCCAAAACGAAATTTTTATTAAAAAATTGTTGAAATTGATAATAATTTATTCATTTGCGAAAATTGGAAATGGTTAAGTAGTAGGAAATCTTTTTCTTGAAAAAGTGATTTGTAATTTATTAAAATCGTATAATTTTCTAAAATTTTGTAAGAAGCAATAAGAAAAAAGTTGGGGCAAAAATAAAATTTATTAATAAAATTATTTTTCTGTATTTCAAATTTTTTTCATGGAAATTAAGCTTTTCTCTTCCAAAATAGCCCTTCAATAATAATATTACTATTAAGAAATTTTCTGTGAAAAAAGGAACGCTTCCACTCCGCTGGGTATCGAGCCCAGGTCCTTTCGATTGCCGGTCGAATGCTCTGTCATCTGAGCTACGGAGGTTCCACAACTTTTCTCACAGAAACTTGTTAACGCCAATCTTCTAATGATCGACATAATCGACTGAAATAATTTAGAAAGATCAGAAAATAGTTCCCGGTTTATCCGTAACCATGATTGACGTTAACAAGTTTCTGTGAGAAAAGTTGTGGAACCTCCGTAGCTCAGATGACAGAGCATTTGACCGGCAATCGAAAGGACCTGGGCTCGAAACCCAGCGGAGTGGAAGCGTTCCTTTTTTCACAGAAAATTTCTTAATAATTATGATTAAAAATTCCATCTAGTCTTGCGAGACGTTACATTAATTCTGAATCATAGGTTGATAAGGTCGATATAGTAGAGTTCCGTTATCACATACAGTGATACACTCTTCTAATGATCGACATAATCGACTGAAATGATTTAGAAAGATCAAATAATATTACTATTCTTGAAAGCAAAATTATCTATTTTTGCCTGAGGTCTAATGTTCGTGGATCAATTACCTGAAAAGCAGAGAAAAAAAATTCGCCTTCATACAAATTTTAAAATAAAATAATAAAAATAATTAATCAAAAATTTGGAAGAGAAGCCTATAATGGAATTTTGTTGCGGAGAACATATAACCTTTATTTTGAAAAAAATATATTGAATTTCGTCATTTTGGAAGTTTCTTTAGAACAGACAAGTGTGAATTTTAACGTATTGAATGCTCGAAATTCTGATGTAAATAGATTTTTAATATTTTTTATACCTTCTTATTTATCTTCGACCTCGAGGCTATGAGGTGTGCATAGACAGGTTATCCGGGAAAAGGGAAGAGGAGTCATTTCATCTTCCGTAACTTCCGTTTAGTACTTAATATTTTTAATGTTTGCTGTCTGAGCCAGTGCGTTTGCGCAAGAGCAGTATACCTGAAACCTCCAAACATTGGGGGCTTTGCTTTGCGTATTAAAAATTACAAATCGTAATTTAAAGTTGAAACTTTTATACAATTACTACCAAAAATGCACTTACCTCTAAAAGATGAAAAATTTTATATAGCGCACATGAAAAAAGAGTTCACATAACAATTAAAACATAAAGGTTATATTGAAGTTAATCATCGTCATAAACGAAATGAGGAAACGTGACATAACCACGAAACTCAGTCGGTAAAAATATCAAAATGAGAGTGTGAGAGAATTCAAAAATCAATTTCTGAATCATTACAACTTCTACCGACTACATTTTTCTCACCTCAAATTTTTATAGATATCATGTTGAAAATTTGTAAAATTTTTAAAATTAAATAAAAAGCTTTAAAGAGAGTTTATCTTGTGTCAAATGATTATAATTATGAGAAGGACAGTTACAAAAATTAGAAAGAAATGCCAATTGATCTTTCTTGATTTTGTGAATGGTTATATATAATATTTGTCTTTGAAGGAAAAGGGGGATGTATTAGAGAAAATCCCAGGTGTCAAGTATTCAACACAATTCTATCACTGGCCCTGTATCTATACTTTTGCGAGATCGATCACGTCATCAGCACGTTTGAAGAACGTATTTCTGACGTGTTACATAAACGTCCACATGAGAACGTCTAAAGGACTGCATAATACCGGACATTTCACGTATTAAGAACATCATTAAGTCGTTATTTTAACGATCTTCAAACGTTAAGACTAACATATCCAGAACCTTATGAAGACATCCAGAGGACATATTGACGTTCTATAAACGATTTTAAGACGTTACTTAAACAAGTCCTAAACACGTTAAAAAAATTACGTCCTTAGGAGGACCATACAACTTCTGTGCCAGTTGGGTTATTTACATGATTCCAGTTTGGACTTAAGGGCTAATACAGAGCTATTTTTTCTAAGGTTCTGTCCTCATGCTTCGTAGAGGTCGTCATAAGAGTTGATCTGCTGATACCTGATCTCCTTTTCTGCTAATCCCTGAATTTTCTTTGCTATAATCAAGTCTAGTAATAAATTTGGTTGTGATTTTTTCATTCTGGCTCTTTTTACTGACTTCACAAAATCTTCTCCTCCTATGTCGTCTTGTCCATTCAAAGTTCTTATAGTTTCGAGAGCTATAGTAACATTGATGCGGTCTTCGCCTTCGTAAGTTGGTTGTGTACAAAATTTTGATCGGTTTATATTTTCTTTTTGGTTAACTCTTCCGTCTTCTTGTTCTCCGTCGGAGGTATCTTCTGATATTTCTAATTGTGGTGCTTCTTTATCTGTGTCTACTTCCGCTGAGCAACCTACTTTCCTGGCTAACTGTGATATTCCCTCTATACGGTTATCATTTTCCTTTTTTAGAGAATTGAATGCATTGGTCAATGTTTCCATTTGAGATAGTACTCTTGTTAATAGTTCATCTGTAGTCAACTGACTGGGAGATTGGGTTCTTATCGGAGATTGTGCCCTGGGCTAGGTCATTGCTCCTATGTACGTTGGTGGTTCGGGAGAAAAGGATGAGTCACTTGTCGTTTCGTCTGTCTCGTATCTAGCGTCTCTCCTATCTCTATATTGGTGGAATGCCAGTGTGATATGAATACTGTGTACCTTGTACTTTGTTTGTGTTATCGAGTGTATGTCGCGATACAATTTTAAGTTTTTATTATTTTATTACAGTGGAATTAAACTTTATCGTTCTAAGACAATAACGTAGATTCCAAAGCAGTGCTATTTGTTTTGTTGAGGAGAGGTAGTGCTCTGGATCACCAGGAGTATGTCTCACCCTTTCCTTCCACAACTTTACTCAACCTGTAACCGTAGTGTACAGTCCCCGTTCGACGAAGGCAAATGCAATTTATTCTCTATGGCCAAAGAAAGTTTCGATGCATTTTTACAAGTTTTTACTTCTTTTTTTAACTTACGGTGTATTATGTCTTCGAGTTTCCGCCTCAGTTGGTGATGTAACTTGTTGCTCTCTCCTGTTGCTGGACTGTGATCACGCCGTTGCGTCTTCCGCCTGATTGCGGGCCTCGTAGGGATATTATCGCGGTTTGTTGCGTACTCTTTCAATTTCCAAGATTATCGAATTTAAGTGGTATAGTCCCTACTAAGTTCAGGGTCTAGTTTTATTCGATGTTCAATGCGAACTTCCGTAGAGTTCGGAGCTCTGTCTTAAATATCCGTAGATATTTATATATCCTTGTTTTTTCAACTTTATTTCAGTTTTTGTCCCGCTTCTATGTGAATTATTTCTCATCATTACTCATAACACATTAGACGATTTATAATAAAAATATTTATATCATATAATCATTATATTAACCCTTAACGGCCGAGAGCTTTTTTTGTAATACTAATATGTCCCCGTAGCGGGGCCTTTCGGCCGTTAAGGGTTAGTAAAGTATTTTTGTTTATAGTTGGAAGTTAATTGTGGATTTTTTTCTACACGAAGAAAGACAAATATGTCACTCTGAGAATTTTTAGCAATAAGAAATCCGTTACAAAATTAAAATATAATTTAAACGTTTTCTTAAATATGTAACCTATAAGATGACATATTTCTAAAATCTCTAAACTACTTAAGAGTAGAATTAAAATAATAAAAATGGACATTAAGAAGTTGGTATCTGTTGGGATTTACAAAAGGTAATGGATTTTCTACAATTCAAAAAAAAAAAAGAAATGTACAATTTTTATTACGAGAAAAAGTGTTCCACTATGTCAGTTATTACTAAATTTATACACTATTCTATGTCTGAATTTAAAAAAATTCTAATCCTACGCAACGATTTCTAAGTCTTGATAAGGACTAAAGCTTCAGTCGAAACGTTGACTTTTTATTAGGAAAGAAATATATTTTTATTTCAAAGGACTTTGAAATGAAGTTTTCATTTCCTACAGAACATCTTTTAGAAAAATACCAGCAAGGCCCTCATCCTCACTATTGATAAATCAATAATTACTCATTGAAAAAATATTGATAGCAATTGATTGTTTTCTTTTTTTTTTTTTTTTTTTTTTTTTTTTGGTGAGAAGGGAAAATGGCGAAATCTTTTATAGACGTAGTACAGGACTCTCCTAGAACTGGTCTAGGCATACCTGTTAAAACCAAAAAAACCCCTCTCTCGAACCAATACACCGCCCGCGGAACCGCCTTTCGGCTTTAAACTTCACGGGTGGTTGGTTCCAGCTTAAAGTCGCGTACGACTCTTCCGTCATCCGTTCGCCCGGGACTCCCATCCGCGGCCACACGCCCGTTAGGCAGGCTGACTAGCCGCGCCGGCCAGGGGAGGAATAAAGAGATTCCTCCTCTGAACGACGCGGACAGCCAAGTCCGCCGAAGACGCAAGACCGCAGGTGCAGGCCCCGATGCGATTTCTACTGGCCCCCGTTGTTGCCGCGCTCTGCACGCCCATGGAGCTCCCTCGTCTTCAACAGCAGGGTTCAGAAAATACATTTCTGCTTAAAATATTGCCTGAAAAATTTGTATATTATTCTTATATTTTATACTTTGATTGTGTTACGTCACAACTGCGTAAATACTTACTTTGATCGGAAGTTCCTCGTTTTAAACAAACTAGCAAGAGAGAGAGAGAGACAGATAAAGAGAGAGAGAGGTTCTGTACCTTATGAGTTCTTCAAGTTCCCTTAAGTAATCCTCACAGGTGTGACTGAGATGCGATTCCCACAGATGTGACTGCGATGGAGTGAATATCCCACAGGTGTGACAAAGACACAACAACTATTCTTCTTGACACTGTCTAATTTTTTTTATCGTATTTAAAAAAAATAGATTTTTAATAATTATACATATATTTAACATACCATTAAAATTCTTGTTTCCTGTTATTCCTCGAGAAACTCCTGGTTCAGAAAATACATGTATGTAATATACAATTTTTACTCTCTGTTTCCTTACTTTTTTGAGAAGCCTCTGGTTCGGGTAATAAACATTTTTTTTTATGGGGTATATCTCTGTCATCGTTTGACAATGAGTCGTCACAATCTAAAAATCTGTTATATTGGAAATTTTCATCATAATTTTGTTTCTTTGATTCTTTTTTATATAATCGTTTAACTGGAACTTCCTTGAGCGGTGTCACTTGCATGGCAGAGACGGTTTCGATACTGGTTTTAAGTTTATTTGATCTAATGCTTTGACTGATTTCCTGAGACTTTTTTTCAGCCTCACTTTCTTCAACACCTGTAGTATACGCAAATTTTTGTAGTTTAGCCAAAGCTTCTTCGTAACTTTCTGAAAAATATATTTTGATTCACATATTGGAATACAAATTGAATAATTCATGATCATTAAAAATGATAAATTTTACCTGCATGACCCTTCAAAACAGTGGAAACTCTTGGCCATTCTTGTGGAGATGGAGCTTGATTTTTAATTAAATCATTCAGAAAATGTGTGGATCTCTGTGTAAGACGGTGGCATAAATTTAGCAAGAAGGCTGTTTTTGACTAAATTATACGTAATCCAGGCCGTCGGGACAAAATCTATTTCCTTGAGAGCAGAGTTCGATGTGTCATCAATGAATTCAAACAGTTGATACACTTTCGTAGGAACTTATAACATTTAATACTTTTCTTTTTATTTTAGTTTGATATTGATAATTTATTTCTAAATTAATTTCAGTTAAATTTCACAAATGTTAAAGGACAAATATTTACAGATTTTAAAAATCTTTTCAAAGAATTTTAAAACTTAAAAGCTCGTTCTTCTAACTCGACTCACATTCTTTCAATACAAATCTACAAAAGGAAAAAGAATTTTCAATCTTCACGTGAGCTTTTTCAATTGCATCATAATAGAAACTGGTATTTGTTCATGTATGAAATATGAATAGCATAAATATCGTACTTAACATGGTGAAATACAATGATACGATCCAAATAGTACAAATACTCACTTTAAATCCGATGATGCTGGTATATCTGGATATTCGATATACTCGTTAAAAAGTGATGCTCTCGACATTACGACAACAAAAGACGATTTCCGCTCAGTTCTGGTACAAGCGATGTCCTCTTGAAGGATCCAATCCTTATTGCTTGCTCCAAACACCTTCCCTGCAGATCTCAGAAGGCCATGTTCGTAGATTTGAAGCATTTTTTGAGCGTTGAGGTTCTCAGTAAAAGCTCTAAACAGCCAAAACTACGCTGTAAGAAGCATCCTCAAACATGGATCTTTATGGAGTGTTTAACAGTTCGCTGGAGGAAACGCTTAACAGTGGCTGACCGTGCTCATTTTATGGGAATCCATGGCCAAAAGGACGCTTCGTCTGAAAAAAGCACATTGGACCAATCGCGATCAACATTTTCCGTAGCCCATGCCATGCGTTTTTCCTAGTTCGTATACCGGATATGCTTTTTTATTGGCTGGAGCAGCTATAAACTGAGAGGTCAAGAAGCAACGAACAGTGGCTTTATCTAGCCTTATCTAATCACGTGGAGATAAAATACATGACAACGGAGAAGATGCCAGCAGACGTTCTAACAAAAGGATTGGCAGGAATCAAGCACGAGAGACACCGACTAGGACTGGGAAACAGTTCCTCTGGACAACGCTCTTGTGTGTCCACGGTTGAGGGGAAGTGTTAGGGTTGACCCAGACAATGTGCACACCCATGAACATAGACTATCTACGGCCCTGTGAGACGATGGGTCCTCGGACTGGATCGGCTCTATTCGTTTACCGTCGCATCGCGTAGTACGTTACCGAATACTCAACATATCGGTTCTCTTTCATGTAACATTATAATAAACGAATGTTCATTTTACTCTGTAATTAATAACTGTTTCACTGTGTTCACCCTTCACGTTGATACATTTCTAAATTTCCAACAATTTTGAATTTTTCTAAATGAGAGAATATTTTGAAAAATTTCTAAAATTTTAAGAATGTTTTTAATTTTTGTAATTCGGGAAATATGTCGGAAAAGTTGAATATTCATCATTTTTGGAAATTTCCAAGATTCAATCAGTTATGATTATGAAAAATAATATGTATTAATCACAATTCTGTGAGGTTTAGAAATTTTGCAGATGTATTAAATTGTTAAAATTATGGACTTTTTAACAATTAAGTTCAAACATTTTCCAGTTTTCAATCATTATCAAGTCTTAAAAAATATCGAAAATTTGTTAGCGTTAAAAAATTCAAAAAAGTTTTTATACATGACAAGTGAGACGTACCACAATTGACAAATTGTCATAAGTTTTTAATTTCTTAAACACTCCTCATAATTACTTTTGCATACATAATTGAACATTTAATTTTGTACAATAAAATCAAAGCTATCAATAATGTCATTCCAAAATTATCACAAATCAGGTTATAACCATGCCGAAGTAAAAATAGCATATCAAAAAGTATATACATGTGTAGATAAAAAATAAATTATTTTATGTGCCACCGGCGCGCAAACTCGTTTTTTCGCTACAGTTAACAGTAGCGCAATGTCGTATATTGCGCTACAGAGGAATTAAATGTAAAAATTGAACTGCGCATGCGCCTATAGCCATGCAACAAAGCACAATCTTCTTCTTATTCTTCTTCTTCTTCGTACAGCGTTGACACCGTACTGGCAAAGCCTTGTACATTTGAACTGCGCATGCATCTATTAAAATCCATTACTACTACACAAGATCAATAAAATCAAAATGGCCGGGACTCGTCGTGACATATCAAGTGTAATGACTAGCGCCGCAAACAACTACAATGCTAGATTAGATTCGAGTGTACGCATAAAAACTCGTATACGCACCGAAGTCACATAAAATAGAATACGTGCCAATGCACACATTCGGGAAATTACGAGACTGGCGACAATGCTCGCAGGACTGGTCGCGCCTCGGCTTCGTCTCGGCTTTGTCTCGGATTCGTCTCGGATTTGCTTCAGCTACGTCTCGGCTACACCGCGACTACGCATCGGCTACACCTCGACTACGCCTCGATTACGCCTTGGCTTCGATCGCCTGCGAGCATTGTCACATCATCTAAGTTACTGAAATTTACGAACTTTATTGGACCAATTGTGAAGGAAAGCAAAATTCCGTCTTGAACTAAAAATCTATAATTTAACATCAATTGGAGTTTAACAGCAATTGTTTGGCAAACATTTTTTCTTCAAATTGCTACATGAGAAGTCACTTTGCCATCCCTGTGCTTACTTTCATTACGCATTGAACCTATTTGAGGAAGAGGTCCAATTGCCTTCATAATACGTGGATAATGTATGGCGAAGTGATGTTTCGGTCTCATAAGATTTGGAAAAAGTTTGGAAAGAGAAATCAAGTATTCCATGATTTCTGTTTCGAGTAGTCTGTATGTGTTTTTGTGGATAACTTTACTGAAAACTATTTCTGTCACCGTTTTTAATTTTATGAGTAACTCCCAGTAAGGATGTCCTTCAGACACCAATGGTCCTACGATAAGAAATAAACATCTCAATAGATTCATCATTTCCGATGATGAAATGATTATACATCCATTTTTTAAGTGTTTTTCCGAAATCGGTGGAGGCTTATTAAAATGATCATCCACTCCGTATTGATAAGCAGGCAGTCTCAAATTTAAATCATCGAGTGTAAAGTACTTCGCCTCAAAAATAAAGTAGTTCAACAATTTAGCAAAATCGTAACGATGCACGCCTTCTGTCCAGTCATGTGGTATGTCGGCGGCCAAGTTCTTTACCACATGAAAGTCATCAACTTCATTGAAAACGCAAGGTTCTTTTATTCCGGAAAGTGAGACATCGTTTTCTGCTAGAAAAGTAGCATGATTTGTTTCATCGCGAAGCGTACAATCACGTTCATTGAAAATTGTGTTTATATTCTGACGTTCAGTTAGACAGAAACGACAAAATAAATTCGCCGAAAAGCTTTCAACTAAACCTAAGTTGTCGCCAAGAAGTAATAGCAGATCGAAATAAATTTTTTTTGGCTTGTTATCAATAATCACCGTTATTCCCTCGCGTTTCAAGAACTGTAATTCCTCAATTACTTTCCTGTAAACAATTTTATTGGAAAATTTCGTCCTATGCTTGTTGTTGCATAACATGAACAAGAAGATATTATCTACTTTTGCACGAACTTCCGGTGGCAAAATTCCGATATTTATATAGACTGCTCCACACTTGTCGATCCTTTTGTGACTACCGAGAGGATTATTATTATCGTAGTTATCTGAATAACATTCGAGAGGAATCCGAATTGTATCACGAAAAGAACCTTCCACAACATTTACAAATATTTCATAATTTTGCTGAACTTTGCGCTTTCCTGGTAATTCAAAAAAAAGTTTGAGAACTTTTCGGAGAGGTATAAATTGTGCAATAATGTCTTTATTTATCAATTCTTTTTCCCCTTTTTTTCTACTATAACTTTTCCTTCTCCAAGCTTGACGCTTTCTGGCTGTATGAATGTTTCGCAATTCTTGAAATGGTTAAACCTTTTTGCCTCTGTGTTCATATTTTGGAAAGGTATTGAAAATTTGTCAAAAATATCATTCATTTCTCTAGTTGTCAGAGAATCTATGCCCTTGTGTTCGACATTGTTACAAATTTCTGTTTTAATCATTTCTATACTATTATCGAATAATATTGAAACTTCGCGTATTACCTCATCCACCCTTTTCCTAGCTACGTCTGGATATTTGTATAAATTAGCAATGAATAAGACTAATTATTCATGGAAATGATTCGAAGTGTTGACACTCGATGGACTTAAATTTTTGTATGATACAAGATCGGCAAGTATTTCGTCATCATCATCAGACGAACTTTCGGAATCTACGCATAATGGTGCCTTGAAGGAGTTCTCATAGCCCTCAGAATCTATGAATAGACAGGGTTCAGCATCAGCAACCAAAGTTAGGTAGGGTTCGGTCTTAGTACAATTCAAAGGTTCAACATGTGAAAAATGAAATGCAACTGCATTTTCAGGAGGATCATTAATTCGCTCGTTTTCTGTATATAAAGCCTCCGCGTGTTTCCGAAAAATGAAGTTTTTTATAGGAAGCGAAAAAATAGTATCTCTTCGAACAACTATCTTCCATGCAATTGAAATCGTGTGAAAATTTGTGACATAGTTCAACATAACGTATAAGATTCTTGTTCTCCTTGAACGTCAAATCACAGGCAAAGCAATTATACATATCGTATCGTTAAAATGAAACAATAGACTGATCTGCGTGACTTTTCAAGACCTCTCTAATTTGATTCGCAGTGGACTTGACTTTCATAGAGACTCTTGTCGAAGGAAGTGGGATATCATACACTGCAGCTTGTAAGAAGTACCAAATATTTGACGATTCTTCTGGATATTTGGCGTCGAGAGCGAAGAATGACTTGAAGTTCAAATCCAAGGCCTCACGGAATTATTTAGTCTCATACCAGATATTATTTATTACGACGTAGATTTTTCGTAATTTCAAAATTGTTCCTACAATAACTGTAAGGGGTTGTAGGGTACGTTTCTTCGCCAACAAAAAGCTCTGCATATTTTCTAAACTCGGATCTGCTTTATTCTCGGTCTGAAATACCAAGCCCGAAATATAAATTTGCAGAATACTAATTTAGTACGACTGATGAACCACTACTGAATTTGAGTGTACACCTGACTTTAAATCGTCAAAAGACATCAATGGGACTTCAATAGGAGTCCAAAGGATTTTAAAGAACATCAATAAGACTTCAAAACACTTTAGTAGGATTTTAAAGGATATCAATAAAATCACAATTGTACTTCAAAGACTTCACAGAACTTTATAAGACTTCAAAAGCAGGTGTAAGTCCGACACGAATAGTGTTTGATTCCTCAATTGAATATTACAATGCAATAAAATTCTCACCGGAATAATTAGTAAGTATGTGTTCCGTTTTTCGCTTACTGGATCGTTGTCCTTCCCTCCACTTTGACTCGCAGTACTTTCTACAACTTTCTGCTTATCATCAGATTTCCTCTTCCTCGTTCGGTTTGGATTATTTATGGGTATGATGTTGGGTAACAGGTAAATTATGACTGCACACTCCTGATCTGGAATCGTATAAAGGAAAAAATGGTAAAGATTGGAATCAATTTTATAATATAGTTCGTCAATAATGAAAACTTTCCAATTAAAAAAATGTAGAATAATTTTACGAATTTCACAAACGATTCACCAGAGTTCAGTAAGTGAGAAGCGTCTAGATACGCCTTATCGGCTTTTGACATCGGACTTTGCTTTAACAGAGTAATCTTACGTCCAAAGGAAATTTCGACTGTTTCAGCAACAGTATCCGAAGATCTCTTTTTTGAGCTGCGTTTTGGTTGTATAATACCGTCCTCTCTCAAATTAGCTTTCATGCAAGAGCAATGAGCACGCAATTTTCCACCTCCTTGTACATTCTCATCATTCTCCTTCCGATAAGAAGTATAGTAAGTTTCACTAGACTCCCCCGGAAATATCCGTTCAATTGTTTTTGCAAATTCTATGAATTCTTCTTTAGGCACTATGAAAAAATATGAATTTTTAAATTCCTTTGATACACCCACAAACAGTTTCACATCGTGAAATAATTCAAAGAAAATTCCAACTGTTTCTTTTTTTTTAATTTTGAAAATAATTGCTTACATCCAATCCTCCAGCGGCTGCCCTTTGTGGTAGCTCTTTAATAGCTGTGCTTGCTTTTTTTGAATGAAACTGTGCACCAAAGTTTTTCTGGTGGACTCAGTTAAAAAGTGGTTGTGATATTCAAATGAGGCATACACTATTTTCGCATCAGCTTCAGTGTTCAGCATACGTTTTAATTCCTGAAAAATTATGAATACAACTTGAAATCTTGAATACAATGTTCTGTTTAATATAATTTAATTTATGGTTATCAATCGTTACAAATACAACATTATGGCACAAACAAATCAATAATTTCTATTACGCACTATAAATCCGCAGAATCACTTCTTCCTTGTAGACATTTTTGACTGTTATTACTGATAACAGAGTCTGGGGACAAAGTTTCTGTCAAGGCAAGTGATTTGCTGGCCCTGTCATTTTGACACTGTTGCCTGTCATTACTAATGCCTCCAGAGTTTGTAGGCAATGTTCGTGTTAAGTAAACTATATTGATGCTTTGGTTACTCCATAAATTATATTCTTGGTTAGAATTCAGACCTTCGCCGACTGAATGAACTTGCTGAGGATTGAAAACCCCCAGACATTCCTATAATCAATGTAATACCCAAATTACCAATCATTATTCACAGCGACCTGAAAGAAGGGTGATAAAACAAAATAATGCCAGAGAATACTTGAAACCCTTCGAGTGAGAAATATATAGTCAAAATGACTCGGACAGATTTTTCCAGCGGCTGAAAGTTTGACACAATTGATTGTAAAAAGTTGTCAATTTCAGCTTCAGGTGAGATACTTTGACACTTCATAAAAATTCACCAAATCGACATTTCACTTTTCGAAAAGCAAATGTTTGACACTTTTCCGGTCTTTTTTTCAATTGAGTGAAGGAATTTCGAGAAGAGATTTAAGTCAAAATGGCACTAACTTCTCACGAACTTTCATTTTTTGATTCTTGCATTACAACAGATGACAGAACAGCAATAGAAACCTACGGGAGACTGTGATTATGTATAAAACTTTGGCCAGAACCCACGTCTTTCATTTATCGAATAAAAGTATTCTGAATTGCATAGTTTCATTATACTTTAAATTATTCAAAATAAATTTGTATTCCTTCTGTATGTTAATCTGTCCCAGTTTTTTTTATTTTTTTTTTCTTATAAAACTATGACTTTTTTAAAGAACCCATTCAAACATTTCTTTTCATTTTTTTTTTTCACAAAGATATTATTTTTCGGATTGAAACAAGAGAGTGAACATATTGTAGTGAACGCCGTGAAATTCTGAAGGTATGTCATTCAATTCGAGTTTAATTTACGAATTATAAGGGAAAAAAATTCAGAAAAAGTTACCTCCACTCGAAGGGTCGAAGCTTCCTAATTTTATTCCACATTTATTCACAAAATGGTTTAAACCTTACACTATATATGGTTGCACTATATACACGTTTTTAAAGGCATTTCTTAACTCTTCTTCCATTTCTTCCATTATGTCTTCCTGAAAAAAAGTCTTAATTCATATTTGCTCTTTTCATTTCCGCACATTTTTTTTGATGTCATTATTATTATTTAATTGAATCTATCTAAATTGAAAACGTGAGATCCATAAAACTAATTGTCAAGTATCTATCACGGTAAATACTAACGATTAAGAATATAAAATAACATTACAAGATAAATCCTAACCTATAAAAAGTCAAGCATTTCCAATTACATTCCATGCTTTTAATTCTAGCATCCCAACATTTCCACCAAATTACATATATATAATTTAAATAAAGCAATACTTACAGATAACGTTTTCAGCTTCTTTCTTATCTGTCGAAAAAAATGCACTACAAATATCCAAGATTCACCTCGAGCTTCACATGTGCTTTTCACCGTTTACATTAGTTTACACTTTGTTTATACAATATACATTTTCTATGATTCCGGCTCTATCCAGTTCGTCGATCGCGTGGATTCACACCAATACTACTAAAGACCATCAGGACACCATTTTGACACTAACACAACCGAGAAATTCGCGGAAGAGAACTGAACTTTGTCAGCATAAAGCACTTTGTGAAAACTTGTAAAACTTTTTTAGACTCTTTCGTTGACGAGCAGTTCACTTTTCCGTTTCTGTGTTTGAGGAAATTTCTATTCCAAGTATTGCAAAAAACGGATCATTCTGTTTTTAAGAAATTGATAGTTTTTTTAGAAATTGTGACAAACTATGGAATAAAAATTAGGAAATAGCTGTTCTCATAATGAATGTCAATAATTGGTAAACATTTTTCTAAATATTCATAAGTCTGATCCACTTTTTCATAAATTTATACGAAATTTTCTCAAAATTGTGACCTGTCCAAAAGTGACATACTATTTTGTTAAAATTTCACAAACTTTTTCCATTTTTTGGAACAGTTATTTTTTCCGTGCACATATGTAAAAACAAATTGTGTCACAGGATTCAACGCGTATGCGCACGACCACGTGAGATTTGTGGGATAAATTAAGTGAATTAGTAATCTGTAACTATTATAATTATTAGTAAAAATGTTTACTAATATGAATCAGTAAATGAAACGACACTATTACATTAGTAACTTTTTAGTAATTCAGATTTAGAGACTTCATTTTATATATTCAATTTAGAGTTTTTTTTATCTCCACTCGCAGTGTTTCTTTTTTTTCTAAAGAAAAATCTCCAAGAAGCTAAAAACTCTCTAATTATAATACCCTACCGGAAATCTAGACGAGTTCTAGACAAGATTGTCTAGGAGCGATCCTCTAGAATTGACCCCTTTCTAGAGTCATGCTAGACTCATTCTAGATGAATAAAGGTTCAGTCCCTTTTTTACAAGGGTAGCAGTAAAGTCATAAATTGTCCTTAAGCCGACCCTATCGATATCTATACCTGTTTTATGATCGTTCAGCATGGGTCTAGAACGAATCTAGAACGTGTCTAGTGCGCATCTAGAATGAGTCTAGTGCGCATCTAGAATATGTCTAGTGCGTATCTAGAGATAGTCTAGTCCAGTCAAGAAATAAAGTATGTCTAAAAAAATATTCAAGTACATTTTTTTTTTAATTTCCTTTATTCTTTGCAACTAGTATCACAATTATATAACGACGTACATAATATTTATACAACTACAATATATACACTACACGTCGGAAATATGAGAACACCTGTTTTTCGTATATCGTTTAAAAATAAATTAAAAGCTATCAACATTTACTTAAAATAAACTCAGGACGAAATTACTTTGACAATTTTTTAAGACGATATTGCAAAAAAACTTTAAATCTCAAGGTTTTATAAAAATACTAATAACTTTGTAAATAATAAACATTTTTAAAAATTTCTTGGGCCCATTTTAAAGCTAAATTTCTATGGGATCTGAAAAACTTATTATTATAATTTGGTATAATCGTACAATTATTAGGCTGCATTGGCGAGGACATAAAATTGGCGCAAAAAATTTGGACATATTTGAATATTCTTCCTGTTGAGATAAATATTTCTATAAAATAAAGGAAATAATTAATCATGAAGTTTCTGCTAAAATATATTTAAATTTACACACTTGATTTTTATTATTATTTTCCTACTGAATAGGTAATATTGAACTTTTCACGTATTTTAAAACCAAATTTAAGCCCTTGTATAATGCACAGAAATAACTATACAATTATTTCAATACGTTTATCAGATTCTATAGAAATTTACGTTCGGAATGAGTCTAAACAATTTGAAAAATGTTCATTATTTCAAAAGATATTGACATTTTCATAATACATTGTGATTTGACTTTTTTTTACAATATCATCTTAAAAAATTGATAAAGTGACTTCATCCTATAAGAATTATTTATCATGTAGTATATTTATTAATATAATTATTAATTATGTAATAAGTTAACAAAGTAAACAGTTATTGCTTGTATATTCGTTACACTGAGAGAAAGTGTTAGTCGTGTCTGCCCATTTTTTATGTAAAAAAGGGTCACAAGTATGTTTTTTAATCTGTATCATCTAAACACCTTGGTTCTTACAGCTAGATTAACATTGTAGGAATAATTAAAATTTTTATTCAGACTTACAAAATCCGATTAGTCGGCTTGTTTTGTAGCCGGGATTATTTTCATGCATTCCCACAATGTATTGATCTTATAATAGAAGTTACCAATACGTTTTTGTAAAACTTACTAATTTCGTTAATTGCTATTACTATTTGTCGAGTTTAGTCATTAAAAAAAATATATATTTTTTCGACATAACGGAGAATAGTCGTATTAAAAACTATTTCAATATCTTAATTAGAAACTGATGAATTTTTTCATCCGTACATGATTAAAATAGTAATTCCAACTTTGAAAAAATGTTAAATTCATCATTCTATCTATTTTATTTCGGTTAAAGTCGATGGAAACTTTCTTAGGTTAGAATTGTTTACTCTCTAAATCTGAATCAGTCAAATTTTTACTGATTGAATCAGTGAATTGTCTTTTCACTGATTCATCAGTGAAAACAATATTTTCTACTGTTAAATCAGTTATTTTCTGCTGTTAAATTAGTGAAAACAATATTTTCCACTGTTAAATCAGTTAATTTTCACTGAAGTAATCAGTGAAATTTGACTGATTCGCGGTAACCTCTTTTTAGCTATTTAAATCAGTTAAATTTCACTGATAATCAGTAGATTTTGACTAATTCCGATTTAGAGAGTAGGATAAAAACTTTTTAATTATGGTCTTTCAAAATGTAACAAAGGACGACAATTGTTGACATATTTTTCATCACAAACTGCACAACAGTTTACAATTATACTTTAAAATTATCATGATTTAATTTTTCTCATTTTGATGAAGAACAAAAGCAAAATTTTAAGTAATCAATGTATGTGACGATTTCAAAACGATTCAAAACAGTTGATAAGCAGGAAAAATCTAATTCGTCTGTACAATTATTTCTTGAAGTTTACTATCATCAAAGATTTATAATTACACGAAATATTACATATGAAAATAAAATAATTACTTTTCTCAAAATAAATGAATCTGATCAATTTTACAAAAAAAAACTAGTAGCATACTTAGTTCCATAGACTATCTATTCTACGACCAAGGCTGGTAAAAACTTTTACAGTTCGTATTACTTGAACTTCTAGCAGGTGGTTCAGGTTCAGCTCTCGTGGATAAAATGATTTTTTCCTTTAGTACCCTGGAAGACAATATTGTTGGCTTCAACACTCGGGACTTCAGTTCCACCAATTTTGATTTTTTTTTTAACTGAAATGTTATCTTCGGTTTGTGCAGTTGAGGTCGAAGCTTTCAAGACAATTGAGGAATTGCAAGCTTTAGATCTTGGATTTGTTCTGGATCCATTTTCTTCTTGGTCATGCCGTCTTTTTTCGGCTAGTAGCCATCCACATTTCTTGTTTATGTAAAAATTCATTTTCCTCAGTTGCTCAAATACCTGTCGTGTTTCGTATGCCATGTCATGGACTAACCATCTTTCAAACTCACCTGCAAATATATAATATAATTTTTACTTTATGTTGTTAAATATATAATAATTTTTACTTTGTGTCGTTAAATATATAATGTATATTTTTCCAATACAACTCATTTACTTACAACGTATTGCTTCCATTTTTTCTGGACACAATACTCCTTTTTTCTTATTTTTTCCATATATAGTATTTGACATTAATGTTTTTTTGTCAAAAACAAGTTCTGCCAAATCTCCAACAAAAATTGATGGTGTCTTGCTCATTGTTCGTATAGTGCGTAAATTTTTTTGACACATAGTCACTCCATTGGCCAAAGTAACCTAGAAAATATAATATTTTTAATAGGCTTATGAAAAATAGGGTGGTTTTGTGATTTTCATTGACACTGTACAAGAATTTCCTTACGGTATCTGTAAAGAGTTTTTATTGCTACAAAATTATTTACCTGTCCATTTAGTGGTGCACATCTGTTCGTAGCATTGTTAATGTCAACATGATAGGAGGCTTGTGTGGGTGGGCTGCTCGTATCTAAAAGTTTACGTATAACTTTAAAATATATGCGAATAATTTTGTTTTCATATTATTGTAAGTCAAGCAACTTTATATATGAACGGCTGAAAGCAAAAAGATGACAAAATTATTTTGTGAGTAAGAATTGAACAAAAACGTCTTTAAAGTAAAAACGGAAGAAACAAATTTTCCGCGTAAAAACGGAACAAGTAAGCGCCAATCCAGACCTTCCATGCATTTTCATCCGTGCGTTGATTGGCGCTCACTTGTTCCGTTTTTACGCGGATGATTTATTTGAGCTGTTTTAATACCAAATTTAGTCCTAATACGATTCCTAGTTTGTACAGTCCTCACAAAAATTGATGTCTCGTTTTAACTTTCAGCTGCTTACATTTCAATGAAAAAATTGGAGAAAGTAACTAAAGAAAAAATTAATAACTTTACCTGCATTAACTTTCATAGTTACTGCTTCCAACCGAGAAATCACTTCATCCAACTTCCCAATTACTTCTTCTAAGTGCTTATCTTTTTTTGCACATTCGTCTCGTAGAAATAAGTTCTCTTTTCTTAGGAACTCTAACTCTTTTAATAAATTATTATCTTCTGTAGACGTAGTTAAATAATTCTGAGACGTACTTTCCTTTGGTTGGTTGTCATTAAATTCGGGGGCTTGGCATTCTAGTCGATGTAATGCAATTACTGGCTGTACTTGCGTTGCAAACATCGCTTTCTTCTGCAACATATCATCCACTTTTTTCATTCTCTCTTCAAAAAATTTGTCCCTCTGTAGTCTGTAAAAGAAATTTATTAGTACTCAGAAAAAAGTAATGTTCATATTTAATAGACAAAAATGAGTTTACATTCAGCTTTGCAAGTCAAGCGAAAACGTTGCCTTTAGTGAAGACTAAAACGCCCCTATATTTCTTTTAAATCGTTAAATATTTTTTGTCGCCCTTTATGATTAAAATTTTTCTTAAATATTTTTTAAAAATTGTTTTTATAATCACAAAGCTGCTCAGATTCGAAGAAAAATTTTAATCATTTATTGCATCACAAACAGACATTCTTGTATATATAATATTTTTATTCTAACAGACTAAACAATACACACAGAAAAATCACCATAATTTTTGCTCACAAACATTTTTTAAAATTTCAACCTAAAAAATGCAGTTTATATAAAGATATATATATATATATATATATATATATATATATATAATGTAAATAATATTAAAAATGAGAATAATTTTTATATAAAACTTAAATTACACTCACCGCTACATTTTGCTGCGGTGGAGAAAATGGAGTTTCATTTCCGCTATTACATGAGTCGCTTTCATTAGATTGGTGATGCAGATACTTTAAGGGGAGAAGACGAGTTCTTCTACTTGTTTGTTTTGGCCGTACTAAATCGGCCTTCTTCTCTGAAAGTACAGAATATTAGTAAATTGAATAAAAATCATTAAATTCTATGATGTTAAAAGATAAAGAGGAATTGAAAAAGTTAAAGGACCCAATGGATTTTATTTTGGCTTAACGAGAACTTAGTCTTGTGTGAAAATAAATACGTAAGACAAGTACCAGACCCTTTATTTAAGAAAATTAATATCAAAAAATAAAATCTATAAATTGATTCGAAATTTTTTTTAAATTTTAATGGAAATATGTAAGTTTTACAAGTTTCATAAAAATTATTAGAACGCTGAATGCTTCTTTCAAACTCATGTGATGGTTACTAATCATAACGGAAATACTGTTTTTAACTTATGGCACTGAAGAAGGCCCCCATATGTGATTGAAACGTTTGTCCTTCTTCTTTTTGCGTCTTTTTGATACATACCATTGATAATTTAAATAAATAAAATAAGAAAAAGCTGACCCTATGCCAAAACAACAAGAAAGTCAGTAAATATTGTGTATTTTTGGCTCAATATAATGGTAGACATGTTTTCAAATATGTCACACTATAATTGAGAATTATGTTTCACACAAATTCACACACGGAATTACACAGTAGGATTTCTCCGATTTAAGGAAACATTAAAAAACATTCCATTTGAATAAAATACTTTAAAAAGTTTTTAAAATATATGTAACATTTTCTACAAGTGAATTTCGATACATATAAGTGTAAAAATAGGTTTGTATCGGTCCTCAAATAATGATTTAATACAATGTTGTTGTTCATAATTGGCTTTAGGGTCCAGAAATGATAGCTCAGGAAGTTATATACTTTCAAACGTTTCGACTGATCGGAGTCCTCATCAGTCATCTTAATTTCTGAAATATCAAAACTTTGGATAAATATTGCACATATGAGCTCTATCTTGGAATAAACTTTGGCAATGTGAAAAATGTTAAATTTTTTTTTTAAATTGTAAAATGTTGTGAGAAAATCTACATAAAATTGTACAGAAGACATCGATAAATTACCTAAAACTTCCTCAGTAATGACAATAAAATTCTACACTGAGAAAAAGAATATTTGAATCAAAGAATATTTTTTTGATTCAAATAAATGGTTGAGCTGGATGGTGACGAATAACTATTTTTTTAGATCAAAGAAATATTTTTATTGTCTTTAAAAAATGAATAATTAAAGCAAAAAAAATTCTTGAGGTTAATGCCAATACAATAGCGCAAACGATTTTTTTTCCAATCGGAAATATTTTTATTTTCGAGTAGGAAATCAAAAATCTGTATCTCGAGGTGTACTGGCGATCAAAAGGGCGTATCCCAACATTAGCTCTTATGGGAAATCCGGGTTTTTTTTTTTGAGCGTCAGGTTGTTTCGTTATTTTTCCTACAGATTGTGGTATCTAGCGTCGTCACCGAGTAGTGTGGACCTCGTACGACATCAGCTTCCTGAGAAATTCCGGTTTATTTGTGTCTATCTGTGTCCTACCATCGATTTCGTGCGTGTGCGACATAGACGTTCGTCGAATTTTGGAATAAAAAGTGTTGTGTTTCTGAAAAAACCAGTTTTTGCACAAAAAGGTATTGTTGCTCATATCCTCGTGCACATTTTGATGTATTATAGTTATCATTATTCCTTCTAGAAGTCCAGTTATGGCGAATAAAAAAATAAAATAAATTAAACCTAAAAAACCAATTTTTTCACTTGAATTTTCAAAAATTGAAAAACATTTTGACAATACGTGTGAAGAATAAAGAAAAAACAGGAAAAACCGAAAATTTATATGAATTTTCTCATTAATTACCTGCGACGGAAAAGAATCAACGAGAGGGCCGAGACGAGATACGCCCTTTTGATGCCGATACACATCGAGTTACGCCCTGGCATAACTTTACAGGCGAATATCTACCGAAGTATCAATTTGAAATCAACTGCCTCACGGGTTTCGACATTTCCCTATGTAATTAGCAACATATCCGAGTTGCAGATTTTTCGGTTAAAAATTGTCGAAATGGGAACGTTTTTGTGCCACCGTCTAAAATTTCAGAAATGTGGGTTACGCCCTTTTGAATGTCCACTCTTCATTTGTTTTCCATTCTAATATATGATTCCTTGTTTGTAATGAGCGTATTGTAAATTGAGAGAAATATTTCTTTGAAATGAGGAGATAATTTTTGGTAGGATTGAATAATTATTTGCTCCGAAGATGTGATTTACTGTTTAAAATGGTCAAGTAGTAAAGTGTATTGAGTAATAATGGATGCATAGAACGATAATATTGCCTATAGTAAGTTAGAGATTTATGTCAAAAAGATGTTACTGATATGAATAAACGTGTTTTGAAATTTAAGAAATATTTCTTAAAAAAGTAATATAAACTTCATGCACTGAGAGAAATCGGCTTTGGTTCCTGTGCACATAGCACATAAATTTGTTGTACAGTAGTTGCCTTGACCAAAAAAGTTGAGAGAAGCTACTACTTTTATAGTTATCATGACAGTAATTTGGACTTTTTTGTGTATTCGGTTGTTGTGACCAAAGTTGATGATTAGAATGAGCTTTATACGTACCCCAACGGTTAGTACACGTACATTTTCTTTATGTGTACTGCCAAGCTCCTTTGGTTACTACAACCGCAGCGTTCGCTGTTGCGCTAGACAAATCAAGTATAACTTTCATTGAAAGATATGCAGCCTAAGTTGAATCCTGCCAATTCTCGTTCTCGATTCCTGGACTATATTTCACCGTGCCAAGCATTATCAGGTAAATAATTCTATTATAAATATAGTTTGGCAATTCTTTCTAAATGATAAACGATTTTGTTCGGGGACAATGCAATGCGTTCCAATTTTGCTGTCTCGTCGTATTTTGTCAAAACTATAGTCATTCAAAAAAAGTTTATTGTGATGAAAAAAGTGACAATTTTTTAACTTAATCGACGAAATTTATCATAAATATCATTATTCCGGATTATTTTTCTTAGATCTTTTCGGTGAAACTTTATTTTTTCTAATCAAATTGAATTTGTATTTTGATAACTAAGAGAACCATACCTATAACCTCAAAAATAATTTTGGCTGGGTATTTACTGTCCGTAGACTTAGTCATTTTAACTAAACTCTATGCGCGGCTTTACGATGGACTTTGGTTCCTATAACCGCAGCGCTATGGTATTTCAAGTACCAGAATCGTGGTCTCAGTAACGTTCCTTGTCGTTGAAGTAAACACTTTTCCCATGTATGACAGCCACTACCATGATTGTCATGAGAACTTTAACATTTTTGTAAAGACGATTTTAACAAAAAAAACTTTGGTCAGTGAAACCTAAAATTTCTCTCTGTGTGAATTGTAAGGAGTTAAGTAATGGTTTTCTTAAATAACAAAAACCTGTCATTAGTCATCCGATACATACAATCATCAAAACATCATACAATTTCATTCACACCATTCAGTCGCAGCCAATCATATTTTCTATCACAAATACACTTAAATATGCAGCTACGCAAATATAACCCTAATGACTAAAATTTATATATACACTACCGTCGGAAATTGTGCGCACGGTGCTTGTGATCGCTATTAAAAATTACTGCTGACTTTGAACCACGATATCTCGGTAAAAAAAAAGAGATAGGGCATTTTTAAAAATACCGTTGGAAAGCTTATGAAATTTCACATCTAGTGATGTTCAACAAATATTTTTTTGATTTTCTGAAAATAATACAGCACGTGAGGAGTTAAAAAAAAAAATTCAAGATTTTCTCAAATTCTTTACCTTAACTTCAACTTTTAGCATGACCTAGGAAAATTTTTCCAAAATCTAAAAATTATATGACATAGAGTCTAAAATCTCATCTTTAATTTAAGCCAAGAAAACTTAAAAAATATTCATGGGTACCCGAGATACGATTTAAAATGTTCAATCGTATCAGAGTTGAATTTAAATCGAATATCGCGGTTCTCGGCCGGTTTGTTGTTTGCCTCCTTTGTTGAGGCAGGACCGAATAGGCCACGCACAAAGGTGGTGCTTAAGTGGAGCTCTCTTATATGTTCTTTGATCCAAGAACGTGTTTCCTTTATTTCCTTTCCTTTCAATCTTAGTTGATATTTACAATGACTATTTAAATTTTTATCAATGTTCTAGTTTATAAGAATTTTAAGAAATAAAAAATGTTTAGATATCATCGTTCTATTCGTTAGTATGGAGATAATATTGGATTAAAATAATTGTTAATAATCACAAATAACAATAAATATTTTGTAAAATTTAGAATAATTAGAAATGAAAATTACTAATGAACAGAATCAAAAATACATATAAGAGAGCTCCACTTAAGCGCCACCTTTGTGTGTGGCCTATTCGGTCCTGCCTTAACGAAGGAGGCTAGCAAAAAACCGGCCGAGAACCGTGATCGTCGATTAAAATTCAACTCTGATACGATTGAACATTTTTAATCGTATCTCGGGTACCCATGAATATTGTTTAAGTTTTCTTGGCTTAAATTAAAGATAAGATTTCAGACTCTATGTCGTATAATATTCAGATTTTGGAAAAATTTTCCTAGGTCATGCTAAAAGTTGAAGTTAGGGTAGAGAATTTGAGAAAATCTTGAATTTTTTTTTAACTCCTCACGTGCTGTATTATTTTCAGAAAATCAAAAAATATTTGTTGAACATCACTAGATGTGAAATTTCATAAGCTTTCCAACTGTATTTTTAAAAATGCTCTATCTCTTTTTTTTACCGAGATATCGTGGTTCAAAGTCAACAGTAATTTTTAATAGCGATCACAAGCACCGTGCGTACAATTTCCGACGGTAGTGTAAGACGATCATAGAGATATTATAGATAGAGGAGACAAGCCAGCCTGAAACCTGTCACCTCGGGCGAGAGAGTGAATTGTGGGTTAGGTTAGGCTTAAATAAACAAATTTTTTAAACGAAAAATACCTACAGTTTTTTCAAAAAAATACTTCTTTCTTTAAAAAAATTGGGTTTTTTGGTTTAAATTATTTTATATTGATAATGTAGGCGGATATTTCCTAGGAGATATATAACCCTCCGTTGCCAAACTTATGAGGGATTCCCTCAGTGGGGTCAGTTTTTTCGAAATAACTTCGAATTTACGCTTCACACAGTCTGGTCCGTTTGAATACCTTTCCACGAATTATTCCTGAAGCTTTTTGTAGCAATAAAAAATTTTCAAGTAGAATACTCATTCAATAATCACTTTTCAAAACCAAAGGTGACGTGAATTCTGAGATAATCCCTCCATAGTTTGGCTTTCATGCAATGGAAATAGCTTGAGTTCTTGAGTGCGGTGTTGCCACATTTTGATGTTACACGTTCAGCCAAAGTAGTTGTAACATTTGGCAACACTGCAGATGTTCTAACACGCAGAGGGAAATCCTCTAAGGTTTGGTAAACGTGTAACAATTTTTAAGTTTAGTAATGGAGGTCTAATAAAGATTTGACTCTATAAAATATGTTGCAAGTTCAAAAAGATTGACAATTGGAACAATGATGCCAAACATTTATATAAAAGAAATTATTTATTTTAACTGAACGTACTTGCAGTCATTTCAACAAAATATCGTTTTCTTTGAAATAAATGTTCTTTTTAACATGAATTCTTCCATTCTACTGTTCACAAAAAACATTCCTTTCAACTAAAGAAATAAATATTTATGTAAACACAATATTTTATTCATATAAAAAAACGTTACTTTAATATACATGTATCAACTCTTTGAATCGAATAAATATCTTCCTAAATTAATACCTCAATTAAATTAATATTTCCTTGATTCAACTAAACCTAAAGCTTGATTCACCCATGGATAAATTATTTGATTCAATTGCGTCTTGTTGAATTAAAAAAATGGGACTTATTGAATCAAATAAATATTTCTTTGAGTGTGAAAACAAGATTTAAATAAACTAGGTACTTTGTTCCAGACATAATTTGGTTGAGTTAATTCGCTCACATTTACAAGCAAAGAAATATTTCTTTGTATTGAAGAAATGCCTATCAAATAAATTATTTCTTTAAATCAAAGCACGCGTTTCATGCTTCTAAAAAATATTTAATTGAATTTTTTTCAGTGTATCACATAAATCTTAGATACATCCACTAACAACTAGTATATATTTGTGCCTAAAAGTCACTGAGGATATAGATGCAAGTACTTATATAGTATAAAATTACAAAGGATTATTTATATGAGAATTATCTTAGAATTGCTAATATGAATTTTACACTTTTAAAAATTTCTACCGCAATTTTCCAGAATATGTGACTGATGTTTTATTCAGCTATCGCTTCACAAAATTAAGGCAGAATTTCAGAAAATTCTGTTACTTTTTAGTAAATTTATGGTAAGAAATAGTATATTACATTACTATTTTTCATAGCAACTCTTTTGAGAATCTGATTGGCTGTAACTGTGGAACAGGTTGAAACAGCGACTTTCAACAACCCTAGGTAGACTTTCAACAATCCTAGGTAGACTTTCAAACCTAGGGTTGAAAGTCGTTGTTTCAACCCGCTCTACAGGTACTGAAAATCGGATTTTCAAAGGAGGCGCTATGAAAAATAGTATACATTACTCGAAACAAAACACAGCGAAAGCATTTCGTGTGATTGCAGCCCTCGTTTCACTCGGGCAGAGCAAACTTCACACTCATGCAATCGCTCTGTTTCGCCCCTTGTAATGTAATATACTATTTCATAGCAACTCTCTTGAGAATCTGATTGGCTGTAACTGTGGAGCGGGTTGAAACAGCGACTTTCAACCCTAGGGTTGAAAATCGTAGTTTCAACCCGCTCTACAGGTACCGAAAATCGGATTTTCAAAGGAGGCGCAATGAAAAATTTTTTATTGTATAAAATTCAGTTACAAAATGTTGAATATTCTGTATATGTCCTTCTGGAAATACTGAAACTTGTAATATGAATAATTTAACGTTTTTGTAACTGAAGTTTAATGCAGTTACATGCAGCTTGAAATTCCGCCACATACAACCAAAACTCCGTTACAGCTACGTAATTTTGTGATAAACTAATAACAGTTCTGTTACAGTTTGGTAGTTTTAAGATACATTTTATGAATATTCAGTTGAGCTCCATAATATTAAGAATTTTTTCTTGAAAAATTCAGTAATTTTTCCCAAACCTTTGAAATATAAAAATACATAAAGGTATTTTTTGTAAATTTGCGAGCATTTCTAACAGTGTAGTGTTCAAATACTTATTTCTTCATTTCAAAATAATAACAATTTTTTATAAAAACGTGTAAAAAAACTTTTAGGGTAAAAAATTGAAATATAGCGAATAAACTTGCAATATAAACGTAAAATTATAAATAGCTCATAATAATGCCAGTTTTCAAATATTAGTTTTACAAAAACAATGTGTTCTGACAAAAGCATATTTAAATTTTTCGGACTCATCAACACTTGGAGTTTGAAAATAAATTCAACTAACCTTATGCAATGTAGTATTCTAAAGTTTCAAACTGAGGGATTGTGATACCCTCAGATAATTTAAAAAAAAATTTGTTTTTCTTCTAACAGAGGTAAAATTCATATTAGCAATTCTAAGAGAATTCTCATATAAATAATCCTTTGTAATTTTATACTATATAAGTACTTGCCTCTATATCCTCAGTGACTTTTGGGCACAAATATATACTATCGTTGTTAGTGAATGTATCTAAGATTTATGTGATAGAATTTTATTGTCATTACTGAGGAAGTGTTAAGTAATTCATAGATGTCTTCTGTACAATTTTTATGTAAATTTTCTCACAACATTTTACAATTTTAAAAATAATTTTTAAAAATTTTTTACATTACCAAAGTTTATTCCAAGATATGGCTCATATGTGCAATATTTATCCAAGGTTTTGATATTTCAGAAATAAAGATGACTGATGAGGACTTCGATCAGAGTCGAAACGTTTGAAAGTATATAACTTCCTGAGTTATCAGTTCTGGACCCTAAAGCCAATTATGATCAACATTGTATTTAGTTTTTTAAAAATGACTTTATATGAACTGTTTAGAATATTTGTAAAGTTTGTATCTAGTTTTTTGTATGATTGACTTAATAAAAGCACGTGTTTTTTATAAAGCCAACATTATAAAAAAATTTATACATTATGAGTATTAATAATGTAATTTTATGAAAACTGAATAAATGTAACAATTTTGTATATAGTAAACCTTATGAAAGTTTTATAAAGTTTTCTATTTTTATAAAGAACTTTTTTTTATTAAAAGACTAAACTTTATAAAATTTTTGTATAGTTGACTTTATGAAGTCAGTATTTTTATGAGGATTCGTTTTTTTATAAAAAATTGCATTTCATAAAAAGGCCTACATTCGAGCATGACGCACGTCTGTATACACATGCACACAAGTGCACTGCTCACGCGAGCACGCCGCACACTAATGCACGGAGTCATTTATAGTTGATGCCATCAGTCCGAAAAAAACCAGTAAAATCTGCCTTGAATTTGAGGTTTTTAT